>OX608052.1:42541046-43773283 GCA_951509405.1 Machimus rusticus
ATCAAAGTAAAAATTGTTTTCAAGTTCAGATTCATTATCAACAACAAATTTTTCAATTCGTACACCGCAACAGAGTTAAAATAAAATTTACGATACCAGCTAAGGGTTAATAACTCTCTCTCTCTGCATTGTATCCAGGAATTGAAACTCTTAACATTTACAACACCGACATTGTCTAATGCGAGCGATGCAAAAAATCAAATATAAATTTTCCTGTCCCGATTTTTGTTTTATAAACAGCATGCAAATTAACAGCAATACCTAGGAATCATAGGCCTCTTCGCAGGCAAGGTGACGTCACTCCCTGCTTCAAAGAGTTCTTTAAATGCAGACCCAAATACCGTCCTTTTTGCCTTTTGCCGGCATCTACTCGTTTATCCCTTAGCCACATGCATTAGGCAGCAAGGTCACCATCGAGAAACATATTTTCGACTGAAACATCAGAGGAACCGATTTATGGGCGTCATAAATGCAAATGAGAAAATTTAGTGGCTATCGGAGCGTTAGTTGTGAAGGATGCGACTTGCTCGGCAGTTTCCCTTACCTCGCTTTCAAATTATTAGCAAATGGTGGACGAATTCATTTGCAAGAAAATAAAATGCCTTTGTGCACAGTCGTCTTCATCAAGTTTAAATACCCATTTATGAAATCCGAGGTGGCAAATAATAGTCCACATAAAGAGCGGCTCCAATTAACACCGATACCCATAAATATTTGAATTTTGAATTTTAACTGTTCGGCTTTATGGTTAAGGGCATACGCATTTCACAGGTACACTAATGTGAATTTAAAAATTTAGAACGATACTATGCAAATTAGTATTTATAGGAGCGAAGATGTATAACAGTGGCTTATTTTAATTAAGCACAATGGCCTCGCCTTATTTTGTTTTGCCTTAGTAATATTACAGATGACCTTTGTACAGCACCGCACCAAAATGGGCTCTTCATTAAAAAAATTCAATATTATTGTTTTACGAGAACTCCTTAAATGTTATTTCATGCTCGATTTCCATGTTATTAAACAATTGCGACCAGACCAAGAGATTTATTTAACTGCAGTTTCCCTGAAGTTCAATGCGAGTGAGTATGTGTAAAAAAATGTTTGATACAAGTACCTATATATTAGAAGCTAAACTCAAAAATTATTGTTATAAAAATGGACTATTAGGCTGTAATGACAGAACGTCATTGGCATATTTAAACGCTTTTGCCTTCAATTCCTACCGTTGGGATATTGTTCCGGTTCTAATAATAGCTGCGTTTTTTTCACGACGGATCTGGTTCTGGGTTTACTAGGAAATTTTGCATTGAATTGAATTAAAAAATCAGTCAATTATATAAAGATTTTAAGTTTTGCGACAAACACATAAAATTGCTTTGATATTTGCCCATTCAAAATTCAAACCCTGAACCAGATAAATTTTTGGATTACATTTTTGACGCAAAGTAGGTATAAATCCAGGCAATTCGATTATATGTTCACGAAATAAAATAAAGTTCGATATGGGTAACTATTCATAAATTTCAATTCAATGCAAAATTTCCTAGTAAACCCAGAACCAGACCCCTTGTGAAAAAAACGCAGCTAATGTTAGGTACTATTATGTATTGTTAAATTTAAATGTTAGTTAAGAGCTCTAGACGAATATGCACAGAGCACAGTTATTGCATAAAAGGTTAAAGAGAGTTTTAACGTATTCAATTTGAAAATTGTTTAAATTAATTTAACTGAACGCCGTTTGGAGTGTGTACCTAAACCTTTAAATAGTTTGAAATAATGTCGTTTTTTAAACATATAATTGCATTAAATGTTCCGAAACATCTTTGAAAAGAGATGAAAATGATGCAAAATCGGTTAAAAAATAAAACCACCAAAGGAAAAACTTATTTATGTTAAATGAAAATAATGTCCCTTAAAATTATTGTTCAGTACTTTATTAAGCTTTGAATTTCTCGACTACTTAGAGCAACTTCTAATCAGTTATCTAAGTTAATTAATAATAATATAAATAGGTGAAAGAAATTAGATTCTAGCACTAATCTATAAGAATTTTATTGTATAAATCATACGTATATCATTTTTCAAATACATATATCTATCATACATAGTAATATCTGAATCTGGACTGTGTGCATTTTGGCATTATATGATTATATCAATATCTCTGAATTTTCTACAGAGTACAATCTTCAGGGCATTTTGAATTTTTAGCACACCGCGATTTTTAATTTACCTAATTTATAGTGTTGTTATTGAGGCGATATGAATTTGAAGTTGAGCCATCTTTTTATACTTAAAATATAATCAAAATATGGTCAACACTAATTTTTACGCCGAACTGATACATCATTTCTATAGCTCCTATAGCCTAGATTACCACATACGAAATTGTCTCACGTAACGTTTTCAAGAAAAATAGGTTTGAAGGAAACAATTTCATTATAAAATAACGGATTCTTAAAGAGACTGTAATATGTCTCAAATTAAAGTTTGAACTTTTAACTATTATATTAAAATACTAGAGGCTTTAATACTTGCCGAAATATTCTATTAATTTCATTTTTTCCGTTAATCGTTGCTTCATGCAATTGAAGGCGTAAAGTATTAAAATCACAACGAGTGCACGCTTATGAAAAATAAGTTCCGCAATGTTTTTAGTAAGAGGTACAGAATTGTGATACTTCATATATGTACATATACATATCTAGATAAGGATTACGGGTTTCGACCTCTTTTTACTGTAATTACTATTATTTTCATTATTATAGTATTTTTTATCTTAAAAAACGATCAAAAGGCGATTTAGATATTTTTTAGTTTTAAAACTATTTACTATTTTACTAATCTATGGAAAAAGTAGGTATATCTGCTGTTAAAAATATCTATTACTGGTTCTGGAAAATAAACAAACAAATATTGATCAGTGTAATTCAAGCAATGCAACGCAAAATAAAAATTACAGTACATTATTTCCAGTGATGGTCATTACTCAAAGTTTTGTTTAATTATCTACTCAATACTTGTTAAATGTCAGTAAATGTTTATGATTCTAACAAAGTTGGTTTAGGCATAAAGGCAAATTTAATTGTGAGAAAATAAGATATGTAGGTATGGTATTTTTCCAACGATAAAAGTATGTTATATAGTCAGCCCTCGAATAACCCGGTTAATGGGTTCGCGTATTCATGATTCTTACAATTTTTAAGATTACCTTCCATGTTATTCGAGGGCTGTTGGAAGTTCTAACCGTATTCGTTAAGTGATTTAAATATGCAATTATAAGGTGAGCAATAATATAATTCATTTCTCAGAAATTATTTCTTATTTTTTCGTTGGTTTTTACTTTAAGCCTAAAAATGAACTCAATATATCATATTTCCCAATATTTGCAATCGCCCAAAGCAGGTTTGTAGTTAGAATTTGTTTCTACCCCAAAATTTGATTTTTTAGCGTTCGAGAGGTCCCTCAATTGCTTTGGATTTGCGGTTAAACCTTTTACGGCTCTGCATTCAAATTAGCGGATAATCTTATTAACAATAGAAAATAATCTCGTGCAATAAGTGATTTAGCCAAATCCAGGCAATTTGGCAGTAATAAGCGATTTATTTCTGCCGCGCTCGCAGGTGTGTGGAGAGACGCATGTCGTCGAAGGAACCCCCGCCCAGCGACGTCAGCGCGCCCTCCCCTCGTCCACTTTATGAGCCATTAAAATCCATTTGCTGCAGTGCGCCGCGACGAAGCCCACTTCCACCGCGGCTATGGCTCCAGAACACCCAGCGAAGCACCCATTTGCGGGCGCGCCTCCGCCCTCGCCCCGGGGGCCGGCGGCGGAAGGGGCAGGCCCTGGCGGCAGCCACTCAGCGCGACCTGCCGCCGGCCGCGTACCTGCGGGGCGGGGCCTCGCTATGTGCGCGCATCGCCGCCGCGCCGGAGAGGGAGATGCTGACTTCCGCTTATCGCCGGAGTAAATAACGGCCGCCGCGGAGCAGGGCCATTTTTGAATGAGGCTCAGTTCCATTTACCGTTTTGCGTGGCAGAGGAATTTCGGCGCTCGAAAGTGCTCTCGTCAGCAGCGACCGTCCCTTGTAAATTTTATTCATTTGGCGCGAGTGATTCCGATTTTATTATAATTTGTGTACTGGTGGTGCTAAACAGTGATAAATAAATTATCGGCCGCATTGCCTGGAATATGGAATCTCTGTTGGTGAAGTGCTCGTGTGATAAGGGTTCTAGCGAAAAGAAAATCCTCGTTGTTAGTGCTTAGGGAATTTAAGAGACTTAGTGATAGCATAAAAATGGTTTCGTACTACAACTCCTTGCCGTATTCGCAAAAACATTCACCGAACCTGTCCTACCCGCCGACGCAGGCCTGGTTCTCGTCGAACTACCATGCGCCGCCGAACCACCAGTTCCTCAGCGAGGTGGACGCGTCGCACCACCAGCACATGTACTACAACGCGCATATGTTCCACCAGGCCGGGGCCGCTGAGTGGCACGCGCACGACACCTTCCAGAGCCCGCAGGCCCAGCTGTTGGGCCAGAACCCGGCCACTAGCCACCTCAACGAGAGCGCGAACAGTGAAAATTTGGCCGAAGGACTCCCGTCCTCGCCGCCCATCACGGTCTCGGGCAGCGAGATTTCCAGCCCGGGGGCCCCCACGGCCTCCTCCTCGCCGCAGACGGGGACTGCCGCAAGCAACAGCGCTGCCGCCAACAACAACAACCGCCCGACTCCTGCCAAAAGTCCTTACTACGACTGGATGAAGAAGCCCTCGTACCCCTCGCAGCCCACGCCAGGTAAATCAATCATTTTGTCATTTTATTTCCTCGAAGTAGTAAAATTCAATTAGTCGGTCGGTCAGGCGCTAGCTAGCTTTAGGTGTCCCCGGGCCGCCGTAAATCAAAATCGTCAACGCGCCGCAGTGCGTCGTAAATCACGGGTCCATTCCTATTCAGCCTCCAAATTGAGATATTCGGGCGGGTTTTGCTTGATTAGCGCCTTGCGCTCATCTCGAAAATTGCCGCTTCGCGGTCTCCCTGTAAAGAGAAAAAGAAAATTAGCAATAGCTTTCGAGTTTTTCGAGATTCAGAATTTAGACGCTAAGAGCCGGTGTCTAATGATTAGAATATACACAGGTCACAGGCTGGCTGGCTCGCTTTGAGATGTGCTATACAAAACCTCTGTAGGCACTCAATTTGCTATATGGGCAAACTTACTGTTGAAATTTGAGAAAAACATTTATTAATTAAAATTATATTTTTACAAGATATTCGAAATTGTGAGTTTGACTTTGAGGAGTTGAAATCTTGGTCATTTATGTAAAAAACGTATTTCGCAATCATACAATGTTTAAATTCTCCTGCAAACAATCTTTTGTAGGTATAGCAAATAGTCGCTCCAGTTTCAAAAGAAAAGCAAAAAGCAAGATTGGTAAGGCAAGTTTATATGTTAACTTAAACTTAAAAAATTACAATATATGTATGTATAATCTTCAGCCACTCTGCACCTAAAATTAATAGTCGTTTTACTCAAATTTCACATAGAAGACCATAATAAATAACAAAGGGCTGTTTTTCTCATGTAGAACATTTTAGAATCTTTTATGGCATTAAAAATGTGTATTACGAGGAAAAATCCCGAGTAATTTTCCTCTGTGATAAAGAGCAGGTACTAAAAAAGCTGGCGTCCAACTGATAATAAAAGCTGTCTCGACCAGGAAAAATCCTTGTCCAGATGCGCCATAAAATCGGATACTTAGGATTTTCCACATTTCGCATAACCAGTGACGTAGAGATCTCAATGAAACCTTCCCAGGAAAATATTCTTTACGATCGTACCCATATTTTTTCCTAGAAAGTCCCTCATTTGCACTTGCTTAAAAAGATGCTGCAATAAAAATTAAAACCACTCAGGTATAGTAACTGAAACGCCCGAAGAGCTGGATCCGGGCGCAGACCTGGGACGGGATGTGGCACAATGGAACCAGGTCGCCGTGCACCAGTTCATCCGCGTAATGGGATTAATGCGGGTGCGTCCTTCTGTAAGGAGCCCTGGTGAGCCCTTCACGCCATAAAACAATCCCAGATAATCTCTAAATATTTGTCAACAGGACGTTTTTCGGGGTTGGTCACCTCGAGTACCTAGGAAAAAGGCGGTGGACCTAGTTCCGGCCGACATGGGAGGAGTTTTTATTGCTTATTGCGAGCGCAAATATTTATATCAATAAACCAAACTTAAATCGATATTTTGGGCTTGTTTTTATGTAGGACCCAAGGAGCTTGTTGCTAGAAAACGTTTAATGGCATTTTTATTACACTGAAAGAAAAAGAGCAGCAAAATGAAATATTTTTTCAGCCAACTAATTAAATTAGTTGAGAGATCTAAAACAGTGAGAAAAACATTTACAAAATTAGTTATTTTAGTTTATTTCACTACTGTAAATTGTTATAACAATTAATTCAATTAATTGGCTGATAATCAACAAAAGATTAGTTAGTATTGCTATTTTTTTTTTCAGTGTATGGTTAGACATGTTATTTAAAATTTCAAAATACTTAAGAGCCTGTTCAAAATGAAATCAAAAACTAGAAGCAGAAGGCTTCAAAACTTTTCCGAATGTAAAAGGATTGTAATGGAATTAAAAATATGAAAAATGTTTTCTATTATGCAAATTTGCGATTGCAACAAATATTTCTTCCAAACATATTTTTTACAAATATTACACTTATCCAGATAAAGTAACGACCGTAAAGAGTTTTAACTTAATTCATGACTCTATGGTATAGAAAAGAGAAATATTAATGTTTATGTTTTCCAACTACTCTGAGTCCCCAATGGGGTGTACGTACAATATACATAGATAAAGAGAATTTACGATGTAATAATTGCAAATCAAAATCAACTAAATTAATTTCGGACTGTGGTAAATATTTCACCTGATATGATAAATGACTTCATAAAACTTTAATGGGACTCTTTGTAAAAATAGCAATCAATGCATAATTTCGATTCGTTGGTTATAATGGCCAATAAATGTGAAATACCGCCAATAAAATTATTTTTCAATATAAACAAACATTAATGTGTTATATTGTTATATATACATGGGTAAAGCAAAAAAGTTTTTTAATTTTATGTAATATTTTCCATTATTTTGTTTTGCTTTTATTTGATTTTGAAAAAATTCTTGTGCTGTAATATCTAAGCCCTGAGTCTGCAGAATGTTTCATAAACACTACTCATTGACTCTTTCCAATTTACAGGGTAATTATCCCTCGCAATGTTCTTCAATTCTAAAAGGATAAAGGTTGCAATTATGATTATGTAAAATATGAGTGCCTCCTTGAAAGCGTGAAAGACTTTCTTGGGCGTTGGCGAGGTGAAATATGACTACACTTCAGTTTTGTGCGGATTATGGCACTTTATCTTGAATAATAGCGAATAATCTAGCTTTAAGGACAAGATTGGGGCAATTCCCTTCTCACGGAGCTTCCCATGGGAGGGATTTGGATTTTTCTGTGTACGTATGAGTACTACGAAAGTTGGCGTGCGGTTCCCGGAACACAGCGCCGGAAGGGGGTTCGCTCCGACTTGGCATAACAATCGTACATTTGGGGAGCTCGCATCTTTGGCGCAAAAAGTTCTAGTCACCAAGAGATTTATTACCATCTAACTGAAATCGATACTTTCGCCCGAGAAATTTTGCCCATTGGCTCTTGCCAGCGAGGGAGTCTTTGTTTTATCGAGGCAAAGCTCTGGGTAATGCTCAGCGCAAATTCAGGGATTAAGGATTGTCCTTCCATGCAAAAAAAGCGCAAAGTATCTGATAAGTTATCGCTGTTTTTGAAACACTCTTCAAGTGGTTGTTTGACATTTTTATATTTCCTCCGATACTCAAGTGCGACCAAAGGTGTTGATTAACAGGTCTCGCAGGAATTTGCCATTGTATTGCTCGAAATGCGCCATTAATACCCGAAAGATTTAGAGACCGCAGATATGGTAAAATTCGGTCGTTTGCGCGGTCGTTTTACGCACCTCAGTCATTTGAATGCTTCGTCAATTCCAAAATGGTTGTTTTCAAAACTTTAGTTTTACGCAGTCACCTGCTAAATTTAGCTTAGCCAGCGCAATTTTTAAAATGAAAACTAGACTCTCTTAATCCAAAATGTAATGATTCGTAATTGCGAGGACTTGGCGACCATTCGCCGCATGCTGCTGCACTCGGGGCGCTGCGAAAGGCCTCCACCTGGCTAAGCGGAGCACCGCCCGAAGCACTGCACAAATGTTTTGTTAGCTTTCAGATGAGTTATGTACTCGCTCCGACCTGTTCTGCTGCGGCCATAAAGCAATTTAGGAGTCAATAAATTTTGCAGTCACTAAACACACAATAGTTGTGAACCCCGGCTCGAAGCCCGGTCGCGGCTCGCTTGATAAGCCCCTTAGAGCCGCATTTATGTATTTATTCATGTCGAAAAGTATTATTTAAGGCCCAATCGGACTGTCACTATTAAATGTAATAAAATGTTTGTTTACTTGTGGAGATATGCTTAAACGATGTTTCCTTACATCTAGGTCTGCTGGAGTTGTGCTCAGCTCCGTCTCTGCAAGATTTCACCGCTGCGGAGCTAAGTGGTAGGCTTCTTCATTGTGCCTTAATTAATATTACTAATAGTTTAAGGTTGTGGAGCTTGCGTGTGCTTGCCTAGATGTTTGCTGTGTTTTGCATGATCGTTACTTCCTTTCCTGGCTTGCTTCTAGCTCCAGCTCTAGCTCTAGCTTCGCCTTGTGTTCATTACAGCCAGCTGAAAATGCATCACGTTAATTTCGAATTCGTGCACGGAGGAATAATTTTATGGGTTTGCCTCTTTTGATTGGATTGTAAATTATTTTAAGATAGCATCAGGCGAACGTATCCTGTTGTGCCAGTTTCCTAGCACGCAACGAGATCTTTATCGTCGAGCGACTGCCATTTTCTTACTCCTCAAGTTGGCCAATCGCAACCCAGCTGGCGACCAATGGAGCCCCAGCCACGACCACCGTACGCCCTTCGAATCTAGATATGTTTCGTGCGGGCTTTGCGTGCCTCGGTTTTAGTATAGTCTGCTTTTAGAACGGGGAGAATGGGAGATTCCGCGTTTTATGGCACTTGATTAACCATCGTCTCCTGAAAGTTGATTTTTATTTTTCGCGGCCTCTGCCGACCTACGGCTGGGGGTATAAATGCGAGGCTACGAAGGACATTTTTATTTTTGATTGATATATGTATGTATTAGAAATAAATTACGTTGTCACGTCGGGGACATAAACTATAAGCTAGTGCTCTTAAATTAACAGCAAAAACATTTTTCTAAACATTAGAAATATACTCTAAAACTACTAATCCTTTTCAATACCTGTACCAAAATTTGTTAGAAATGCATCTTGGTTCAAAAAATTAGATGTTAATCCGAATCCGAATGCCCAATTCAAAACAATTGAACAGGTGACGGCAGATTGCATATCATTTTACAAATCGATTTTTTTTATCAGCACGCGAAATGCTCTGCAATTGATTCAACAATTTTTCCTATTTTTAGTCAAAAACACTATTTATTTGTACATTGTAGTTACTTTGCAGATTACTTATTTTAGAGTAAATAGAAAACATTTGTTAGAAGTAATGTAATATTTTAGCAAAGTGTTTGAAAATTAAGTAATAAATATATATTTTTTAAATTATTGCGCCAATAAATACTTTACACTATTACAACAACAACAACACAGTATGTGTGCTGCTTATGCGGTAACGCGTCGATAAATGCAACAAATTGATTGGTTTTATTTTTGGAAGTGTTACTTTTAATACTTAGGGCATCTATCCGTACTTTACCCTATGTATGTACATATATAATTTTTTTCATGTTTGAACATTTTCACGAAATGTTGTTTTTTACATAAAAAAAAACTAGTTCATTGTAAATAAAATCAAAAAGCGAAAACTTAAGCTTAATATATCCCAACGTCTAAAGTGAATTCCATAACGATTTCACTAGTTATTACTATGCAGTAACTGTAGTTTAAATTCAAGTAAAACATCAATAAATAAATATGTTTATATGTAATTACATACATATAGTTATCTGAACTTAAGCAGAAATTATGATCCGCGTTTGTTTGTGATAACAACGCACAAGCTTTGCAGAATAGTTACGCACTTTCAAAGTCGAAATTAAAATTTTATTTCACACTATTCTTGCCTTTTTATTGAGATAAACAGCAGAATAACTAGACCATAATGTTTCATGACTTTAAGCCCGAGGAGAAAATTAATTAATGAAATATTTGTATAGACCATATAAAAGTTGTTATTCGAGGAGCAGCAGAATAATTTTTGTCGTTTATGAACTCCCTTGTCTTGTAGAGCTAAAATGTGGCATTAACAATGATGATATGTAATTATGTAGCCTCTGTCGCTGTAGAAATACACAATTTGGCTGGTTTTAAGCCAACGCTTTCAGCTCTTTAAAACATGCACATCAAACGTACTGATTGCAATTAAAAGCAACTATCCTTTTGCTTATACATAATTTTATAAATTACATATCTACAGTTTTATTAAGTGTTAGAAGTTAAAACCTTATTTCGTATTCAAATTTTTTTCTATGTTAACTAGCATCAGTAAGATTAAATTTTTATTTCTTTGGTCTTATATAAATAGACTTGAAACAGGTTAAAATCAGGTAATAAATGCATATCACCTCAACGTCTCGTTGACCTTTAATTTGTTTATCCAAAAATAACACCTAATCAAATGCATTTGATGTTAGCCATTCCCTGTTTTTTCTAAGAATTTATTTAAATAAATAAATAGGAATATATTAAGAGAAAATGGTTTATCATCTGTTAGAATTGTCATTCATCAAGTAATCTAAATTTTGTAAAGCAAACTGATTTTTAAAAAAAGGTTAGAAACTTTTAAATAAGTACATATATGTATATATGTACCTAATAAAAACTCAATAGTTTTTAATATAGGACAATTTAATTTCGGTAACCATGACACGTCAATTTGCAGACGTTCGGTGAAAGATAAGAATTTTTAATGAAATTTGAAAATAAAATAACCCCTTAGAATGGAGATAAAATTTTGAAGATAAATGCTTTCATGGATATCCTCCCATATAAATAATAATAATGCCAAGTGTATATAGGTATGTATGTGTACTTTATAAAATGTTGTGACGCATTTTTTTCAAATAACTTATGAAAAGATGCTAACCGAATTATGTTTTATCACTTTTTATCAATGATCTTTTTATATTGCAAAAATACGAAGTTAATTTAGTGTTCTTCAGTTAAGCCATTGTTTCTTTTTTTTTAAAGTATGTCGCTCTTAGTGTTTGACCTTTAAATTTTTTATCAACTTAACTGAAGATTGCAGCGCGAGGTGTTATTTACGTAACGTATTTAATTAAAGGCTAAGATATTACCATTTTTTGTCGTTTTCAAGGACTCTCACTTACATTCGCTCAGTCTAACAATTTTCGAACTTGTTTAATACCTTGATGTGTGCTGTACTTTAGCGAGGCGAGTTTACGCGCGCTTCGCACAGAGGGAAGAAGCGACAACAAATTGCTTATGAAATCGTCCTTGGGGTGTGATTCCCGAAATTACCAGCGCTGATTTAGGGCTGGCGATGTTCTTTTTAACGGCGCACGGTTATCGTAAACGGTACGATTGTCGTCGCACTAATGGCCGAAGGGAGTCTGCGAGGGCGAGAGTGCCCAGGGCCGTTCCATGACAAATGTCTCCCAGAGCGCTTGCGAGGCTCCTCGTCTAGCTTATTCTAATTGAGCCATCCGCAGCAGGAGCAGATAAAGATTCACGCCGAGACCCCACTTCGCACTTCGCACGACGCCCGTTGGTAGGGCCGCCTCAGTCTGTGCGCCGAGCCTGCGGTTTGCGAAGGACGACAGACAAAATAATTGCGGCATCAGACAATGAACCGCCTCTGGAGACCCTCAACATTTTTACAGAAGCACCACACTGAGAATTGGTCCATTTATTTTGACATCTGCCGCAATTCGAAACCAAATTTTGGCTGATTGATGGCGTTATGCTGAAAGTGCTTCTGGTCGGGGTACCTCGGCTTATCAGCAACAGAAGATGGCACAGTTTTTTGAAGTCTAGCAGCCTTGACTTAAATACCTACACAGCGTTTGAAAAATTACACAAATAATGTAAATCTGGCATAATCGCATCTTTCATTTCATAGTCTAGGAATAGAGCAAAGTCGTAAAAATGTTATTTTAACATATCTTTTAATGCGAATTTTTTTTCAACGTCTTGCAAAATGTTGATATCTTATTCAGCAGTTTATACAATGTTCTATTCTTGTATCCGTCGGAAAGGAAATAGTCCTTTAAAATGAAATTTACAAACAAAGAAAGAAAAAATAGTTATCAATAGTAAATCAATTATAAGAATTTAATAATGTCCAATGTTTTGGTGCAGAGCCTTAAACACCCTATGAAAATTCTCTTCATTGAAATTTGCAATTTTATGCTGAGGTACTAGGAAACATTTTTATTGATCCACTTTAGATACAATGTGTAACTGTAAGGCGCCTGTTATAAAATGTTTTCCTCGGTCATGGGATTTATATTGTTAATAAAATCTCAACAGATATTTTTATCAATCTTATTCATATTTCTTAAATTAATAAGTATAATAATGTTTGAATTTCTATATGGAACCTTAATAACTTCAATTGACAAATAAAATTAATCATAAAGAATTGAAAATTGATTGTACTCAATGCTACACCTTCTAAATGAATGCAAAATAGAGCACTTTGCGTAGATAATAGGTCGTATTTTTTTCAGTAAAAGCCTGTATAATTGATTCTTGATGTATTTACGTTCACAACAATACACTTAATCTGGAATCTCTTTCGCAAAAAAACCATAAGACATAATACCCAATGGGTGTTGAGGAACCATCTAAATCCAATAGAAAAAAAAACTAAGAACTTAAATTTGCAGCGTCATCATAATCAGTTCACGGCAAATGGACTCGGAACCAATTGCAACGATTAGTTGTACATAGTTAGCCAATTTTATTTATGGCGATTGCCACTAAAGTGGTTTTGCTAAGCAACGTGCATGCGGGGTGCCTATTTTTGTGAATATAAGTAAAACCAAATAAAATTTGGGCTCGAATGCTCGAGATAAGGTGGTTTATTGAAATATTATTGATCGGCCGATCGGTGGGACGAATAATTCTGTTATCGATATCCGCCTATCAAGTGCCCTCCAATTCGTGAATCGATTTGCTGATAGACCTCTTCTGATCCGGGAACGACTCAGCAAACATGAAATCGGGGCGCAAACGCCGCGGCCCGGGCGGCGGCGCACGGTCATCACTCTGAGGTCTCTGAGCGCGGCAATAGCGCCCTTATCGCGATCCCGCACTATATTGGTTTATTTATCAAAAGGGATTAGCAATTATCCGCGGTGCTTTGATGTCGCGCTCTGTGATATGCTGGTGACACCTCCGCGGACTTGCACCGAGCAATCGGTGCCCAATGAGCGGCGGAAATCTGCCGGCTCTGGAAAGTCGCGAGCACGGTCTTGGGCTCATTTGCTTTTGGAATCACAATAATAACCCGCTTTCGAACAATAGATAACTTTAATTGCTTAATTCTATTTGTCAAATGACACGAAATATATCACGAAACGGAGTTATCAGCCTTATCAAGCGCGCTTAAAAGCATGTGTACACTGCAAACTGTTTGCTTAGTGTTAAAAATGCTGTAAAACATATTTAATCATGTTTAAACTTTTTTTGGGGGATTTACAGCAAATAATGTTCTCGTCGGTATTTGAGCTGCCTTGACGGCGAGACTACAAGGGCAGTTGCGTCTTGAGCTGCTCAGCGGCACCGACCCTTGCGGCGGAGTTTTCTAAGCCACCACCGCACCGCGACGGAGTCACTCACGAGTCGCGGCGCAGTGAGTTTCGCTCACGTCCTCTAGATTCTAGAATCCTTGGCTTGATTTTGCTGCACACATTTTGATTGTATAACCGTTTCCTAATATCGGTGATTTTGTCTGCTTCCAGGAAAGACGAGAACAAAGGACAAATACAGGGTGGTCTATACAGATTTTCAGAGATTAGAGCTGGAGAAGGAGTACCACACGTCCAGATACATCACGATCCGTCGGAAAACAGAACTAGCCCAAGCCCTGCAGCTATCGGAGCGACAAGTGAAAATTTGGTTTCAAAACAGAAGGGCTAAGGAGAGGAAGCAAAATAAGAAGCGGGAGGATCCACTGTCCGGAGGTCATGCCGGTGACCTCGTCAACCTCATGGATACCAAACCGAAGCTGGAACCGGGCCTGCATCTGCAGCATTCCCTGCACCAGATGAGCTCGATGGCCATGGGTATGTCGCCGATGAGTCTTCACCACCCGGTGCTCCATCACGGACACTTGACGGTGCCCCCACCGCCACCCCCGCAGCTCCACCAAACTCACCCCCAAATGTCCGGAGCGGTGGCGGCCCTGTCAATGTGATAATCTTTCCCTCGTTGAAGAAATGTAACGACTTGCCGGTCAAAAGGATGCGAAGGTTCTGGCCGGGCGACTAAGCCTTATAAGATTAGTGTAGTGTAATGGGCGATTTATTCGGGTTCCGTGAACTGGGCGCTCGCTTCCGACGGGGTTTCAGTTTCAGCCGACAGAACGACCTCACTTCATCAGACCGAATCTGCCCGCGCTCTGGAGCAGGACCGAACCTGACTAGATCGCGCATTCAATTACTATATGTAATATTTCAACTATAACCGTCCCACACACCGATTACAGTTCTATTATTTCGTGCAATCCCGAAGTGTTGGTTTTAAACGCTTAAGATTTGTTTATTAGTTGTAAGCATTGAACTTTCCAAGTTGCGTTAGTTTTACCTTGTAATAAAAGAGCCTTAACTTTATTTCCACGTTAGATGTTAATGCGCCACAACACACTTTTAACAGCTCTGATTCCGTGTGTCTTAGGCTAATAAATATTATTCAGCTAAAAGTGCTTTTCATTTTTAACATCTTTCCTCGAACATTTCTCGTCTTACCCTCTTGCTTGCTGTTCCAACATTGTATGATAACTTTTTTCAATTGCAGTCCTCATTCGAATAGAAACCATTTCGAAAAATGCATCAATTAATCACCACTTAACATATATGGAGATTTAATCATGCAACTGCAATTAGCGACATAACTACACAAAGATTGCTTCAAATCAGACATTGAGTAAGGTAAGTTGAAAAAGAATGCAAAAATATTCGCGATATTGATGCGTAATGTACAAAACATATAATATACCAATTATTATTATGTGAAGAAAGCACTATCATATTTGAATCAATTACATAAAATAAAATAAAATTAATTAATTAATTTAGTGAATATATAAATGTGATGTGTTGTGTGAATCTATCGAGATAAGAAGTATGCTATGTCTTTCTCCGTGACAAATTTCATGCCGATCAGCGCGCAGGTGATGAATAAACAAACAAACTTGCTTTCGTGTTTATTATATTGGGAAAACATATGCATGCATGAACTTTACTTTATAGTCCGGGAGCCGATGACATTAAAATTGCACTTACATGGATTTTCAAATTTTGTATATAAATCGATAGTATATATAGTCATAGGTACACCATATATCCATGTAGGTGCAATTTTAGTATCACCGGCTCCCCGTCTATTATTTCAATCTCATATTTTCAAGTAAGTCCCATTGTGATTTTCAACACTAAGTGAGTTTATTTTAAAATAAAATTCACATGGTCAAATGATGAAAAGCCATAGTATTGCAGACTTTTTTAAATAGCTTACTATGGTTAGTTAACTTGAATGCCTTCTACTTTATTTTGTTTAAATTCCTTTTATAAGATCTAATCAATTCTGTAATTATCTACTTCCTTTCGGTCTTACAGATCTGCTTTTTCAAATAAAATGTGTATTATTTTCAATTTATCTATTAGAAAACAATAAATTGTTGTTTTTCTCGAGAAACGACTCGGGTTAAACTTAAAGACAGCAAGTCCCACTTTACAAAGTTACTACCAGTGCAACTTTTGCGGATAAAACAGGGATTGAAATTGTAAGTTAGATTGGAATGCCGGTGCAAGTATCATTCTAATTAGAAAAGGTAATTATAGCAGCCATTAACTCGTAGCACGCCATCGCTGCGAATTGCAGCAAATGCAAAGGTGCCGCGCGATTGAGCCTAAGACCCGATGTGCATTCCCAATCGTGTCTGTTTTGTGTTTAGCGATGTAACAATTTATGTCTTTATTAGGGAAAACTCGGTGCACTGGTTGAGGCGGTAGAGCAGCATTTTGAATAACAAGGGAAAAACTTTAAATGAACCGGCGAGTGGCTGAGTTTTATTCCTCATTAGTTTCATATACGGAGTGGTTCTTTCCGTAATTTATGGCTTTATTACTTCGTTGTCGGTAGAACAGCGCGGTCAAAGGAGCTCAAAAGACTCTGGCAAAGGTACTCCTGAAAGTGAAGGGATAGAAATTCCAGAGGGAAATCATTTATAGCACCATAAAATTTTTAAAATGCATTTGCTCCGTAGTTTTATTCATTTCTGAGGAAAGACGTGTGTGAAACGCCCGAACGAGCTGGTTTTCAGTTTGATCCAATGAGAAGATCACGCTTATTTTCTTGGGGGCTTGATTTTAATTGGTCGATTTTTGTACGTTGCCGACCGGAGAAGGGAACAAGATTAATTGACTCTCTGTTCACTTTTTTTAAATTGTTTTAAAGTTATTCGGACTCCAATAGGAGGTGAGCAGGTTCCTGCGTCAGTCGCCATTTTTTCAAGGTAAGTTTTACGCAGTTAATGTGAATTAAATGTTTTAACATATTTGTGTGAAACAGAGGGGAATATGCACCTACCTGTTTTGCATCGAATACAGCTTATAATCAAAGGTTCGAAATTAGCTATTAATGGGCTTATAGCCTTCCGAAATTTTCCGCCAATTGAGTAAATTAAATCATCTATAGTCTTCTCTTATATTGAAATTTAATTCTTAATGGTCGGTTTTCTTCTTCGTGTATTAATTGAACGTCTTAGACTCGTTTTTTACTTGTTTTTTTGTTCTGTTAAGATTTAAACTGTCTGAAAATTTACAGCATTAGCACCCGTCTCCACACGGAATTTTCTGTAACATTTTAATTTCGGATGCTATCAGTAATATTGAAACTTATTCATTTTAAATTTGTATCGTAAATACGCTTAATTTTTGACTTAATATTAGTTTAGTAAAAAAAATGATACTGTTGTGCAATACGATTCGATTTGAACCGTTTATGAAGACGCAGGCCAAAATTTGTCAAGTTTAGTGCAGAAGCTGAAAACAATTTCAATTTCATGATTCACAATTAATTATTCATTCCGCAGGAGTTCTTTTCAAAAGGGGTTGCTAACTTCCATGAGACTATTAATGCAAAGTTGATAGAAGCAAAGGCATTCATCATGCGTTAGTTTTTATTAAAATGTTTCCCTAAAAATATGTATATGTATAAGGCACGTTTTTATGTTGGCACAAAGAAATTTAATGAAATTTCAAATAATAACACAACTGGTGTTGTAAATGCATAAATATTTCTCTTATACGATTTCCATTAATTCGATATTATTTACAAAGGAGACTTGCACTGCCTTTACGTTGGACTTATCAACATTGCTTCGGGTAGCATTTCTCTAGCCGCTAGAGACCCAGAGTTGACTCTAGTCCTAGAACGGCTGCGACTGAGTTGAGCCCTTCTCTCCGCCCCTGCAGGCCGCGGCCGTCGTCGCTGTCTCTGCTCCCTGCTCCCGAAAGCAGAGCCCGTTTGCAGTGCCTCCAAGAGGCTGTCCATGACATCGTTTTGAGCCTGTGCCGCGTCGATATCGACCAGCGCCAATTTCCTCTGTTGTCTCTCCATCAGATCGCGCTGAGATTGCTCCCTCGCTTCACGCAACCTGATTGCTTTCTCCTCTTCCTCGCGTTTCCGCACGTTTTCCCGATACGCGTGCATAAAGGCGTCTTTAAAGACCTTGACATCCGAAAAGAACTCCTCCATGGTGTACTTTCGCGGATCGAAGGCCAAGAACTCCGCCAATTCCTTGTAGAGTTTCTCCATTTGTACTTGCATTTTTCCTAACACATCCACCTGCTGGCGACACTCCAAGGCAAACTTGCCCATTATCTCCGGGAACTTGTCGTCTTCTGACTGAGGAACTTTGTTATTGTTTAAGTCGGACTCTAAATTCTTCACAGAGTTTTTCATCTGCTGCATTGTCTTTTGAATCGTCTCCATGCTCACACGAGAGGCTTTATCCACATGAGACAAATCATCGTAAAATGTGAGGGCGTCCGGGAACTTTTTCTCAACAACATCTACAAGGAAATGTAGCAAAGTCTGCTTATTTTCATGGTCCTTCATATCTTTCAGCTTGGTTAGAAAACTCATCTCGAAGCCGTAGGCTTGTTCGTTTTTGTTGTAAGAATTCATGTACCTGCCTATCAACAAGACCAATTCCAGGATTTTAGAGAATTTGTCGCTTTTGATTATCTCCTCGCAAGCAGCAGTGCCTGCGACTATGTCGGGTTTAATATCCTGCACCATATCTGGCAGGGTCAGCTTGAAGTGCAAGCTGTGTAGCCTGGGCAGTAGTCTTTTAATCTCGCCAATCGTTGCGGCAAATTGTTCCACGCCGGACAGGTCCTCCCCTCTGGCCTTAATTTCTTGCAGACGTTTAAGCTGCTCGGGAGGAGGCAGGTAGTGTATCAATTGCTGCAGGACATTGGCTGAGAGCATGTCTGTGTCACATCGCAGGAGCGATATCTTGATTTGATCATACGACAAATGCTTTAGCGACCCACCTAGTAAGATAGAAAGATTTTGTGCAGCCTTACCGTCTAAAACTCGCAGGTCTATAACATTCTTCTTGAGAGTGGTTGGCTTATCAACAGCGTCTTTATTGTCCTTCTTGACGACCTTGGACGAAAACAGGGTCGAGAGCTCCTCGAGGAAATCATTCGAGGCTAATTTGTCTTCTTCGCATTTTATCCAAAACGCCTTTTCTGACATTTTTTGTGGAGGTATAATTTTCCAATTCACCCGTTTCATTGGGTTCTTCACCTCTAACTTCTTTTTCGGCTTAAGCCCGTGTGGCAGACTGTTAAGCATACCTCCTGGAGGCGGCATCATTCCAGGGAGCATAGGAGGTGGAGGACCTCTCGAACCCGGCGGAGGAGGCGGAGGTGGTGGACCACATCCAGGCATTGGTGGTGGAATCGGCGGACCAGCTCCAGGAAAATTTGGGGGAGGCGGTGGTGGAGGTACTCCAGTTGATCCAGGAAATGGTGGTGGCGGGGGAGGTGCCGGAATGTTTCCCATTCCCGGTATCGGAGGAGGTGGAGGAATATTAATTTTCGGAAGTTTAGAAACATTTGCGCAGGTACCAGTCTCTTCGATTTGCTTTAATTTTTCTTCTAGATGTGATGCTCTCGCCTCCGCTTCTTGCTTCGCTATTTCAAGCTCCTCTATCTTCTTATCGTATTTCTCTATTCGTTTTTCTTCATTAACTTTAGATTTTTCTACAATACCGTCCAGTATCAAGGAAGTGTCTATGTTGAAAGTTCTGCTCTCAAAAATGGGATCACAGAACCCTTTATTGAATACTATCTGGGCAATACATTCCTCGATGAGTTGGTAGTACGCAGGACGGTAGAGATGATCGTCTCGAACATACAGTAAATGCTGCAAAATGGAGAGGAAGAACGGCTCAGCCGCTGAATCTAAGACTAAATTCTTAAGTACTTCAAAGCAATCGTTAATATCATCCAACTCAAATCGGACACTATCAAATCGCTGGGAGAACTCTTCGAAATCGTCCTCACGAATTTCATTAAAAATCTTAAAGTGTTTCTTCAAATCCTCATTGTTACTTTTTTCAACAATATCAGTTAAAATATCCAGCTTTTCGTAAAGTCCCATTCGCATTATTTCGCACCGCAGATGCAGTCGGAAGTTGAGTTCGCTGGGCGTATTCGTGATCGTATTTATGAATATCAAAGTGTGACAACAGAGATCCCTCTTGGAGTCGTTGCTCTCCTCAACAAACAAGCCATCCACAATTGACTTAAAACGTTCTCCGCTTTTATATTTCGAAGAGGCTGCCGTCGTAATAGCTCGCAATACCTTTTCGTAACCATTTCGCTCTGGTACAAGACAAAAACTTGCCAGTAACTTCAACGCCTCACACATTACTAACGGCTTGCGGGGTTCCAAGGTTTGGGCCAGAAGAAGCACCACAGCATGCTGATCTGGTTGTAGTATCAAATTCAACCCCCAGGTATTATTCATGAAAGCCTTTAAACAACGAATACATTCCAGTTCTAATTCGTTTTCGGAGGTTCTCTCCTTTTTGCATCGTCGTAACAAGTTAACAATCTCATTGATGCCTTCCTCTCCGAATTCTTTGATCCAACTTATCGGATTACTCGTTAGAGCCACTCTAAGGCTTTTCACACATTGATAAATTTTTATTTCGCTGTGATCACCAGCTTTAAGATACTCTATGTAATCGTATGGTTTTTCAAATCGTGAGTTCGATCGATGCTCGAGAGAGTTTTTTCCTGAGATCAAAAGAATGAAATTTAATTATGTTATCTTAAGTCCAAGATTTTAAATCATAACCCACTTAGAGTCCATTCGCTACGGCACATTAATTAATTAATAATAATAATAAAAAATGATTTCAAATGACTTCACGGGATGAGTTATGACTATAAAAGCTATAGAGTACATACTCTAAGCACTAACACGTAATTCCTTTTTCTACAAAAAATTCTGTGTACCTTTCAAGTGCATCAGGAGCATATCTCTTTTTTCGGACATTGGTTTTAGCAATAGGGGCTTCCGTTTATCTTTTGGGATGTTCATGTCGTCGAAAATCTCCATGAATTTCTTATCGACCTCGTCATCCGGCAGCCGTTTGATTTCATTTTCCAGCTCCTGCAGATCGACGATATCACCGTCTGTTGAGACCGGCCTTCCCGAGTTCGTCCCATAACGCCCCTTCGGCTTGGGGCGACCAAACCAACTTTCGAGCAGTCCTCCCGATTTGGTCCTGTCGTGCTTAGACATGCTGATACCACCTGATGCATTACGCCGCTAGTATTGACTCAATTTATAATGCAAAAATAGATTTTACCTTCTATAGATCTTACGTCATGAATGAAAACAATGACTGGGCCCCAAACACTTGTTGCTCTCAAAATTGCGTTTGTGCTTCAGTGCGCTCCAATATTTAATATTTGTGCGGTAAATTTTTTACTATCCGGACAATTGCTTAATTTTACATGCTTCTCGCAGGGCTTATTCGTTTTAAAGCGAATTGTGCAAATTAAGCAGAGTTTTTAGTTACGATGACAGCACTGACACTTCAGTTATGCCCTGTTCGGAAAACCATTCTAGATCCAGAATGATTCGGGGTTCGGTTCGTTCATAAAACAATTCAAGGAGTATGAGTAGTCCCCAACGCCTTAAAAATAATGGCGGGAAACTAATTAATATGGGTTCAAGAACATTTTGTTGTTTGTTGAGACGATTTTGGAAGGTTCTAAGCCTAAAGCATATTTTTATTGCTTCAATTCCTCATTTAATATCTCAACAAGTTCATAAATATTTGAACGGTACAATAACTTTCAGCGAACGGATCCATGAACTAACACTTGTGAAAAATAGAAAGAAAAAACAATTGGCGTTTCGAAATGTCAAATGGGCATAGGATTGGCGAGTCGGCAGCGGATTTTCAGAATATTACGCGAATTTCCGGTTCCTTTAAAGCAGGACCAAAACATCAAAAAAGTTCCATTAATTAACCAAATTCAAATAAAAAATAAGACAAAAATTGCCTCGGTTTCAACTGAATGCACAAAAATATCTTGTTCCTTCTTAACCCATCACGCCAATTTATCCAGCCAATTTTCTTAGAGCCCAGTAATCTGAGAGACAAGAGAATGTATAATGATAATCCATCGACGAGCAGGCAGCACCGAGATTTCAAAACACGCAGTGTTCGTCCACCAAAAGGGTTGAAAGGAAAAGAAATCGGGCTGTGGTACAGAGATCGCCAAAGAGATAAAAAGCATAACGAGGAGACGAGGTGGGATTATATGAAAAATAAAGTTGAGAATAGGCTGGTAAGTGCTACTGAATTATTAGATCTATGAGCTAAATATGTATTTTTTCTAAAGAATTTTTCATTGACTCTATCTCCTGCTGTAATAACTGGAATTCGAGGCGATCTTGAAGCTTTCAAATTAAACAATACTGAAAGATACTCCACCGAATTTAAGAAGCACTTTGAAGAAACTCTTGAAGTACCATTTATCGATCATATCAAGAAATGCCTGAAAACAAAAAACTACTTGCCCGTTCCGGATGAGCATTTGAACAATGTTTTGCTTAAAGAACTGGAAGCCAATGAAAATAGCGCTAAGTATCAAGAAATACTTTCTGCTCGAAAGCAGCTGCCTATTTATTCAACCAGACATGAAATTTTACGCGCATTAGATGAAAATCAAATTGTTCTCATCAGTGGCGAAACTGGCTGCGGCAAAACAACTCAGGTACAAAACCTATTTGAATTTTAACAGCGATTTCATTTTAAATAAGTATTCTCTTTAAGGTTCCCCAGTTTATTTTAGACTTCCACATTAAAAATAACTGTGGGTCAACTTGCAACATAGTCTGCACGCAACCGCGCAGAATATCTGCGATTGCAGTGTCTGAACGCGTGGCCTGGGAAAGAGCCGAACCACTGGGGATATCTTCTGGGTACAAAATACGGCTCGAAAAGTAATTTAAATCTTGAAGTTCGCCAGAGGCAATCGAATTTATATTATTTGATTACAGTGTTCTTCCACGATCCCGTGGATCTATTCTTTTCTGCACAACTGGCACATTACTGAGGCAGATGGAGTCTAATCCTATGCTTGAAAATATTACTTATACTATTTTGGACGAAATTCACGAGAGAACTGTAGAGACGGATATTTTAATGGGCCTCCTGAAGCAAGTAATAGTATCTGCTTATAAGAAAATCTCACTGTTTGTCTTTAACACTTTTTGTTGGTTACTTTCTTGCAGATATGCTTGCACCGCAAAGATTTGAAAATAATTCTAATGAGTGCGACATTTTGTGCAGACAAATTTGCGAATTATTTTGGAAACTGTCCAATTATCACAATTCAAGGGACACTATTTCCAGTTAAAGAGTTATATTTAGAGGACGTTTTGGAAGAACTTCGATTCAAAGATTTTCCACTAAATTCGAAGAGAGGTAAATCATCTCGGGAAAATGAAAAAGAATTTTTGGACATGATAAGCCCCTATGCACAAGCTATTAAAAATAAATACTCTCAGCATGTCATCAAAAGTATTATGAATCCCTGTTCAGAAGAAATCAACGTAGGTTTACTCAAGCAATTGATTTTCCATATCGCCTCTAGTAAACCGGATGGGGCTATTCTTGTTTTTCTCCCCGGCTATAGCCAAATTTCAGCGTTATATAAGGAAATAACGCAATCAAAATTATACAACTTAAGGAAATATTTAGTTTACCCACTTCACTCAATGTTGCCCACTTCTGATCAGAAGGCAATTTTTAAGCGACCTCCGCCAGAAACTCGCAAAATTATTTTAGCAACAAACATCGCGGAGACATCAATTACAATCGATGATGTCGTATATGTGATAAACACAGGTAAAAATATTATAAATTACTAAAGATGTTACTGCTTATTTTCTTACAGGTAAAACAAATATGCAGAACTATAATATCGAGCGCAATTTGCAGACTTTAGACGAAGAGTGGGTTTCGCTGGCCAATTCCAAACAGCGCAGAGGCAGAGCTGGTCGGGTTCAATCTGGGGTTTGCTATCACTTGTTTACGAGGTAATTTTGGACGTTACATTTCAAAGTTGTGTCGTTAGTCTTTGTAAATATAGACCTCGCGAACGTTTCCTGGATGAGTTTCCTAAACCGGAAATATTAAAAACTAAACTTGAGAGCGTAATATTGAGTCTGAAGCTACTGCACATACATGATGTTGAGGAGTTTCTGGCTAGTCTGGTGGATGTTCCACCTTTTAGTATGATCGAAAACAGTATGAAGTTACTCAGAAGGTATATGCCATTACAATTTGTATCAAATAGCAATTTTATTCTAATAACTTTAAACTAGAATCAACGCAGTAGACAATAACGACCGAATAACGCCACTGGGGCTCCATTTAGCGAGATTGCCCGTAGAGCCTCAGATAGGAAAAATGATTTTAATGGCAGCGCTTTTCAAGTGCATTGACCCTATCTCATCTGTAGCAGCAAGTTTGTCTTTTAAAGATGCTTTCTACATACCTATAGGTAAGTTAGGAATGCAAATAAATTTTACTTTCTCCGTTCACTCCTGACTTCAATGGCGGAATCTTACTTAAAATATTCAGGCAAGGAACAGGAGGTCGATCGAATTAAGCAAAAAATATCAAATGGAATGAAGAGCGACCATTTAATGCTTGTAAGAATTATGGACAAATTCAGAGAAGTTAAACAAATGAATGCAGAGAAGGAATTTTGTTACGATAACTTTTTAAGTTTAAGAATTCTAAACCAATTAGAAAAGATGGCTGGACAATTCTGTGAAATTCTGCAGTCTTCCAGGCAAGAATTTATACATTTTAGGTTTGATAACACATTTTTGTTTTTCTTATAGATTTCTGAGAAGTTCTAATCGAAGAGATCCAAATAACAATATACACTCTGGAAACGACAAAGTTTTAAGAGCGGTGATATGTGCTGGACTTTATCCCAATGTAGCCTTTCTGAAGTATAAATTTTTTTATTTACAATATTTCATTTTCACAACGGAAATATATGTTTACAGAAAATCACGACGTATTAAAAATAGAGTACGAGCGATTCATAATATTTCTACACCAGAGGATGGTAAGGTACACTTCCACCCATCCTCTGTCAACGCTAACGAATCTTCTTTTGAATCAAAGTTTGTAAAAATAAAAACCTAGAAGCCTATTTCTTCACGCATTTATTTTTAGGTATTTCGTGTATTACATTAAACAGAAGTCGAGCAACTTGTTTTTATACGACAGTTCAATGATAACACCACTGCCTCTGGTCCTTTTTGGAGACAACGTGCAAACCGGGACGAACGACTACGGCAAGCATTATATATCAGTCGCGAATCAATTCGCGTAAGTGCTTTAGTATTTTACTTTAAGAAATGTAAATTCTTATATATATACTTTTTGAAGGTTCGCGTGCGACGAGAATACTGCAGAACTTTTAATTCAGTTAAGAAACCAAATTGATCGGCTCCTTCAGAAAAAAGCTTTATATCCTGGACCAATTGAGGATAATTCATCGGATGCGAATTTACTTCAGTTAGTTCTTTTCTTTCATCCATACTTATCGGGTTTTAATTTAAAATGAATTTTTTTGTCAATTCTAGGGCTATTACCTTATTGTTAACGGAAGAAACTTTAGGAAATGACCAATCAGAAAACAGCGAATAACCTTTTCGTTCCTAAATTCGATGACATGTCAAGCAAACACCTGCGTTACGGATTTTTTGTTAAGTCATAAAGTTGAAAAAATGTAATTTTCAATAATCTATTTGTATATATAGTCTTTTAAATTCTTAGTATTTGGTGGAAGATTTTTATTCGCCGAAATTTGTGTTATACTATCGAAATTATCCAAAGAAACCATTGGTAATTAATTTAAATTCACATTTTTGTATTATGTGCTAATGAATTTAATACATTTCAAATTGTATGATTGAACCGAAAAGATAGTTCCTTGAGAGCCAAGGATTGTTCTAAGCCCTAAGGGCTGTTTGGAATAGGTTGGGAAAAATATTTTCTTGGTGCTCATCTACGTAATATTATTAATAATAAAAAATAAAAACATTATAAGATTGAAACGCACTTGTTCCAGTGTAGCTCTTAATTTCTTTAAAAATTCCTCAAGTTAGCTGTGGTAACTCCAGGGGAAAATTTTCCACATTTTTGCGACAACAGCAAAAGCCAATGTGAAAATTGCACACCTATAAGAATTTAGGAATGTGCATATATAGGAAATTAAAAATTGTTTCTAGAAAATTCATACCTATTTATTTACATTGTCATATATAAACAGTCATTTTTGTTTTGACACAAATCCTGCACAGTGGACATGTATCTTGGTATAGTGTAATTCTTTGCGCGCATTGCTCGCACAGGCAGAGGTGCTTGCATGGCAAAAGAACCACGCATTTCAGCTGCTCCTGGCAAATCACGCAAAAATTATCGAATGAGTTTGTATTTATCGGAGTTTTCGGTCTCGAACGATCCCGACGCCCAGTTTCAGAATGGCTCCTTTCATTATGAATAACTTCCACCGGGCGATTTCTTCTGTTCACAAAAACCTAAATGGCAAAATTATGTACGTATAAGTGTAAACTTCTAGTTGTTTTGTTTTTACCTGGTAAACTTGTAATAGAACTTCCCTTATGGATACATAAATGCGATACGCTAGGTTCCTTGGACTTCTCAAAACTTCATAGGTTTCCGGCGGTCGCATAGAATTCCTGCGACCCTCTAGCGCCGGGGCGGTCGCGTATATGGCTGCAGGTGACCTTCTGAGGTCTCTTCGGAAAATCTACGAGACGAAGCACTATTGTGTCAACTCAAATATCAGCTTATCTGCCCAAACCTGGTAAATGTTATTGCGGAGCAGTATCACAGTTACCCGGAAGAGTAAATGGATGGGACGTCTGAACTGAAATATTGTTAAGATTAGGACTAACGCGAAAAGCGACTGTAAAGGCATCCGCAGCAGCCCATAGGCTGTCCGTGCAAGGAGCAGTAGAATCAGGTTGAGCGCGTTGGCGATAAATTTGTAGAGGAAAACTATAGGCATTAGGAGGAGATGAGGTACAAATCTCACTGTGCTCCATACTGCGTCCCCGATGAAAAATAGCGCCCCATTCAAAGTCCTTCCACTCCAGCCAGTGGCAAAAACAATAACATCTGAAATATTTTGCAATTGCTGCTTCCCGCAATTGCTTAAGTTGCTAAGCTCAGTAAGAACTTCGGCTGCAAGTTTCACGAATTCGTTAATATTATTTGTTGTCTCCTCAGCAATGCAATCTAGCACAGCCGTTGTCTTATTGTTAACATCAGTAAAAAATAGCGCGATTTCCTCGTAGAAAGCGTTCAAACAGCTAACAAGGGTGCTCACTGTCACCAAGATTATTTTTAGGAAGGACGAAATTAAATAGAATAATGTGCAGATAGATTGGAAAATTATTATAACATATCCGAGCATTTCCGTTGAGAAAACTACCCCCTGGTTTAAAAAGATGCACCATTTGTCAAATCGTGATATAAACTTCTTATTAAGCTTCTGCGGGAAATCTAGGGTAATTTTCAAACAAAATTGTAAAATATAAAACTTTTCTGCCTTTAATGGTTTATTTTTGTATTTAAGCCTTGTTGTTAATTTTATTTTGCATTACATTATTTAATTAGTATCTTTTCCCGCAAAATCAGTGTGGAATTAATCAATTGTTCATCACTGACATGTAGAACAGTATTTTCACATTTTCAACGAACATAGCCCAATACCAAGCACTAGAATGTTAAAGTTACGAATATTTTTATCGTCAAGAAGAAGACAATACAAACAAAACAAACCGGCCGGGACGGGGTCTCGCTTCATGCTACTCTAGTTTAGGTAAATGGCACCTATCGCCGCACATTGTTAGATAGGTTACTTATTGTAAATCTGCTCCCTTGAAGTTTATCATAGTTCTACCATTTGTTATCCGACATTGTACCATAATAGTCGCAATAAATTGAATTGAATTGATTGCTACTCTAGTTTACGAAAATTGTATAATATTAAACTTTCAGATTCGTCATTAAGCTATCAAATACCTTCCACAGCTAGTTTAGAATAGTTTTATTTTATGTGAAACAATAAAAAGAATAAATCGCAGTTAATTTATGTTTAATGGCTATTCTTCTTCCAAAAGTTCGAATACGTTGCTGCTACGCTGATTATTCTGTAATTCATCAAGTTCGCAAGCATGGTAGTTTTCTTCGTTTGAATATTTATCTTCGCTTTCGGTCTCATAGCCAGATATATTTGTTGCTTCGTCAGCTGGACGAGTTTTTCCTTTGCCAAACTGAATGGTTTTAATCGTTTCTAAGTCACTATGCGCTTTCCATTTGTCTGAAATACAAAAAATGTTAAAATGAAGCCAGCTTAGCTGCCTAGCAAAGCCTGAAAGAATTCATACCTTCATTTAGAAAGTATTGAACTGGATAAAATTCTATTTTTATTTTTCCGCCTAAGGTCAATCGCAAAATATTGTTGGCTGCTCTATATAAATCTGGACGAGATGCTTTTGCCGTGAAAAATCCTTTCTTATATGCCCAAGCTTCGCAAACTGCATTTGCTGACCACTCTTCGACGTCTTCTGGAAGATTAATTCCCAGTTCCTCTGGCAGGTTGATCCTCTCCCCGATATATTTTATGGAAGTGTAAGGTTCCCGTAATTGTGCAATGGGATAGCTTCCTAAAATAACTTGAGCGTGCTTGGGTACTGATGACGGAAATACCAAGCCGGGACAATCACAAAGTCGAACATTTTCCGTCAAATGAATTGTCTGGAAGTGTTTTGTGTGGCCTGGTGTACGGCTGACGCTAACAACCTTTCGTCCCTTTAGTGCATTTATTATAGAAGATTTACCAACGTTTGGAAAGCCAACACAGCCAATGGACAGGATCCCGTCCTTGTATCTTTCTCGCTTCTCAAAATTGAATTCAAATGTTTCTGTATAAGCATTCACCACAGAACATTTTTCTGCATTATCATGCTCTTGGACCTCTTCCATGGTCTCCATGTCTTCTAAAATTTTTTGCTCCCACTGTGTGATATTTATTTCGTTTCCAACTAACTTCTGGATTTCCTTGTAAATGTTGTGGGCACCTTCACTTGTAAATTTGACGCTGGCTAATGTTTTTCCTTTATGAGCCCCTAAAAATTTACTTTTAGATTAGAATTAAAATTAATTAGCGAAGAAGAAACCTTTCATTTTGTAAATTGGATAAGATGCAAAGCAAACGACTGCCATTCCTTCGTATTTGTTCAAAAAATACTCTTTCCACGCTGCGACTACTTCCGCTGAAACCAAGTCAACTTTATTAAGCACTAATATAATTTTCTTGTTTATTTCCTTAGTTACAAAATTGTAAAGGGCTGGAGGAAACAACATAGACTGCAAATGGTAAAGTTTAATTTCTGAATCCAATAGAAAGAAAATCCTTACAGAAAATCGAACATCGACGATGACTAGCAGAATGTCAGACAACTCGATAACCCGCCACAATTGCCTCCATGTCTCCAAATTTAACTCGAACACGCTCAATGGCTTGTTTTCTTCATAGTGTTGTTCCTCTATCGCTTTAACATACTCCTTAAAATCAAAATTGGAAACTTAACATTGAAATGAATTCCACATTATCCCTCTTTACCGTGAAATAGCGCATCTCGTTCCGATTCAGCTCCTCCTTGGACATGTCGGGCCTCCACTTTGGTCGCTTCGGGAAATCGTACCCTTCAAAATACCTATCGTCGATTTCCCTGTCTTCCTTAGACTTCAATTCGAATTTGGCTGCTGCCTCTTCCCTCATCAGGGCGAGCTCCTTCTTGGATTCCTTGTGGAACTGCAGCGTGAACCTGTTTACATCTGGACGGTCCTTGTCATGCGGAAGCGCATTTATTTTCTGAACATTATCGCTCGCAGATACTTCTTCGCTCCCATCTGAATCGCCTTGAGATTTAAGGACGCTCCGTGCTGGAAAAACAATACAGAAATTAAAATAGGTCTTCTCGCAATAACGCAGGAGTCTTCCCAGCGATTAGTATATTTTACTAAGTTGGAATCTGGTTCTCGACATTTTAAATTACCTTTCACTTGTCGCTTTGCAGCTAACTGCTCTTTCTTTTTCTTTCCACTAAAGGGAGTTTTTCTTCTGCCTTGCGGCATTTTCCCTTGCTTTGAAAATCTACTTTCACGTGGAAATCCGCTCGTCTTAGAAGAACTGTCGCCCCAGTTGCTGATGGCCGATGCCCGATGGATGGATACTTCAACTTTTTGACAAGTCACAAAGCCAGAAGCATTCGGAATAATTCCGAAATATTCGGAATCAACAGACCGCTTAGCACCGCGCTCACTGACATAATAGAAACTGGACTGCTAACACGTGTCTGAAAAACTAGATCATTTTTAGCCTAGGCTCAAACCTTTCAGGAAAATCTTGGCAATTAAAATGCTCTAAAATTCCGTACAATTATGTTTAAACACAGCTAAATAATTAAATTGTCACCAATCGATTGCTGTCATATCTCGCTCAATTTTAAGTTTTTAAATAAAAATGTCGCTGAAAATAATCAACGGGGTATCTGCGAACAACCGAGATAGATGTAAAAATTATTGTTGCTACCTTTGTCTAACCTTCACATTCCCCGTATATGCCAACATAATCTAAAATATGCCGCGCAAAGTGCCGAAGCCATCTGTTGGTCATCGTTAAACTATTGCAACAGCCGATTTTAATTTGGTTTTTATGCTTTTACTTTTGCCCAATTTGTGCATTTTTCAAAACAAATAATTTTAATATGAAGAAAAGTGTTATGAAGTGGACTGTATCTATTGGGATGGCTTTAGTTTCATTCGAATACCAGAATGAAGTGCTATTAAGTTGCCTGCCTGGGGTATCTGCGGGGGAGCGGGATAGCTAGATTTCGGTCAAAATTTGATCTCGTTTTTTAAGTGAATTTTTAGCCAGGACCAGCAGTCCAGTTTCTATATGTCAGTGTTGCAAATAAACTCAGCGACTTTAATTCAAATTTCAATCAAATAAATTGGAATTTAAGAGTGAAACCGAATTGTGGTAAGAAACTAAAATATTATTATTAATAATTATTATTACTAACTCACAAAATACTTTATTTAATAAATCTTAACCAGAAAAGTAGGAAATTTTTGAATCAGTATATTTCTTTTAATAAATTTGAGGTTTCTCTCAAACAGAAACAACCGCATCCCATTGCGCATACATCATGTTTCTAAAAAAAATTGATTAAAGAATGATCTAACTATAAATTTGATTTTCAATCGATCACCTCAAACCATTGTTTCAAATGCTCAGTGTGGCCCCCGTGGCCACATAAAAGACATGCGTTCGCAGCTCCCTTAACAGGCAACCTGCATAGCGCACAGTATAAAAGAGCTTTTCGGCAATAACTGCACGATGGGGTCCTGCTGACGCGGTTGCAAACGAGACATTCAGTGACGAATTCCACGCACTGCGGAACCTCTGCTGGATAGGCCAAATGTTTAAGAATCTACAAAATAACCAACTTAGCAAGCTACATAACAAATATGTTGGAACTAACCATCGCCCTAGCGGTTAAAAATCCCCAACCGTACAAAATTTCTGCGTACGTTTTTTTTAAATTATCGTATAAACACTTCTTGGATTTGCTTAAAAGCGGCCTGAAAGGTAAATTATGAACCACTGTTTTCACACAATAATTAATTTACGATATATCATAGTTTGGGCTGCTTTTCCATTCCAACCAGTTGAGAGAATCAGACCACGAATTACTTCTCAGTTGCTTCAAATGGCCTCCAGAACTCCACGATAGATTCATTGATGAGTCTATGGGAAGGATAGTGTGGTACGGAGATGATGGAGGCTGAAATGTTTAAAGTGCAAAATTAATCTTTCTAAGTATCGAGGAAAGATGTCTATCGTACACTTCTATTCGAGTTTTTACCGCATACTGACGTGAAATCGAACTCTGGGGAGCACTTATCAAAGGTGCATATCAGCATAACAGCTGTCTGAACATCACCGTGTAAAGCGAAATGCATTATTCTGTAAATATTATATTAAGTTATTAAGTTACAAGGCAAAGATTAAAAATAGCTCACAATGATTCCAGAAGAAATCTCTTGAAAGGATTTTGGTTAGCAATTTCACAGTCCAAGTCTTTTGAAGCGTAGGACGAAGCTATTGTCTCAGCCAGCAACCACACTTGCACTAATTCATTTCTGCCCATGGACTCAGCAACTTGTCGGTTATTTTTGCAAGTTTCTATACAAATAGCTATAAATTAGATAATATCTCACCTTTATTAAACTATTTTAGCTTACCTAGCATATTTATTTTATTTAAAACATATCGTTGCCCGAGCTCCTTGCTTATGTTTAAAATGCGCGCTGCGTCATAAATATGAATAATTGCGCAGAAAGGAGTTTTTTGGGAAGAACGATTTCTTGATGTTTTCTAGTTAAATTTAAAATTAATAAATTATGCATCTTATGCTCTTTTAAAATCGCTCCACTTACTCTTATTCTATCTTGCAAATAAAAAGTGGATGTACTACTGTCCCTGTGCGCATATAAAACCGGCTGAGATCCCATAACATTTCCCAAATAACCACCACTTATTGCTGATAGTGCTCTGGGAATAAAACTATATCAATTAGTCTTACGTAAATGCTACCTTAATTTTGAACAACCTTGGCGTTGTACTCTGGTGTCGTAAACTTATCCTTTTTGCGTGGACGGGCTGTGAAAATGTAATTAGTAATCCGACGGTACTGAATCTAGCCCCAGATGTTCTGGGAAAGGGGATACAAGCATCATGTAAAGCTCCACTTAAGGCACCTTCTAATCGTGGTGATTGCAAACGCAATTGGGTTTTATCGCTTCCAGTTGTAGACTGTTTAATATATGTAGAATAAAAAAAAACATAATACAAAAATAAGTTGCACTTTTTCTGGCTAGGTATGAGTTACTCTTTTTAACGCAGTAACTAATGCGCGAAGGCATTGCTCCAGGCAGGTTCTTCCTTTCTTCACTCTCTGTGAGGCACAATTTTTCAAAACTTTCATTAAAGACATTGACAAGCTTTCATCAATAGATGTACCTTGGCAATATTCAAACTCAGGGTAAACATTAGAATTTGGATATTCCATTGGAAAATTAACCTAAAATATAGTATTTCATAAAATTGTTGTGGATAGCGGAAATATGTATAGTACTTGAAGAATAATTGTATAGCCATTAGCAGATATTTTAACTGTCGCAAACCGTTTTACAGGATCTAGAATATTTATATCTATGTGCGGGATATTTGTGTTTAAAAGTGAAAACTCATGTTGTAATGAACAGGAGGTTTGGTCTGTTAAAGTTTTCAATTCACTATTGCTGCAGATCTTTCCAATATTCCATGGCTCTTTAAATTGTAAAATTATTCTATTTTCAAAACTAATTATATCTAAACAAACTCTGAACATTACCTTCATCTTCCGGCTCAGTGTACGGAGGTTCACACATTTTTAGTAATGCTTCATCAATTTTCCATAAACGCAAAGTGTGATCCCGAGACCAAGTGATAAAATCCTTGAGTTTGAGGTTTAAGTTATAGGAAATTTCTGAATCTATTATTTACTTACAATTTCTGCAGAACTGTCTCGATTAGGTCGCCAAGCGAAATCTAAGATAACGTCTGTATGACCTGTAAAGGAACAGACTGGATCTGTCTGTTTGCTATTGCTCCATAAAAGCAGGCTATTTTCACCTCGTCCTAGATGTGGCACTACAATACTTACTAGGCCATTACCGATTGGCTAACCGCATTTGAATTAATCAAAAATTCTATAAATTATAGCTAAAATATTTACTGTATATCGAGCACGCCAGACAGGTGATGAAGTTGTTATTATCTTTTGGGCCCTTCGCGGATTATTTACATCGAAATATTTTACAGAACCGTCTTGGCTAGCAGTAGCCAGAAATGTCTCCCGTGTATGACTCCAATTAATGCCATGTATTCTATTCAAATATATCTATCTTATTAAAATTATCTCTAAGTAAAACAAATAATTTGAGTACAATATTACCTTGCTAGATGCGCTGTGATGTACTGAATTGGACACGATCCCTTTCTGATGTCCCAAATTCGTAAATCGCCGTCATGAGCAGTTGCCAACAAGTCGCCGGAAACGCGGTTAAAACCAACTTGAGTAGCCCCAGCTGAATTGGGGGAGAATTCAGTATTAAACGTGAAATGGGGGCACTATTCAAATCTACTAACACATGCAAACCGCACTAAGGGAAAGGATAGGTTTACGTGGATCCCTTAAATCCCATAGATGCGTAAAAGTGTCTATTGAACAGCTTGCTAGCAAATGGGGCTCCTTTGAATGCCAATCGATATCAGTTACCATTCGAGTGTGGGCCCTTAAAGAGTGAATCAATGTAGGATCCCCAGAGCTCCATGTGACCACTTCAATTAACTGACTTGTCTAAATAAGTAATAGTAGCGCTCGGTTATAATCTTGGATACCTTAAACACTGTTCTTTTCTACTGTTATATTCTGGTTTTACTAATAAATATTTGGTATCTTACGGCGATTGCACAGTATTCCTGGCTGTTTTCACATATTGCCCATTCGGCTGCAGAGACGTCGTACTTTGAATTTCTATGATATTTCCTTAAGCTATGATCTTCACTATGATCAAGACGTTGCAAAGCTAAATGCTTCCTAAAATCAGATGCAACGATTTCAGTTGCAGTGTCTTTTTTCCCAGAATATTTCAACATACCTTCCGGCTAAAAGCACCCACTGCCCAGTCCAATCCACCGACATCGCAGTGGCGTGCAAATCCCTGTGTTCAGAAAATGCAACATTCTGGCGGAAAGTGCAGCACGGCTCTCTATTAGTTTCAGAAAACGACATACTGGACCATTCCGCGTTATCTAGACACTCGAAATTTGGACGCAAATTAGAAACTTCCACACCTGGCTACACGGGAATTGAAATAAATATTATTGACGAACAGCTGGTCCCCCGGAAAACAGCTGATTTTGACCAAAAGATGCAGCCAAAGTGAGTCGGTACGACGGCACAAAGCAAACTCCTATCTCACGACAGGCAACAGCAAGAGAAAATGCCAGGTGCACCCTTTTGACAGTCCTCACCTAAGGAAGGAGAGTTCAGATATAGGAAGCATATATCTGTCTATTTCTTTCGCATTAGGGATTAGGTGCCTCCGAAAGGCGGCAAATTTAAAAATTATAATTATTATATGTCAGTGGGAAATGCCGATTCTCCGTGTTGTTTTTAAGATACATATGTCAAATTTCGTCACTTCGGCAAAATGTTTTGATAGTGTCGATAATGTTTTTGAGTGCGGAGATTTCAGAGTGGTTTATAATTTTTATAAATTAAAGTGACAATATTTTGTAACAAACATGGTGAAGTATTCTGTTGTTAATTTAATTAATCAATTGCATTTAAGATTGTTGTGGTCAGGAATAATATTCCCTAACATGATCAATATTAAATATAGCGTTGAATTTCAGCCTTCTATGCCCTAAAAACTAGACGCAGGTTCAACTTTTTGGTTGTTTCTATATGATTTTTACACCACCTCCAGACTCGGGTTTAACTTAATATTATTGTTCTGCGGTATTTCCTAATGTATGTTTTCCTGAATCCCTGAAGTGTTTACTTTCATTTAAGACCAACATTTTAAATATAGCATTGAATTTCGACCTTCTATGGCCTAAAAACTAGAGCCAAGCTCAATTTGTTGATTATTTCTATTACATATGTATGTATGATTTTTACACAACCCTCAGGCTCAGGGTGCCGGCGTTCCAAATGAGGTCCAGCATGGTTTAACTAAGACAATAAGAAAAATAATTGAACATGCAATTTGTAGCGAGTCAATATTTTTTCCCGCGCAATGAAACTAAGTACATTACATATGTATGTACGATAGTAATAATTTTAAGCTTGTAAAGAAAGCTACAGAGAGAGCTCGATTCACAGAATCCTTAAAGCTCGGTTACTACGCAACCGGTACGCAGTCTCCACACATCTGTCAGGAATGGTGTTTTTCTTAAGGAGTGGATGTCCTACATAAGCAAAATGTTTTTGCAAATTTTAACAAATATTGTTCCGAGAAAGTATGCAAACGATTGCAGAAAATGAAAGTAAGATAGCGCAGTTTTTGTGGTCTGTGGCGAAGTGTTTGGGAAACGTTAACGTAAAAATCGGCCTCGCGCTGCCATCTAGGTTCGTCAACTTTTTAAGAACATTCATCTTAAGTAAATATGCTTTTATTTCCCCCCTTCCTTCCCATACCTGTTTGCCAATTTACTATCCGAACGCTATGAATAAATAAACTTCCTTGTCCTTATTTAATTCTAATAAAAAGAAATCTTAAACTAATTAATATAAAATAAATATCAATGGCGCAGTGAAATAAACAATACGAATTTAATTATGGTCTAAAAACACATACGCTTTGGTGACTTTTCGATGGATCGCATATTTCGTCAAGCTTCAGTTTGGAATAACTGTTTCATCAACAAAATAAGTTGATTTATATGCTATATGTATATTTTGCAATTAAAACTTTATCTCCCTAAATTTATCCTCTAATCTAGTGCGCCCCTCATTAGGTTCAGAGTATCATTGGCGCACGTTCAACCTCAGCCTAAATAAATAAATATTTTCCAAGTAATTTTTGAAAATGTTTTTTGCATGTGAAAATGTTTCATTAAAAAAGCAAAGCCAACAATAGTTGTTCGAATTAGTGCATTGCAACAGACCATTCTACAGTCTGCACTTCCCTGGTGCAACAAAATATTGCTCTTTATCGCACCGTTCTGATAACTAGAAAATGCGTGTCGTTGCTAGGGTTGCCAACTGATATTAGGAGAAATATAGTAAATATATTAATAACTCATTTTGTATTAGAGCCAAACTAACTCTCTCGTCTCGGTATTTCACATTCCTGACTGAAAAAATTCGTTCAATAAATGCGGAAGTTTATCTTACAAAACATTTTTTTTTATATTATAGAAGGTTTTGGTCATAGTTTTTAAATTATAATTTTGTAGTAAGTAGGTACAGAAAGAATAAAAAAAAAATTAATTTTTATAAAAATAGCTGCGTTTTTTCACAATCGGATCAGGAATTGTTTTATTGAATTAAATTTTATAAGCCGTCTCCTTTATGTACATACAAATTTTAAAATGTGCGAAAAATATATCAAATTAATTATGTTCTTAAATTAGTCATGATATTATATAAATATAAGACGTTTCGGCAATGTATGTTAACTATGTTAGGCAAATGGCCCAGTGTTTTCCAGGCCGAATTAATTGCCATTAAAACCTGCGCCCGTCTCAACCTCGAAAAAGGACTTAGAGGGGCTACAATTAACATACACTCCGATAGCCAAGCGGCTATCAGAGCGCTCTCTACGTGGAGTTTTCGTTCAAGGCTCGTCAAAGAGTGCTTTGACTGCCTCCAACGCCTGGCTGCCTCTAACAGAGTCACACTCGTTTGGGTACCGGGGCATTCTGGTGTTGAGGGTAATGAAGTCGCAGACGAGCTGGCCCGAAAGGGGTCAGCAACGAGGTACCAAGGCCCTGAACCCTACTGCAGCATTGGCTGGTCTCCAGCCAAAAGAGTGGTGGACGGATGGGTTAAAACAATCCTAATACAATATTGGAATAATGCTCCGGGGTTACGACAAGCTAAGGAGCTTATTAAACCCTTTTCATATACCAACACCATCGACTTGAGGAAAATGGATCTCAGACTGTTGGTGGGTTACTTATCTGGCCATCATGTGGTTAGACATCACCTTAACAAACTAGGTCTGTCAGATGAGACAGAATGTCGACTCTGTCTAGAGGACGGAGAAACTACAGTGCACATTTTGTGTGACTGTCCGGCTCTTGCACGGATTAGAAGTAGGACCTTCGGGAAGGAGCTCTTGAGCTCAACTGAGGTCCGCAACTCTTCTGTGGGTGACCTTCTGGCTTTCCTTAGGGTAGCAGATTGTCTACTCCACTAATGGGGCCATGGTACAAAAGACCAACTGGTCGCAGTGCCCACCGTTTGAGTAGCCCCTCACTATAATAATAATAATAATAATAATAATAATAATGTTAGACTCACATACTTGAAACTGTATATTTTAAAACAGTCTAATTAAATATAGTATAATACTATTGGCAACCCTAGGCGTGGCAAGCATGCTTAATAAAATTTGATAATTAGTTTCGTTGCAAATGCTTTCTGCAAAGACTAGATATGTACATATGTCTCGGGCCTGGGTATTGTTTGTGTTTCTCCGGTTTTTCAGCGACCTAGAGTACACAGAGGCCTGTTTTGGACTACTGAGTATGATTATTTACTTTTAAATTAGTAACGCTTCTAATATAATTCAAATGTTATTTTATTAGGCAGTGTACTTAACAATTAAATTGTTGAAATCAGGAGCATTTTAAAAGATAATTGATGAAACTACTTCTAAAATGATTGGTTCAATTTGATCATTACTTTTATATGTTTTTTATAAGCTGTGTGTACAAGTAAATCCGTACCTTATTTTTTTTTGCAGACTATATCAAGGTAGAGGAAGACTGAGAGATGTAAGATTATGAACAAAACTTAGAACTATTTTGAAATAATCAAACATATTTAAAATAATTTCAGGAAGAAGCATGTATCAGGACCTGTTTCTACAAAACGAGATCTAAGTAGACCTCATCAGTGCAAGCGATTTATTGCAATTTTTATCTGTATCAGTGTGGGTTCCTACCTCGTTATAGATCTTAATATAAAGACAAAACTCACCGAACTTCGAGAACGTTTCTACTTTATATCAAAGCCGTTGGTCATGAACAACACTAACAAGGCATATTTTGTGGACACCGAAGGTTGTAAGATGCCTAGTTTTAATGTTATCGACGACAAAATCCTCCAGTTCATGAGTCCTCCTGCCCCAATCAATTGTGGGAAAGCCCTCACTGCCACGAGAGGTAACAAAATTGTAATAAATATGAGTAAAATTGAAATACACGACCTATACAACATTACGGAGTTGAACAAGATTTCGTGCTTTTGCCAAGTATTCAAACGAAAAACCGACACGAAAAATAAATTTGTTCGTTTGAAAATACCCTTCAATTTGTTAGAAGGCATAGAGTTATACGCCGAATTCGTTAAAATTGCATGTATTTATGACAACACCACTTTCTACAAGGATTATCACTTCGCCGAGCCCAATATCGCTAAAAGTGAAATGCAGAAGAGCAAAGCTGAGGTACCTTCAATTATGATAATGGGCATCGACAGTGTCTCGCGCTTAAATTTTCTAAGGCAAATGAATGCAACGGCCACGATGCTTCGGAACGACTTGCACGCAGTGGAATTTATCGGCTACAATAAAGTAGGCGATAATACTTATCCTAATTTGGTACCCGTTTTAAGCGGATTAGATGAGAATGAACTTAATGTTGCATGTTTGCAGCAAAAGCCAAATGCAACATATAGCAACTGCCCGTTGATTTGGAAGAGATTTAAGGAGGCCCATTTCCAAACTGTCTTCGCTGAGGATGTGGCTAGTTTGTCGCTATTTAATTATTTCAGGAAGGGTTTCAGTAATCAGCCAACAGACTATTACCTAAGACCTTTGCTTATAGAAATGGAAAAACACATAGCATACAAAAAACAAGGAAACGTGCACTTGTGCTTGGGAGGCCGCCGACCCGTGGATGTTATGTTTGATTATATACGAAAATTCATACCGAGTATGCAGAAATCGAAATTTTTCTCATTCTTTTGGACAGCGTCTATGACACACGACTTCCTCAATATGCCCCAAGTTATAGACAAAGACTTCTTCGAGCTATTTACCTCTTTGCACGAAACGAATGTTCTTAATCGCACCATCTTATTTATAATGAGTGATCATGGCATGAGGTGGGGATCCTTCCGAAAAACATATCAAGGAATGATGGAGGAACGGCAGCCGTTTTTATACGTAGTGCTGCCCAATTGGTTTTCTTCTCTGTATCCTGAAGCTGTATCGAATTTAAAACAAAATGCAAATAAACTGACCACGCACTTTGATTTGCACGCTACTCTAAACGATTTAATTAACTTAAGTTCCATAGCCACATCGGAGATACAGAAGAGATCCGCAGAGCTCCTCGAATCAGAAACTCTTCCCCGTGGCATAAGTTTGTTTTTACCTATTGCCGGGACAAGGACTTGCGAAAGTGCTTCTATTGCCTCGCACTGGTGCACCTGCCACGAAAAGCGGGACATTCCAACGAATGAGCCCCATGTGCAAAGAGCAGCTAGGTTTATTGTTAAAAGTATAAACGACAAACTTCAACCCTATCCACAGTGCCGTAGTCTATTTTTAAACTCAATAAATGAAGCAATTGTGGCTTCATCAAATAAAAATATAACGAAGGAAGTGAAAAATGATTTTCTAACAGACATTACCGTTCGGCTACAAACGAAGCCAGGGCTGGGGGAGTTCGAAGCAACCGTCCGAATATCCATTGAATCAATCATTTTAACAGGCACAATAAGCCGGACTAATTTGTACGGCCGGCAAAGCTACTGCATAGACAATTACTTGTTGAAAATGTACTGCTTTTGCGACAGATAAAATCTTTTTGTTAGTTTAACCAAAGAACGTCTAAATAACAAGAAGCTTCATCTCATATAACGAAAAATTGTGTATGGCGGGTCGCGATATTGGGATCCGCCCCTCTCACAAAATCTTTTCTATCGGATTGGAACCCGTCATTGCGAGCGTGGCAAATAACCGGCTGTGAGAGCCCGCTTTTACGATCGTATTAATTAAGGAATGGAAACTCTGTCCATGTGTAGGAACCAGCAGTGCGTGGCCTGTGGATGCGTGTCATCCGCTACGCCGATTCCGAATATTTTATCGAAAAAAAACAAAACCCATGCCAAAATATTGCATGTATAAAAACAGGAAGTTACACAAATCCATGTCGTCCTGTACGAAGGGAATTCTCCAATTCTCATTCACTGAGCCTCCCCTCTGTCACTTCCCGCCTGCTTCCATAAACAAACGAAACGAATGCATAATTTTTGGGTTGAGATGAAGCTTCTTGTTATTTAGAAGTTCTTTGGTGTGTAATTTTAAGCGTCCTTATTTACCTCGTTATGGAAAATTTCTAGTTAGAAAATATTTATACAAGTGGTTTTTACAGAGCAACTTTTCCAAGGCATTCAAATTAATGTAATTAACCTATAGTAAAGGATATTAAGATGAAAAGAAATTCTTATTATAAAAATTTTATAAATAAATGTTCCTTTCTGTATGTTAATGTTTTCCCTAAACCCTAGAAATCCTTGCCATCCTTAATTTCTTCTTATTCCATCTCTCGTTACCAATCGACTATTGTTATGTACTCCACCAAAATACAACAAATTCTAAAACTAGATTAACAACGTGTTTCCTTTTTCGCCGCCCTTTAAGTATTCATATACAAAATGATTTAGTACCAGGGAGGGAGCTGTTTAGATTTAAAGATATTCAGAAATTTCGAAACAAATAGCCCCATCTTACTTGCTGCATAGTTTATCCGGAACTCAAGGAAAAATAAGCAATGCAAAATCTGTACATATATCCTAAATTTATTGCAATTTATCTACAGATACTTGTTGACTTGAATACCTTCTAGAACTTTTTAACATTTTCAACTTTTTTCTCCTGGCTTTTTGGGCTGATGAGCTATTGTTATCAACTCTCCCTTCTTTTTTCTTTCTCTTACAAGATAATGGATTGGGGTTTTTGTGTTTCCTCTTTCCGATCGCCTTATTTGGAGTTTTGTTCAAATCCATACCTTCCTTAATTTTTAATTTCTCAACTTTTACTCCGTCAGTTTCACTGAGTTTGATCGTCGATCTTTTCTTTATTTCGCACTTTGAAGATTCTGAAGGCTGCTCTAGAATAGGTGCCTGCCTATGAAGATAAAGAATAGCTTGGCCAGGACGTTTTCTCAGGGAATTCTGCAGGTGTCTGTCTTGAGTTGCTACTATATATCTACCCTCTTTTACCTGCAATAATGATTTAGGTATTATTTCTATTTGTTCGATATGGAGTGTTCTCGGGAACTTTTCAACATTTTATAAATATACTACTTGTAGATATTTCTTACCATTGATTTAACGCAATTAAGGGCAGCAACAGGTTTCCCTTCATGTCCGCATTTATGCACCATGAACTTTTTCACTATCTTCGTGGCTCCTGTGAGCACCGGTCCTAGACTTTCCGCTTCTAAAATAATGCATTGTGTTGTAACAAGTTTAATTCCATGCTGCAAATATTTCTGCAATTGCTCCTCTATTGCGACTTTGTTCTAAAAAGGAAACATAAATAAATAAATAAAAGCATATAATCTGAATATTCATTACCTGAAGAGCAGCTTGGCAAAACGTTCCATCCACCAAAATTTGGAAAGGTTCTCTATACCCAAAATTGATAGAATAGAATGCCAAGATTTTAGTTGCTTTTTTCAACCTTAGAACCTTCATGCTTGCACTCTTTTAGTTCTAATTCCAATGATTATACGTTTCAAATAAAATACCACTAGATGTACATTATCAATGCTCTTCCTCTTCCTATAAAGGAAGTCGGCCCGACAGTGCACGTTCGGTGTTCAATCAGGTTGCAGTGAGATCGAAACGTTGGTAAACAGGCACTGGAGACTTTTCGAATCGATTCGCTGAAATGCGCCATTTCGCCAAACTCTCGTTTTGTATGCCGCACTTGCTGTTCAGGTTGCAAGTGTCATACCGCTGTCAAAAGTGTAGTGGAGTTTTTAGATTGAGTAGTAAAGTTAAAAAAGAGATCAAAATTTTATATATATAGTAGAACTGTAGTGAACTTACAGTTGAGAGTTTTTCGGGCAAACGATAAATTGCAGAAGATGTCTTTTATGTGATGATTTTAAGCGTACTCTACGTAGTGAATGATGCTATAAGTTTCTCAAGGCTCTACAAATTCGCTTGGATAAGGACATTGTTTTTTAATATACATCTTATCATGAGTAACTTTTTAACGCAATCAACTGGCATAACCTCAAATGTCATGTAAGATTTTATATATTGAAATTTGATTACACCCCCTGTAATTTCCTTTTGGACGCTTAAATACGCAAAAGCGTTTAAGGAAAATATATATTCAAACCCAAATTGTTTCTGAAAAAGTCTCTGGGCGTACACATAATGTGCTTTCTGAGAAGACAAGATTGCGTTTCAAGTTTTGGCAACTATTATTTATTACCTTAACCTATCCACACCCTATAGCTTTTCCAGGCATCTTGGTCGTTGGCTTTCTGTATTTCAGCCACTTGGCTTTCCAAGTAAATAAAAATAGAGAGTTAGAAAAACGCTCGTTGTTACATTATGACAAAAATAGCTAACCGAAATTTAAATTATACTATGTCTTAGCTTTCCTTTTATTTATTTTTTTGTCCTTTAAATTTATTTAATAAAGCTTTCCATGTTCTTAATCCTAAACAGTTTAAACAAATTGCTTGTGGTGTAATTTTGTGTATTCACTTCTTCTAGAACTTTTAAAAGTGAAGACAAGAAACAATACTATGAGATATCGGATAGAAATGTAAAAATAATAGGAAGCGCTGGCAAACACGACCACGGTAGTTCAAAAGTTAAGCTTAAAAATATTGTTGACTACAAATGGGAAACGAAAAACTATCCGGGCCATTTAATTGCAGTGCACATAGATGGAAAACATATAGCATATGTAATAAAAGGTAGTATAAGACGAACATGTATTCCCATTATCGAAAAAAATTAAAATTTTGTAGTCAGCAACAAAGTGTCTGGAGCAGAAGGCATGGTAAGGGTTGCCAATGCCTACACAGGGCAAAGGGCTCTAATTAAGGGAATGAATGGAGAAGTGCTAGATTTACAGTTCGCCCATATTGAAAAAGATCACATACTGGCCTGTATCGATGAGTGCTCTCTTCATATTCATAAAATAGACATGCTTTCGGATAGCCTCATTTGTAATCTGCTACTAAAAATTGAGGATCCGATTCCAAATCATGTGCCGAAATATGACAAGGTTTGTTGGTGCCCATACGTTCCAGATGAGTGCAGTGACGATGAGGAAGACACAGGCCAGTTGTTGGTATGGTCAAGACAAGGCACTGTTCAATGTTTTAATCTTAACGCAATAATTAACGCAAATAATGTAAGTAGAAATAATCAACATGATCCAGAAATTTTCATTAATAAAATCTTACAGATAGGTAAACACAAAGTCGCTGATTTATCTGAGGGTTATTTAAAATATTCCGACACGAATTTAGTAATAACCTGGATCACTTTGTCTCCGGACGGTACCACTCTTGGAGTTGGCAGTGAAGATGGCTACATACGTTTTTATCAGGTAAGTGCTGCGGGCAATCTTGTAACATTCGATGAAAGCAATTGGGGAAAACACTTAAATAATGGAAACCACGCCCACATAATTTCAGGTATACTTCTATGAGAAAGAGCCTAGATGTCTCCACGAATGGAATCCTCATAATGGAAAACCGGTGTCGTCGTTTTTCTTTCTCGATAATTTGACAAAAGCAGCTGAGTAAGTTTATATATTTTTTTTATTTAAGGTAAAGTATTTTGAAATTAACATGATTTGGTTGTTTTGCGATGCATATGATTTGTTTTAGTTCGGGAAGAAGATTTTGCGAATTAATCTTTTTATATTCTCTGAATATTAAACTTCATATAAATTTGCTATGTTTGAGTGTCAATTTTTATATTCCAGTTCATATTGGAAATATGCTCTTACTAGTGCTGAACATAACACAGAATTTAAAGTATGGGACTGCGGTACTTGGGAGTGCCTCCAAACCGTAACAATTTGTACGTTGGAGGGACAAAAAAGTCGGTTCATTGCCGAGGTGGATAGAACTTCATCTTATTTAGTTGTTACTAACGTCGAAACGCGAGCGATGTATGTTTTTCAAATCGTAAACGAAGAAATTATTCGAGAAGAAGCACCTCCAACGGATGTAAATAAAAAATGCAGCCTTGAGGTCATTGCAAAGAAAGAAAAGAAATCAAGTTCAGTATTCATCAAAAGTGTATCGGAGTTTCCCCTTTCGTCACCTATTCTGAGTTTCTCCATAGTGGACGCAGCAGTTAGGAAATATAAGTGTGAACTGAGCGACAACTATCTAATTGATGAAATGGACGATTACGATGAAGAGAACAGTACGCTGTACTGTGTGGTCGTTCGGATGTTCATAGTTCACCCGAAGAGCGTTCAGGAGTGCCACATTCTATACCAGCCCACTATTGATGAATCTTGCGATGTGAAGAGCTCAATATCTAATGGCAGTTCAGAGAGTTTTAAAGACGGACTCACTGATATTTCAAATTCATCGAACACCTCTCGGGAGAAGACCGGAATTGAGCAGAACGGTGTTCAATCCATAGAAAGTAAATCGTCAGTTTCTCCTGTAAGATTAACGTCGCCTCTCGATAAGTCCGAAGTTTCTTCCAGCAAAAGCTTCCCACAAGTAAACCTGATGACCCCAGAAGCATTTTCTTCCTCTTCAGGTAGGTTTTTTGTAGGTAGAAAAATTAAAAGCTATTTTTAAGAGTATTTAATAACGTTTTAGGCAAAAAGTCTCCCGAATGCGTCAGTTCGGAAGTTCTTTCGACTATTTTAATGTTAGCTAGCGTAACAGGATCAGCATCTGCAAATAAATCAGAAAATGTTAATTTGCTAAATTTGGTTAACAGTAAAATGATCGAAGACCAAGAACATCAAAAAATTAAAGATGCAATGTCCAAGCAGAAGGGTTTCATTGTACATGAAAACACTGATGCCAGAATTACAACGGAAATTATAACCAGCGGTGGCTCTAGTCCCAGTCGAGAAGTTCAGGAGATTATGTCGCTTCAAGATTACAAATGCAAGAACTACTACTCCGAGGAGACAGCGGAAGAAAAGTTGAACATGTTTTCCCTATCCAGTAGCGACGCAGCAAATCCTCAAATGTTAATCTCTCATGAACAGGAAAACCCCAACGAAGGTAACAGTCTTGTTCAATTTATATTATTTGCAGACAATCAGAGTGAGTTCAATTTATATTATTTGTAGACAATCAGAGTAAAAATCCTGCCAATACGGTAACTGCTTGGCCAAAAGTCCCAGATGTCCGGAATGTAACAATCCTCCCGAAAGAAAATCAGACCAGTTCAAATTTAGTGCCAGTGTCTCAGTCGGATATAAGTGAATTAAACTCAAAAATTGGACAGCTAATAAGTGCGTTTGTCTAAAATAAGACGAAAGAACTAAATGTTTTCTTTTTGCAGATATGGTTCAGTCGCAAACTGTGCAAATAAACAAACTCAAAGAAGAGCTCGTTGAACTTAAAAAAACCAAAACTGAGCCTATCAATAGTATTAGAGATTTCTCGTTCAAGACTGAGAAACAGATCTCAAAACTTGTCGAAGAGTATCTTATGCGCTATGAAAAAGAACACAACCAAAAATTGGAAGCTTTTATTGCAGCAAAGTAATTTATCAAGCAATAAATACAATTGTGGTTAATCTGTATGTTTCAGGGATTCACAAAACAGAGAACTCAGAGAAAGTTTGCTTCATATGCTGAACCAATTCCTCTTCGATCAGTTTACAGAGAAATTGACTAATATCTTAATAATGGAGGTGCAAAGAAGCGTCGTTCCAGTCCTAGTAGCTAAACTGGACGCAATAAAACAACAAATTCAAGCGGACGTCGCGCAAAAGCTTACTACGACCGACAAAATTCTTAAAGAAAATATAGCACAAGTGTGTAAGAGTAAAGTAAGTATTTTTTTCATGTTTAGTTCGTGAAAGACAAAAGCTTATTAGCTGTTAATTTTAGAATATAATCGATGCTTTTGGAAACTCAGTATTACTTGGTGTTCAAAGTGGGCTTAAAACAACATACATTGAGTCCATGGCGAATACATTGATACCAGCTTACGAAAAATCATCTCAGGAAATGTTTAAGCAGCTACACGACACATTCTCGATGGGAATAAAAGAAGGTAGGGCAATTATTTGAAGAATTAAACATTTTAATTGCCCAATTTGTTTATTAGTGATGGAACAATTTGATAGTTATTTGTCACAACTTCAACCAGTGCAAGACAGTACCGACGACATCTTAGAAAAGATCGCCGATTTGCGGAAAGTTGTAGAAGTATCTTCTTCAAAGCAAAAGACAAGCGATTATTCGGCGGACACGCGGAAGGAATTTAGAGCTTTGGAGGCAAACTTAACAAGGGGTTTGATTGATTTAATTCAGAGAGAGGTAATTGTTATATAAATGAAAGCGAACAAAAACAATTAATTTTTCCACCAGATAAAAAAAGGGTTCGAATCTCAAGCGGCTTCGTTGGAAGATTCTGTTTTATCGGTGGTACGCTCTCAAGCACAGACGCCGGCCCCATCGCTCTATGATGTTCAAGATCAAATTAAGCATCTCCTCAGCCAAGGACAAACTAATAAAGCATTTCACCAGGCCCTCCTTGCTAACGATTTATCACTTGTAGAGTATACTCTAGAAAAGGCTGACTATAAAACCGTCTTTAATCCCTGCCTTCTTGAACAAACAGTTCTTCTGTCGCTGATCCAACAAATATCAGCAGATATGAATAATCACAGTGATATTAAGCAGCGGTAAGTAATGATCGCATAAAATATTAAAATAATACTAATTTGTCTTGTTGCAGATATCTCTCGGACGCGATACTGAATTTGAATCAAAACGATCCCATAACCAAGGAGCATGCTCCGAAAGTGATGAGTGAGCTTTATCGAAATTGTCAAAGCTACCTTACGACCAATCCCAAGAGCTCTTTGTGTAGCAACGTTCGGATGATTATGATGGCTGTGCAAGGCATGGGTTATAAGATTTTTTAATTTGTAACGTTATTATCTCTGAAGAATTTTTAAGTTTCCGACTCGATACATATGGAATATGACGCATAATATATAGTTGTAGCTGATTACTTGAAAATAAATTTTCTAAATTGATTTTTAAAGGTGAATTTAAATATAAACATCTGTATGTGCCCCGAAGAGCAAGCACTGAATTGAAGTAAACTTTCCTAATTTCCTCTCACTCTTGAAAGGTTTAAAGGTGATTTAGAAATAAAAATATGTGAGCATGTGTACGTAATAATTTATTTTAAATTATCGTAATCTATCACTACAATTACAGTCCATTGTAAACTCTGTTTATCGAGGGCTGCGCCAGGATTCTTTGTATTTCTGGAATAAGTTAAAATTTGTTTATGTCGTTGAATAATTAGAATAAGGAATATTGGAAAGCTTTTCCCTACCTTCTTTTTGTTCCTCGTCCAAATCTTTTTTGGGGAACTCCACGTCGAAAGTTATATACAAGTTACCCTGAAGATTATTGTTCTCATAGTTTGGCATACCTTCGCCCTTTTTGCGGATACGTGCTCCAGGCCAAGTTATTTTCTCCCTTGTTACCGTTACGCGGTGTCCATCTAAATGGTTTATATTTAACGTAAAACCAATTAAGGCGTCCTGTCAGGAAAATGAGAAGCGTCATTAGTTTTAAAAATTTGTCATGTTTTCTTAGAACTGTCAAATGGATGCAATTTCTTTGATTTAAAAGTTTGCCAAAGCCAAGGAGAGAGTAAGTTAATTCAGAAAGTTTCTTCACCTGTAAACTTATTGTTACGTTTGTGTATAAGTCATCGCCCTTCCTTTGGAATCGTGCATGAGGAAGCGTTTTAATAACAAGTATGAGATCTCCGGGCTCGCCGTCTAAATGTGGCTCTCCTTCCGCTATGAACCTGGTTTCCTGCCCGTCGACCATTCCAGGCTCAACTTCAACCTCAAGAAGGCGCTCCTCGTTAACAAGTTTAACATTTGGACACTCGTCGCACACCGTCTGCTGCATCATTTGGAATCGCCCTGGACCAAGATTCCTGGTCACCATTTCCTGCCGACAATTACATTTCCTCGTTCCCGGCGCCGGCTTTAAGACAGGCTTGTTTCTTACAATCTCCACGAAATTACCCGTGTAGAGTTCCTCCAGGCTTACGTACAAATCCATAACAATGTTTGCTCCCCTTGGGGTCTCGTGGTGGCCATTGTCTCCGCCTCCAAAGTGAAATCCGAAATCGCCGAAAAAGCTGGCGAATGTTTCTGAGTGCATCATGTTATCCATCATATCTTTTTTCAAACATTCCTCGCCACATCGGTCGTATGCTTTCCTCTTTTCATCGTCCGACAGCACTTCATAAGCAGCCCCCAGGTCCTGGAATTTCTTAGCTGCATCCGGATCGTCCCGATTTTTGTCTGGATGCAGTTCTTTTGCCAGCCTTCGATAAGCCTTCTTTACATCGTTTTTCGATGCAGAACTCGATAGTCCCAAAATTTTGTAGAAATCCCTAGCGGCCAAGCAGGAAATTGCACAGAATAATATTTGTATTGCTCCGTATATCAGAACAGTCTTCATGTTTACTTCTCAGATAATAATTAACTGCGATCCATAAAGATACTTTTAAGTGAAGAATTGTGCCCAAATTGACACAACAATTTCGTGTGGAAAAGCCGTGCGTGGTTATAGCGGATTGGCCAAAAATTGACAGTTGTCAAAATTTTGTTATCAGCTGGAGTGCCACATTTAAAAGTCTCCACTAAGCAGTTGCAGTGTAAACGAGGCAAATAGTTAAAAAAACCGGTAAATCTGAACGGACCTATGAATATACAGTAAAGGAACGGATTAAATCGCTAAAAGTGAAGCATCTCACGAATACTAGTCTGAGCTTACTACTACATAGAAAATTGATCAGTGCAGTTGCAAAAATTGTGTGAAAATTAAAAGGAGTTTTTCACGTACTTGATTTAATAAATATTTGGGTGCCCATTTATATCACGATTTAAAAATATTTAGCGACTTCTCTGTGTCAGGGCTCGTCGAAATTGCGCATGACTGTCGTGGACTGACATACACCAAAATATTTTTAAAACTTGAAAATTTAGCTTAAAATATAGTTTTGCTGCACCCAATTGCATCCAGTGGCTCCTTAGGGCCTCCCGCAGTGCCTGGTGGGACCGAGTGATGGTATAAAATCTAGAAGACAAGTTGAAATGGACAAAGAAAACATACTGCTCAATGAAACTTTTCATTCCAAATCCGAACGCCCAGCCATCATATCTTTTACCCGGAGGAATTCGATCCAAGAGGAGAAAACTTTTTAAATTATTTTTAATGGTCAATAAATTGCAGGAAGCGCAAATAGCATAACGACAGGACAATATACCCAAGAAGTTCGACCATTCAACGGACAGAGGCTACTCAAGCACCAAAACAAGAAGTCCTGCATTGGGTCTTACTTAAAAATCACTCACTACTCAGGGAAATTTCAATACAATGGCCCCTCTGCTCCCCGGGGGAGCTGCAAGTGATTTAGGGGATTTAATTGGGCACGATGGGGCCGTAATTGGGCACCAGCCTCGAGTGGCAGTTTGCCATTCCCGGAGCAAGAATTCTTGCCAGGATGCAGCTGGACCACTCCCGGGTCCCATGTATGAGCGACTTGACATCCGAAATGGCCACACCCCTGCCACGCCCTAGCCACACCCCAGCCACGCCCCTCATTTGCATAACCGGTTTTGGTTCCCAGGCTCAAGTGACTCCATACCTACTCTTGTCCGCCAACGAGCACCTCTTTAACTTTGATGAACGAGCCGTGAACTTTATAAACAAAATTCCGCAAAGTCAAAGAAAATTAGCGAGTCTAATTGAAAATAAGTAGCCTAAAAGCAAAGGAACGGACTTTTATAAATTATCACTGACATATAGAATTGGATCGCTGATCCAAAGCAGAATCGCTCCTCAAAGTTGTGACCACTTTTTAACATAAGATTCCTATCTCTTTCCCCCATCCGGCCCCGAGGCGAAATGCATATGCTAGAAAAAATAGAAAATGTTTTAATATATCTGACTCTTGTGTTCTTCCGGGCCCGAGCTGGTTGGTGTCGCAATGTTTTTTAACAATTACTCAAAATGTAGGGCAAAATTAAAGGGGCTGTTTTGTAACAACTTATATTTATTGATTTTCTTTATTTTAACATACATTGCAAATAATTTCATGTGCTTTCATAGCATGGGTTTTCTAAGGCAGGTTTGCATCTCAACTTAAAATGGTCTCACTCCCAGTCCCATATGCCAGTGAATAAATTATCACAACCTGAAGTCAGGGGACAAACCAGACATTTTATGCTTATTTTTGAAATAATTCAAGTAGTGACTAATATCGTAAATTATTTATTTTAAAAGGCATTCACAACATTATGTATATCACTAAATAGAGAAAAAATAAATGCTTTAAACATGCATAAGATATTCACTTTGTTTTTAAAAAACCTTTTTTCTTCAAGTACCGCACTATCAGCGGAGTTGAGGCAAGAGTAATACTTATTCTAACGGGAGCAAAAACCTTGTGGATAGCGTAGGCTATCACAAAAGTACTTGCTCCACTCGCTATTTTGCTCGATATGCCTGCAGACGTGAGGCCAAGCGACTCAACGATGGGCATCAAGTCGATTCCACTGAAAAAAGAATGGATTTAATAAGAAGTATAAAATAACGAAAAATTCAAAGCTAGGGCAAAGCTACATCAATATAATAGTACTCAGGAGATATATGAAGCTAATCGAGGAAGAGTGTGTTTTAATATTGGGATTGGGAATATCAGAAAACCCGGAAGATGAGACCGAACATGGACAAAGATTAATTAATAATTGCAGAAGAGAGAAAACCAAACACTATCCCTGAAAGAATATGCTTTTTACATTTTAGACCTGCTACACCCATTTCGGTTCACCTTCCACCTTTCCTTCTCGCGAGTGATTTCCAATAGATAATAAAGGGACAACGTTCACCGGACACCGAATATAAGCAAACAATAATAGAAGACGTACCTAGACACTAGGAGGTAAAAACATTCGAGTGATACTAGCGAGATCCCTACATGAAAAATAATTACAGTTGATCCGTATTCTTTAACAGCCCGCTTCAGTTGTTCTCTTCTCGAAATCTCCTTGGTTTCGCTCGCATCGGGAATATCTTTGGGATCAATGCCTTTTTTCGTATCGCTATCAGTGGATACATATCTTATCTGTTTATGGAATTTACTAGCAGATTGACTGCGAAGCTTGGCAAAAATTGGCTGTGATGCTATACCTTTAGAGTTTGTGGTGGCGTCCTGATCGTAGTTCGACCAGCCAGCGCGGGCTTCTCGACGCAGGTTCATGTAGTGTGAAGACTGCAAGTCATGCGACATGAATTTGTTCTCCTGGCTCCACTGTCCCCCAGGCATATTTAGATGGGTAAATTTGTGTTGTCCTCCAAAGGGAGTCGGCACATTGCTTTGCATTACCGAATTCAGACTCACTGCTCCGAAACAATCGTACGAAGCTACGTGAGGGTCCTGGGTAGAAGTGTCCAGCGTTACGTCTATTTTTAAAGCCGGCACTGCGGACTGGTGGGACAGAATTGCAGTGGCTGTTATATCGCGGTTACGTGCTGGGGAGAAGCGATTGCTTATGGTTGCATCGACGTTCGGAGGCAGAGGTAGAGCCGCCGCCAGTGGGTATTTCCTTACAGAACTGATGTGGACATCTCTGCTTTCTAGAGAAGCTGAGAATAAACATTTTAAAAATATAAACAGTAGGTTCTGAAAATTAAAGTAATTGCAAATTGCAAACAAGGCCTTGAAAATTAGAGTTCTTCAATTACCCGCGTGTGTTTAATAACGTCGCTAAATTGGACTTTGTTCACTGGGAAGTTTTCTATAAATAGCCTTGTTTCCCCCAGTCGTAATTACAATTGAAAGAAATGAAAATTGCTTACCATTTCCGCACAGTTCGTACAGAGCAAATCTTTTCTGTTGTTGAATACAATTCAATGTTCGTTTGAACTCGTTTAAACTCCTCATCACTGCGATATAATTATTTTTGAATTCGAAGAGAAATAGTTGGTGGATCACTAAAAACCAAAGCAAAACTGCAACTGAAGCGAAATTGCGATGCTGCAACTTTCTCTGCTCGCAGCTGATGAATTTTGACAGTTATCAATTAAATCTTCTTCTTCTTATCTTTGCTTGAATGCAAAATGAGAATTGTGAATATAAAGGTTTTCTCTTAAAAATAATATTAAATTATTATATAATTTTCAAACTCTTTGAGAGAGGCTTTCTTCTTTTCACTACCATTATTTTATTTCGATAGTTTGTGATGAATATCCGAACGCAGTCGCCATATCTCATAAATTTTCGTCAACTCATGTAGATTGGCAGAATTGCTAGTCATTTCATAATCCAAGTTCTCATGTTGGCTGCACATATCTGGAAACTACTTCGTTTCAGCGAAGTTTTTCTTCGGCTTGTGGTTTAACTAAAGAAATAGCGGCTTGGCTTAATGATTTAATCTCAAATTGAGCAGGCCGTGCGTATTTAACTATTGTGCTGTTCATTAAAAGTACTTTTAACAATATCTAACTTAAATTTCGGAAGGCAAGGCGAAGCAGAACGATGGCTGAGGATTTTGATGTGGAAGCCATGTTGGAGGCACCCTACAGGAAAGATGTAAGTGACGTAAATGTTATTGAAAATTAAAAGGTGGAAGGACTTTCAAGTATCTTTAAGTTCTTCTACTTTTAATATTTATTTAAAATGTGGAAGACAGTTTGCTAATTGTCAGACGGTACTCACATATCCCGTTTTACATTTTATAGACTAATGATTAACGAGCCACAACGACGACTGATCGCCAAAGGTACTTTAATCAGAAAAGAAATTGCGTGTAAATTAAATCTTAAGGTACTCAGAACGTATCAATAGGGACGAAGAGTATAAAGAGTGTAATAAGATGTCCTTTTTATTTCACCTGTAATTGTAATTCATTATTTGAGTATTAATTTTCGCTAAATCTTGCTCTACTCAGGAATTACATCCTCGAAGATTAGACTGAAAGGCTGGACCAACCTAGATAGCTTGTAAATATTTGCCGGTACTTGAGAAAAGGCCGACAATGTCGAGTAACGATGATATGGCTGCACAATTTATGCTTAGGAAATAAAAGTGATTGGACTAGCCAAAATTTCGATTTGGAATAATGACCGCTTTCCACATATTCTAAACCTGTTGTAAAAGAGCTACATTAGGAGTATTAATGAAAACTGACATTCCAACTCAAATTGCTATTTGCTTTTTGGGGCAATTGTCCCTTGTGCTAGTTACTTTTAAGCAAGAAATATGTATACTACCCATGTAAGGTGGAATAGCGGTAAAGCCTTTAGTATTGTACAAATTTTCTTTAGAAACATAATTTTTAATACTATGATCTCTGCTTCACATGGGATAAGTATTTTATTTATAAAACTATATTCGTGTCATATGTATATTTAAATTAAATGTTCTGAAGTTTTTTTTTTTTTTTTTTTTTAATTTCTACATTGATTTTTGTTGTGCACGTTTTACACTCATTGTGGACTTTTTAAACTCAATTTTACGCCGAAAAGCTTTCCATTCAAGCAAGGAAGATAATATTTTACTAGTAAAAAAAGGATTTTAGTTAGGAATAGGGGAATCTTGCGAATTTCAATGAAATTTTGCTTTCCGTTTAGCTTAAAATGGAAGGTTCTGAAGGAGTTAATTTCTTGGCGGTCGGCTATAGTTTCTGAAATATTTCACTTTTAATTTTGACAAAATGTCACCACGAAATTCCATTTGAATGTCATCAGTTTCTCTAAAGAACACTACATTATGTGCTACGGATTTTGCAGTGGAAATTCTAAAAAATTCCTTCAAATCTTTCCGTCTTAGACTAAACGGAAGGCTCCTATAAAATTTCATTGAAATCCATGAGGTTCCCCTATTAACTTGTTCAAAGAAAGGGATATAAAATATTTAAGCAAGTATCGAAATATATTTTTGAATAATTATCGGAACTCCATAGTAGCGATTATTGGAAAACCTTTTTTCGGGACAAATCATATAGTGTTTTTGATCTATGTAGTTACAGTGAGTGATCTGCTATTATTTTTTAAGGGATATTTTATTTCATAATTAGAGCAAGAATATTTTTTTCTCTTTTAAAAGGAGGCTAAGCTTACTAGTCAGGGGAAATAACAAAAGAATATAGTTGCAAATTGACTCAGTAGTGAGAAGAGGGGAATCAGTGGTTTTCATTATTATTTTGTAAACAATAGCTCTCAATTATTTGTTTTTATTTTCCGAACAGTCATCTTTTACATATGGTGAGAAATAGTATATTTTTATAATAATAAGAGGATTGTGGTCATTACCGGATAAAGTCGTTTTGATTTCGTACTAATATGTTTAATGGTCAATTTTCTCAAGGGTAAAATATTTTTTGCAGAAATTCCTTAAAAGTCATTTTGCATTGCTACTGATCCTAATGGTCGTTTATTTGGCTGGATCACTTCGGTAAGTTTGGAAGCACCCAATAATGCTCGATGCGAAACTATAACATCTTAAGAAAATGACAATATTCGGAATTATATTGTTGATTTCTTTACATCTCTTCCAAAATACAAAAATCTCCTTATACCCATTTTCTCAAACTGAACCTAATTTTCAGATCGTAAAAATGTGTGGCATCAAAAAGGAAATGCGAGCAAACTCAGTCGAATTATTTTTACGCCTTGTTTGTCGTTTGAATACAAAATACGTTCTAAAAATGGAACGAAGTTGATTCTGCCTTACTACTATTAAGCTAGAACCATATATTTCATACTAATATTTTCGATTTGCTTTATTCCTGCTCGTTGGGTTCTTCCCCTCGTCACATATTTCATTGCACGTTTGTGACTTAGCAGAATGACGGAGATAGATCTTCGCCACACGAGTTCCACAACGGCAAAAGGAGGGAAAACGGCAAAAGGCATCGATCGAAGTAAGTAAAACTGAGTCTTCGTACCATTTTCCTTGCAATAGTAAATCATAATTTTCAGAAGTAGATCTCGTGAGCGTGAATCAAAGGCGCTAGATCGAAATAAGGACTTGGAAAAAATCAGAGACCGTGACATATCCAAAGATAAGGATCGCGACAAACGGCGTTCAAGAGAAAAATCTAAAGATAAAGAAAGACGACGATCACGCGATAAGGACCGTGATCGCAAGGGAAGCAGGTCAAGGGATAGAAAGAGTCGCTCACGAGATCGTAGAAAGAGTCGATCAAAGGAGAGAAAACGGCGAAGCAAATCGCGCGGCGACCAGCGCAAAAGAAGTAAGTCGAGGGAAAGGAAGAGGAGCAAGTCGGTTGATAAGAGGCATAGGAGTAGATCAAAGCGAAGAAGCCGATCACGTGACAGAAGGTATACGTAGAGAAATTATCTCTCAAAATTGTTTTTAATAATTTTTACCTTTTAAGACGTCGCACCCCGTCACCCAGGCCATTTAGAAGAGGACGTACACCGCCCAATGGTTTAGGAGACAGATCTCCTCCCGAAGACTTAAGCCCAGAAGAGAGGGATGCGAGAACGGTGTTTTGTATGCAGCTTTCACAAAGAATTAGAGCAAGGGACTTAGAAGAATTTTTCTCAAGTGTAGGGAAAGTCCGCGATGTTCGACTTATCACATGTAACAAGACCAAACGTTTTAAAGGAATTGCTTACATTGAATTTAAAGATCCGGAGTCGGTGGCACTGGTAAGGATAGGCTTCTCTACATAGCTATTTATTTTTAATAAATTTGTTTCAGGCACTTGGATTGTCGGGCCAGAAGTTGCTTGGTATTCCGATATGTGTTCAGCATACTCAAGCTGAGAAAAATAGAATGGCTAATTCGGTCCCAACATTTACACCAAAAAATCATACTGGACCAATGAGGCTATACGTAGGATCCTTGCATTTTAATATAACGGAAGAAATGTTACGGGGTATCTTCGAACCTTTCGGAAAAATTGACAGCATCCAGCTTATAATGGATCAGGAAACTGGGCGTTCTAAGGGGTACGGATTCATTACGGTGAGTGTAGTGTTCAGTAATTTACTCTTCTTCTCTTCTCGGACATATTTTCTAGTAAAAAAAGATATTTGTTCTGCTTTTATGAATATATTTTTTATTGTTATTATACAGTTTCATAATGCTGACGATGCTAAGAAAGCACTAGAGCAATTGAACGGATTTGAACTGGCGGGACGGCCTATGAAAGTGGGCAACGTTACAGAAAGGCTGGATATGAACACGACTTCTTTAGATACAGATGAGATGGACCGCAGTGGAATAGATCTGGGAGCAACAGGTCGACTGCAACTTATGTTTAAATTGGCTGAGGGGGCTGGTCTAGCTGTTCCGCAAGCTGCAGCAAACGCCTTGCTGGCAACTGCCCCCCAACCCGCACCAGTCCAACAACCTCAAGCCACCCCAGCTATTGCGACGCAATGTTTCATGTTGTCCAATATGTTCGATCCTGTCTCAGAAAATAACTCTAATTGGGATGTTGAAATTCGTGATGATGTTATCGATGAATGTAAAAAACACGGGGGCGTTCTTCACGTGTTCGTTGATAAGGAGTCTCCGCAAGGAAATGTATACGTGAAATGCCCGAGCATAACCACTGCTGTTCTGGCAGTAAATTCTTTACATGGACGATGGTTTGCAGGCCGAGTAATAACAGCGGCTTATGTTCCCCTTATTAATTATCATTCACTCTTTCCTGATGCCCTTACGGCTGTTAGTTTATTAAATACCACGCGAAAATAAATGACTTTTTGAGTTTTACGTTGGGATTTTGATCACACCATCTACAGTACGAAAAGTATTTTTGTTAATATTTAGATCACGATTATTCCTCATTAAGTCTGAATATTTTTTCAAATCCTCTACCTTTGTTTGTAAGAATGTATGTAGTGAGTACATTGAAGAATTTTAATAAAAAGTACATATGGTTCAAGCAGTTTTTATATTATTTTTGTGATAGTTGCTGGGATAGTGTTGCGGCGCAGCACTGACCTATTTTCTACTTGTAAGAGCTCATTCATACTTGCGATGCCGCTTATCAACACTGATCACTTCTGGTCAGTCTTGTTAGAAACCATATTATTGATATTTCTAATCTCACACGTTTAGTTGTGATCTTTCAGATAAAAGAAAATTGCGTGCCATTTGTTCAATGCAAGGTTTATGCGGTCGGGTCAAATTGCGGGTTGTAGTTTTTTTTAAAATCAAGGTTGTATTGTTTTTCAGCTTGAAATTACAATTTTTGGTATAAAGTGTAACTTGTAGTAGACACTGATTACTGATTGGATTTAATTCAATTATATTTTTTGGTGGCAATCGCGCAATCCTAACGGTAGAATAATAGTAAATTTTGTTTTTATTATATATTGAAAATAGGTACATATGTGTTTCATGTTTTGGCAAGGAGAATATAATTTTGCTGAAGAACAAAATAAAATTATGTTTCCATTTTTTCCCATATTTCGAACTAAAAATGGTGGATATAATTTTCGTTGTTGGCTTACTAATTAAGCATTTAATAAATTTCCGGGCAATATCGGAACTATATTATATAATATAGCTAAAATATATATAATATTATATAATATACCCACTAAAAAAGTGCACATCGGTCTTTATCAAATAATAAATTTTGCTTCAGGTCCCAGCAAGCATTTATTAGAAAAACCCGCAATCGCATTTAGATTGTTGCAAATTCGATTATCTTATCGCTTTTGATAAAAGTTATGTATTAGGTGAAAAATCTAACTTATTGCAAAGAACTTGTTCTTTCCGGGCGTCGTAACGGAAAAGTATTCTAGAGAGACCTCCGCGGAAACGTAGCCGTTTTTTTTAGTATCTCAAATTGCGCTGGGCACAAGAAAAGCTTCAGTTCCAGTTCTTGTGCCGCTAGCATTCAGCCACTAAATCGAACGATTGGGTCCAAAGCAGCTCGCTTCGAACACCGTTCGATTCACACCTAAAACGACACGGCGTCTTTTTCACCTCACAGGTAAATTCGCAGGTGTACGTACCCGTCTTTCACGCTGGCGATTGGCTCCGGCGGTTACGAGTGTGCATGTTATTCATGTTGAGAAAACTCAGGACGGCTTGCAGGTCGCCGGATTAGTCATATTTCCGCTCTAATCGAAGGCGCCTAGCGTGGAATGGTGCAGTCCGTCGGGAAATAGCCTCAGCATGACGACTCTTTAGTTTCTGCCTATTTGCTGGGCATCGAACCAAGTCACCTTCCGGTTTCAATTCTACCCGTCCAATTGCTTTTGCAGTTTTCCATAATTTTCTATTAGATACTTGGATCCCGTGGATGGGAACTGGTTGTGTTTTGTTTATACCTTTTTCGGATATCGATTGCGTTCGCGTATGCCAAACCTTGACGACTGTGTGAGTATAGTACACATGCCGAACTTGCAAAATAAATTTACCTGTTTTGTTACCTGAGTAAAACAAAGAATAGTTTAGGAAGTTTATGGTGTGCGTGGCATACACAGTTTCGCTAACTCTGCTGTACAACTCTACAACATTCGAAGTTGTTGTGCTTATTCATCGCAAAGTTAATTAGACCCAATATGAAGCTCTTGCTGATCACTCTAATAAATATGGAAAAAGGTGCCAATTGCGCAAAATACTCGGTGAAATATGGTTACATCATGAGTGACTCATTTAGGTATCGGGTTCTTGCTTACCTTCTAAAGTATATTTTTTTACTTAAAGGTGAACATGCCCTGGCTCTGGCGGCAAAGAAAGTGCCTATTCTTCTTTTAAATTAATCATTGTCGAGGTTTCTGTCTCATACTTAGGTGGTTCAGATTGATTTACCAACTGAATCATAGTGAGCCTTGAAACTTGATCCGATCGAGCATAACTTTTAGTAAAAGACAGTTTGATTAGAGATCCAAAGTCGTATTGATGCTATTATGATGTAAGAGATCACCGCCGATTACAGTGAAAGAAGTTACTCCAGTTTCAAATGTAATTTGACCTCGCCTTATAAAACGGAAAATATTGAATCATGTGCGGGTACTTGCAGCCGTTTTATTGGAAATTAATTAATATTTCGCCTGCAACTGCGACTAAATTGAATTGACCCCAGAAAAATTGGGGCCAGTTCACAGAGTTTTAGTTTTTAATTCAATTTCGAGGGTTCAAAACAACATTTGACCGATTCTTTCATTCGACATCAATTTGCTGTGCCCTATTTCTTGTTAATATAATATAACTTACATGTATTTTAAGGTTTTGAATATAACTTTTGCTATTACTATAATAATAACATAATAAACTCAACCTTCAATGTTGTCTCTGTGGTGCTCCAAAAACTTGTTGAAATATGAAATTCTATTGAGTTGAGTCAATCTTGGCCCATGTGCGGTAAGGTGTTAATAGGACACATATTTTAACACGCTACGAATCTATTTTTAATGTTTTAATTGTTGTTTTCTTAACACCTACCACATCATAGAAGTTCATCATTTTTCTTATAATTTCAGATTAAAAACATAAAGCAATTATGTCTGAATATTTCGAGTTTCAACTTTCGTCCAGGTATTATGGCGGCCAACTTTCGTATTTAGATAAAATTCCCCCTCGGAACGAATCGCTTGATGAGCGACGCGCTCTAGCAACGCTGAAAGACATGATTGGAGCGAGTATGGATTTAGCCCTTAAGGACAAATCCTGCTGCAACGATGACAATTTCCTCACGCGCTTCCTTTACGCTCGAAAATTAAGATGCCAGGAGGCCTTCGAGCTTATTATCAACTATCATTCGTACAAGCAAAGAAACAAGGTACTTCTACAAAGGCTGACGGTATTCGATGAAACCATCCAACTAGCACTAAGGGATGGATTCCCAAGTATCCTTAGGGACCGTGATCGAAGAGGCAGAAAAGTTATGGCATTCTTTACCTCCAATTGGGACCCAGAACTTTATTCTCTGGATGTGATATATAGATGTTTTTTATTATCGCTAGAAAAGCTCTTAGAAGATAAGCAAAACCAAGCTCAAGGATTCGTGGTAATTGTAGACTGGACAAATTTTTCTTTACGCCAATCGTCCCATCTGAATCCCAGAATACTTAGACTAATGATCGAAGGACTCCAGGTGTGTACTTTTATCACAATTTTTCAAATTTATTTACGTACTAATGTGAATTCCACTTTAGGATTGCTTTCCTGCAAAATTTAAGGCAATACACTTTATTGCGCAGCCGTGGTACGTGGAAATGGCGTTGGCTGTAATAAAACCTTTTCTAAATGAAAAAACACGCAAAAGGCTGAAATTGCACGGGGGGAATCTGTCCACCCTGCATGAGTACTTACCAAAAGACATTTTGCCCACTGAACTTGGAGGCGAGGGACCAAGCCTTAACCCCTTGGACTGGTACCATACTCTTGTAGAATCAAGTCAGACCGCAGAACCACCTAAGACGTACAGAATAACGGAAACAACTATTTACTCAAAGGCTCCATGCACTTCAGCCCCTCATACAGAAAGAGAGATTCCTTCGGGGAAGCTGAAGAGCGATAAATTGTGACGAAAATTATATCTCTTTACTAATTATTGTAATTCCCGCAATCTCAAGTTCAACCTTCGACTTGTTAAAGCGACAACAAATTTACATTTGTCAGACAATAAATATTTACAGAATTGCACATTTCCATGTCTTTCCGTTCAAAGGGGACAGAAGAGCGGTTGGTTTAAAGTTTATTTTATGATGGGATTATCAGTGCCACGAATTTTATTGGTTAAGGTTTCTGGGGTTTCTTAGTAAAAAAAGCGTGAAGAATAAAAATAATTTATTATACCTCTCACTTGTATAAGAAATAGGTCCGAGAAGAGTGTAACCAAATAATACTCATAATATTCATATTTACAACTAAAAGCAGCATAAAAATATTCCTCTTAAAGTGTTGTTCAAACATCCATTTATTTACAAATTTTGCCTCATATCTTTTATGAAAGTAAAAAGACGCTGTAGCAAAAAACATTGGAGGTGATAATTAACTAACTGTAAAGTAGACATTTTCGTATGATCTCGAAATATGTTCGCGCACACGAGAATTTTATTATACTTTTTTCAAATTTTCTCCGTTCAAATTGCAGTAAGCAATCACAAGGATACAAACATTAAATGCTCAAACATATTATATACTCCATATTCGATATTAGACCTGTATCACACTTTATAACATTTAATAAATAAAAAAGTAGAATCCCTTGCAAAAAATACTAACAAATGAAATCAACTCTAGTAATAATTGTCCTTCAGGAATGGGTTTTAGGAAATTACATGTGGAAATGCGCTCCAGCTCAGCTCTATGTACAAACACTGATAAGTTTATAAACTGTTTAACACACGAAATAAGCCTTTAGAAGTTCTTCGTTGGAAACGCATCTGCATTTATACACATACTCTTCAAAGGCCCCGGCTATTATCAACTTTCATGCTTGTGGATTTCAATCTTGTATATTTTTTTATTAAATAATTGTATACAAACTACTCTACACTCAACTGTCTCCGCAATTCCCTTTTAAACCGCACGATTTCATGTACAAAGTTCGGCGTTCGATGCGGACGTAGACGGTGGAGAACTGTGGCCGTACGAGTTGGGCGGAGCATAGTTCTCAACGATCGTGTACCGGGGAGCGTCTAAACTTCCGTAGGATGTCGGTGACGATGAATGACCTGGAGAATACTGCGTTGGAGTTGATCTAATATTACTGTCGGGGTGATTGCTGGTCGTTCCGGTGGGGACTCGTTTATTTCGCTTGCCATGCATCACGCCTACAGGAAAAAAACTCACTATTACTAATATGAAATTATATGGTTTCATTCATATAATATACTGAAATAGCCCTTCTACAAGGTGCAATTATGAGTAAGCTGCGGTATGCCATTCAACATATTTACGTATCTTTTTTATTCTGTAAACTCTGTGCTTTGTAAATTTAGCCAACCTTTGAAACAGATTTTTAGGGGGTGGTTATATATAAAAATATTTTACATCTTAAAACTAATCCCTAATACTTAACCGTGTTAATTGTGTAAATTGGGAATCGGGATAGAATTTACCTAAGGGATAACAAATTTACCAGAAGGAAATAGTTCAAAATTCTTATCAAAACATATTTAAATTTGGCACAATACTTTTAGCTCTTCCCTGTTTTTAAGAATTTAGTTTTTAACGTCTATCCTGGGTCCGCCTTTCGAGTTCAGAATTTACGTACAAATAAATTAATCTTGTTAATAAACAGAATTATATAAGGTAATTTTTACACCACAGACAAAATTCATTGTGCAATAGTCGAGTTAAGAAAAAATAATAGATTTAAGATCTATAATTACAAAGGAAATACATGTGCATGTGCCAATTGTGCGCTGAAGAGTTTTATTGCCATTTATTTATTTGAAATAGTCCTTTGTTTAATATTTATATTTAGGTAATGGAAGAATATGAAGCGAAAGTTTAGGATTATTTGCAGTAGAAGTATGCATTAGTTAACAGTAAGCCTATAAACACACCGATTAATAAATATATTAAATATATGTATATCTAACAGGATCTATAAATGAACACGTAACCCAGAAATTATAAATACATAAAACTAATAAGCTGACTAAATATTCAATCAGAACACATACATTGATCCAAAATAGTGTTTGCCATGCTGACTTTAGCAACAAGTAAACTAGTGCGGCTAATGCGTGTACAAACGTAGAAAATATATCAAAATGAAATGAACCACAAGAACAGGCTAAAACGATTTTGGTTAAATACTTCAGTTAATAAATCTTACAGCCGAAAGTGATGTTTCTTGAACTTGTAAGGCTTGTCGTCTAAAATTTTCCAATTTCACCTTGTTAATGGGCGCACCTAGGAAAACAAAAAAATGTTAAAGAGGGGTTAAAAATTAAATGTTAAAAGGAATTTAGAAAGCGCAAGATCTATAACTTATATACACCCATCGAACCAAGAGCGTTTTTTAAAGATATTTTTACAATGATTGGCCTAAAAATCATACAACAACGATAATATGTGCCTGATATTTGAGCATACCTGTTAATTGAACATACCCGTTGATTGGTTTTACCTATGTGATTCAACATTTAATAAAGAGGAAATCATAAGGACCTTTCAAATAAATAAATTTAACATCAATTATTCAAGTTGACTAGGGTATTTCGTCGACTTAATTTTAATCCAAGATCAATCAATAAGAAACTCAGTAAAAATAATTTGAAAAAAAAACAAACAAAAATCATTTTGCTCGAATTGGTTAAGACATATTTATTAAAATGAATTTACTTACCAATATAACTTAACAGCACTGGAAGGAAAATAAGTCCATGAGCAGCACCAAACAGCACTATCCCGAGATACATCCTGAAGTAAAACACTTGAAATATTTGGCTTTTTGCGAAGGCCAGGACCAAAATCCCTCCAAATTTTGTGAGGGTTATTCCAGAAAATATTGAGCTACCCATTTTCGTTAAGGCATCTGATGCTCTTTTTTCTCTGGTGTCTTGCACTGATACAGAAAAACTATGAACCAAATGGGAGCAGAATTCGACTGAAATTCCCACAGCCATCACCAGATTCACCAGGGAGACCGCGTTCAACGATATATTCCAGTAGTACATTAGTCCACCAATATTTATAACTATCATGGTAATTGTAATTACGACTACTAAGGACGAATGAATGTCAAAGCCCATTAATAGGAACGTGACTATAAAAATTGCTAAAACGGATATTCCCATGCTTTGCAGAGTATCAGGCCACATCGTCAAGTACTGCTCGTAAAAGACATAAAACACAGAGTAAGGGAATACTTCGATTTGGGTTGCCGCGGATGGGCTCCATCCTTTCATTATCAGGTTTCCTTGAATCATATGCGTTATATTAGCTGCTGTTTTTCTTGCCGACCTTAAGGCTGTGTAATAGTCGGATGAGGTTTTCAAAATCGTGTGATAAGCCATGAAGTATGAAGCCCCAACTTCTGCGTCTAGCTCCTTATTCAGTTGGTAGTTCACAGCATGCCCGTAAGCAGCATGTCCAGCCTTGGCGCATGTATCGTCCGGATTGTCTTGCAAGAAAAATGGCAAGTAATGCTTGAAGGAGGCATCATCTGGTCTCTGAAGAGAGTTCTTAGTTATTTTGCATCTTTCACAATTGTAATCTGTAAATTAGATAAATTAAATTTTCTCTTAATTGTATTTAGAACAGTCTTACTTTGATGAGGGCAAAAGCTATCATTTGTCGGGAAATATTTACAGCAGTCCGACGCGACACTCCAGTCAAAGTAGTCATCTATCCAACTCGACGCTGGCCGGGCAATGTAGGTGGAATTAGGACGTTTGCTTGCAACATAGATTTGAGTGAGTAAGCTGTCGTCGTTACAAAACTGGCCAGAACAGATCAAATTCTGATGCTCAGTGCGTGAGAAATTTAAGCCGGGCTTCAACACGAAATACATCGGAGGTCCAATGCTCAAGTATTTCTGCAAGGATTTGAAGTAGTTTAATACAAAACTGTCCTCAGGCATGGACAGTTCCTGATCCAGTCCAATATCAATCCTTGGAGCAATCGCTATGCTGGAACAGAGCCAGCCATAGAAGAGAATCATAACTGTTACACGAACAGTTTTTTTCATCAGGAAAGGCACGTACATGTATTTGAAGAACTTGTATAGTAAACCCTCTTGTTGGGGAGCATGATCGCGTTTCTTTCCCCGGAAGCAGCAGATAATATCAAACCTGTTTTCTGCTTGTCTTTTCGTGTCAAGTGTTAGAAGGCTTACAAAGCAAGTAATTTGCAGTAGAAAATCAATAAGGAGAGCCATTCCTGCATACAAAGCAAAGGCCTTAACTGCAGGCATGTCTGATAAGCCTCCTAAGAAGAAGCAACAGCTTTCACTGACCGATGTCAACAACATTGAAGGTCCCACTCTTCCGAGTATGCGACCAATATGCTCCTCATGAGTTTCGTTTGGCTTTCGCCCATCCCTTTGTAAGGTTTGTACTAGAATGAATATATTGTCTACACCTACTGCCAACACGAGGAACGGTATCACTTCTACAATAATAAGTGTAGCTGGAACTCCAATAAATCCAAAAAGACCAACAGAAGACACAACTGATGCTAAAACTATCACAACTCCTCCTACGCCAAGAGTAATTTTACTATCAATCAAAACGCGACTGAATTCCTCCACGTGCCCTAAGGAAATCGCAATATAGGCGAACATAATTAAGTATGACACTAAAATTGTCGACACGTCTGATTGTGATTCTCTATTTAGTTCGTCTTCTATCGAACGTTCTGACGTAAATGCAATTTCAATGTGAGATCCTTTAAGCTCTTTTGTGTAGTTCAACATAAATTCAACGTATTTCTTTTCCCATTCAAGTGCAGGGAGTAACTCAGTTTTGTTGTGGTAATTATTGACTAGGAAAGTTAAAATAACCGCGGTGGCTTTCTCATAGCTTGTGGTTCCCGATAATTGCTCTCCTGATTTCAGAAAACCACCTAAAGCGATTGCTGGATCTATTGGTCCACCATAAGGAGCTAAACATTCTGGATTGTAAGGATTTCCAAAACACTGCACCAATTTATCTAAGTAGTTTAGCTCATATTCATTATCTTCATCAGTTTCATTAAATTTCTCCACACTATCCTGGAAATATCCCCAAATGGATTGAACAACGCAGTCCGAAGTCTTCGTTTCTCCTGTGAACTCAGAACTTAGTGGTGCATAACAAATCTTAGCGATTGTTTTGTTATCTTCTCTTCCAATTGCTAATAGAAAAATGAATACATAAATGCAAATCAATTAGGTTTTATAATTTAACGTACCTTTTATTTTTTCTTGTAAATCAAAAATTTTTAACAAAAACTCCCGATGGAATACTGGACCGAATGTAATTGGCCCATTCGAAGTATTGTGTACGATATTTGGCAAATCTACAGCTTTTATTATGATCTTTATTTAATAAGAAAGTTAGTTTAGATTTATTCTTTGATTGTCAGAAGTTTACCTGTTCAATTCTATAAAATGGTTCAAAGTGTGAATCAAAATATTCACGCTCTACACGGGACCTAGATAATGGTGAGGCCCACAGTTCGACAGGATCAGTTGTAACGTATAGGAATTTAATACCAATACCCAGCACGATCACAAATATTAAGCCTAAAATGAATGTTTTATAGATAAATTTCCAATTATATTGACATAATTTTTAAGCAAACCTATGGCTAGCGTTGTCCAGGGATATGTTGCAAAAAATTTCCCCCAAGCTGTAAAAAATCGTTCAAGATATTTTTCTGTTTTTGCTCCAAGCTTTTCAAAGTAACCAGAATCCGTTTCGGTAGAACTAATGACTTCTGTTTGGACAGTATTCAGCTCTTGGTCTCCATCCCATGAAACACCTAATAATATAATTAAGACTGGGTATATTCATGATATTAAATCAATTTTTAAAGGGTCATCAATGCATGCAATCAGGACATCAACTTAAGCAAAGCTACAGCAAACTTTCATGTTAGTTAAAAATTAGCAAAGACTGTACAAAACAATGTAGGCATATACAATTATATGATACGTAATAAAAGAATTAACTAAATTCTTTCAACATACTAGATCTTTTCGATTGCAGAGGCGAATCTTCACGATCGTCATTATTTTTGTGTCCAACCGCTAACCTCCTTCCAACGTTAGGATTCAAATGTCTGCTACCATCCACATCGCCCATCAAACCTACTAGATATTTGGTAAAAATAAAAGAAATGTCATGTTCCAAAACCTTAAATACATTGTCACTCTTATTGATTAGATGTTAAATTAGAAAATAATTCACTATGATTCCACATATTTTTACACCGTATCTAAATTCATGCTTAATTTACACATAAAATATAGGTTACGAAGAACATAAAATTTTTTACTAATGGATAACACTGCAAAAATCTATGCTTTCCTATTCGTATGTTGAAATATCAGATTAAATTTCCTCAACATTATTTTGTTTTAAAGTCTCTGTAAGAGAGTAAATATAAAAATTGCGAAAAATTAAAACATAATGTTGATTAGTCCGAAGTAAGTAGCATTTGTTAAATATTTCCTAGAAAAAGCAAGATTTGCCATACCAATAATAAAAGTATACCCCTTTAAAACCATGTTCCTTTTCTGTCATTCAAGGCAAAATGTAACATAGTTGGAGCTACTATGAGCCTCTGAAATTAACTATATTTCCCTACAAAGTTATTTACTTTAAATAATGCCTTTAATACTACAAACACGACATTTTCTTATAATTACCAACATATTTGAAGTATGTGAGTTTTAGATATTAAAATAATGATATGCAAGGTTTATTTCAATAAACATGATTGTTCCCCATATAATTACTAAATCATATTAAAGCACGAATGAAAAATATTAATTCCTTAAGTGTAGAATTTTTATAGTACAATCTTAAAAACGTATATGTTTTATGCGAACTATAAAAATGCTTGCGAATTTACTTCTTAGTTAGTTTGCAATTTTTGTCACATACACTGTGCAATTAAATAAGAAGCCAAATAATAAACAAGTTTTAAAGCTATTGGACCCTTTTAAACTAGGGTTTTTGGAAAGGAAAGCAAAGTTTCGCAAAAATTCGAATATTATGCTTTCCGTGCTTTTATAATCTGACGAAGGCTCCATTGTATACAAACTTTTTGCGTTGAAACGTTATAAATATTAATAACATTTTCACACCTTTGCAAAAAAACTAAGCAGTAATTTAAAACCAAATATAATTTGTTTATTTTCTGTCAGAGTGGTGCAATGTGTTTCAAACGAATCAGATAAACTTAAGTTAAATAAATATCAACACCCACGCAAGTGCAATTCTGCTTTTTTAACTCTTAGAGGCTCATCGAACAGTCCCACTATGTTAATTCAGAACCACATATCTACACACCAAAGAATTTCTTAAGAGTGCCATATGAATCCAATTAGAAATATTGGGATGTTACAAATTTAAATATAAGCTTCAAATACCTTCGACTTTTTTAGATGGGAAAAGACACACTCCCATTAGGAATAGCAGTGCTCCTACGAGGAACACGACAAACATGATTACAGAGTATGCATCGAAACCTCCAAAGTTAAAAGGCTCTGGTCTTGGGGGTTCAGGTGGTGGTTTCGGACATGATTCTTCACAGTCGACACAAGAACAAGCGGGTGTTTTTTCCTTCATATAAAATAAACAATTATTATTTAAAGCCTCTTAAGTCACACTAAATACTTACATTTATTGCCTGATTGCAAGGAACTGTTTTTGGATCATGAGGGAAATAGCCGTCAATAGAGGTGTTATCTGGATGAGCTATGTAATTTATTTGAAACGGTACATACGGATTTCCGTTTGCATCACCCATGAAATGGAACCATTTCGTAGGGCTACACCTAGATGCCCCATAATCACCGCACATTAAATCAAGAGCTAGCTGCCCTGTTGACGGCACTGAAACCTACAGATCGTGATTAGAATTTCAGTTAAATAGCGCAATAAACAAAAAAATCCGTACCTGAGAACACGATTTAAATGTATTATTCAGATATTGTTCAGTTATATGGAGATCGATAGCGGTAATATATTCCTTCTCTTGAATTTCAGATAAAGTTACATTTAGCGGATAGTGAAAATAATTCATCTTACTTTTGTCAATTTCTTTCTTTAAAACATGGATAAAAGAAGATTGATTCCTAGCGCACGTAAAGTCGCACATGTGGCGGACTAAGTTTGCCATACAGGACGGACATCGTTCTAAGAAGTTTGATGCTAATTTTATGTTATTATTCAAGGTAGAGATCTGAAAACACAAGTGATAAACAAGTAGGGTCGTTACAGTTAATACTAAGATTTTGTTTAACTTTAGAAATTACCTGTTCTTCATCGCAGCAAAAATTGGTTGAACCATCTAATAAGTGGGAGCAACGCACTTTCAGCAGTTCGACGCCTCCTGAGGACAGGGCTTTCGGTGGACCTGTGTACGAACAATATTGCTTTCCTCCCGTAAGCCCAGTGTGACATACACCATACCAAACACATTGACTATCATCCTGCAGAAGAAAAGAGGGTTATACCCTAGACAGACAGAGCACGTAAATTACTAATTAGTACTAATTAGTAAGTTAAACGTTGTGTGTCATGGGCTCATTTAGCTAAATCATGAAAAACTTGATAATTAATGATTTGATAAATGACCAAATTCTCTTCATCATTTATACCTAAATGACGAATAATGTACTAGAATACAGCTGATTTTGTACTTCTATACTAATTTTTTACATTACTGTGCGCTTTCCATTGCAAATAACAAGAAGGAAAATATTTATCAACTTTTGAAACCGATGAATCAACTAAAAAACCGATATAGTTGAAAAAAGATAAAGAAAAAGAAGTGCCTGGGCTGGGACGTGGAGCAGGAACTGCTCTTGTTGAATTTGTGGGATAAGGCCATTGAGGACTTGCGGAAATCCAGGCGCTATTCTTGGTTGTCATATGGGAAATGTGACAATTGTCAGCTGATCGTTTCTAATTAAGAAGTGGCTGTGTGTCACCATTTCATTAATTAGCAATTTATGCTAAATGACTCATTTAGTAAATCACGATTTAGATCGCTGAATGCCTAGGGTATTAACTCCAATCGCTGTCGCAGGCTGACATGAAGTTGGTAGCAATCCTTAAGGTCCAACCGTTTGCCATAATCGACATAACTTAAGTGACGTCATTTAAGTCGTGCAATGTTAGCATAATTAGTTTATAAACGTACCCATAATTGACACGACATAATATGAGATCTTCTTTCGTTAAACATATCACCTACGATTGAAACCGTACCCGCCCATTCAGCAGAGTTTTATACTAGAATAACTATCAGTGAGACAGCTGCCCCACCGGTTGTCAATAACTCAGTGCACTAATTTTAGCATAAAGTGCTTGTAAAAATGTGCGCGGTAATTCCAGCTCAGCACTAAAAGTGAATAGTTTTTTCACTCAAAAAACTCAAAAACTCTTCCAGATAAAATATTTGCCCGAGGATGTTTTGGCAGCCGGTAGGCACAACTACAGGCAAGGGCTTGTATTTTACACGCGTATTCAGGCAATTCAGCATTTTCGTTGGATGGTTCGTGGTTGGTTGGTCGGCGCATTGGAGAACGGGCATTACAAACTGCCTTCTGGGTGAAGGTTTTCCTTTTACAAACTGCCTATTGTCTGAAGATTTTCCTTTTATAAATAGCCTATACCTATTAATTAAAGATTTGCTTTTCTTTCCTTTTTTAAACTCTTATTTGTTTCTGCATTCTTCCTTCTTTACATCTGAAAATGTTGAAATGTAACCAACTTCAGATAGCGACAGCGATTGCAGTTTTAGCGAAAAAAATATGTATACTTTTACCTACACCTAAATCTTAAAGGTACATTCAAAATATGTATAGTTAATTTTAACTAAGAAAATTCTGTAGTCAATACTTTGGAAGGGCTATTTATTTCGAAATTCATGAATACTTTCGTGAATTGGTATTATATTACGGTATATGTATGTACCTAGAATGTAATGACGTTTATCTGTAATTACAAGTCTGTCATAAAAGTTATATTATTTAAAATTAATGCTGACATAAGAAAGTGCTCTACTGCTACGAGTTTTTGGGCGACCTTTACAAAAAATATATTATACATATATGTATATAAAAATACAATATCGACTAAATCGCTACTTTGTCAAGGGTATCGAATTGCCAATCAATGCAAAGCATAACAAAAATAGAAAAAAAAACCTACAACCATTTAATACTATTTTATAAATTCATTAGTGACCTTTAGTCTGCTCAAGTCAATTAAATATTCATCATATATTCCGCAACTATCTTAATATGCGTCAAGTGATTATAATCTGCTTTCTAGGTGGCTGCTTATTAAAAAGTAATGTCGTACTTCTGAGGACAAAGTTCATGGAGTTAGATAAACAGCAATACTAAATTAGTGCGGTTGTTGAAATTTATGATTAAAATTATTGAAAAGTCTTGGAGTACTAAGTCTGTTTCGAAAGCTACTAGAAGACTACTAGAAAACAAGGTGTCGCAGTGCAAAGCTCTATTTAAACATCGTCCAGAAGTGCGCATTTGAAAACGACGGCCTGCTTTTAGTATTCTGGTCAGTTAGCAGCTCGACAGATGCAGACTAGGCTTTGAAAGTGGAATACCTTCTGGAAGCTGCTCAGCGGCGTGCACAAAAGAACGCCTTTATCACTGGGCACAATATGCACAGCAGCTCGACTTTCTCAAGACGAATAATTGGTTTGACCAACGACCCTCTTATGTAAATTGAGTAAATTTACTTCAATTGATTATTAACTGGATCAGTAGTTCAACACGAACTACGAATTTTTTATAAGCAGACAGTCTCAATTGCGGCGATTTATGATCTTTATCCTCTTTTTCGAATTAACACTAGTACATCTCCTTGGGGGGAATTCAAAGCAAAGAAACGAAATCTGAGATTGTTTCCCTATGTTGTTGCACAGAAATGTATATAAACAATACGTCACTCTGCGCAGTCACCACTTATTTCAAATGAATCACGCGATAAAAAAGAGCCCGAACCAAAGTTGAGATATCGGAGCGCTGTACTTGGGAATTTGCTAGGTGTGGTTTTCCGCCGCAAAATTTACCACTGGCCGTCTTGTCTAGCCTTCGATTGTGAAAATAATTCTGAATTTACCTGATAACTATATCCAATTAAGGACGATATCACAGCAAAATGCAGGAAAACTGCCAGGCGTAACCTTGAACGTATCGACATCTTGACACTAGTTTGCTCAACCAGCGAAAATGGAAATTTCTTCGAATTTACTTCATGCACACAAGTAATTTACGTTTATTCTGTTAACATTGTTGGAACGGCGATTCTCTTTAATTTTATAAAACTAGCACTCCACCATTTGCATAGAAAAGAAAACGCGATTCCACCAGATTGAAGAAAGACCTTTCCGCTAATCCGCTCGTCTCGTCCCCCTTGCGTAAACTGCACAAATCGAACTGGACTGGACCGGGACTGAAATGGAATCGGGTCAAATAAAATGGCGAGCGCGAGGATTCTGTAGTAGAATTCAAAACAAAGCTTACCCCACACAACTTTTGTTTTTTGGCGCAATGAAAGCGAGTAACGTTTTTCCAAAAATTGTTATTTTTGATCAGGGCTGCGTACTCTTTACATTTACCTGAATAATAATTTTGAAATTGAAGATTAACTACATCTAGTAATTAAAATTCCTTGTATTTTATGCTGATAGACTAATTAAATATGAGTAATTAGAAATGAATTCAAAGAAATCCGTAAGTGCCATTTTATTTATTTCTATATATCAGACAACTCTTTGATAAGTACATTTAACTTCATAAGAAATATTTTTAATCAAAATCATTAAGACATTTTGCAATTTAATTCTAAGGGTTTGAGGAAATAAATAAATGAATATAGTATAGAATGTCGTATTAAATTAACTAAACTCTTGTTTTTTCCAAATTGCGAAAGGAATATTTTATTTCTCGGTTCTTAAGTGGTGCAGTTTATAGATACCTAGATGCCTTAAATTCAGCCATGTTGAGAAATCGTTGTAAAACGGCGAAAAACATTAAAGAGGGGGGGGGGGGGGGGGGGGGGGGGGGAAAGCAAACATTACAAATTCATGAGCAATTTTATTGCATATTTAATTCTTTATTATATAATATTAAGGAACATTTAATTTTGTAGTATTTTCCATTGGAAAGTGGAAATTTATATTTTGTGTACATTCATTCGTAAATACTTGTTTTCATGTTCACACATGTTTAAATGTTTATAATTATTAAATATCTGCGATATCTTAAAAAGTGCGACAAAAATTCGTTATGAAAATCGTTGTTCGTCTCCTTAAATTTAATTATACAGTAAGAGGTCCAAACAGATAAACTCCCGGTTGGTTTTCTTCAGGATTACCCAAATAGTGGCTGTAAAGCTCCTGATACCGTGAAAGGGTGAGCCCACCTCGTTTCCGATCATCATCCTATAAAATTAAGAATTGAGTGTCTAGTTGTGTATTAATTTAGCAACTGGAACATACGCTCAGTAGATTATTAAACGCCGTATCCACAATACTGATGTCATCTGTTGCAATACGACTGATGCAGTTGAAACGAAATTCGTCGCTGCTGATCACGCCATCTCCATTTAGGTCCATCATCTTGAAGTTGGCCTCTATGAAGGCTTTCATGGCCTTAAAATGAAATATTGAAGAGCATGATGCATTAAAGTGTACATTATACTTTATACCATAACATATTTATGTATAATATTGCTATATTTGTTAATTAATGTACCTGCGGAAATTCTTCATATTTTTTGCCCATGCAGGTGCGTTGGACAGCCTCCTTAAATTCTTGGGTTGTTACCTTGCCATCCTGAAAAGAAAAATGCTCGATATCAGATGAAAACTTCTGAAGAAGTGGTTTGTTTCAAACGCTAAGGTGGAAATGAAAATACATACACATAAAAGTAGGTAAATAATGGTACACACTAGGTGAACAACTTCATGCCTTGATAAAAAAAACACGTTCGTGTATTAATTTTCAACCAGGGAGAATAACACACACACAGTTAAGTCAAATGAAGACCTTATCGAAGTCCGCCAGCTCGGAGATCTCCTCCCACAGGCTCCTCATAATGTGCTGATACTGAGCCAGCCTCGACGGGTTGCAGTCGCCTTTCCCTTCGACGACACAAGCCCGAACAGCCATGCAGTCAAAGTCCTTTTGGTCTAGGAAGCCATTGTTATCAATGTCTGGAAGATATTCATATATAAAATTAATCTGGCATAATTTACTTGTTAGTACACATCACATATCCATTACTTTACTAATTATTGTCTGTTATTTCGACGGCGCTAAAATGCCTGACTTTTCTCGGCTAATTGTGCTTCATTTACAATTTGTGATCCGGAAATCGACCTGTTTATGAGCTCCAACAAAAGTATGTACGTCAAGGGCGTATGTGGAAAACGTAAAATTTCTTCAACATACATATGTAAATTAGCTTTTGGATGGAAGCTCATTAACTAGGCTTGACAAAACTAGGGTCCTATAGACATAATTCTCGAAAACTGCTTGAATACACTCATTAGCAGGGCGGCCTAAATCCTCCTTGGCCTTCATTAAAAGGTTCCAGAGAACCTGGTTTTATTTCTGAAATCTATTTAGGTTTTTTTTTAGTAGCACACCTTAATTAAATCGGAGATATCTTGCTTCCTCCACGGCTATTCTTGACCTGTCGAGCTTAAAACTTAAATCTTTTCTTTTATATTTACTACGTTAAAGAAACGCAAGTCTTCAAATAAAAGAAAACAATTCTTGATATACCGTAGATGCGGGTTACTTTAGCTCTAGGGGGTCACTTTGGCTCAAAAAAAAAAAAAAAAAATATATTGAATTTCCCACCTCGCCGTAGCCATGACACTAAACGATCTAGTTCGAGTCGGAAATGTTAGATGGTTTTACTGACGTCTATTTTTAATTGGTTGCACGAGTTTTTTAAAAAAAATTAAAACTGTCATTTACGCTTTGAACTTACCTTGTAGGTCATTGGTCAATATAGCAGCCCTGCCGTGACCAAAAAGTCACAAATTTTGTGACGCTCCTTGGGCAACCAACCAATTAACGACCAACCAACTTACCTTGTGTGAATATTTACGTATTTTAGGTCTGCAAACTTTCTTGTGTAACAGTGGGCTGTAGAGAAGTTAATTTTTGTTTATGTTTTTTTTTGAAAATTAAACGTTTCTCTACGTCGGATGCTTCATTTGTTTATTGTCTATTATTTCAAAGGACTTAAATTGGCTCAATACCTACTTGCTTAAGTATATAGGTTTTGTGCCCAAACCATCTGCAAGCCAAAGTAACCCTCCTCAAAGGACAACTTTGGCTCAAATTTAAAAATAATAAAAAATATATTTTTACAAACTTTTTGCTATAAAAAACATTATTACTGATTAGCTATTATCGACATCTATCAAATGAAAACATTATAACACCTAGTAGTCTAACACAATCTATATATCAGAGCGATTTCTTAGGATATAAGAAAAAAGTAGCCAAAGTAACCCGCATCTACGGTATATAGGTATTGTAAGAGTTGTAGGTCTTCCAGACAATTGCATATAGCCAAATCAAAATAATTAAATGTTATATAAGGATCGTTTCATCGTCATGTTCCCTGAACGTGAAATTTCCAAATGCTGGGATTTCGAGTACATAAATCATGAATCGAGAAAGAGCTAAGTACTGGATGTTGCATAATCCTTGTGAAATCAGACCACGTAACTCATTTATGAATAAAAACGTATTCTGCTTAATATCCGAACTTCTATACAGAAGCCTTTCAACGGCAAGAATACGTAAAACTTAAAAATTAAGGCGGAAGTTGCTCATATGTTTGAATTATACATTTCCTCGGCAATAAAATTTAAAAATATTTTATCGGCGAGTGTTTTTGGAAATTGGGAATGTCATCGACGTTCAGGATAAAAAGAGGATTTATTTTTAACACGTTTGAGGTAAAAAATGATTTTTCAAACAAAAATATATTTCACCTTGGGTGTGGTGACGAAGGGCAATAGACGACGGTGAGATGTCGTGAAAAAGGGGAAAACTTGTACAGCGCTAAATTCAAAATAATGCAAACATCATTACCAGCCCGGCAAGTTAATTTATAATTAAATGTATAATAAATAACAAATGAATTCTTACAAGCGTGCCCTTTTTGTGTACGACGCAAACGAATGTTTTGATGGCACTTTAATGAATTGGATGCTTCGGTCCGTCCTCCGCGCATTTCTTCGCGGTCTCAGGTCCGTTTCTGTAGCCGCGTGAACACATTGTTTGCTACATAGTTAAGAATAAACCGATGACGGATATTTGTGCCGCTCGTTCTGCCCCAGTTTGAAATGAGTTGGTGGAATGCATTGTTGTAGTTGAGAAAATGCCCATTATGCGAAATTAATTGGAGCGAATTGTCTGCGTGAAACTCAAAGTGAGAAGTATTAATTGCGCCAAACTATTTTGATATTAATATTTACGTTAATTAGCAGCTATTTTAATTTGTAATATCCGCATTCGTCATGGTGGTCTTCCTTATTCTGATATATATTCTTTAGAATTGTGGGTAATAGTTTTCGGCGAACAATCGGCTTTATACGCAAAATAAGTTTTAAATTAAGAGATTTCACGCTCTGATCCGCTAAAGGAATTTATTCGATCTTTATTTTGTAGATGAAATAAGTTGAAAATCTATTACAGATATAACAATAATACCAGAACATTTACAAAATGAGAGTGTGCATAGTTTGGCCTTGGTATGAAGAACAATTTAGATAATTATTTCCGTTTTGCAAATTGTAAGAACATACATAAGTATAACAAACGACGAGAGGCACTAAAGATATCATATAACATTAAGGAAAGAAACTGACAAAGATTTGTGAAAATTGTTGGAAAACTGCCATTTCAGTGATGCGAATAAAGCGCTTTTGTTTTAATAGAAAAGATATGTAGCCAGTTGCAACAAAATAAAAGATTTTCTACGCAAACAAAAAAAGGAAATTCGGAGTTACATTTCCACGAATAATGTGCAACTAAAAACTGAACAATGCAATGCAACAGGGTGTTATTTTGGCATCACATGCCAACTAATATTGAGTAAAAATTGTAAACCACATTGTCTCTGGACGCGAGCCAATCGTATTATGACGCTTTTTCAATAAGTCATAAAGTTTTTAATAAAAGCGTTTTCCATAAGCCGTGGTTTTACTTTATTTTTGGACCTAATTATTTTTTAAATGTTTACCAATAACTGAGTATTGTTTTCATCATCAAATCATTGATTTTTCACGATAAAAAAGTCAATGATTTCTTTTTTTTTCTTTCTTCACATAGAAAAATTATTTCAATGAAGAACATGTTTTTGTTTTAAATAAACTTCTCCCTCACAATTTTAAGAATGAAGGGGAATTTTGCAATATATGTATGTAATTCTAAATAAGCTTTTCTTCAATTTCATCTGTCCGCGTGACGTGAAATCTTACAAGGTGATTTTAACCCACTTCGTGATGTTCGGTAAAACTTTGCATACATACATATATTTAAATCAACCCAATTAAAATGGAATCATATATGCTCTAGAAGGCTGGATTTTTAGTTCTTCAAAGCAAATATGAGTTTGTTTTTTAAAAAGATTTTTTTATTTTAATAGGAACCTATATTGTTTATATTTTAATCTATGAAAAGATCTTTTTTTATTACTTAAGGAAATTCGAATTTTTAATGTGTTTTTCTAAATAGAGTATTTGTAAATGGAGCTACGTAAATGGCTATAGACAGGTGATAATAGAAAAGTATTTATAAAATGGAGGTTTCAGCTAAATTTCCTTGATACTTAAATATTTGTAATAACAATGCGAAGAATACCGTCGAAACATGTTGAATTTATTCATGTATTGATAATTGTTTCTAAAATTAGGATAAGTTAACATCTTTTGTTGGATATACAACGTGAAAAAAATAAAATTTGAGGAGATATATAAAATAAGCCCGCAGGATAAGTTTCAGGATTTCGGTCCATTTGCCTTTAAAATTTTAAAATTTCCATTGTTATAGCTGCTTAAATATCCTTTGTAAAATTAACAAAGGATCTTCTGTTTCTTTTGCTGTGAATATGTAAAGGTAGCACAAAAAGAAATATTCCCGCACAGTGCCCTAGTAGCATTTAACGCTACATAAGGTAACTTTGAAAGTATGCTTTTTTGAAGATTATTTGCATACAATACATAAATTGGGATTTACATTTTTCCTTGCAGGGCTTATCCGTCCCCGTCGTGTTAGATGGCTTACAAAAGGTGACGAGCAATGAGGCAACGGTGAACGCAAAACGAAATTTCTATGAAAATAATTTAGTTTCTGTGCTCGTGGCATAAACTAAATAACTTTTCATCAAACTTTCTCTACAGAGCCAAGAGTTAAACAGAGGAAATATTTGAGAAAACAAATAATAAATTGCCTTAAGAACATTTGCTAAAACGAGTCATTTAAGAGAACGATGCACCCCAAGGAATAGATCTCAAATAAAAATCATTATTTGCTCGTGGTTTCGATTTATTTTTAGAAAACAAAGCAAATTATGAATTGGTTGTGGAACAGAAACTTTAAATAATCAGATTGAAATCCGCCTCACGACAATCCATGGAATCCGAAAACACTTGTTGCTCTCTACATATGTACATTAAAAAAAGCCTCTTTTCGGCCTCAATGTTCGCGTTACCGGAGGATGTAAAAGCACTTTTGGGAAATGAATAAATGATTTCTGCAGCAATTGCCGTGAATAGTCGCGTTTAAAAGTCCATTAAAATTAAATAAGTTATTAGATTATGTCCAACGTACCATACATGTGCCGTATGACGAACTCGACGCGGTTTTCCCAGGAGTAGGCCATTTCTGGAGAGGTGGAGTCGTAGGAAGGTGTGCTATTTTATTCGAGAACCGATTAAACCTCAGCTGTAATTTCTTATCCACAAAACTATTTTCACATTTCACTTTATTCGATCTTTTCGACCAGAGAGTCTTGCACGGATCACGTCTAACGCCGTCCAAATGAAAATGAGCTCTACCTCCGGACGACTACTTTAGAGTTAAGGCACAAGTTTAGTTAGATTGAAAAAGCCCCCGGATTTTCCGAACGGTGAGAGGTGGGACACTATGCGCACTCGCACATTTCCTTTAGTACGTACTAAATACCGAAAATTAAATTTCCACCGTTTGTGCCGACTCGTTGATGATATTTTTAGTATAAGCCTCTTTGATTAGCTGAGCACATCATGCCAAGTGGTTGCTTTGGTTGAATTACTCTTGTTTAAGTTCCGCTTTTCATCAACCTAGGAAATAAAGGCCTCAATTTTCCTTCGATTCTTGATGTCGTCGCAATGAGGTGGGCCAGTTGGCACATTTGGTGACGAAATACGAAATCAACGTTGATATTCAGCCAATATTAACTCGCAGCATAGGGACCGGTATAAACGATTTTGCAGTTCACGAGAGTTGTGCATTTTTACTAGAGGTGTCTCAAATTCTCGTCTTCCATCTTGCGCTAGCATAATTAAGTTACAATGCAGTTGCAGTTGCAAATTGTCAATTAAGCGGTTTAATAAAGAGATTCCTCTTGGTGTTTCTTACACAGCCCGCTGACATGCGATGAAAACAACACGAAGATATGCAGAGAGAAGATTAATGATTTTCTTTAGACACCAATAAGAATTGACTTACTCTCCTCAAGAACTTGGTGGAGCAATGCCTTCATTGGCTTACTTAGAAGCTAGCATTAAAATACGTGGCCCGCACATTCATAAAATGGATCAGTTTTTCTCTAATATTTTTTTCTGCCTTCTTGATATTTAGTCCCGAAAACGAAACGTATATGAATTATTCCTAAATAGCTTTTTTCTCTTGTAATTACAAACGTACTTCTAAGGTTAGTTTTTGAGAAGAAAACATTTTTTACATTGTAATAATTCAGTGAGCTTAATGACTATTATGCAGAAAAACGTCGAACTTCTTATTGTCATAATTTCTTTTGCGTTTTTACTCTACAACACAGATTGAGCATGATAAATAATAATTACATGATATGCTACAATTTAAAACAATATTCTCGGGCAAACTTAAAGTAGCTAAAGTGTTAAATTTTTAAATATACAGGATGTTCAAAAAGTCCCGGACCGGTTGCATAACTTGAAAAGTTTAACTGGCCGGGCTTCACACCACCTTGCCTTTACTGGCCAGTTCCGAGGTCAAATTTTTCGAAAAGTCAAGGTCACGGACGTAGAATTTTCCGCCTTTTTCATTTCCGGTGTCAAAAGCGGGTAAAGAGGATGTATATGTATGTACCTAAGGCAAGATATCAAAGCTACTTATTAACTGTCTTTAATTCAAAAAACAATTTCAGAATTCGCACAAAAGAATGTGGACTGCTTAAAATTAACTTTTTACAACCGTCTGATCACTCGTTTAAAAAAAGTCAATCATGTTGCTACACGTCTTCCTCAAAAAATTGTGATAGGCTAATTTCATTCTAAAATGTACCTACCTATCCAAATCTGAAATTTTTAGCGAGATGGCTAGAAGCATCCTTTGCCCCTTGTTCGAGCAAGCGAAATAACTAAATTCAGCGCATCAGCCCTGGGAAACTGAATTCCGTATTCTGTATAATCTGATTTTGGCGAAAATTCAAAGTATTTTCATTTTCGCACTGCAAGTGTTACGTAAATAATGCAATTGCTAAGTGGAGGTGTCTTATCCCAATTGCAATCATTCTGTTCGACTTTACTTGGACAGACCCGCTGCTGTTCTAGATTGATTATAGCGCATCCTTCACTTGACATTGTTTCCAGGTGAAGTGTGTGGCTGCGGTATTTATTGCAATTGTCCGACTTTAATTTATGGTCTTAATCAAAGTTAAATTAGCAAAAATATATTTGCATTTCGGGGCAATAGTTATAAATACTTAACGTAAATAGCGATGACCGCTTTTATAAACTAGAACTACCTTTCGCATTCCGGTGAATTAGGATTTACTTTAAACTAGTCATCGGGATACAAATACTTAAAAACTGCTAATATAGGAAGGTATTAATTGAGTTTACCCTCTTTACCCTTTTTAAATTTTCCTACAAATGTGCAGGTAGGTAAAAAGAAGGCTAAAGAAGAAAAGATAAAATTGAAGCAAGATAAAGGCAATTAAAAGCAAGTATAATAACATTATTTAACCTTTGCCGGACGCGATTCTGAACATCAAAGAAAAGCTGATGAATGAAACAGAGATTTTAGAAGAGTTTCAGAGAGTAAGGAGGATTCTTCGATTAATTCTTCCAGAGGGTTGGGATGTCCTTTTGGTTTTTAGGTTCAAATCTTCTAGCATTAGAATGCTAAATAGAATAATTACTGGTCATATCTTCGTAACGTCTAGACACAGAGATATAAGATATAAGATCAAGATCAACAACTTACAATTGAGAGAAAAATGCAATCTATTCCACTGATTGAATAGTCAATATGACTATTTAACTATTGACTATACTGGCAAAAACCAAGTTAGGGCCTGGAAAGAGTGGCAGAAAAACTAAAATCAACAATCCAAGCAGATCAAGGGAAAAATAACTTTGCGAAAGCAAAAGCCCGAAATTTTTATGTTACCAAATACTTTTATCAAATTTGCTTATTAAATAAATATTAGTTTTAAATAAATTAAATAAATATTAGTTTTAAAGTACATACACTGCTGTTAGGGGAGCATAATGGGCGATTTGGACCTTAAATTGAACAACTTTTCTTCACCCACTTCAGAGCTTAAAAGGGTAGGTCCCGTTTAAGATATATGTACGGAAATATTCACTCAATTTTTGTTTTGTGAAAATTAAGAAGAGGGTTTTTTAGCTGCTTCAATTCACAAAAAAATAACAACGTGCTAAGTACTTAAGCACATACAATTATAATCATGGTTATGACTTCATCGTTTTCTAAGTGGTCCAGCGTTGCTCACGAATACGTATTTTTAAAAAAATGTAAAAATTGTGTGGAAGCATTTTATTTGAGCTTGGTAGCATTTACTAAGTCAAAGACATAAGTGCTGAAACTTTCATTTATATTGTACGTGTGCATACCATTTTTTTTGGGTGCTCAAAGGGTGCTCAGTTGAGCGAGACAGAACTTGAGCAAGCGAGGCAGAATGAGGAAAAGCTATAGAAATATTCCTGAATACTTTCGAATTATGCATTTTTGGATTACTTTGATTCATTTCGGGGTGCTCTTGCTAAAAGACAGCGTTGAAAATAAATTTTAGTGGGGTACATGCAGCAAATATTTTAATGTTATTCTAATATTAAATAAATTACTATTGCAATTCCCGAGTGAATTACAAGAAGTCTGACTAGAACAGTGTAAGAATAACGACGTAATTTTGAAATACATACAAATTGCGGTGTGGCCCTCTTAAAATTAACTTTCTTTTTACGCCTGTACCACTGACATATAGAACTGGACTGCTGATTGACGGTCGAAAATTGAGACCATTTTAAGTGGAAATGCAAGCCTACCTTAGAAAACTCATGCTATAAAAAGTTGTCACAAAACAGCCCCTTTAATTTCGCTCTACATTTTGAGTAATTGTTAAAAAACATCACGACACCAACCAGCTCTGGGTCGGAAGAATACAAGAGTCAGATATATAAAAACATATTCTATTTTGTCTTACACATGCATTTCGCCTGGGGGCCGGATGGGGGAAAGAGATAGGAATCTTATGTCAAAAAGTCGTCTCAATTTTGAGGAGTGATTTTGCTTTGGATCAGCGGTCCAGGTTCTATATGTCAGTGGCCTGTACTGATGTTTCTAATACCATAGACAAACTAGATACATAGATGTCCAGTCGCATGTAAAATTTTGCGCCGAAGAAAAGCTCTACACGGCCGAAGTAAAGCTCTACACGACTGAAGGAAAGCTCTTTTGCAAGCGACGCGAGTTTGCGCTCTTCTCTGTTGGTTTATGCCACTCATGCAGGCTCACACAGACAGGGGATTATACGAGATGACTAATGTGGTGTGTGTAACTTGGTAAGAGGGTGTTTGGCATTTTGGAATAAACAAAGAGAGAACAGCGCAAACTCGCGTCACTCGCAAAAGAGCTTTACTTCGGCCGTGTAGAGCTTTACTTCGGCCGTGTAATTTTGATTTTCTGTGGCGCAAAATTTTACATGCGACTGGACATCTATGCATAGTTTGTCTATGCTAATACTAAAGTGCGAGAACTCACACATAAGGGATGCTGGTACGCTTGACAAGTCTAATCGCATTTCCTTATGTCTTATTTCTATGATTTAAGTCACGATTTGCTTTATTAAAATTGTTTAAATTCTTTGAAGATAAAGGCTTTATCTTCAAAGTTTAAATTGAACAATTTGGAAACACATAAAATGTTGTCTCTAAAAATTCCTTACCTGTAACTAGTTCAAGGCATTGCGTTGGTAAAGAATGTAGTAATAAAAACTTTATTTAAAAAAAAAACGATGAGTTGATTAATTTCGGAATGTTACTCCACCTCCAGGTTCAGCTAGTGGGCGTTTAACATTTTTGTTCTGGAGGTATTTTTTGTTTATTTTTCCCGGAATCCCTGAAAAATTTACTTTCGTTTAAGACCATAATTTTAAATATAGCGTTGAGTTTCGGCTCTCTGCGGCCTAGGAGCTAGGGTCAATTTTTTGGTTATTTCTATATGATTGTTACTCCACCTCCAGATTCAGCTAGACGGCGTTTTAAATTTTTTTTCTGGAGGTTTTTTTTGTTTATTTTTCCTGTAATCGTTTAAGAACATTTAAGGTCATAATTAACCTTTTGACCCCCTCGGGGTCAAAATTGACCCATTTTGAGATAAAGTTCTAAAGTCCTTCTCTTTTAGATATAAAAAATTATAAAATTATAATTGATATATAAATAATAATAAATAATTAATAAGAATTCTGTATTAAAGAAAAACATATAAAATAATAAATGGAAAGCTTTTCTTTATCTTTAATACCAGCGACACAGCAACCGAAATTTAGATTTTCGAGTTTTCTTAATTTCAGAAATATATCATATCACCTCTGAATTTCTTAAAAAAGTTTCAGGCAAATATTCTATTAAAAAGAAATGTTGACATAAATTTGACTCTAATTTCAAAGCAATACCATAATAAATGTGAAATTGAGTACGCTCAATTTCAGTTGGTGTGTCACTGGTATAACTCTTATGTCAGTGAAAAAACCAAAGCCACTAACTCAATTGTGGTTTTTGGCTAAGTTTATATGAAGAGGTTCGTGTCCCGGTTTCGCCTTTAGTACAAAAGTGTTCTAAGCCTTCAGCTGGGCGCCCGACTGACTCGGCTCGGCTCGTTTAATTTATCTATCAAATAAAGTGGCATGGCAGCCATTGGTGTTTGGTATTGAATGTGCGTTTGATGAAAGTATTAATTCGCCAGATATTAAAGCTGAAATGGCTCTGAATCTTAGTACGGATTTGTGGAAACATTGGGAAAAGCAAGGAAGAATTGAATTGTAAGTTGGGAGCTGGGTTTTGTCCTCGGTGAGGCGATATTTCAGTGTTTACATTTGCGTTGTCCATTGCAGCGTCAAACAGTTTAAACATGCATTCAAGGATCAGGACAATTCGATCCTTTCCAAAACGGAGCAGTTCAGGTCGACTGCAACAAAAGCAATTTACGATTTGTTCTGGCAGGGCATTCGAGGTCGACTGAGGAAGGAGTCTGTGCTAGCGACATTAAGCGATATTGTGGTGAGTAAAAATATCCAGTTTCGTAGTTTTGTGCCTCTACGCGTCAATAAATCGTAGCGCTCTGATTTGCAAATTTAATTTGAGTAAAGATGTATTTTCGCAGTTGGAGACTTATGTTCTGACCATCAAAATATCGAATTACCAATCGATTTACTTTTCCAGAATTTGCACTGGGATCTTCCGTCAATTATTCTGGACGTCGTGAATATAATTGACGCTGAAACCTCTCTTCTAAATGACGGGTTGCAGGAGGAAAGAATTGTTTTTTGCCAGACGGTCAAAGACATGGATAAGTTTATTTCTGATAAGCTACTGAAGGAAAGACTAGAGATAGACACCCTGCAGGATGTTGGGACAGTAAAAAACAAAATTTTCTACACCAAGTTTATTAAGGTCAAGACCAAATTATAGTGAGTGTCCCTATGTCTTTAATGCAGATTCGGAGTTTTAACTTTTTTCTCCAGTTACAAGCAGCGTCGCTTTAATTTATTTCGGGAGGAAAGCGAGGGCTACGCGAAATTAATTACGGAATTGAACCAGGAATTTAGTGAAGGGGCAAACGCCGTCAAAATTATGGATATAATAAAATCTTTAATAGGTAAGTAACTTTAAGTGATTATACGCCACAAAAACAAGAGCCTATTCAATTAATATGTTTTTACTGTGAGACTTAAGGTAAGTTTTCCAGCATTTAAGTTTGAAGTAAATCATTAAGCTATATTTTAAAATATAAAACGAAAACTAAGAGAGATCTGCAATTTTCTAATGACCTAAATTAGTCAAATTTACTGCAAAGAAAATTTCTCTATCAAAATATTCAAGTTTGTTTTACTTTTTTTAAAGAATTAACAGTTTTTGCTAAAGTTCAGAATAAAACTCCAAAATTTTTCCTCCCTTAGGTTGCTTTAATTTAGATCCAAACCGCGTTTTAGATATTATTCTGGAATCATTTGAAACGAGACCTGAACGCCACCCTATTTTCATTCCGCTACTTCGATCTTATATGCCGAGTGGAAATATAATCTGCGAGGTGTTGGGATACAAATTTCGCTACTTCAGTGACAGTGTCACGCCGGAGTCCTTGTTCCAGGTCACCGCACTTCTTTTAAAGTTTTCAGTTATTGGCCTGAATGAAGTATTTGCATGGGTTCGTATGACACATTTCTCGCTTTCGCAAATTATTTAATTTTTTCAATAGTTGAGTCCGTCCGACAAGGTAATAAACACCGAGTGGGAAAAGGATATTGGTGAGGCAAAGGAATTCGTTCGTAAGCTAAATATAATTTTAACTAACAAGGATAAGGACCCTGAACCAGAGCCAGAAAAAGATGAAACTGAGGTAAGTTTAGACAAAGCATGCGGTTTTTATGTTAAATTAAATTTTATCGAAGGATAAGTACAGCATGAACCAAAAGTTCGGTCTTTGTGAGGCCTTGCTCAAGGTGGGTGACTGGACCAATGCTCAAAGATTGATGAAGAAACTTCCTGACCAGAGCGTTATTGTTCACGAGCCCATTGCCAAGGCTCTGGCAAATTTAATCCATCTCGCTATCGAATACGTGTACAGAAAAAAGTGCTTCACTTTTCCATCCTCGAGAAGTAACAAGATAAACGAGAACCTAAAAATTGCACAGCAGCTTCAAGTAATACATGTGGAAAATCCCTCAAAACACTATATAAGTAACATTTTCTGGATTCCTAGGCGAATGATTTTTCTGAGCTAAGCACTTATGCATTTCCAATGGTAATAACTTTAGGACCCTCGTTACATTATGATCCTGTCTTAATTCACAAATTGATAAGAATCATGAGAACCATTTTGTCTGAAATGGCTTTGGATAACTTCTGTGCTCCTCCGAAGGGTTCTGAAAACGAGGCCACATACTTTGAGATATTGACTCTTCTTGATGCCGCAATTTTGCCAGCACTTTCTTATTTGGACTGTAACTGCTGCGTTGCGGAGGAGATTTGGACAGTTGTAAAATTTTACCCATACCATCTAAGGTAAAACTTTATTAATAAAAGCTTATAAGATATTAATTCCTCAAACAGATACAGCTTATACGCGAGATGGAAGAATGAGACGTACTTAATGCAACCTATGTTAATCAGACGGCGGGGAAATGTTCAGAAAAATATTAAATCGCTAATGAAACGGGTCAGCAAGGAAAATGTAAAACCTGTAGGAAGATTGATAGGAAAACTAAGTCATTGCTCTCCTGGATTTCTGTTCGATTATGTAATAGCATGACACAGCGTTTCGAGGCAAACTGTAATGTAAGCTTTGTTTTAGATTCTTCTCCAAATACAGATATATGACAACCTGATTGGGCCGGTAGTAGACTCTTTGAAATACCTAACTTCGCTCTCGTATGATGTCTTGGGATATTGCCTAATTGAATCTTTGGCCTCAGCAGACAGGGACCGGTTTAAACACGATGGCACCTCCCTGTCCATGTGGCTTCAGAGCCTTGCCAGTTTTTGTGGTGCCATATATAAGAAGTACAATATTGAATTAAGCGGCTTACTGCAATATGTAGCCAACCAACTAAAATCCCAGAGAAGGTAAGAAAGTAAAGTATTCAACCTTGCTTTTTCCTCATGTACAATAATTTTTTCAGCCTGGACTTATTAATACTGAAAGAAGTTGTTCAAAAAATGACTGGAATAGAAGCTGCGGAGGAAATGACAAACGAGCAACTAAGCGCTATGTCGGGAGGAGAGCTGCTACGGGGAGAAGTATTTGGGCTGAAGTAACCAAAAATAAGAAGTTGCAACAAGGGTATTTACAGGCGGGCTACTTTAGCCAAGTTCGAAACACGAAGAAATCTTCTCAAAGACTGAAGGACGCGTTAGCTAGTAATGATTTAGCTGTAACACTTTGCCTTTTGATGGCCCAACAAAAGCATTCTGTTATATATAAGGAGACCGCACATAATCACTTGAAGCTTGTAGGGAAATTATATGACCAATGCCAGGACACTTTAGTACAGTTTGGGACCTTCCTCGGTTCCACCTACTCTGTTGACGAATACGTGGAAAGGTTACCCTCTATTCATTCCATGCTGCAGGAGTACCACATTCATTCAGATGTCGCTTTCTTTCTGGCTCGACCAATGTTCATTCATCAAATTAATGTAAGCACTCATTGCCTTTTAAAACTTCGACCGTAGCCAATTAAAAAAATGTTTTAGCAAAAATATGACCAGCTGAGGAAATCAGATCCCAATTCTAAGAAGTTAACAACTAGCCAAAAAATGCAGAAGTATCTGGAGGCTACGGCATCTATAATGGATCCCATTGTAGAGTCCGTTCGTCCTCTGCACGGGGCAAAGGTCTGGGAGGATATCAGTCCGCAGTTTTTAGTAACCTTTTGGTCCTTAAGCATGTACGATTTGCAAGTGCCTACGGAGAGCTACCAAAAGGAAATTGCTAAACTGAAGCAACTTTCTCTATCCGCTTTGGACTCTAAAGAAATGGTAAATTTGCCTATAAATTTGTATTTTGGAGAGAAAGACCAATAAATATTTATTTTGACTAGAACCTCTCAAAGGGGAAAAAAGAGCAAGAGAGGTATATAGCCCTGATGGATAAACTTCAGGATGAAAAGAAGAAACAACAAGAGCACGTCGATAAAATTTTCCAGAGGCTTAACCAGGAAAAGGATACATGGTTCCTTTCTAGATCAGCGAAGTCTGCCAAAAACGAGACAATTACGCAGTTTCTTCAACTGTGCCTATTCCCAAGGTAAGCTCTCAATTGTTTAAAAGTGGTGCTTCATTCCCCATTTTTCTAGATGTACTTTTACGGCGCTCGATGCTATTTACTGCGCGAAATTTGTTCATACAATTCACAACCTAAAAGCTGCAAACTTCTCAACTTTGCTATGCTACGACAGGGTTAGTATAACCTCTAAGAAATCTCTCTAGTTTTAACGATTTATTTTTAGATATTTTGTGATATCACTTATTCAGTGACTTCTTGCACTGAGAATGAGGCTACGCGTTACGGGAGGTTCCTGTGTGCAATGTTAGAAACAGTAATGCGGTGGCATGCTGATCAAGCTACTTTTAATCGTGAGTGCGCCAATTATCCCGGATTCGTCACAAAATTTCGCGTCAGCAATCAAGTAAGCAAATCGATTCTTGACAACTCTTCGTTCTGACCATCGTTAATAGTTTTCAGAAGCAAATGATCATGTCGGATATGAGAATTACCGTCATGTGTGTCATAAGTGGCACTATAAAATCACAAAAGCGATTGTATTTTGTCTAGATTCCAAGGACTACATGCAAATACGCAATGCTTTGATTATTTTAATGCGCATACTTCCCCACTTTCCTGTATTAACAAAGCTCTCCCAGATTATTGAAAGGAAAGTGGAAAAGGTATTTATGAATGTGATTAATATAGCTCTGCAAGTTGCGCTTATATATTTTGTATGTTGTAGGTTAGAGAAGAGGAGAAGAATAATCGTCCTGATTTGTTTGTTCTGGCATCAAGCTACATTGGGCAATTGAAGACGAAATCAGCGCAAATGATAAAAGAAAGCGACTTCCATCAAGTGTCTGAGAAGCCGACACGTGATGCAGCTGATCTCAAATCTGTTTCTAATGGAGATTTAAAAGGTAGTTTAATTTTAGTAGCATTATCAAATTTGTTGCATTTTTTCGCGTTTTAGAAAAAAGAGACAAAGAAAAGTTGGAAAGGAAGACCGCTAAAGTAATTGCAAACGTTGATAAGGACGTTAAAATTGAAATAAAGGATGAATCGCATGAGAAAGATAAATTGAAGGAAGTTAAGAAGGAAGAGCGTAGTAAAGACCGGGAGCGGGAACGGGACGACGAACGCAAAAAGGAAAAGAAGAAAGAGCACCGACTTGAATCGCCAACCGCAGCTGAAATACCTCAACAAATCGACAAACATTTTATCGGGGAGTACTACGAGTACGAGAAAGACCATGACAGAGACAGAGACCTCAGCTCGGTTTCAAACTCCAGTAATGGATCCTTGCACCGGCGAAGTCAAGAAGTTATCGATTATGAAAAAGGCATTTTAAAGATATTCAAAATTTAGCACCGAAAATAATATAATTTTTTATTTCAGTTGAAGTCAAAAGGCGAAAGTTGGAGTCTAGTAGTTCAAAGGTTAGTATTTTGGTGTAAAGTCGATAAATAAAATGAAAAGACCTAAAGAGAGGAGCATTGGGCTGCACGAAGTTCTTTCCAAACTTCGAATCGAAAAGGGACTTCAAATGTGTGTTCGTTTAGAGAAAGTTTGTCTGTTGAGTCTGCAAACAAGACTTTAGTGTAAAAAGTGAAAATGATGTCAGCAAAGGTGGCTTTCATATTAGCAAGGAATGCCTTGAAAGAATTCTGTCTTGGAAATGTTTATCTATCCCCAAATCTACAGGAAGAACTCCGATTGCGTTCAGAGTAACATGGAAATAAAGTGCAGCCCAATACTCTGAAAAGGTAAGTAATTCATTTAAAAGATTTGATGTACATAAAAAAGGACAAGCGAGAGGTAAGGTAATTGTTTTTTTCAAAGCGAGAAGATGTAATGTTTAAAATATTTTAGGTTCGCTAGGTGTCTAATAATTTTTTTAATAAAAATATGAGTTTTAAGTAATTTAAAAGTTAAAAACAAATCTCATAATTAGCATTTTATTTTATAAGCTATTTTTTTAATGTCAGAATTCATTCAGTGCTGTGTGAATATTATTAAATATTGAACTTTGAAACAATGTTTATTTAAAACAAAAGGTTTCTCACACTGCAGGAATGATAAGTAGATTTCCATATACGGAGCTAATTTATTTTTTTCAGAAACAAGATGACAATGGTGAAGTGCGTAAGGAAAGAACTTCGAAAACCAAGGATAGAAAAGAGAAGCTATCGGAGGAAGAAAAAGATGCTCGTAAAGAAAGAAAGTTGGGCCGAAAAAGGGTACTAAGCTTCGGAAATATTGAATTCATTTCTTATAATATATCTCCACCTTTAGGAACGCATAGAAGAGGCTCTTCAGACCGAACATAAAAGAAGAAGAGAAGCCAACCAAAACGGGGAAGATGAAGCTGTTCCACGAGAAAAGTACCACTTAAGAGTAAAACAAAATAATTTCATTGTAAAAATTGAGTTCACTCATATCTACTTTAATAATAGGAGAAATCACCTCATTCACGGGAGACACGGGAGCGTTCGCACGATAAATTTGATAGAGATAAACAATATAGTTTTACAAAATCAACTAGGTCAAGAATAGGATACTGAAAAACATTTTGTAATTTCATCTTTTATGTCAATAAATTTTATATTTGTTTGACAAAGTATCCTATTTTATTTTGCTTCCCAACCCTAAATCCGAATAATCAGCTTACTCTTACATGCAACGAAAAAATATGTGTAAGGGAAAAATTGAAAAATTAGAGCACTGATCAATATTGTTTTAAATTAATACGCTATTCATCAGAAAATTTCAGAGTGCGGGCAAGAAAATACTTCTAGCAGGAGAATTGTCCACGAAGAAAGGACGACCTTATGAGTAATTTGATATTACTACATTATCCATTTTGCTTGCGATGGGGAGAGTAAAATTTAAAATATTGTTACTATCGTTCGTTTCCAATAGTCATTAGGATGAAATAATTTCGTAAAAGCTTCCGAAGTCCTTCTGGTGGAGTGCCTTAGTAACGTCCCCCAAACAGGCTTGCGCGTGAGACCAACGCTCGCAAGGCGGAAATTTTTCATTCAAGTTCAGCAGTAGGTGCCAGGGGGCTGATCGAAGTACGTACCTCGAAGGCAGTCCAGTCTCTGGGTTACTTCGGTAAAGGCTGTGTTCTCGTGGTCCCTGCAGTCGTTGCGTGATTCCGGCCGCTTTTACGCTTTTTACGCTAATTTTACTCATTTGAATTTGTAAGGCAGTGCGCGGCGATAGTGCGAATTCGTTTAACGCTAAAAATTAATTTTCAAGGTATAGTGTAAATAATTTGTAAAAATATCGTGCCAATTTTCGCCAGCGGACAATCGCCTGTTTCAAGTAGAAATTGATACTTTTTATAAATGAAATGAAATTAAAAAGAATCGAGCAGAGAAGAGCAAGCACAGGTCAAATCCATCGAGACAGAAAAACTTAAACTTAAATTATCTGTTATCCAATAATTAATAGAGAAACAGACTTACTCCTTATACATATCTACACTTGTTTTTCTTTTCCAGTTGAACAAATGGAGCGAAGAAAAGGCTTTGGACGACGGCGGTAAGTGTCCTCTCAATTTCCTAATGCGGGTCGAACCTTCCTTGTGGTACCTTTTGATTTTCTGCGAAAGCACTTTGTTTGATTGTAACTTGTAACTTATACCCTCCCGAAATGCACTCCATGCGACAAGGATGTGCAGCGCGCTGCTTCGTGTGTATGCCTGGGGTACGTTGAACTCTTGCAGAAATAATGGCTCTTGAGTCACGGATGTATCGATTGACCTGGAAACATGCTAAGAACAGATTCGAACACCCCCTTCACTGATTTTGACATAGTTTTCAGATTTTTTGAGAATGTCGGTGACCGCCTTCCCTTTGGACTGGAAGGTAACCGATTGTGTAAAAATAGAAAGGTTCTTTCATTATATATTTCAGCTCATACAAATATCCGCCTCGAATTTCAAATGGAGAATTGTCTACTTAATTAGAGAGAGAGGCTAGAGTCTAGAGTCTTTGAACTCTTTTGTAATAGCCCATAAGGTAGCGAAAGTTGTGCAAATCAAGGAGAATTTTATTGCCTGCCTTACTTTGTTCAATTTTATATTTTGATAATTACCTGCTTATAGAAAAAAGAAAACTAAATTCCTTATTTTGTTGAAACTTTGAGCTGTTTCCATAAATGTAGACAAATTATTTTTAGTGTTCGAGTTCTAGACTTGTTACCCAAATATTCCCTCTGAACTTGTCCTGATTTTATTTTGTTTTTAGAGGTAGATACGTTTTCTTAGTTTGGGTAAAATTTCAACAGTTCACAATTTATTTTGGATCCGTAGGATCATCTTTGGAAATGCCATTTGGCTCCAAAAACTTGCTGATTGCAAAAAATAATCCCATCGTCAAAATTTTAAAAAAGAAGGACTGAATTCTTTATCGAAACAGATAAATTAAAAATTATTTATTTGTTATTTATTTTAGAAAAAGTGGTAGTACATAACATACAATAATCTTTTCTGTACACAAACACAATGGTGGAAAAGACAAATAAGAATAGAATAAATAAATCCGACATTGATAACCAAAAAGCCGTTGAAGATAAAAAAGTAAACTAAATTTTAGTCTTTTTGTAAGACGTGTCTAATCTTCGAATGTTATAAGTAATCTACAGGGATTTGTTTCTTTATCCTGCTCTGGGAATTCCCGGCCATCGGTAATTAGCGCGGCAATAAGCACCGCGAGGTAGAGATTATGCAACCGAGCTAATTAAATCCTAAACCCACCAAATTAGGCGAAGACGCGAGCATTCCGTAAATTCCCCAACTCCGGTCAAAGGTAGTCGTCACATAGCCTGCGTATGTACGTCGTACCTCGTATCTGTGCGTCTCTGGGGACTCGCCATGATTCATGGACGCAATTTGCTTAAATTAAAGGATCATTTTTATTGCTTAGTTAGTTAAGTAGCTAATAAATTTATCTAATGAGAAATCGGAGACTCGAGTTCATCTTGGATTGTGGGACGCCCATTTGCTTATGCCGCGCACATGTCCAACCAATTTTTTAACCGACTTTCTAAGAGTGGGACGTTCTCAGCACGAAACGTGCACCTTTTCTTTACGTTATCTAATTTATCAAAAATAAGGGAGGGAAGGTACTTTAGTTACTTAGTACTTTAGTTAAATTAATTTTATATTTTTGTTCTTTTAAATCTTATATGTATATCCCTTGTCCCAGAGATGCCAAATTATCATAAATTTTGTTTTTCAAAGCTCATCATGTATTCTTTTAGTACCGCTTGGGGGACGTTGCAGAACAAATAGTCCTTTTTATTTATTTAGATTGTAATTGGGTCTGTCCCTTAACCGAACGACCTCTTGTGCTTCTAACTTTTCCAGAAAGAAAAAATTTCCACTTTGCCCATTCGGGCAGGCGAAAATCCATGCTCGCGCCTATATTGTCCAAAATACGAAATGTTTCCGATGGATATGACAATGATAGAAAAGGCGACGGCCACATAAGCGTGCCCGTCGAGAAGCTGCCCGCGAAAAAGGTCAAGGTATGAAAAATAAACGGATTTCTTTGAAAGGCATTCGGACTAATTAAACCTATGCAAACCAGAGGCACAGCATCCACGGAATGATGGAGGAGGAGAACATAATCAGGCCCCACCAGGAAATTCAGCAGCTTACACTTGAGGAGAAGAAGTTTTTACTGGCCGTCGAGCGCGGGGACATGGCGGGCACCCGAAGGTAGACGATCTGTAGGTCAGGCAACAATAAACTGGCAATTTTTAAATTAAACAGAATGCTGCAGAAGGCCCAAGACACCGAATACATAAACATAAATTGCGTCGACCCCCTGGGCCGAACGGCCCTGCTGATGGCCATCGACAACGAGAACTTGGAAATGGTCGAGTTACTCATTAACTACAACGTCGACACCAAGGATGCCCTGCTCCACGCCATTTCCGAGGAGTTCGTCGAGGCGGTGGAAGTCCTCCTCGACCACGAAGAGCTTAATCTGCAAAACGAAGGCATTCATGTAGGATTCAAATGTTTGCGAAAAGACCCAACACTTTTATGCTTAAATCTTTTTAAAGAACTGGGAAGTCGTTCGGGAGGATACATCGACGTTCACTCCGGACATAACTCCGTTGATTTTGGCTGCGCACAGAGACAACTACGAGATTATAAAAATCTTGCTGGATCGAGGATCAATTTTGCCAATGCCTCACGATGTCAGGTAAATCGCTGTTGTTTCTCTACTATGTATTATAAAAAAAATATTTTGGGACAGATGCGGTTGCGACGAATGCGTTTTGTCCCGGCAGGAGGATTCCCTGCGGCACTCCCGCTCTCGCATTAATGCGTACCGTGCTTTGGCCAGTCCAAGCCTAATCGCCCTTTCATCGAAGGACCCCATTTTAACTGCTTTTGAACTGTCGTGGGAACTTCGGAGGCTGAGCTTTCTCGAGCACGAATTTAAGGCATTTTACTTATTTTGAGTTAAATAGCTTTTAATTTTGCATACACCCGTTTCAGATTGAGTACTTGGAGTTACGAAAGCAGTGCCAAGACTTCGCCACAGCCCTTCTGGATCACACACGGTCATCTAACGAACTGGAAATCTTGCTAAATCACGACCCAACTGGACCAGTGTACGAACACGGCGAGAGGATGCATCTTAATAGACTGAAGCTGGCTATTAAGCTTCGACAGAAAAAAGTACGTTCTTTCCCTATACCCAAAATTCAAAAATACAAATAACGACTATTCAGCTTTAGTTGAGAGCCGGTACCTAATTTTAAAATCAGTTAGCAATTTAAAAGATATTGGTTCCGGTTCACAATTTTAGTAATTTTAATTCCAATAGAACCTTTCTAGAGGGCTATGAAGAAATTGGAAAAAAATACAGCCATAGAGGAAAATTTTTAAACGCTGGTACCCTAATTTGGAGGGTCTGCAGTGTGTTCGAAGAAGTTTTAAAAGACTGACCAAAGAGTTTTGTTGTCCTATTATTTTGATTTTACAGTTTGTAGCACATCCCAACGTTCAGCAGTTGTTGGCGAGCATTTGGTACGAAGGACTGCCTGGTTTCAGAAGGAAAAATATGGCTCTTCAGGCACTGGATATAATAAGGATTGGTACATTAAATAGAAGGAGTTAGTCGAATATCTTTCACTTTTCCCCTGTTTTTAGGAATGCTGTTCCCTGTGTTTTCTGTAGCTTACATCCTCGCACCGTACTCGACTATTGGGCAGACTATGCGAAAACCATTCATTAAATTTATTTGTCACAGTGCTTCATACTTCACATTCCTTTGTAATATTTGGTGGTTTTTCAATTGAATTGTTGCTTATTAAGAGAGAACATTTCTTTAGTTCTTCTTATGTTAGCTTCGCAAAGAATAGAAACTTTTATTGGGGGATGGTTTTGGCAGCAAACTACATTTATTCAGGATGAAGAAGTTCCTACGAAGAGAGGAGCTAAACCGACATTTATAGAGTGGCTAATTTTGGCGTGGGTTAGTGGTAAGCTCTGCATTCTTATTTTTTAACGTTTTCTAGAATAAATGCAGCGAGCGTGACCAATAAAATTAAATCATAATTCAATTTGCTTCCCAGGTCTCATTTGGAGTGAGATAAAACAACTTTGGGATGTTGGCCTTCAGGAATACTTAAACGATATGTGGAACGTCATAGATTTTGTAACAAATTCACTTTATGTGGCTACGGTAGCGTTGAGAGTGGTGTCATTTATTCAAGTAAGTCGTGTTAGGTAAAAGCCAGTCATAGAGAGCACTCACCAAATTAATCCAAACCACAGGTAAGGAAGGAGATGTCTTTCAACAAGTACGCAGCCGACTTGCCTCGGGAGAAGTGGGATACCTGGGACCCTATGCTCATTTCAGAGGGCCTATTTAGCGCCGCCAACATATTCAGCTCGCTGAAGCTAGTCTACATATTTTCGGTCAATCCCCATCTTGGTCCACTTCAAGTGTCCTTATCGAGAATGGTCATGGACATAATGAAGTTCTTCTTCCTGTATGTTCTCGTACTATTCGCGTTTAGCAGCGGCCTTAATCAACTTCTCTGGTAACTACTTCTCGAAATATAAGCACCTGATGGGGGTTATAGAAAAAATGTTTAGGTACTATGCCGATTTGGAGAAAAAGAGATGTCCTGAGGTTTCAATGAACACAAGTGTCTACGTGAATGGAACGGCGGATCCCAACGCTTGCATTGTGTGGCGGCGGTTTGCTAAGTATCAAAAGTATTTCTTACCTCAAAAAGGGATGGTAAAAATTTCTGATTTATAGTCTTTTCGAAACCACACAAACGCTCTTTTGGGCGGTATTCGGTCTGATCGACCTGGACAGCTTCGAGCTAGATGGAATTAAAATATTCACCCGTTTTTGGGGGATGCTCATGTTTGGGACGTATTCAGTTATCAACATAGTCGTGCTTCTAAACCTCCTCATAGCAATGATGAACCACTCTTATCAGCTAATTTCAGTAAGTTAAGATCTTTTTCAGCGTTTCGAAAGCTTAACGAGAACATTTGCAGGAAAGGGCGGACATTGAATGGAAATTCGCTAGGTCTAAGCTCTGGATCAGTTACTTCGAGGAAGGTGGTACTTGTCCCCCGCCATTCAACATCATTCCAACGCCCAAGTCGATTTGGTACGTGGCCAGGTGGGTTAGGCGAATATTTTGTAGTGGATCCTCCGCAGCAAGGAGGGAGCATTTGAAAACCATCAGGGTAATTTTCTTTGTAAGAATAAATAAATAAGTAACGAGGTCGTTTTACAGAGAAAGGCACAGCAGGCAAATGATCGTGACATAAAATATCAAGTACCTAATCCATAACTTAATTGAGCCTGATCACAATTATTAAATTCTATTTAATTCAGCAAATAATGCGGAATCTTGTGCGGCGCTACGTTACTGTTGAACAGAGGAAGGCAGAGTCACAGGGTGTGACTGAGGACGACGTGAATGAGATTAAGCAAGACATATCTGCTTTCCGGTGCGAGCTCGTTGAAATTCTCAAAAACAGTGGGATGGATACGAATGTTACAGCTGCACAAGGTACAGGTACATAACTTATATCATCGAGCTTAGGAAAACGTGAAATTATTTGTTTCTTTCTCTTTCGATTGTAAAGTCTGTAGAATAGATAGAATAGCTTAGTGGTAGGCTTAAGGATTGTTACTGTTGAATGAAAATAATTATTTTAACTACGAAAATATCTAGAAAGTGCACTTTTAGGTGCGGGAGGGAAGAAGAACAGGCAGAAGGAAAGGAGGCTGATGAAAGGTTTCAACATAGCACCACCAGGCTCCACAGGATCTCTTGCACCAGTTGCTGAGTTCTCAACATCTTTGGATCACTTTGAAAGTCAAAACGAAGTCCTAAATTCGACATTCTCCAATATATTTAGCCCCAATTTTCTTCACCGGAAACAAATGTCTTGCTGCTCAACAAATCCTCCCTGCAGTTTTGGCGGATTATTAAAGGACCAAATTCACTTGCAGAACGTTACCAAGTTTAACAAGGCAGTTACAAAATCATATAACAAAAGAATCGTCACACATAAGAAGAGATGGGGTAATTAAAGTCATATTAAATACTGAATTAATTTTAATTGATAATCTGTTTCTACAGGTACCCTCATTGAGGCAGCCAAAGCCGGTAATGTTTCTCGTATCCTGGGGCGCTCCCGATCTGAAGATTCAGTGTGCAACTCAATTAGTTCTGTGTCTGAGAATTTCCCGACTTCGGGAGAGCACTTTTCGGCGATGGAAAATAATCGCCACACGAATAGTGGTTCAAGCGCAGGTAACGCACCTCATTTAAAACAAACATTTTTTTTTTAAATCGTCTAATATCTTCCATACTTTAAGGTTTAAACGCGCTGGCCGCCCTTAAGAAGAAAAGGAAAACATTCTCTTCAAGTAAAAATTCGAGCCCTGTTTTAGAATCGATGTTAGCGAACGCTGAGTCTCACAACGAAAAGGTAAATGGAATTTTTTTTCAAGCAAAATATTTAACTGTTAATAGATTTGATGTAAATGCAGGCTATAAAGCGAGTTTCGAGCTATCCTGCCTGCTCCACAACTGAAGAGAGGGATTTGTCGAAGCCCCGAAGGCACGAGCAGACCCAGAGCCAGCACGAGTCTATCGAAATACAGTCTGAGTTCACATATTCTGAAGAAATCCACATGGAACCGTCCGGAACTTCGGGTAACTCTAGGGAACCCTTGCTTAACGTCTCAGTCAATTCAAACGCAACAAATTAGGGAGAAACAAGGAATAGAACCTATCACACAATCGAGCTTATTAGATATATACCGAGTAATTGCATATGCCTGCTTTGTTATTCAAGCGCAGTCCGCGTAAACGCCCATCTGCACAATTATGATGTTATACATTTTATGAAATAGAGATTTTCTTTTTAATTAAATGTTTTAAATGCCTTTTTTCACCGTTCACTTACCTCGTACGACTAATGTAAACCAAATAAGGTCGTACAATTACACTTTATTTGTTGAAACTGTTAGAATGATCTACAATATTATATTAATTTAACGTTTAGAAGAACTTTCTATTTTACTTTCTCTGGCCAGAGCCAGTAACTGCATCATGAGCAGCGCTTGCACCTTATCTAACGGATCCATAAATCCTCGCTGCAGCCACTTAGGAATTGTGGTCCGGGCGTGGCTAAAGCCCAGCTTATTTAAGATGTAATCTATTCCATAGGGCTCTATTGATTTCCCAGCCCACGACAGCAGTCGCACAGTTGGCTCAAGATGCCAAGTCTTGCATTCAAAGTGCCTCCAATCCCTGACCAAACCCTCCAGGTCAGAACTAGAATCTTGTCTGGGTTTACCTTTCACAGAAGCATCCTTGACGTCGTTAGGTTTAGCTTCCGATTTTAATTTTTGTCGGTCATCGTCATTATTCAGCAAGTGCTTGTTTTGACCTTTTGAGGAGGTGAAGGGGCCTGTATGAAAAGTGTTTGGAGAAGCGGCTCTAGCTGTTTGAGCTCCCACCTGAAATGCGAATAATTAGTTAGTAAACATTAAAAGCAGCAACACATAAAAAGCAGGGAAAAGCGGCGGAATAAAAAACACAACTGCTTCTTCAATTGATTTCTGCTTTTCTTGAAACTTACTACTTTCTCCTTTTCCTTCACATAAGATGTTATCAGGTCGTGAAGGAAAAAGAAAGCATCGGCGTCGACAGTCACAAAGATGTGGTCCTCAAATTCAGTTATGAAGCTGCAAACAACTACTGGCTTCTCAGCTGTAAAGGGCAGTATTTGTAAAAAAAAGTTGAAAATAGAATCGAGTCTTACCCATCAGATCTGGGGTAGAAGGTCCCTGTCTGTGCTCAGTTTTGAAATGCAACTGGAGGCTCGGAAGAGCGAAAATAACTTCTCGATTGTGGTTGTGGTCTTGTGACTTCGAAGCCGAAGTGGATCTTGTCCGCTCTATGGAATTTGTTGTACTCGTGTCTTTGTCCTTTTCCAGTGCGGGAAAGCGGTCGACAGCTAGGAATTCAAAAGTAATGTTTTTTTATTCCTAAATATAAGGCTAGAACTTACCATCAATTTCACTGTTGGCGAACGCATAGTGGAACCACTCATTAAGACTTTTAAATTGGGGCGGAAAAATTATATTTCTAGTAATTCTGCTCACTATAGCCATTGAGTGATTCTGTGGAGTTTGGGACGATTGACCAAGACTAAAGGTCAAAGTTTCGATCACATGAACCTTATTGAGAAAAATTTTAATCGAAGAAAGTAAAATAAATACAATATTTGTCCATCAATAGACTTACCTCATTCGCCTCACTCGTTTTCTGAGCTTCCGTTGCAAAATTAATACAAGGCTCTCTCAAACTGAACAAAGCCCAAGACTTGGACTGTAGAGTAAACAAATTACCAATAATATTCAGAGGAGCTTAATTACATTTAAATTTCCACAAACCTTGAAATTGATGCCGTGGAAGCAGGCAAGCGAAATGTTGTTTCCATGCAACTCCATAGTCCCACCCAAAATATTTCCGTGTCTGGGAAGCCGAGTGACCAAAGTGGGGACAACGAGCCCCATTACTTGCTCCAGTGGTTTCTGCCAATGTCTGTGATGTCTTGCATCATGAGTGCACTCGCCATTCGTCAACCCTTCTGCAGAAGTCCTTTTTTTGGCGTTCTGCTATAGAATACAATAAAACATTTAAACCACCAGCAAGATATGAATTTAAATTGAATGATTTATTTGAATAACAAAATTCACCTTTAAGATGAGGCTATAAAGTATGAAGTTTCTAACCTGTTTTCTTTTAAAACTAGCGTTTCTTTCATGGAATCTGGGTTCCAAGCTAGAAAATACCCTTTTAGAGGATTTGAACTGCTGGGAGAAGAACTCATCCAATTTATAAAACATTTTTAGTAAATCGGCTGTCGTTGACTTAGAAATCATTATTTGCAATTGATCCCAAGATAGATCACCGTGGATAAAAATCATAGCGTTTCTCTTCACATTTGAAGCAGGAGATTCGTTTGTCGTCTTCCACTCGTCCCTCATCGCAGCTGACAAAGAGCTAATGCGAGTCATCAGCACACTTGTGCCCATGTAGTCCAAACGAAGCTCGAGAGCAACGAAATTTAAACCCATTGTGTGATATGGCTCCACTTCCGATTCCTCTTTAATGTGGAACTGGGTATCGACCTTGTTCAGTTCAAAGTTGCCACCGACGATTCCACCTTTGGCATCTAAGGACGAGCCCCCCAAGTGTATCCCGACGTACATGTTTTTGTAGCCGGTACTTCCAATGCTCAGACGTCCGTCGCTTTGGAAGTCTTTGGTCAACCACACCTTTCATAAATCCGTGGATTAAAATTGACTCTTATTGCAACAAAAAGTTGGACTACTTACCACGTTTCCCATCACATTACCCATGTTCATTTGCACGTTGAGTTTTGTGAAATTGAAAGCAAACAAGACCAACGTCTCCCAGGCGCTTATGTGGTTCTGTTCCGATGGAGAGGTACTCGAATCCAAACTGGATGACTTCCCGAAGTCGTTTAATTTATCAAACTTCATCGATTCGTTCTCGAAGTCGATTTTCAAGTTTTCCTTTGTAAGCGATTTGCCAACAGGAATGTTCATGTTTGGAACCTCCTTCGAAGCGAGATTCTGGCAATCGGTTTCGGTTTGCATGTTTTGTTGCTGCACACTCAAGTCCCCTAGGAAGAGTCTTCGGACAATTCTTCTGCGGTACCACGCCTTGGGGAAGGCCAGGATCTCGGTTAACCGACGCATGTCGTACTTGAAAGATGCGCTGCCGATGTCTATTATTGTGGAGAACCGAATCACCGCTCGGGATTGGTCTCCTAACCGCTTCGAAGTAGAAGGCTCAATGTGGACCTTCCTGCAGCGGGTTAGGTGAAACTTCACAAACTCCACGTTTATGCTGAGCGAGTCCTTCCTTTCGCTATCGGTCAGAGGCGAAAATTGGGCCTCTTTAATTCCACTTTTCTTTCCGCCGTACGGGTGAAAGATATACACGTTGAAGTCGGCTAAACAGCCAGTTACACTGCGAAATCAAGCTCAGTTTTCTGTTATTGAAGTTGTTAGAACAACCTACCTTAGACCTCCAGATGGCGATTTGTCGAAATCGCTCTGGTCGTCATCATCCGTTCGCTTGGAACTGAAAACGATGTCCAAACTTGGGAGTTGCAGCATACATTCAACACGCGAGACGGGCAAGCAAGAAAATCTAAAGGTGGAAGGTTGCATGTGGAAGTAGACAATTACGTCTACTGGGAACGAAGCGTAGGTGACGTAGGTGCTCGGCAGAAGATCAATGTTTACAGCAGTGGCCGAAGGCGTGTTCGCCTCCGTTTTAGCAGGGATGGGCTCTAAAGTCTGCTCTAGAAACTCTAGTATGTGAGGAGAGATAATGGTCTCCTCCGGAATGCTTTGGAGGGTCATCCAAGCGAACAAGGAAGCTCGTTTGCTACCAAGGCGCTTGCTGGCCAGCGTGGGCGCTTCACTCACACTCATCCTCGGGGAAACCTCTTCGACTACGGTTTTTGATTGGTAGTGGAGTTTAACGTCGAGGCCAGGAATGCGGAAAATGGTCAGGTCAACTAGAACTGCATGGCTTGTGTTGTAGCGCAGCTTGCTCTTGTCCCGATGGCGCCTAGACGGAGTGGGACTTCCCCATTCATTTCCAAAGCTGCGTTCCCGTTTGTGAATTTTTACTGTTGGTCCCAGCAAAAACTTCTCATCTCCCATTTCCTTAGTGTGCAAAACACATTTTCCTGAATTTACAAGGACCTTAATATCTAGTTCAAAATCAATGTTAGGTTCCTGCAACAGAAGTTTTACGTTAAAATTTAAATAATTTTAAGTCTTATCCTACTTGTTGCTTCTGAACGTTATGATTCGATTTTTTGCGAAGCTCAACTTGGCTTTCCTCAATGTCAACTTCCGAGGTCAAGGATTCTTCGTATGACATCCACTCCATTTCATTTTCATTCATGCCTACATCTAGATCGGTGCTGGGGAGGGAGGTTTGCCTGCGACATTAAAAAACGTTTTACCATTTCGACAAGTTTTACTTTAGCGCAGGTTACCTCATTGCTTCTGAAAATGTGACTCGATTTGCATTCGGGATGCACACCTTCAAAGATGCACTTCTCGAGGGTCCTGATGCAGGTGTACTTTGAAGACTGGAGTTCTCGTCATTTGATGCAATTGTATCCAGCTTCCTCGATAAGTCCTCTGATGGCTCCTTACTAACAGACGAGGCTACGAATGATTGCGATCTATTTGCTGATTTTAACATTGACCGGCGTATAGAAGGCCTCTTCCATTTCTAAAAGTTACAGGAAATCCTTAAATCTAACTCTTTATTTGGCGACTATTACTCGTATGAAATTTAAATTTTTGTTTTGCAATAGATTTGAAGAAATATCAACTAAGAAAAAAGAAGGAAATTCAAACCTGAATCATATCTCTCCTAAAATACTTATAGCAAAGTGCTTGCAATTCCTGCAGTCGTCGCTCTTCGTGCGCGATTGTGTTGTGAGATGCGCCCAAGGTTCTTAAGTCATTTATAATTTTAAGTTGCTCACTCATCTCCTTTTCCATCATAGCCGAACGTTTTTTAGGTTCAATAGTTGAATCAAAAACAAATGGAGGTAAGTTTTCCAAGTCTCGTCTTCGCAGCTATTACATTGAATGCGTAAAATAACAACGTGAAACTTATAAAATGTATAAAATTACTTTTGTTTCTTTTAAGCTCTGGTCGCCTTCATCGCTGTCCGGACTTTCCATAGTGTTTGGCTCTTCTTCCTCAAAACCTAAATTCAATTTTAAAGTAGCAACAAAACCATTTTTTAAATATGTAGGTACCTGTAAGCATTGTAAGAGTGTGCCCTAAAGACGACAGTTGTTTTCCAATATTTACATCCAAATGGATGTCGACTCCTTCCATTTGCCACTTAACGTTCAAGAACCACTTAGCATTTTCTAAAGGTAAAAAATTAATTATTCCTTCAGTCCTCAGTTTCTATGTGTTACCCATTTTTTTAGCAGCAATTGTCCTAGAGCAAACCTCGTAAGTGCCCTCAGATACAACACAGAGGTTCATGATATTCGCGTCGCCCATGTTCGGCTTCCAGTCGTCCAAAGTTGTTTCGAAGTCATCGGCAAATCTCAGACACAATCCAGAGAACCTACCCTTTGAAACCAACGATCCGGAGTTGCACGCTAAGGTGAAAATAGTTGAGAATGGTTAAATTACAACAAATGAGAGTTAAAGGTGCCAATCTACCTGAAATTATGGTATTTTCCAAAGTGATAACCACTGCTCCTTTTGGTTCGAAATCTTGATAAGAACGGGATGCCCAGGACTAGAAAAAATTTGAAATATATAAAATGTTTTTCGTAAAAAGCGGTTGGTATACAACTGTGGTTATTGGATTGAGCGGCAAGCAAATGCCCATGTCCTCGACTGTGAGCTGCAGGAACAGCGTAGACAAGTTGGACGCGGCTATGTTGCCGAACTGTCCAAACACCTGGAGGATTCTGACAGTTAGTAATAAGATTTTTCAGCTACGTATTTCCCAAAACGTACCTGGTGGGTTGATGATGGCAACTCATAATTTAAGTTAGCACGCTTTTCCGCCCAGTACTCGTAGGCGTTCTTGTAGTTAAGCCAAACGAGAATCGCCTTGTCGACCGCCACGGGTTGGATATAAATCAGAGGACGCTTCAAAGTGAGTAAAATTAACTCCTTATCTTCGTTCAGCAACTCATCTTGGAAAGCGTTTCTTAAACCAATTGTGGTGTGGAAAAAGGCATACTGTTGGAACTCAGGTTCCGCTTCATCAAATATAACGTTTTTGATTATTTGCCCTAAAGATAGGTTGAAGTCGATTTGGGCCTTTCCAAATAATTTTCGATCATTTCCCTCGCCAACGTTTTGCACTCGATTTGATAAGTGCAACTCCAAAGTACCAGTTTCAAAGCGAACAGCGGACGAACACGGAGTTGTCGCAGTTAGTTGAATGCGCTAAACAATTAAAAAAGTGTAAACGTATAGTTTTAATATAAAAATTGAATTCGTACTTTCATGCAGATGTTAAGTGAAAAGAGAATCCTTTTTAAAGAAGACTCTTGAACATTTTCATTTTCTTCCAACCAAAGAGGGACTGGCTTCTCGCCCCCATAAACTTTTTGAACCACTTCGTTAACTTCTTTCATGAAGACTTTTTGCACAAACACCAAATGATTTAGCAGATCAGTAGTTAAGCATCTTTCGAACTCCCCAATTTCAGCGGATGCACTTACGTAGCCTCCTTGACGAAGAACGATTCCATCGAGCTCAGTATCCTTGAAAAGCAAAGAGCATAATTGGATAACTTTATGCTGATTTTTTATTTAACGTTTAATATTTTACCTCCTTGCCATTTTCAGGAATATACTCCGCGCTTACATGAACGAACGGCAGAGCGATGCAGGCCTCAGACGGCAAATTTGCTTCTGCACTCTATAAAACCACCAAATTCATTTTGTTATCGGTATTTTTAAAAAGTCACAAAAGCCACAACAGAACGAATTTTTGAAAGTACATTATGATTTTTTGATTTCTGTTCTGCTTTTGCCCCTGATTTCTACTTGTAATAAGCTAGTTAAAAATAGTAAATTATGCAAACCTGAATTTTCGTAGTAAAACTTAAGGTGTGGGTTGGTAAATCGATTACAAATTTCGCTTTGCTCCCAGTTACCCCCGTTGAGCTGACGTGGGTCATTTTGTATTGTGCACGCAGGGACGGCAGAAGGGCCGCATTTATAGACAGACTCTGGATTTTTCAAATACTTTCTTTAGAATTTTTCCGAAAAAAAAACGATTTGCTTTACCTGGAGCAAAATATTGAATTGCATTACCAACGGCTGCAATAATCCGTTTTGACAAGGAGTTTGTTTTACATTGCTGGAAAAGCGTTTTTGTTGCTGTCGTTTTTCTTTAGTGTCTTTGGTATGAAAAGGTGAGTCTGGCTCGTCTGTGTGCCGAGTTATACGAGCCGAACTTCGACCTACCCTTAATTCCTAACAGGAAAAGTTGAAATAAGGCTAGCTACATTTTTCAGAATAAAATTTACTTGAAGTGTGGACGAGAGTTGTTTGGAACTTCTTGTCATCATACCGTGCAAGGCCACCGGATGCTGTGGAATGTCAATGTTAACAGGACCAATTGACAACAAACCACTGTTCTTGTCCTTCCCTCTTTTAGTCACACTCGAGTATAAAGTCTGACTTTTTCCAACTGTTACTTTTACCACAGTTCTAATAATCGAAAAAGTGTAAATTTATAAATAAGAACTATGATTTCTAACTATCTTACTGTTGATTTGGGGCTACACCTTCCAAAAGCACAATCATGGCGCGACCAACTTGCCCAGTCAGAGAACACTCTAAGCAAATCGGTCGCGCTTTCTTTCGCCACGTAGCACTACTATTTAAAGTCGTGATCTCTGCTTCAAGCTAAAAGAAACAAACATTTGCCTTACCTACGACTTTCCAAAATCCACTAAATACCTTAAGTCCACTAAGAGTAGCTAATAGCCGTGTTTTATGTATTTTTGCAACCCCAAACACAATTAGTCGGGTTCCTTCTTGGTTTATTGCCTCTGAAGATTCATATTGGGACATAAAGAGAATACAACATTTAAAATTAAATAACTTACCAATACCGTGGCTTAAAGGAATAGGAATTGTATTTGTAGGAGCCTCCTCGTCTTCCTTAGTCGAATTCTTTACGTTTGAAAACACACTGTGCTTTTTGAACTGCTTCCCAACTTCATTTGTGTCCGTTGAAAATGATATCCTAAGCAATTATTGTAAGAATTAATTAATTAATAAATTTTTAAAATGTGTTTACCTGTGTATAGTTTTCGTTTCGGGCATTGTTCCATATAATTCTAGAAGGTGAAATATAGTCTTCCAACAATTGGGAGTTTCCACCACGGGTATAGTTGGCGCTGTCAGTGAATATGAATTTTTCTTTTGCTGGTGACTATAATCTACCATGAAGAGAGCACATATGAAATAAGGTAAAATACTAAATCCATAGTAATGAATTCAAACGTACCTCCGTACAAACTGAGCCCGCAGCCATTAAATGAGCTCTTTGATTCCAGGGATAACTTGAGTATATTTTGCTCATAAGTGGAAGTAGTTGGACTGTCCCGCAAAGGTGAAGAATTTGATTCAGTCAGGTTTGTGTATCCTATTTAAACACCGTTTTACAAACCTTCTTTATGTTTATCATTTAAAAATACATACCTAATTTCCCTTTTACTGTTTTCCCTGTAGATCGTAACTTCTGCGCAAAGCTTTGGGGTCTATTTTTTGCATTTGGGGAAGGAGTAAGTTGAATAAACGGCCCAATACCAGAAACGCGAGATCTAAAAGTGTCCTAGTTTTAGAAACCCGATTTTTCATTTAACCCCTTCTTTTATACGTACTTGCTAACTGAATGCCCCAGAGGAATCATTTCATTGAACTTGTCATATCTTTCGTCAGCCGAGTTTTCATTATGCAGAATTCGATCACTTAGCGAACCAAAAGGAATTACATCGTGGGGCTCCGACGCTTTTGAGAAACAAAAATAAATCAAAGATACGACACCCAATTACGAAATTCTACCTAAACTGCACTCGTCCTTTGCATTGGACTTCTTATTCACGTCGGGTTGCTCTTGGAACTCGTTCTGGGCTTCTTTAACGTTTTGATACATATTCGTTATTTGATGTAGAAGCCTCAACAAAGGCATGTTCACCTATAGTATCAAGGACATTTTTTTATACATACTTCTAATTTTTCGTAATATATGAAACAATGACCTGCTGAGAAATGAATCGAATGTTCAAGCTGAAATTTATCACTGTGCTGGTGTGTTTCTTCAACTGCCTCCGTGACATGTAAATAACATTTTGCCTGGCTTGGTCCACCATTCCATCGGACATCTTCAGAACCTCCAATTCGATACCCACGCGCTCGCAGAGGAACGACGGGGTGTCGATCAAAACTCCTGGTTTGCCATTACTTTTTTTATTTACTTTCGCCTTGTTCTTTTTATCGCCGGCCTCGCTTACTACAATATCAACGCGAATAGAGTCGAAGGTACCAACCAAGGATAAGTTGGTACCAAAATTCTCCAGAGACGATATGTCTGAAACTGCTAATTAAGACTTTCGAGACCCTGTTTGGCAACCTAAAAGTACTTACCAGTGTTTGATATTTTATTTACCATTTGTTGTGGCATAACGCCCAGACAAGTTAAAAGCGGCTCAAAAATTAAGTGAGCATCCAGAAGTTTTATAGAATCCTGTAAAATTCCTTTGCTGGTAAAGTTTCCTTGTTGTTTGGGAAGAGTTGGGCGAAATGTTTCCTGATAACATTTTGTTAAATTCTGCCTTTTTGTTTTTTAAGTCTATTTACCTTATCTACGGAGCTATCTTTCTTCTGCTTTGTTTCCTGCTGTTGCTTTGCCATCCAAAAGTAGAGATCTTCTTTCTGATTTTCTCCAGTCCAGCATTTATCTATGGAGTTTGTGGAGCTGAGGGAGCCTTCCTGGAGAGTCCCGTACTCTGAGGATACTAATTTTAACGCAAAAAGCTGTAAGTCTTTCCTAGAAACTCCTACCTATTTCCGGGTTCTGTTTATCGACAAGTCCGGAAATTATCGGCAGCATTTGTATACTAGAGCGGGAAGACGTAGCAAGTGGGCCAATATTACCCTTGTTTTTACTGGTGCGCAATTAAATAGTCAAGCAACATTAAAAAAGTAATTTAAAACGCTTACCATCTCCGAGAAGAATTTAAATACGGTGAACTTGAGTAGTACTGAGTGTTATTTTCATCATTTGGGAAAGTCCCTAAATATTGAAGGATACTTGGTTTTTATTTTTCTTATCATAATAAAATTTAATAGAGATTATGCCACCTAAAAAGCCACAAAAATTTGGCATTTTTGGAAATTGCTTTTTAGGTAAATTGGAAATTTGTTTTTTTATAATACATTTTAAATTACTTTTTGTCTTGCAACCGTTGCGTCTTGTTTTTATTTTGAATTAATGTAGCAGTTTAGAAGTCTTAGACTAGTGCTACGCTTAAAAGAACTGTTAAGAAACCTAAGGCAATTATTTCAAAATCTACAATTAGGCATAACCCTAAAAGGCAGGCAGGAAGCAGTGGATTAAATGTTTTAATTTGCTGACCAATTAAATGCAAACTGAAAACACTTACCACTTGTATTTTCCTGCTTTTGGCCCAATAAAAGTGCATTCTCACTTTCTTCGGTCATCTCCCCTGGTATGATGTAATTTAGATCTTGCTCAAGATCACAGTCACCTTCTTCACAGTCCTTTTTAAAGTAACAAAGTGGAATAAATGTATTTTAAAATCTTTTTCAAACCAAAACCTAAACAAAATATTCAAAACTCTTACCTCTTCAGCTTGGGGAAACGAAAAGGTTACGTTGATTGGCCGGGTTAATTTATTTTTGTACTGATGTTCAAACAAAATTGGATTATATAAAGTGTTCTTCCACTGTCGACTAAGCACAATTACACCCTGTAAATAAAAAGACCGCACTCACATAAGCCTAAGCTGGATTTTTATATTTTTAAACCAGTACCTGTCTCAGGATGTTAAGATGAGGAATGTCGGCCTGTTTAAAAATGGTTTCAATCTTGTTAACACCTTCCTCCAGCACAAGTTTCTGCATGATTGTGCACAGCTGGCAACTGGGGTCCTCTTGTAGTGTTTTCGAGAGCAACGTGGAATTTGCAGAGTATCGACTCTACAGATATGAAGATTATAAAAAGCAGTGGTAAAATTTAGTTGAATTTTACCTTCTTCGATTTGGGGTTGCGTTGAATTTTTTCGTTTTCTAGAGCGTCCGCCATTAAGCAAGCTGCTACGGCAGTTTGTCTTAAATGAAATGCTCTCATCATAGCCACGACTTTAATCGCTAATCTATTGCTTGGGTTCATCCAAGCCGTAATTGCAGGAGAGGCCGTACTCAGAAGGTTCCAATCAAGCCTTATAATTCAGGAATGATTAGAAAAATGAAATGCGAAACTTAACGATGAATACCTTGTGAAATCTATTTTTCTGGTAATTGGTACACATGGCGGAGCCGCGAAATTGAACCACATCGATTTTAATTCAATCACGCACGAAGAGGCCTTGTCTGTTTCTTTAACCTTTGGAATTTGTTTGTCGAATTTATCGTTCCTTTTAAATTTTGACTTATCGAAATCTTCATTTTCAGTGGGTGGTTTATTAGTAAACTTTCCTTTAGATTCTGGAAAATAGGAAATCATTCATTTCATCTATACAGCCTGATTGGGGCAAGATCCAACCTTTATTCGGAGGTTCCTTTTCAGGGACTGTCCCATGGTCTAAAGCATTTGCGAATTTCTCTTTTGGTGTTTTTGGTGTAGGAGGTTTGCGACTAATCAGTCGCCAAGCGGATTCATTCTTAACCGTCGTGTTATCAGTCATTGTGGTGTGTTGAGAACATAAGTCATTTATGTTGATATTTGTCACGTTCGCATCACTTCTGATGTCCATGTCATCTTTGGTGTTTTCAGACTTCTCAAAGTGCGATCTATGAATTGCTCAAAATTATTAAAGCCCGAAAACCCCGACGTTCTCTTCCAAACCTCTTCACTATTTTCACGCCTACTCCTTCTAGCCCACATTCGAACATAATAAATCCGATTCCTTCTACGGCTGTTGTTTCGGGAACTTTTGCGCATTCGAACATTGCTTGGCTTTTATGTTCAGGAATAGCCGTTACAATTATTTGGGAGTCCTAATACAAAAAAGACTGTAGCTCATGTTCGAAATCGAAACCCAAATAAACCACTCACTGCGATCGAATTGCTCGCCAAAGCACGTCGGAAACTGCGCGATCGCGAGCAATTGCGACCACGCAGCGCTAAATAAAAGCGCGATTAACGTTGCAGGGTTTTTTCAAACTTACCTGTAAACCGCAGTTCTCATTTCGTAACCTCCGCAGCTGGGCATGAGCCTTTCCCACGTCGAGCGTGATCACAAGCTCTTCGAGTTGCTTCTCTGAGGTCTCAATCAGAACCGGCTCTCCTTGGATATTGTCCGGTCGTGTTTGAGACGACAAATGCGCTGCACATTCAAATTAAACTTTACAAACGTTTTCACGAGCGTTAGATTGCAACTTTACCTAGCAACGCCCTTGTTCCCCTCATGATGCCGCCTTTCTTGCTGTTGCTGCCAGACCTGACCGTTTGCTGGATGTAAACATTGTGCATAGACGCCTTCGTCGTTTTCCCGAGGTGGAACTTTGTCGATATGCCTTCGATGTACAAAGCGAGAAGAGATACGCAGCTGAGGTCCTAAGTAAGTTTTGCGATATCTTTGCGCTAGTTCCAAGTCTAAATCCGCTAATAAATTACCTGCACATTGTCCAAGGCAGCAATGGAAATAACCTCCTCAACAATAGACGACTGCAGCAGCGCAATGCTTACCTTGGGCAGGATCACCAAGCCCTGTGTCTTCGTAGAAATGCTCTCCTCGTATACGTCACTCAGCACGGAGTCGCCGGGGCCTTGAAGATTTCGCTCTGTTGTTGAGCGCTTCGAATTAGAATGCACCTGAAATTTTCGCGGTTTAGGAAAATATTTAATTTTTCCACAATGAAATACTACCTGGGACCAGTAGCTCAAGTCCTGGTCTCGCTTTAGGATATTGTCGTTCTTCACTTTGCCTATGCAGTAAGAATGCATGAAATTTACCATGGTCAGAATGTGCATAGAAGACACCGTAGGTGTCATTGCTTCAACCATTCTGAAAAATTTATCCGTTTTAAAGCTTAAAAAATGATGCAAATCTTTTCTTTCGATTGCACAACTATATTTACGAACATTAGAAATATCTCAGTAACTCTACGTCAAACTTTATAGAATGTCACGACAGCGTTATATTTTTCAAAAAATTTTTTTGCTGTTCTTATTTATTGCGTCATCCGCCCACGCGGGTAGAAAGGCAATGGTATTTAAAATTACGACAAATAATTCAAATAATTTAGCAAGCAGATTTCTTTTCAGGGCAGCAATTTTAAATTCCCAATAAAAAAATCAGGTACAGTCCTTTTTTTGTAATGAACAAAAATAAACTTTTTCTCCTCAGCATCTTATAAAACTAAAAATGACGACCTCAAGAAACTTAGCGACGATGAAATTTCACTGGCTCTGAGTGATCTTTCCGTGAACGACTTACGCGCTTTAAATAACCTATTAACAAAAAAACTACCCACAGATTGTTCATATCCAAGGTATGGATACAAGTAGATATAACATTAATTTTAAAAACTCCATGTGTTTATTAATGACGCTTTTTTAAAGTATTATAATACCTATTCTTTCAATAACCAATTCTTAATTGCAGCGAGCGCCAGAGTGATAGAAATGGTAATTTGAAAAGATTAGTACGCGAATCAAAAATTCCGAATGGTAAACGATAAATCAAAATTCTTTAACACAATCTTTTCAAATTTATACTAAATGTTTTTGCAGTCAATTCGGTTACATCTACAAAAATGAAGAAATCTGCTGAGCAAAACATACGCGATGAGATACAGCAGTTGCGAGAGAACGTAGAAAAACAGAGTAACTTATAACGTTTTTTAAACTAAAAGTTCGACTAACACACTTTTAATTAGTTAGATCAAAACTTGTGCGAACAAAACGAGAGGATATTGGGGCGTACTACAAATTTAAAGATTCTGTAAGATTAAATTCAATCCAATTAGTTGAATTCAGTTGTAAACTGTATCTGAATAACTCTTCTTAACTATATAATTTTATCTTTTAGAAATATTACATAAATTCGCCAAACATTGAGGAATATATCAAAATGTTAGAAGGTTCGTTCCCAAACAGTGCCTCTCCGGCTGATAATGAAGGTTCTCACGTGAGAGTAAAAAGACAGTAAAAAAATAAGATGGTGTATTACTTTTGAAATAAATGGTTCTGTTAAAAAGTATGTATTTGATTTTAAAAAAGGCTTACCGTTGCAAACCTTCCAGCATCAATGGTGTCAAAAATATGTTGACTTGTCCTTTAAGCCTAGCCACAACCGACGTACAGGACGCAGATTCTGTCTGCAGGCTCATAAATTCGCCCTCGTCGAAGCCGTTCGCTGTTTTCTCGATGTCCTCTTCTTTCAGCAGTACGCTGGGGTCCCAGGGATGAGACTTCGGAGCTCCCACGAAGCCACCAGAGGTACTCGCTGTGTTGTTTTCGTAGCGCGGCAATATTTTTATTTCTCGCCAATTTGAGTAAGTGTCGAAATGTGGGACCATTTTGTTTCCTATGTAAGTCAGTCCACCATCCTCATTTTCTTGAAATAGCGGCGTTGAAAATACATCGGCGCCAAATGGGAATGAACATGAATTCCAGTTGTAGCACTTTACCTGCACATTGCGACTTTTAGTACATTTTCATGCAAGGGAACGTAATATAAGGGCCTTTTCAAACAACAGTGTCTTTTGAATATGCCTATGAACTTTTCATTTACCTGCGCTAAGTGGTTTAAATAACTCGCCATTAGAAGAGGCGAATCGATTATTGGACGATTGACTTGCATGTGGAGATTTATAAGAGTCATGTCCTCCTGCGAGGACATTGCCGAGATAAAAGACGTAGAAGATAGTGATGGAGTTTCCGAAGACGAGCACCGAGAGTCAGCCTTTTAAAGAGGAAGGAGGAAAAAATTATTTTTTTTAATGCCACAGTAATTTTTGCAGATGAGGTGAGCACATTTATTAACAATGCGGAAAAGGAGCCTTGTTCTATCTGTTCTAGAATTGCAGATCTGCTCTACGATTTAGCTAAGTTCATACACAAGTTACGCACGAACACAAATGCTACGCTAAGATTTAAAAAGTCTAAACTACTCACATCATGTACAGATCTATATTGACGGAACTCTGGTCTTGAAGGTATATTTATTTTTCTAAGCGGAGTAGCAAGACCATGAATTCTCCGCACGTCTTCGTTCTATGAAATGGTTTTAAAAGTTGATATATGTAGATAACTTGTATGTATTGTATGTTAAGCATGCGTTATTCGACTAAGTGGTTAAAACAACCCAACTGACGGAGGTGAGTACATACCAATTCCATCGTGCTTTGTGGCCGTTTGGAAAGACTCTTGCTGTTTTCTGGAACGTGAATTTCAAGATCACTCCGATGCGTTGATAGCGTCAAGCCGATTTCGTTTTGGGTACCAATGCTGTTAATTACACATTATTTTGTTAATTAAGGCCCGGCATTAATTTGATTTACCTTAGATCAGACGAGAATCTTTTTTTCTGAACAAAATTCGTTGACCCTGTTTTATTTTTTATGCTAGAGCCATGCGAAATAACATTCGACATGTCTTCTTCAGCGGAGAAGAACATTTCAGAAGGGTTTTCCGAAGTGAGAGAAATTGTTCTTTGCACTTCCCTTGATATGATTTCTCCGGATTCCTCAACTAGCCCATCTGCTTCGAAGTCTAAGGGATGGCTGTGCGGTGCTGAATGTGACATTTCATCTGGGACCTTTAAATGAATTTAAAAATATATAACTCTTATTAGCGGAAAATATAACTGTACATCAATATCATCTTCCATGTCTGCTTCACCAGTCAACCTCGAATCAGAAATACTGGTTTTTGGAGAAGAAATTTTCAATCCTTGTGCGGTTTTGGAATCGGAACCTCTTCGACCAGACGGACTGTGAGAACTTGCAGCGTCTGAATCTTGCCTCAACACTTTTCTAGAAGGACTGTCCAAAAGCCTAGCATAGGGAACTTCAATTGAAGTTTGTCTGAAGTTAATAAATCAGTTGAAAAATTAATTAAGTCTATGCTCAAATTAAGAGATATGTTCATTCACCTAGCAGCGGCGTATGAATATCTTTTATTGCGTCGCTCAAGCGTTGAGGGCGAACCGACATTTTCTTTACTTTTCCTTATGTTAACTTCAGTTTTGTCATTTAATTTAATTTTGCTATTGAGATCACTACGGTCTTTGCTTAAATCACTTTTAGGAACCCCAGCGCCTCTCAAGTCTAAAGGTTGCCTGTGGTGTCTTCCCTAAAATTGCATAGTTTTCTATTGTTTGTCTACACAGCCCTTAAAAATATAACTAACCTTTGTTAGGAACTCTGAAGTATCCTGTAGAGTAACAGGCTGTAAGCTGTAAGGCGGGGTATGAAATACCAACTGACCTTCGTGGAGAATACTTTCACCAAACCCATATTCCTTAGGGTTATTTAAAATTCTGAAAATAAATTGTTCGTTATTAAAATCTAATCTGTCGTGTGTTTGACCCCTTTAAGTTTTAACCCCGTTCATCGTTTATTAAGCAAACTGAACATTTCGAACAGAATTAAGTTTGTTTGGGTTCAATAATTAGGATGGTGAGGGTCTTACTGAAATCGAGCAATATTGAAATTATCTTGTACGTCTTGAGAGCTAGGTTTGAAAAATTTCAAGCCATTTCTGTTTCCACCAAAAAATGCACAGCCTCCAATACAGCCACAGCGGGAGACTTCGTTATTAGTACTTGTTCCGGATGACCACAAGAACCAAAGGCGTTTCGTTTTTTGATCGTGCTCTCGCAAGAAACTTAAATGATTAATAGATTTAAAAATAGTAAATTTAAGTTAATTAAATTTTAGTAATACTTGTTCTGAACGATGTGCAACTTGTGATCGGGCATTGGAAGAGCAGAGGCGCCTTCTATTAAAATTGGGCCAAGTGATACACATCCAACTTCAAGCCAACTTTCCATTATTTCGCCGTCTCTCAATTTATCTTTATATAAGCTGTGAATTTCCTCTGAGTCCCTTTTTATTTCACAAAAACTATTTCTCATACGTCGCTGCTGACAATTTTCATCCTTTTCTTTTGAGTCGCGTCTTTGAGAAAATGAGTTGGAATTTTTTTTAGATCTGTTGCTGTGGTCGCTAACTTTAACATTGCCTTCATCCTTTCTATCATGTTTTGCTGCATATTTGTACGAACGGCTACTTCCTACAAAAAGAGTTTTTAGTGACGCATTGAAGAGACACACAGGACCTATTTAATAATCAAACTTTGGGAGCTTTTAATCCGTTACAAATTTGAATGCATTATGAACTTAAAGCTGCGTGTGAAGTGCTACAATTTTGAATAGGGGCGCAATTTTTACTGGGACCATACTTTACCTGTGGTATTGGTATTACTTAGAGAATTTCCTATATTGCTGTTAATATTGCCTCCGTTGTTCATCATAAACAGTCTGATTAAAACGGACGGTAAAAGCCCGGAAACCCCTGACTTAACTCGTTGTCCATGCAGATTACACGTAGCTAATCTTATGGGAGAAACCTTTCGAAAGAGAACGTTGTTTACTGAAGACAAAAAGCAAACCAATCAAGTGGAAAATACCCAGGTATGCATTGCAGTTCCAATTTCCAAAATATACAAGTCTATTGCATCTATAGAGAGCCTCGTCATTTTATATTTAATATCTTCCGCAGAGGGACACTTATATTTATTCTCTTCTTTGGTTTGCGGGCATTGATTGGTAGGTACGCCATGGTGACAATTTCTTACAGTTTTTGGTGATTTTAAACAGTTTTCGGGGTCCACTGTTAGGAAAGCAAGAGTTTCCAACCCGATAATCACGTTACTCAGCTAAATTTTGTAATAATAATGTAAAACAAGGAGGGAAAATGCTAACCAGAAAATTACCTGAGGCATAGTAAGTTTGCCAGAAATTTTACCAATTTGAATTTCCAATAACCATGCATATTCCAAGGTATCTTCTTCAAGGGCACACCCTTCATTACTAAACATTGCATGGCCTCTTACCTTTATTTTAAGAATTAAAACAAATTCAGAGTTTAAAAATGGGCGTGGACAACATACCTGTAAAGCCGAAAGTAGAATGTGGCCTTGTTTGAGATGCTTTTCTTTGCTCGGTCGAATGAAATTGTCGGATGTTACCAAGTAGGAAGGGCTAACTAGAACCTGCAGTTCAGTCTCAGTAAAACGCTTCTTCATTTCGAACCCCAAACGCTCTATTAAAACTATAGGGCATGGTGCGTCGCTCTCATTGCAGTTCTGAGAAATAAGATAATTATTGTTTTTAATATTTTACGATATGATGATGACATTACCTTCATTAGATGCGCCTGTATATCATGGATCGTCACAGAGACTATCACTTCTAGCGGCCTGTACGTCCTGGGGTCGAATGCCTTTTGTTTCTCATCATTTGAACTTACTTCGGATAGCGATTTTGTGACTATTTCTTTTTGGACACTTTGCTCCTTTTGAGTTGTTATAATATTCGAGGCGGAAGTTTTCATTTTTGCATTAGACTGCTCCATGTCAGTAAAAATTTGATCTTCGCCGAAAATATTTTCCTGAAAAAACAACTTAACATCGAAATTTCTAATAACCCGACAAAGAATTTACTTTTAAATGTATAAAATTGCGTAAAACACTTCCATACGCCATAAGGACTGACGATCCTATCTCGAGTTCAACAGTGACTTGGTCTGGTGGCAGCACTGCTGGATCAAACTTTTGTATGTCGCTCTATTAAGAAATTGCAGGTGAAAATTAGTTAGTGAGCGAATATCTAAATAAAATTACTTTTCCCCAGTTAACTGCTGGAGATTTTCTCATTTTTGGGATTCTCATTGGACTAAGGAGTATTTCTTCCTTCTCAGGCGTTGTTATGTCGGCCTGAGGACTTGGCCCCATTGGTGGTATGGGATGATAAATGTACTGAATAGAGAGAGCGACTATTGGAACCGTCCAGCAATCGACCCAACCAGCGCTACGTTAAAGTTTTTTTAGTTTGTTTTATACTGATTCTTATTACTATTTTAGCTTAAACATTTAGTTCTAAATTTATTTAAATACAAGCAGTTAAAATATACGTTACCTCCTCTGGCAAATTCGCCTCCACTTTTTCGTATAAAGTTCTGGTCGGGTCTTGATTTTACCAGACCGTGTTAATATTTTTGCATTTTCATCAATTGCAAGGATAATTGGACGGGTTGTGGAAACTTCCGGTGTAAACATACTCAAATCCAACCCCTCCCCATGAATCCAAAATTTAAGTGTTACAGTGGGAGGAAGGAAATCGTCAAATGGAATGCAAAAGCTAAGGTCAAAGAGATCCCCGCAAAATGCCAAGTGATTGTTTTCTTGATTCGTGCTGGAACAGTCGATCCAGTTGTATTCATTGCTAAGCGTGAGTATCTCAAACTCCTTCATAAGAATACTAAATTTACAGGTGTACGGAATGAAGGTTAAAATGTCAGGTCTGGACTTCGATGCCCAATCCTCAATTAAATCCTATAGATGGAATATAGGTACTAAGCATAAAAAGTTTTAAAAAAGATTTTCGTTACCTGAAAGAAGGACTTGTGTTTATAAACGATAAATGCTGTAGCTTTACAACCGGTCAAACTAATAGTCCACTCTTGGACGTCATTCCACTTCCTTGGATAGTGTATTCTGAAAATGGTAATATCGATTTTGCTGTACCCTTGTCCTTTTTCAATTCTATTTACTTTGTTATCTGTGTACATAGTAAATAATCGGGGCCTTGTACCTTATTTTATATTCAAGCGACTCAAATTCAGCCAAGCTCCTGTACTGGAGGCTAGTTGTTGCCTCCACATGCAACAGTTGTCCAGAAACTTTTGTGGTGAACCCGTCTTCTTGGGTCACCCACGGCACAGTCATCTCAAAGTATGATCCGGGGCCAATTGTTATATGCATAGCGTTCGTTTCCTTCGTATGAACGCATCAGTTGTGATAAAAACTAACAGAGTAGAAAAAGAATACCTTCTCTTTGGAAAACAAAATGTCAATTGTGGCCTCATTCAAGGTGCAGAGGCTCACATCAAACGATTGATACTGCCGCAACTCCCCTGCCCTTGGGGGTTTCGTCACAGACATTTCCTGCCAATCGGACGGGTAGAAGAATTTGAAAAGATGGTCTCGCTGTCTGTCTGCCCAGGGCCCATAGCTAAAGTCTGTCCCCTTCCCACACTTAATGTCAACGCCCCAAACTGGAGGAGCAGGTTCCACAACATCACCGTTGGCGAGAGTTAAATGAACTGGCTCCTCAGGAACAATGCCTGCGATTTTAAAATTTCATTTTTTAATTGTCCCAGAACAGGTGTATATGCCAGATTATAGGTAAATAATAATTGACTCACCGGGTTCATCCATGTAGAAGTATATTTCCATGAAGTTGGACATCATGACAACGAATCCTTCTCCCATGTACCTGAATATATAACGTAATTTAATAACCCATAAAAGAGTCTAACTGGCCAAGTGTCTGTACCGTGGGGGCTCGTCGACCAATCCCGTGTACTTGGGACTGGGTGCGAACATGACCTTCGCATTTTCCACCTTGGCCTTGACAAAGTGCATGAAGTGGTCTAAACGACACACGGCGGGCTTGGTGCTGTAGACGCAGTGGGCTTCCTCCACCGAAATTGAAAGAGTTGTCGGCGTGAGCCTGTTTCCAAATACGAAGCGACCCTGTGAACATCGAAATTGTGTCTTTAATATCTGATCTGATATATCTAGTTGCTTTAAATGATCTTACTGAACAAATATCGATTTTAATCACAGGGATGAGGTCCCTCCAAGTAGTTGCTGCCATGGCTTCGGGCCGCTCTTTTTTCTTCTTTTCCATTGAAGTGTTTTGACGACAATTTTCAAAGTTCATAGCTTCTTCCTTCATTTTATTTATTTCATCCGTCGAGAGGTTTTCCGTCTAAATAAAATAAAATGAGACTTTCGTTATATTACTAAATATAGGTAGATCTCCTACCGGGACCAATATTGAAGGTTTTAAACCAAAGGTTTTCTCCAGCATGTTATAGAGCTCCGAGCGGTTATAGATGTGCATTTCAAACCCATTCAACGTGATGGACAGCCTCGTGTCGGAGTGGGATAAGTCTGAAAATTACTATTGAAGTTGACTCGAATTAAAGGAGGTATTGAGGTGCGTTCAGTACCTTCAGACACGTCCTTGGGGACGTATGACCTCCACCATCGAAAGATTAAGTAGCCGTCCTGAATTCGAATAGAGTAGTCGAAGCACACATAGACAAAGTCTCGAAACATGATTTTTCCTGCCAATGGATTTAGGCTCAGGGATCCTTAAAAACAACTTTTAAGGGCTAACGAAATTAACATGTCATCTGCTACTTTACCTAGCTTGAAGTAAGCTCCCTTTATGAACCATTTGTTGATCACCTTCGTCAGGAAAAATCCCACAATCCGCGAGTTGTAAAATGTGATGTAGACCACCCAACAAATGCAGGAAATCAACGAGCAAAGGAGCCAAATCTAGAACACGTTCTTTATTAAGTTAAATTGCAATTGAAAAATTTGTAGTCTTGAGGAAGGTCGAGACGGTTTTGAAAAATTCATATCAGGCGAATTCAGGAGAGGAGGGCGCAGGCAAAATGACACCGACCATGTACGAGTCCATTTTCAGGTCCTCCAGGGACACATGCTGCGTGTAGTTCCATTGCCTCGTCTCGAGGAACCCGAAGTCACTTAAATCCTCAGTCTCGTAGAAATGCATGTTTAAAGCAGAAATTTGGGAGTTTCACTGCAGACAAAGAACTTCAACTTGCAACGAGGGCGTTCGTCCGCAAAACCACTGCAACTCAACTGCATCGATTTTCCTAGGGCTGATGATAAGGCATGCGCGGGGGAACTTCCAACTATGCAATTAGCGAGGGGTGTACCTGATTTTTTGCCTACACAAGATAAAGAATCCCAGAAACCTGCTTATTGTTTTCTAACCGGACCCCTGGTGAAAACAAAATAGGACAAAAAACGACCAAGCGCTTCTCAATGGCCGAACAAAGTACACGGCTGGAAAACGAAATCAAACCCATCGTGGACCCTGGAAATATTTACCATATAGGAGTCAATTTTCATGTTCTCCAGAGGGATCAGTTTCGTGTGGTTCCATTGCCCGGTTTGGGGGAACCCCAGCCCGAAGTCCCCCAGCTCGCCCTTGTCCATTTTGATGCTTCCAGTTACTCCAATCTTCCGAAAACGTGGGTAAGCATATTTTTGTCCTTTTTCCTTATTTCTGATCGCTTTTCTTCACTGTTTTAATTTTTTTCACTATTGTCTTTGAAGTGCATCACAAGCGGGCTCGTTATATAACCCCCTGGGACGCACAAAGAAGGTATTTTCCGATAAAACGCAGGAAGTACTTCGCCCTGTTAAATTGTTTTGACAGCTTTGGGATGCATCACACTTTTGACAGTTAAGTTCGCATTTGGAGTGACACTGGCAACTCGTTTTTCGAAATCAGCTGTTCGGAATATAGGTCAATTCGCAACTTGTTGCAAGTAAACAACAGCTGTCTTCGAACGCCGGGCACACGTTTCTGTGAGTCGGTTTGTTTACAAAAAATCAGCTGATTTCTATCATGGCGGCTCTGCAAAAGCTCGGATACTTAATATCACAGGGTTGAACTCTAGTAGGTGAAAGATGAAAAGAATTTTTGCTTTCTGGTAGACAGAAATTACTACGGTTATTTCAAGAAACCCACTCGAAATGTTATGCAAAAGTAATACATATAAACAAATTTGCTTTCCCGGATCCCTTAGTAATTAGTTAAAACATTGTACATACTACAAATTTAATTTACTGACTTTCTAGAGCTACTTTCTGCTGCTTAAGAATATTCGTGCTAAAACGTCTCGCAGTATTGTTTTGTTAAATTCACTGTATTGCGATGTTATTCTGAAAAAGAGGAAGGAAAAGGCACCTTAAATCGACATCAGGCGCTCTAAGGGGACTTAAGAATAAAACAGCAAACAAACAAAATAGTGCTTGGAATAAATAGTTTATTGTCACTTTAGTAATATTGTAATTAAATGGTATGAGAAAGTATATGGGCGTAAATGCATTCACATTCATATAACTATGACCTAACATTTATATAAAATATTCGCGTCTGTGTGGGATCTAGTGTTCGATCAATCCTCTAGTCGAAATCGTGACGAGTTTTCTTACATCGAGTTATGTACAGAACTATTTTACGACGAAGCGGTCGTACTTAAACTTTGGCATCATTATTTTCACAATGTAAGGGAGTGAGACCAACAAATAAACAATTTCTTTTAAATAAATTGGCTTCTGTCTAAATAAGTCGTATGATAATATAGAGAGCTCGAACAATATACCGCAGCCGGCAAAGGACGCCAAATCCACGCGCATATTATCACAGAAATTAACACGCATTCGAAACTTTAAAGTCTGCACTGCCGCGAACAATAGCTCCGGAGTCCCGGGGCCAAAGCCAACTGTGTCCTTGGAAATTACTTGAAGAAGCACCTACCCTGATATGAACCGTTCGTGTCCCGAGCACGCACTTTTAAGCAGAAAATCTTGTGATCAATGTTGCCGCCGTTTTAGAGCACGGTCTCCATGTTCTCCTTGTTCTTGTTGCCCAGCACGGGCGACTGGACCGGGGCCGAGCTCGCGGCTTCCGTCTCGCTCCGCTTGCTCTTGCAGTAGAACTGCTTGTGGGCGATGAACGTGTTCATGTAGTTGAACTTTATGTCGCACACTTGGCAATATTTTTGATTTGTTGTTTTGAGCGAGTTTTCCTCTGCAGAAAGTGGTGAAGATCGGGAAAGAGCTGCTGAAACGTTGGCGTCACTATCTCGCTTGTCCTCCGGCTCTATTTTGATGGTCGGGACGCCGTCCCCAAGAAACTCCTTATCGCTGCTCTTGAGCTCACTGGGTTCGGATTTTATGGCAGCACTGCAACGAATTGTAATGAATTCTATTTCTATATCTATACTAGCCCATGAGAGAGCAGAAAGGCTTTGAGATATTAAAAGCAGAACAACAATCTTGCCGCAAAAGCAAAGCAGAAAATTTGAGCTTTCAAATTGGTTTGTTCTTCTGCTTCAAACTCAATGTCCACTCTCAAACGGAAAAAAATTGCTTACTTTTCGGTTGTTCTGCTTTGCTTAGCATCGCCATTCTCACTTAAAATGTAATTGGCTTCTCCAATATCGGGCGACGTGGAAGGAGGTGAAGATGAAGCCTGAGGATGAACAAGCTTCATATGCCTCATCTGGGAAATGGAAAGCGTTAGCGACTGCATTTTTTTAAAGAAGAAATCTACTAACCACATTCCCCTTATAAGACGACGAGTAGTTGCAGATCTCACAATTAAACAGCTGTTGCTGACTATGTTGCTCCTGACTAAGCGGAGTCGAGCTGACGATTTCTACGCCATCTTCCTCCAAAATGCAGGACATGTAGTTCTCCTCGTTAAAGTCGGAGGTTTTCTTATCAAAATGCATCCTAATGTGTGTCCTCATTCCTCTGCAAAAATTCTGTTCATAGCATATGCACAAGTTTCGAGTTTAGGGGCCCATCTTACCTTAGAGTATTGCCCTTATATCTACATATAGAGCAGCGGAACGCTTTAACACTCCCATGAGTCTCCAAGTGCTTCCGACTGTCTGCAGCGGTTAGGCTTATAACATCACAAACTGGACACTTGTAGGATCCTTGCGTTACCGGGCATGGGTGCGTTATGTCATGGACAATTTTACATTTGGAACACCTCTCTTTGCCCAGTGGGATCTGCAATGAGGTAGATATTTAGCTTAATCTCCCGATAAATAATATCTGCAATTACCTTCGGTGTCAAGTCCCCGCCCTTGGGACAATAGAACGTCTGATGCGCCCGCAAATTGTCCAGGGACGTATACTTAATGCCGCATGCAGCACATATCAATTGGTGATAAGCAATTGGGGGCGAAGTCGTGTCCGAAGAATTTCCAGTGGCTGGTGGCGTACTTGTTTTGGTGTCCGAGCCCTCCTGGTTTCTCGCCGAACAATAGTGCTGCTTATGCGCTAAGTAATTCTCGAACTTGCAGAAAACAATATTGCACTCCTTGCACTTCGACACTCCTTGCTTGACGTACATTTGCGGCTGTACGTTAGCAATGGGAGGAACAACGCTTATAGGATTTGACGGCAAAGCAAGCAGCGGAGAGGGCAAGGCATTCGAATTATCCGCCGGCTTCTTGCCGGAGGATGAAGACATCTTGAGAGCGAGCTCTATGTTTTGCTTTGATATCAAAGGCGGAATTATATTCGACTCGGACAATTTTAACGCCACGTCCGTAGGCAAAATAGATCTCAGCGACGACATGTGGTCCATAGCAACTGGGCCAGGCGAGATCGACACCACGTTTCCTCTAGGACTCGTCGTGCGCCGTTTTGGCGATGGACTCATAGACGGACTGTTCGGCAACGATGGAGCGCACACAATTTGTTCTGGAGTTATTTTCCCGCTCTCAATTGAAAGGTTCTCCTTTCCCTCCATCATTGCCTCTATATCGAGTTTATTTTCGTCACTCGAGGAGGCGCATACCTCAAAACGGCTCCTGGGAATCGGTGACTTACGTACTGAAAGATCCAGTGGAGCTGTTTCACTGGAATAATTCATATTTTTAGTAGTTATTACATTAAATTTATTTCATAGGAAATTACCGACTAGAACCATCCTTTTTGCTCGCCTTGGCCGGCTGACCGTGATTGGATCGTGGATTGGAATTTTTCTCCGTAAGTAAGTGAACTGTAGGGTTGCATTGAGGCTGCACACGAGACGAAGACTCTAGCAATCCCTGAGACGTTATAGCTGTTGCCAATGGTTGTAAAGAGCCATTTTCAAATGCAAAACAAGTTGTATCTGGGTTCGAGATACCAGTCGTGATGGATGTCCTAGAAGCATATAAACTGATTTAAATCGTGATATTTGCACTATCTAATAACTAGAATATATTTAACTGCACTATGCGTTTAAAAGCATACAAAGTTTAACTACGGGTAAAACCTGCTATGGACTTTCATTATTATAATACCTAGCCTAATCCACAACTTGAGTTGTACTTACAATGGTCCAGGAAGCAAGCTTGCCGCTCTTATCAACGAATATGGTATTATTAAAATAGGATTTGTAGGCAATGCTAAAAAAGGCTGAGGGGGTGCCACTAATGTGGGAGTCTTCGGCCTCTCTTGTGGGCTCACAGATCCGCTCTTTCTTAATTCAGATTTAGGTGTTACTGGCCTGCAAGAAAATTCCGATTCAAAACCTTTTTCGTACTGAACTGAAAAGCTACGTACCCCTCAGTTCTTCTAGAACTACAGTAATGTTGCTTGTGGGCTCGATAAGTTTTAATATTTGAAAAACGAATATCACACTCTGAACAGTAACGATCAATTTGCTGGAAAAATGTTTATTGTAATGAGGGAAGAATGTGCGGCAAAGGAATCCTACTTGACTAGAAGACTCTTCGCCGTTCGATGCATTCGAGCTGGGAGCGGGAGATGACTGGTGCATTCTCATGTGTCGGTTAAGCGAGACCTTCTTATCAGCACTGTATGAACATTGTGGGCAGGCGTACTGTTTACCAGTTTTTATAGATTTCGCGGATGGTTCTGAAGAACTCCTCTCACAGGATGTCTCGTTAGTTTGTGTCACTTCTTCTTCGGCCTCTTTCCTGAAAATAAATTATAATTTCTATAAAACTTGCGGTAGAACACTTCCTTAAAATTACCTGTGTGAGCAATAATACGTTTGATGAGCTTCTAAAGTAGAAAGAGAAGAAAAGCCAATTCCGCAAGGATGACACATGAAAACTTTAAGTCTATGAGAAAGATCAGCGCTTGGACTTCGAATCTGTCCCTGGCCAAATAACTGGCTTTCTTCTCCACTGCTTTTTTTACCATTCTCGTCTTGGACATCTTCTGATAAAATTTTTAAATCCTTCGCATCTGGCTTTAGCGCAGGATCGGACGCGAGCGACACGTTTAGTCTCAATTTCGGTATCGCCGGACTTTCATTTTCTATGTTGCATTTCTTCGGAGATTGTTTTGTTGACGAATCCAAATCCGAGGATGACCGCGGACTTGATGAGTTTTCATGAAGAGATTCCGATGAAAATGGCTCTGAAAGATCTATTTCAGTTGAAGCCGCTTCCTCGACGAGATCATTGTTGCACAAATCCTTGTTATCTTCAGAAAAAATGAAAACGAATTTATCGTGAGAACAAAATTACATATTTCAAATTTTACGGAAGCATCTTATATCTAACTTTTTTAATTTCTATAAACATTTATTAAATACTATCAGTTAGAGATCTTTTAACAGAGCATCACTATTTCCAAGATAACTATATTTGCTTCTTTTATCTCCTTTAGAAATAAGCATTATATAAAAATCGAGAATTTATAAAGAGGCTGAAATTAGATACAATAGTAATAATTTAGATATAAATTTGAACAAGTTCACTTCTGAAGCGTAATGCGGAATAATAGCATAATGTGTAAATATGCAATCAGTGATCCTATATCGGCAAAAAGCTATGCAAACAAGCCAATCTCTGTAAAATGGGTATTTCCCAAACCGACCGGCGACGAGCACAATTGGCAGCTTCACACTTCGGCCGTGTGTTTCATAAATTAAGAAACACAACTGTCATTCCAAAGTCTTAAGGAAGGCAGCGAACGCGCATAGATGGCTTCAAGAATTTACCCAATGCAAATTGCGCAGTTGATCATTGATTAGGGAAGAAGTTCGTTTCTGGCTTACTTTTCCGTCCAGTGCTCGCTCCTTCACACTGCGCTGCTCCATTCCGCGAATAAGAGAGGGCAAGATCGTGGGTGTTTTCGAGAAGCGATACCCTTTCGATTAAAAAAGATAATTTTAATAAGGGAATTCGATTTTACTAAGTTCTGTACCCAAAGGAGCACGACACCGGCCGAACAACGAGATAATGCGATTGCGAAAACTTTTCAGAATTATGCACCGGAGTGCGAAGGCTGGATGAGTGGACGCATATCATGGCTCCGGTGCACTTAGTAGGAAATCTCAAATTTGATTAAGAATATTTGATAGGCTCGCAATAAGAATTGTTTTGATTAATAACCATTGATAGGACTGCAAAGTAAATAAACTCACGTTTTGTAGATTAAATATGTTCGTTAAAAGATACCCAACTCCCATGTATTGCATCTCGATAACGAAATTAATTATACATAGTCTGGAAACCGAAGGAGATCCTCACGAGATAATTGTGCAACAACGAAATTGGCGAAAATTCCGAACACCATATATTTATCAAAACGAGAATAGACAGCGAAGCAGAGCCGAGCGCTGCTCGACGCCGCAATCTCGCTTCCTCGAATCTCGGGTATGAGCTGATTTTTGCCACGTTTAGAACTCCACTCCAGGAAACTCAAATATCGAAAAGGGGACCCAGAGCAATCTCAAAACTCGTGCTACCAATTGTTCCAGCTCCCAACAGTCTTTTAATTAAGACATCAAGCGGTCGTCGCGGCAATTTTGAATGCATTCGGTTTATCGAAATTCATGCACAAGTAGAAGCCTGTGCGGATCAAGGCGGATGAGTTATTTACTTGTTTGTCCCTAACTACCTACATGACAGATTTTTCTTTGCACATTGTTATACAAGGAATTCGTGATGTAAGGGTAGTTGACGAGCTCGACAGACACAACTGTTCCAAATACTGCGAGTGCCTCGAATTTTACAAGTTACTGTTGATTCACGAAGGTGATTCCTCATGTAACTTGTCTACACCCTCGTCCCTCTCTCTGCAGTGAATGCAAATGAAAGAACTCCGATCTACGGCCGATAATTTTGTATCAGGAAAAATGCACTCGTTTCACTGCGATCAAACCAAAATATCAAGAGCGATTTGTCGGAGCACAGGATTAGAGCTTTGCAGTGAAATTGCGAAGAAAAGGGAGTTTTGAGAATAATGCCTACCATGGTAATTGCAACATTTTTTTATTCAGCTTCTATTGTTGGCAAATAAAAGTAACAGAAGTGCTTTATGGATAGAAGACTTTATTATAATCGCCGCTAAGCACGATTTTTTTACATCGCAATATTATTTGCATAACACTAACATTATATGTAAATATAAGATTTTCAAGCTATAATTTCACAAATTTAGTTCCCATCTTACCGGAAAAACTTAATTAATCACAAATTGTAGGACCCCAAAGAGAAGTGTTTGAAGTAACGACTGCGATCCTAAGCTTCGCTTTTTACCTGTAATGTAAAGGTGACACGGCAATCATTCCGCAGTCTTCCTCAGCCTTCGGAGACTAATTGCCGAATTCACCTGGGCTTGGTTTGGGTGCCAGAAAGTCTGGTGTCTGCTCAAACGCTGACCTCCTTTGCGGAAATATTCATAATCCCAGCCGAAGGAAACGGCAGGAGTATTTCTCGAGGAATTGTAATTGTTTTGATAAAACAAGGCGAACAAATAGAAGTAACGAGATGCTCGTAGCCGATAAGCGCATTCAGAGAACGATTGCAACAATCGCTTGAACATTCGCGCGCGCGCGCGTGTGTGTGTGTATATCGATTTACGATCTGTGGCAATAAATATCTCGCAAATAAGCTAAAAAATGGCCAAAGGGAAGGCAATCGATATATAAAGAAGAACCAAACTTACGCCAGGTATACAAAAAAATTCACAGGTAAAAACAATCAGAAAAAGGAGTTCTTCGTAGCCGCCACACAGCATGCTGCGGTGGCTCGCTGGCAATTGCGTTCGCGGTCGCCTCGCGTTTACCTTTGTTGTAAAACACATTCCAGCAAGCGGGACGGCGAATTGTATAAAATTTGTTAAAACAAAACGTTAGTTGACTGTGCTGTCAATACGCTGACCAGACCGCGGCCGCGGTTTGCGTACCGCGACTGTCCAGCGCGGCGCGGCGACGGTCGCGTCTCGCACGGCCCCGGCCCGGCACAGCAGCCCTAGCTGGTGGTGCCCCATCGCCATCAAAGCATCACTTCGCCTTTTTTGCTCCTCGCCGGGCTTTTTGCCTCGCATTTTTATCGACCTGATAAAGCACCGATAGCCCATTTAAAAATTTTTAAATTTATCGTTGTAATTTCAAATATATTGTGCATATTATCGCATTTTTCTCGTTTTTCACATTTCGGCTGCATTATTCATGGCGTGAGCGAGTGGCGGGCGTCGCACGGCGGGCGGCGAAGTGGCCTCGATTGCCGCTGGATGTTTACATTCTTGTTCAGCGTAATCATCCTGGCGGCGAGTCTCCTTTCGCGGACGGGGTTGGGGTGGGCCGGGCTTCCGGTATTAAGCTATTACTGAGTAATTAGGGCGACACTCGAGCGTCAGCCGTAATTCAAATGGAATTTAATGATGCAGCGGAAGAAAGGCTTCGGATCTGTCGCACGCATTTCGAATTAACAAGCTTTGGAAGATGCTCGTTTTAGGCGCTCAAAGGACAAGATAACGTACTTCGGGCTGTCATCCGAGCACTATTGAAGTGTCACGTTGAACATGTTTAGCACGAAATGCGAAAGGAAGATGCGTCTCGCGGATGCTTAATGTTTATGAAAATAAATCTCTGCACTCCTGGGCAATTTATTTTTTCCTTGAGGCGACCAGCAGCAGACGTCGAAGCGATCGGCTTGATCATAAGGCACATTACGGAGTGCTGCTCGCTACGCTGCGGAGCATTTTATATGCAGACATGTTTCTTCAAAACCTATTTTAATCAGATTAGATTTAAATCGATACAATAGCAAAAACTTATATTATTTGCTAACTTTTCTTGCAAACTTGGCACATTATCATTATTATATATATAGTATAGTTATTGAATTCAGCTATATGTATGTGTAGTTATAGTCGTTATTGCATGTAGGTTGACTAAAAATTGTTTGTTTGGAGTCTTTGAATCGTCGTCAGTCACCTCAATTCCAAGCAAATCGTTTTCAAAACCCTATAACACATAAACAAATACGCAATTACTTCTTATAATCACAAAATATGAAAGTCTACACTTAAAATGTAGTACGCAAAAACTGTTAGTTTTAGGTTTGTGTACAAAACTCTTCACATAAATTCCTCTAAAAGTTGTTGAAGGTAGAAAACTGCTTTCGTTTCGCTTATTGCAATAGAAATGCGTTAAATGAGCCTTCCCCCATAAAACAGATTGTTATCATTGTTTTCGTCAAGTCTATAAACTATGGTACAATGCCTCTCTCCCCGACCGCTAAAGAATTCAGAACTTTTCGCAAATCTCTGAACGCCAGGCCCTTTCTTGGGCTGATTGAATTAATGATGTAGCGTCAGTTGTCAACAGGCGATTAAAAACTTCCTTGCGCGGCTTGCCTCGGATGGCGGTTTGAGATACACCAACTCAAGTGTAATGGAAATATTATTCCGTAAACGTTCTAACACACCATTTATAATCGTGTTATTTCGCACACATAAATTTTTATTTTCATATTTTTTAAATCGAATATCTACCTCTAAGACTTGTGGCCAATACTCCTTATCTCCGTCGACCAGACGCTTTTATGTAGAACCGTATCTAAATTTTACTTGTCGTCCCCTCTGTCATCTTATAGACACTTAATGCCTCGTAGAAAATATATGAATAAGCTGAAAATTTGATAAGGGGATGAAAGAGAAGGACGTTAAAAGAGCAGGCGGGCTCCGATAAGAAAGGAATGGGTTTAGAGAGCAAACACTTCTAATATTGACCATTTCGTGTCCATAGGGCGGGTGACGAGACGAATTGCTTTTAAATCTCGCGGAATGCAATCCCCCCGCCGCTATTAAATACCTCCTCTGAGCGTTTAGATGACTATTTTCCTGCCACTGGTGGTTTTCGCTGAATTTACAAAGTTTTCTCGAAGAATTTAAAAAATACTATTTAAATTTTACTGAAAAACATTTTATAAGAATGTCGCCTATTATACCTACATACCTACGTTTATCGTGAAATTCGATTCAAACGACATCATTTATGCGTATTTAATAGCTGTTGCAATGAAGCTTCGTTATGCGAATTTTTCTACACAATTTCAGGTACTCTGCTATAGCTGAATAGCCGTCATTAAAAAAGAAAAAGAAAAATAAGTCTCTTCCGTAACGTTAATCTACTATAATCAAATTATAATTATTCTTCGAATGTTGCTGAATATAAAGTATTTTAATAGAGACAATAAACGTTAGAAAACAATACATAATAGAAATGTAAATGATTTCCCAACTTTTGCTATCACTATGGTCTATGGGTAAGATATTTCTTAATAATTTATTATTCAGTTAAATGTTCGTGGTTTGGTTTATCGAGTTTTAATCACTGTAATACCGCAGTATCCTGTACTGTGTTGAGTATCTCTTCTACTACATCGAAACGAAATACTACATACGATGAGCCGGAATTTCCCAGCTAACCAGATGAAATGCATAGAATAAAGAAATGCATTCGCCGTACATTACAAGTAAGCTATTTGAAAGGTATCAAACAACGACTGCTTACAAGTAGCTTACAAGTGCATTACAAGAAATGCATGGAATTGTTTGAATTCGAGATTCTATATATCTCAGGCAAATGTACCGCTATTTTTCGAAGCGTTTCTCCGTCGTTTACAGTTTTCATCACTTGTGAGTCTGTTTTCATGTGATAAAGTGCGTTTTTCAAGTTACAGTGCGACGAAAAATTAAAAATTTGGAGTACCTGGGAATTATAACGAGGTGAGTAAAATATAAGCTTTACCGGAAAAATATTGCAAATCGAAACAAATAAATTTTTAAGAAGTGTTTATTTTTGATCGGTAATGTAATTACCCCCGCTATCAATAACCTTTTGCCAATAAGGGCCAATTTTCAATCCACCAGATAAATTTTATTCGTCGAATAAAATTGTCCTAATAATCAAAATGTCTTTGATTTCAAATAGTTTATCAGACGGATAAACTAATTCACTCCTTAAACTCATCAGTTAATTTTAACAAAAAGAGTGAAAAATAATTCGTCCTCAGGGCCAAGTTGATTATTTATCTGAAGAATAGTTATCAGCCGATTGAAAAATCGGCCCTTAGTGTGCAAATGTTCAATGCCGGATCGATAAAAATCAATTGGTTTTTGAGCAATTTTTGATATCATCCAAATTTATTCGAATTTTTAAATTTTGTGTACCTATTTAATTCGAGTGGGAAGTATTGTCTCATATAACATACTCCCCCTACATTGCGCCATCGGATTTCCATTTATTCTGGTCAGTACAAAAAAATTTGGAAATTTTGATGATATAAAAAATGCCATCTCCAGACATTTTGCTCAAAAACAGATTGATTTTTATCGATCTGGTTTTGAAAATTTGTACACTATATGGCAAAAGGTTGATGATAACGAGTATTGATTAAAAATAAAAATTTCTTAAATTTAATAGGTGCATAAAAATAACGAAGAATTTTACATGGACAGAAGAAAGAATTCAAAATTGGGTGGTATTAGCAAAAGGCATTTTAGAAGGCTTGCAAAAATGGCGAAAGAAAAACATAACGAAAGCAGAATTGCTAGGAAAAGGGGCCATAATATGGAATACGTCTTCCGAACTTGAAACAATTGATGTAAAACTTCAGGAACCCAACTACTATGATTCATTTGTAATAAATGCATGCATGCATTCGTTCCCTAATCAATAATATTTACAATTCATTTTTAGAAACGCTGTGTTACAAAATTAATTGGAAAAAACATTAAAAAAAATATTATACACATTATAGCTGATGAAGTGCTCAGCAAATACAATTGGGATGGGATCAAATATAAAAAATCTTTAAAATCTTTAAAAAACTTCACAAAGTGTATATTTGGTAAGTTAAATCAAATCAATCAAATATTAAGCTAATGGAATGTCTATAATTTCAGAGAGTATTTATACAGAAAACTATTCATTTTCTCTTTTTGAGGCAGACATGAGAGCAACAATACGCGCATCACACGGCAGAACTCATCTTCACAAGTTCAGGGCATCTAAGGGCATCTAAGGGTTCTAAATTATATTTTTATTATTATTGTGATAATTTTTGTTTGAAGTAAAAATGGAGATGTTCCAAACTCAGAATTTAAACCCTGTTCGGATATACAAAGCGTTCGGGTTATAGTAGGGGCCATTTAAATACTATAATCCGAACGCCTCGTGCATCCGAACAGGATTTAAATATTGCCTTTTAAAATATTGAGCCCTATTATTGAAGACATTCCAATCGAATCAAAAGCAGTTTACAAAAGCCGTTTTTGGGTAAAAATTCTTTAATAATGTTCCTAAATGTTTATAAAATCACTTCGGTAACCTTTGAATTAATTCTTGCGTTCAAAGTGTTAAAATAATTCAATTAGAAAAATCCAATCAAATTGTTTTGACTTTTTGTGCGAAAAAAAATTAATTTAATTTATGAAAATTTTAGAAAGTTTATTAAGGAAATTTGACCCAAAAGTGGACTTTTGTAAGCTCCTTTCGATTCGATTGGAATGTTGTCAATGATAGGGCCCAATATTTTAAAAAGCATTTTTCTATATAAAAGTAAATTTTTAATTGACTGAATATAAGAATACAAAAATTTTATACATTCATTTTTGTAATTAAAGTTTAATGTAATGAATTAAAAGAAAAATTGGCGTTTTCCATCAATATGCCACCTGACAAAGGGACGTTGTTTTTTCGATATAAAGGACACGCGTATTGGTTTTTAAGGCTTTCCTGCTGTTTACAAAACGCTTTCTGCAATGTACTATATATATGTCCACTACACTGCGAATCTTAGCATTTTATTTTAATACACTTAAAGTGTTTTATATGACGTCATCCATTTGATTAACATTGTCTCGTTTTTAAAACGCTTTCAAGAGTTTTAGAAACGAAACAAATGTTAATCAAATGGATGACGTCATATAAAACACTTTAAGTGTATTAAAATAAAATGCTAAGATTCGCAGTGTAGTGGACATATATATAGTGCATTGCAGAAAGCATTTTGTAAATAGCACTGAAAGCCTTAAAAAACCATAGGCATGTCCTACGATGAAATGCATTGCTTGTAATGGACTAAAAATGCATTTAATAGTGTGATGATAATGATAATTCTATGTCTTTGACATATATTTGTAATGCATTCGGAATATTTTACCACCTTTACTATTACATGCATTTTTGGTCGATTACAAAAAATGCATTTCATCGTAGGACATGCCTATGGTTTTTTAAGGCTTTCAGTGCTATTTACAAAACGCTTTCTGCAATGCATTTCATCCATTTCTGAAATGCTTTTTGAATCGCTTTTGTATGCATTCTTGGTTAACTGGGTTGGTACTAACTAATATAATGAAAATAAATAAATTGATATTTTCATAGAAGAAAGGGAACATGCCATAAGAAAGGATCATACCAAAAGGAAAAAATAGCTTAATTAAGACATCATCTCACCTCTTTCGACCGTCATTTCTTCGGTTGTTTCTTGACAATCACCTGAAAGTAAAAACTCTGAGTTAAATGCTGCGTTAATTTAGTGAGAATAACAAAAACACAAAAATACTTCAAATCTCGCGCTCTATACAGATTGGAGGCATTCAAAGAGTATTCGAATTAGTAAGGCTGGAGATGGGTGAAGATAAGGAGCGTTAAACGTAAACAAATATAGTTATATGTGGCTCGCCGATGCGATTTTGATACAACCTCAATCTCAACCGGCGCACATATGCGCACTCGAGACATTAAACGCCAGCAAAATGCTTTACACAGACCCAAGTTTGCCAGTTGAAGAAAAGATTTTATCACTGTTATTATTCATCATACGAGGCTACCAACACAAGCGCTCGTACAATTGCTACGCAGAGTTATAGATATGTATCAAATTTCCTCACTAAAGAAAATATTAAGGGGCGTCTGAGCGCGGCCGCGGGACTGCGATTGTAATTGCAAGAACAAAAGCTCGTCATCTGCCCGAAAATGGCCAGGCTCGACTAAAGTCAAATTCTAAAACATAAATTTGAAAAGTATAGCACCGAAATACAGGAAAAATGTATACGAGTCCGACTCAAAAAGGCAACGGGGAATGGTTGTCGGGTACCGAGCAGCCTTAATGATTTGTAGATAAGCCCGTGCTAGCTGGCAGCGTACTAACAAAGCACCGAGATTGTTTGTATTGATAAGATTCTTATTTTGATAAGGTTTTATGCCTTAAAGAACGAACGAACAGCTATAGGAAATATTATCACATACTGCGGGGCAACGTCGAAAATATTTATATCTGCTATCTGCCTGCGTCGACCTCTTCGCTTTGTGTGCACAAGAGTATCTGTGAATTTTCGTATTTTTGATTCGGCGAAAAACTCGTATATGTACACCGGCTGCACTTCATGCGATTCCTCGTATTTTTCTAAAGCGTTAAAGCGAAATAATGCACCTTTCCCGCTTGCCAGACTATGAGCTTACTCGGCGAAATTAGCAAATGCATCTTCAGGGCTTTATTGAATCGAGCAACCGCACTTTGAACAGGAATTTGGAAGTTTGAATCCGACCTTTTAATCAATTGCTCTTTAATGGGACTCTCAGGGGTGGGCCGATGCTTTTTATCTGCAATCACTTTCCACTTACAACTGATTGCAGTAGAATTCATTTAGATAAGAATTTGAATTTATCAATAAAGAAGAGAAGGTAGGAAGAAAAGTAATAAGGAAATATTATTGTTATTATTCTATTATTCTATAAGTAGCTCATTACGAATTGGGGTTATATGTAGTTTAATATGTTGATTATTTATCTAAATTACTTTGAGATTTATAAATGCCAAAAACTGATTACCTTAAGATAAAAATTTAAAAGCTTGCAAATTTCAGAACAAAAGATAGCAAAGGAAATAAATATGTATGTATTTTCTTGATTAAGACAGTTTCTAAAATATGCCAGAAATACAATTTGGTTGCAAAAGAGAAATTTCTCTGAGGCAATATTGCTTTATCTACTTAAGAAATACGATTTCTTTCCATCTTTTGATTGCATTTGCTTTTATGAAAGAGATTTTATTTAAATTAATCTAAGGGGTGGAAAATATGCTCAATTTGAGAAAAGATGGTTTCAAACAAGAAAATCATTCACTCAGATTCAGAGAATCTGTTACTGCTGAAGAAATAAGAGCCAATTTTGATAAAATGGAAAATTTAAAAACAGACTTCTATGTAAAATGAAAACAGCATGCAAAATTTGATCACGTTTTGGCGCGTAAAGCACCTGACGCCTCTTCGTAATTGCGTGGATTCGCAATGTGCGCGTGTGATTATTCAGCCCTAAATACAAAATAGACCAAAATTCCACAAAAGAATGGTGAAATTACGACGAGAGCAAACATAAACAAACCCTTCCTTCCCACCGTGGCCCGCGTCGACGGAGCCCGAGTGACTGGCGAATTCGCTCGCCTCGTACACACATAACTACAGACCGGATCGAACGGCTATTCAGATTCCGCGTTAACAAGAAGAAAAATATATTTTCAGGCACCCCCGCCGCGGCGGGCCCCGCCCGCAGGAGCGCTATCAACAAAGTCTTTCAGTGCACCCTTCGTTTAAAATCTTATCATCCGCCACTGATTGATGTGAGCAGATAAGAGGCCGACATTAGTGAGCCAGAATTCATTTGGTGCAAAACGATAAGGGAATAAAATATAGCGAGAGTGTCTTTTTTCCTTTCTCATTTATCATAGAAATGCATAAATATGATAAAAATTTATGCCTGGCTGGTGCTGTGGTCGTCGCCCGACCCGTCCGTACTTTGAAATTTTCTATGCGGATGTGTTGTATGATGTAGTTTCGTTATCAGCAAGACCAGATGGTTGCCAGGATACTATCACTCAATGAACGGGCGGGCACACGACGACCTGCCCGCACCCACACAGAGGCGGGCTGCGATATCATTGTGCGCCAAACACAATTTGCTGACTCTTCGAAGCCACTTTTACAGATATTATGCAGAAGTATACGTCGATGGTGGGCTGGGGGCTGGGGCTGGGCGGGGGGTGCGGGTGGGCGCCCGTGAGCTGCACCCACTCCGCCCACCCAAAGGAGAATTTAGTTGGCCCTGGCCTCTTTGCAGCGCTGCTGCAGGTCTGAAGACCGGGGGAGAAAGCATCTGACATTTGAATAAAACGGAAGCGGTTATCGGCGCGCCCCAGCCCCCTTTACTACTTATTTCAATATAATAATTTATACACGTGAAATGACGAGAACTGAGCATCGGCGCATCGACAACAAGGCGCTTTGCTCCTCGCCGCACTTGAGCCCGATATGCCCCGGCCCGATAAGCCTTGAGGAGCATCAGCGCCAGCACTGCGTCCCCCAGCCCACCCCCGCACCCGAGCGGGGCTCGTATCCTATATCAGCCAGATGCCAGATACTCCCGTGCTCAGCGGAGCCCCGGCCCAACTGCATGCACGGCCACGTTACGTCAAGTATAAAACTCGACTCGGGGGTTGGAGCTTGAAAAGGAAACTGCTTCTTTAAGCCTGCAGAGATCAAATGCGCGATATCGCGCCTGTTTAGTTAAGTAACTTCACGGCGACGAGGAGTCAGATGGCGAAATGACACAATGGAAGGACATTTAGCAATTTTTCAAGCATTCCACTCGTCCCGTTCGAGAGGTGTAAAAGTAGCGCAATTCACCGCAGGTTTAGCTACTCAAAATTGCATTGTACGAAATTAGATAAAAATAAGCACACACAACTGCAGTGGCTGGGGCGGGTGCGGGGGCGACACGGGGTGGGCAATGGGGCCCACCCGGGTGTATCCCGGAGCGCCGCGCCGGCACGAGGGCGGCGAGCCAGCCAAATAGGTATACACTTGCACGTCCGATGAGACGGGAAGACACTGGGGCACATAAATAGATATGAGCCAGCGCTCGTCCTCGTAGGTATAACTTTCTACAATATATAAACGGGTGTAAGGAGCACATGCAACGTGCTCCAACTGATACTGAAAACTCTTACATTTATATCTGGGTGCTCTGCGCCGCTCTCGTTGTATTTGCGTAGCTCCTCGAGCAGATAGACCGAAGACGGGGACGCGGCGGCAAAGGCTGAAATTTGTAACGAGGGATAAAGTGGGTGGTGATGGTGTAACAGCGATCGTGCGGAAGACTGATAAGGACTCTTGCAATATCTTTTATATTTATATTATGAAGAATCTCATCCAAATAATTAACATAGCGCTTTTTTCCCACACTACATTTGCGATTCTGGCGCTTTCTGCTTATCGCACTTGTTCGAGACTTCCCTCTGTCGGCTAACTTCAATTTATGCTAAAGCGGAGGAGCGGGTGCGGGCATAGGACATAGGTGTCGCAATTTGTTTATCCGGCAACTCATTTTGCTTCTAAACCAATGAACGGTTTTTCGTTGAACCAGAAACCATATTCTCTTCATTCTGAAAGTACAACAAAGAAATTAATACTTCTGAATACACTACACAAGTTCACATACGAATAGTTAAGGTTTGAATATTGCATATTGCAATAACTTCATTCTACTAATCCTTCCTTGCCGAATTTAACTCTAGAAACTATGTAAGCGCCTCACATTTTTCCAAGAAACAGTCGCTATAACTATTCACCAAACTAATATGTAACTTGGGCATAATCTCGACAAAAAATTAATGTTTTTTGCATACACAACAACGAATATACACAATACATAATATTATATATTATTACATTATAAAAGACCTGTCCAGTTAACTAGACATCCTAAGCCTTAAAACGTATTATGTATTTCAAATTTCAAAATGTGGCCTCGCGCCAGGGGTTACAATCGACTTACGAAAAAGCCAAAATAAGATCAAGAAACTACATTCATATACCTGAAATGCTTGCTTGCTATTACTTTTCTTACATCACTTGGTTATCCAAAAAGGCAACTTTACCCTTTCTAAAAATGAGCGGAGAAAATATTTAATTATTTGCCGTAAGTAAATTTATAAAAGTAAACTTATTTGTCCTAAATATCCGAAGAATTTTTATTCTTGAAATAAAATCAGAAACTTTCAATATGCAATGCAACATATTATGAATTTTACAAGTATGAAATAAAAGTTTGATCTTATAGATTTTTAAATGCAAATATAAAAAAAACTAACAAGTGTGAGTCTGACTCACGCTGAGAGGATTCCGTCCCTTCTCCTCTCAATTCGTGTTTGTAAATGTCCTGAATATTTCATAAAGTTCATTTTTGGGACAGCAAAACTTAGTTTGTTACAAAAGTTTGCATATATAACTATGTTAATTGGTGACATGGTTTTATTTTTTCTGTAATTTTTTTCATTTATCTTTATCGCCAAAAAATATTTTATATTTCTCACTTTGTAAAAATCGTAGATAAAGGGAAAGGGCACAGTCATTTTTTCCCACATTTTTGGTTATATATGTATATTTCAAAAATTATATGGCTTAAAAACAAAATAGAAATAATGCTTTTATTTACAGTACTTTCATATGATACGCCACACGCGCGTGTTACTTTACTTTTGAATATACGAACCCGCTATTTCAGACCCAATTTTCAATAATAATAAAAACATTTTCATAATTCTTTGAACTGTGATGGATGTGGGTAAGGTTTAAGGAATAACTAACTATAATTTTACAAAATTTCAAGTTGATAGCTTATCTAATTCCTGAGATAAACAGTTGTGTTAGACAGACAGACAGACAGACCATGTCGTACTATAAGGGTTCCTTTTTTTTCTATTTTGGTAGAAAACCCTAAAAAGGTAAAAAAAAACAATGTACAATGTAGTAGCAAAAGAAGGTTTCGAGATGTTTCATCGATTTTAATTTGAAGATGATGAGAATAACGCATTTTCAAAGTTATATTCTGCTCCGTTGCGTTAAAACCAAAGGCGTCGTTGTTTTGGTATATAAATAAATATCCACAAAATTTCTTCAACAGTCTCAAATCAAAACCAATGAAACACCTCAGGAGTTTCCCTTGTAAGAGTAGAATTAATTTAATTATATTAAAATTGGGCTAAAAAAAACTGGCATCAATATTCATCCTTGCCAACTGAATTTCCAAGGAACTTTACATGTTTTTTTATTTATTTATTCATTTATTCTAAACCTATACCCTATGTATGTATATGCTGCAAAAAGTACTACCAAAAGTACAATTTTTAAAACAAAACTACTACTTTTCTTTCTTCTTTTTGTGTCTACAAATTTTTAGTAAAAAGCCGGACTTAACCAAACAAATATTTCGGCAAATTGAAATTGGGAAAACAACTCCTATTTTCAAAATTCTGAAAAATTGTGAATGTGTAAGAACTAACCGACATTATTTTCGATACACCTTAAAATCCTGGGTAAGTTGTGCAGTAATAACAATTTTTTATTAATGTTGCCAAAACTCGCAATAGCTTACAACTTATAATAAAATTGCGAGAATAACATTAGACTAAAATTATAAGGTTTTCTCCTGCTGGGGTCATTAGAGTTATCCTTCAGTTTTTTTTCATTTGCAAAATTTGTAAACTAAATATTTAAGACAATAATGGCACAATGGGTCCTATTCTCGATACGTTGGAAATCAAATCCAATCGGAATATAGGAGATTCATAGGCATGTTAGCACTTTCAGAGAACTCGATTTTTACAAATCTTTTTAAATGTTCCATTCTGCCTAGAAATTTCTTACACGTCGATCGGATTTAATTTCCGTCGGAATCGACGACATCTTCGGTAAGAAAATCCGACAATAGTCGTGCTTATATATTACTATATGAAGTTAATATTCTAATTTCTATAATATCTTTATTTTTTTAGAAAAGAGATAAATTTGAAATATCTCACTGTTGTAGCTTGTGTCCTTTGTTTTTATTTTTGAAACCAGAAAAATCAGAATTTATTATTTCTCTGCCGGGAACCTCTTGTAGAGTGCTACCCAAAGTGTACATTTTATTAAGAATAAAAAAAAATTATTAAGAATGAAAACAAAAATGTCTTATACCAGCTCAAAACATGATAACCTTAAGGTTATACAACTGCCAGATAGATAAGAATGATCTTAATATGAAAGAGGTTCGTTCTCTTAATTGATATTAAAATTAAGTGGCTTTGTTAGATGATCAGCCAAAAAGTCGAAGTTACTTAAAAATATTAAAATTTACATTCCAATGCTAAGGAGATGAGTCACTTTCATATCTAAAGAGATTTGTGTCATTTAAACAAATATTGTTTTGACAAATTACTGTGAGGTGCAGAAAAGGCATAATGTTTCATATATGTATTATAGGAGGAGACTGTTCATAAGAAATATTAGAACCAGTTTTAATTTAATATTGCAATCAACGTAAACTCGTGCCTGAGAAAACGTCAAATAAAGTTCCCTTGATCGTCTAGAAAACCAGTAACTTTAATATTTAGTGGAGGACTGGAGATGCTCCGGGCAAGAATGCACTTCTGCAGAGGAAGTTGCAAAAATTCCTGGGCTAGGAAAATGCAATGTTATCTAACTTCCTTCTAACGAATCCGCCGAGGACAACGGACCACAGCAAACTCATTGACCGCAGAGATACTCGCCGTGCGGGAGCGCGGTGACCAAATTTTAATTACAAAAGTTTTTATGCGGCCGAACGCAGCAGGACGTGTATTAGAAATCGTTTGGGAGTTCGATTGAGTTCATTCGGCTGTTATCATATCGCAGCCCACTTTGCATGTTCAATTGAGCCAGATATGAAAAAAGTGGAGGACAAACGAATCGGTATGTCACTTTTCTTATTAGTGGAGCGTTCTAAGGTGCTGGCTTAAAAGCATGCTACATGTCACATGGGATAAAGGGAGATAATACGATAACTTGCTAAAAACCAGATAGGGGCGGCGCCATTCCAATATGCAGGCCAATCAGAGACTTATTCTTCTGGTTTTATTTCACGATTATACTTCACCTCGCGATACTAATGTGTTTTTAAACCAAACGTATATCTTAATGCCGAACGGGTAAGACGATGCATAAATGTACAGAGACAGTCGGGCTGAAGTAGCCGGCTCTGTGTGCTCACATTCACCTGGACCGCGGTGGCACAGCCACAGAGGTACGTTGGCATCAGCGCCGAGCAGATTAGGAGCTGGAGCTGGAGCTGGATGCTGAGCGCTGGGTGCTGGCTCTGGGAGCTCGATGCAGACGTGCACTTCACGGGAGACGTGTGTGGAGCTGTGGCGGTGTGTCCTAGCGCGAATCATGAGTGATGTGGATCGTATGCACTCTGCGCTATGCTGCGCCCGGCTGCACCAACCCGTACATGTGTGCAGCCGTCCCGCGCTTGCAGTGTGTTCTGCAGATGTAATACATGGCTCCAGTCGAACTTGGTCAGATGTTGTTTATTTTGCAGAAATGAAAAATGCGATTTCGCGAAACAACTGACATTTATGGCTACTTCTGATATGATGGTCATTATATAATTCAATGGCAGTTAAAAACACCCTCTTGAACAAATTCATTGATGTGTAAACTTAAAATTGCGATAGTATTGTAAAGTTTTAATGGCCTGCCTCAGACAGAACGGATTCATTTTGCCTAAATGTCCGGCGGTGGCTGTTTGTGCCAGTGTGGCCACGCAACCGGGCGAAATGTCCTGTGCTCTTTTGATTGAATGCCGACCACCGCGATTAGGTGCTATTTAAAGGACTTCCTCGTTAATTCAGGATGCATTGTGTTGCACTAGTCGTTCCCCGATTTCACTTACTAACAATTAGAAGTAATATAATATTCGATTGGATTTAAGCAAACCAATGAATCATAGTAAATTACTTCGACATGTGTTTTGGAAATATCCCAGAATCATTATTCAGAGACAGTAAAGGCAGTACTCAAGGTTTAAGCAGAAACTGTTCGAGTGTTTCAGAAAGCTTTCTTAGCCTGCTTTTGCTTAAGCCTTAAGCAGAAAAAACCAACCGTGCACAAATCAAAACTTCTTTTACATATGTATGTACAATGTGATTACTAAAGATATGTGTATGTACATATTATAATAATATAATTTATAATAGGACAGAGTTCTCCACACATTCTCGGGTATTGTTTTTATTATTAAACGTTTTTATTTAACTTGAGTTTTTTAGCATCAAATCTGCAATATATGTTTTTGAGCAAAAACGTTTCTTAAAATTTTTTTTCTTATACTTATTATTTATTAAATAAACATTTCAATAGAATTACTTACATTAAAATAAAACTTTAATTTGATTCCCGAATAGGCTAAAATTTTGTGAAATATATACTTAGCTACTAAAACATCTATACTATACACTGGAATTTTATCAATCACACTTTCTTCCAACATACAGTATGCAGCACTAACTTGCTTAAGCTCTTTCAAAATTAATTATTGAACTGTTTTAAAATTACAAATGACACCCAATTTGTTGTTACTTCATTGAACATGTTTTTAAATCTTATTAGTGCGAAATAATTGCAAAATATTATTTTTTTCGATTAAGATAACTTAATATAATGATGACTTTTGACCTCTTCAATAAGTTTTGTATTTTTTTGTTTTGTTTTTGAATAAATATATATCCAGATAAACTCGGCCTTCGCATGCAAGAAATTAGACCTTCTACAGAAGATGTTATTAAAATCATATTATTAACATAACATTATTTTCTGTGCTTAAAAGACCATAACTACTGAAATTCTAAATAAAATTTAATCATTATTATCTATTTAAATGTAGACTTTTGATTAAGTGGCTAAATAATTTGTCACCTACAAATACTTGTGTAGGTAATAGCTAGCAAAGGCAAGTAAATTATTCATTCATTCATTCAATTTATATAAGAAGATTTATGATTAATAAAATTTACAAATAACATCTGAATTTCCTTAAAATTCGGAAATCTTCTCATCGACGTTTTGTGAAGCACATTTTTCTTTAAAATTTCTTAAGTAAAAGAGGTAATCGCAGTGTTATAGCAACACTTTTTTGGGTTGATAATTTGCAATTTATAAAAAACTAAAGATCGAAACGAAAGGCAGACAGTTTATATATACTAAGTATAAGCATAGACAAACTAGATACATAGATGTCCAGTCGCATGTAAAATTTTGCGCCGAAGAAAAGCTCCACACGGCCGAAGTAAAGCTCTGCACGACTGAAGGAAAGCTCTTTTGCAAGCGACGCGAGTTTGCGCTCTTCTCTGTTGGTTTATGCCACTCACGCAGGCTCACACAGACAGGGGATTATACGAGATGACTAATGTGGTGTGTGTAACTTGGTAAGAGGGTGTTTGGCATTTTGGAATAAACAAAGAGAGAAGAGCGCAAACTCGCGTCGCTCGCAAAAGAGCTTTACTTCGGCCGTGTAGAGCTTTACTTCGGACGTGTAATTTTGATTTTCTGTGGCGCAAAATTTTACATGCGACTGGACATCTATGCATCTAGTTTGTCTATGGTATAAGTAAATGAAGCAGTTTGAATTCCGCAATGAATTAATAAAGATAACTCTTTTTTCAACTTCGGTTTGTTTCATTCACTTACGTCGGACATTCCCTGATTTATGCACTTGATTTCGCGGAAGGACGAATTCAAATCGCGCGCGATGTCTTTGAAAGATAGGGCTACCTCGAAAGCCCGGCTCTTCACCCGGGCATATGCAGAAATACCAGTACTAATTTTTTCAGTTGCAAGATGCAAACGTAAACGCACGAAGGAGATACAAGACTGGATTCAGCGACAGGAGTCCTAAAGAGCGTTTTGTTTAAGTGCCCATATGAAAGGAGAACCACGTACTTGTCTGAAATATCGAGGGTTTTCTGGCGAGAGCAAAGTTCATCAAGTATTCCGAGTTCGTTTTTAATTTTCCAACAGCGGAAAGGACTGACGGTGACTGATTATGATTATGTATGTTTAGAATAACTCATTTTCGCACTTTTCACTCGACCGTTATCAAATTCTGCAAGGACTTTGCTGTTCAGACAGATAAACTCCCACATCTGTCTTTGCTGCTGACGCGATAAATGACGAATACTCGGTAAACCCTTTCGAGAAGGGTCATTTTCTCTGGTTGCTTATTTTGTCCATAAAAAATTAATGTTGAGATAAAAATGTGTTTAAATAACGAGTTCAATGTAATTTGATCAGTTTTTAACCCAGTTTCGTAGCTTCGAATTCAAAATATAGAAACTTAGATTAGATTTAGGGTAATTTAATACATTACACAGTCTAATGTAAAATTGTAACTATAGTGATTTTAAATATTTTGGGATGTATTTTTGGGAACATTTGTTAAGTATCTATATGTAGGTATACAGGGTAACAAAATACAGTTTTAATTAAAAACGACAGTTTACGAATCACGTTAGTGCGTAGGCTGGCTTTAGATTTATTAATAATATTCATATTATCCATGGAAATTATCATTTCAATTGTCTTTTAGAATATTAGTTGTTTTTTTTCATCCTACAAATTGTTTTCTAAGTAGTTTTCAATAGTCCTTTTCAAAGGAGCAGCTTTAGCGAGCTCATACGATTGTGCAGAGCGAAACATTAATTGTCATTATTGTGAGAATACCTGAAAAATTCCTGCAATACGACGATAACGCACAAAATTATACAGCAAGAGCAAACCAACAATAAATAAAAATTGGAAGGAGGAAAAACATCTCACTAAATCACGATGTAGATTGGCCGATTTCGGTTCTTGCATTATAACACTTTCACGGATCGTTGGACCGTAAGTCCCGAGCAGGGCTCGCTAACATAGGGACTAGATCAAATATAGATATTCCATTGTGCACGCGATTTTCGAGCCGGAGCGAGGCCCTGAAATCTCTAGATCGACATCAAATGGTTCACAGTTGCACTCCTCTGTTTAACTTTAATGAGTCTGCCAGTATGCCTCAGAAACTAAATCATTCCAACAAATCTCCACTCTTCAGAATCCGTGTTCAGGAGGAATACGTAGTGCACATTGAGATGTAGCGATTGCGCCGTGGCCGGAGTATCGGATGGAAACAAAAACCCAATTGAGGCAAAATCAACTCGCGATGGTGTTGCTTCAACAAATTGTTAGTTCGAGAAATTTTATATTGACCTTTAATCTGACACGCTTGTGGCAATAATAACAACAATATCTAAAACAAGGAAATTAACACCTTTAAGCGTATCAGAGCTCCTTTCGCGAGCGGCCCGGTCCGAGGTCGCGCCGCGCCGCGCTGCCAAGTCGCGCCAAGGAATCGCAATCGCGGGTCTTGGACTTGGCTGGGAAAGCGGCCCGCTCGCCTTAATGATACGCTGAACCCGGTGACGAACAAACACCTCAGGTCTCGGAGGAGCAAATAAAGCAAGTCCGGCAATAAAAGAATTTCAATTTGCCTCGGACATTGTCGAAGTGGAGCTTTGTTGAGTGTGGCGGTGGTGAGGCGGCGCGGTTTTTCTCATTCTTTTGTCTTCCAGCGACCAAACAAGAATTCCCGAGATAACTAAAATCAAAAAGACATTTATAAAAATTTGTTGCAGCGCTCTGTTACAAGGAAAACAAGTAAAGATATTTGGCTTTCGTTATGATAGGCGGAATGCGTCTTATCTCCGCAACTGCACTCAGCTAATCTTCGAAACTTATCTCGTGTCTGGCAAGTGCTGTTTGCTGGACCAGAGATCGTCAGGGTTGAGAACGCTCCTCTTCGGGCGAGTGTGCAGCGCGCGGCGACCACGAATTAATTCCCGTCAGCGCAGGGAACAGTATGCGGCTCCGGGGCTCCGGGGCTCTCGGGGCAGACGGCGGACGCGATAAAAGGCAACTGATTTTGGGCAACCCTGGAGACATAACGTCCTGGTTCCATGAGCACGCTATCTAAATGCCAGTCTTTCAGTCTCTATTTCCATTATGATGCAAAGATACGGAACTTGAAAAAGATATCAACACACCACAAAATATCCTCGCGAGATACCCGGGTGCACGTGTGTTGGGCCCCAATGGGACTGGGAAATGACTTAATGGCTCATTGCGCGCCGGCTCCTTAGCCGGCCAGAGGAGCTCGCGCCCGAGCTGAGACTCCTCCGAGTTTAAGTTTATCACCTTTGCTTGACCGAGACGTACCCCAGTCGCCGTCGAATAAGTGCCCGCTCGACAAATTGAACAAACATCGGAGACGGCCCCATTTCTGCTCCTCGTCCCGAGTGCATTTCTCGGAAGAGATTTTTATCTTTTTGCAAATTATAATTTCTAGATGAGTTGCTTATCGGAGCCATAGCTTCCACCCAAGAGCGCTATCGCCCGCAATTAAGCGCTTCTGCTGATAACCGAAAATCCAAACATATGAAAACACCATCCTGCAAGAAGCGACAATAGTACGAGTGTACGCCGGACTCAGTGAATTTGAAACCGAAAGTCTGCGCCCCCAGATATGGACTTTATTTCCAACGATAATCCCCAGATAACTCCTTATCGCAAATAAGCATACAAAGATTCACTTTTCCTTAATTGCTCGCATACAGTGGACTCCACTTATCGTTTCGACTCGGAGCGATTACGCTAAATTTAAACATGGTGGCGGATTTTGTCGCTCCGCAGAGGAGTAGGCGTTTCTGGACCCAAAGTGATTGACCTTCAAGCGCCTCAGCGGTTATCAGGATGCGCAAGTAGTTACAGCCGCGGTACGTCCATTGGACAACGGAAATAACTAAATTTTATTTAAAACAGGAAAACTTAGTACCACTAAGAAAACTATCGGTCAAATTTGTTCCATAAAAAAACAGATCATACCGTTAAAAATCTGGCATACTAAAATTTTGCGTGTTTAAGGAGATAAATGTCGCTATTTTTTAATAATGTACAAATGTATCACATAAAATATCTTCCGCCCTCTATTTTTATGCTTATATGACTTATTTCAAAACTTTAACTGGTAATATTAATATCTTTCCCCGGTTAAAGAAATTTAATTTAAACCGTTTTTATTCTAAAGTTCTAAGATCGCTTTTAGTATTTTCGTAGGAAATTTTTAATAAGAATAATTAATTAACCTACTAGCTTCTGTATTTATCTCTTCCAAAATCCTGAAGTATCCAAGATTTTTTTTAGGTAGACCATTGTGGAATGTCTAGTTTACTACAAAATAATTAATTTGACTTTAAAAATAAAAATACAGATATACGGATTTTTATATTTTAGCAATACAACAAATATAATTGCTCCAAAAAATTTATTTTACTATGTAAAAAAAAAGTTCAAGCCTGTTTTCCCTATAGATAATAATATTTTCCCTGTTTAAACAGCTATAACGTCTAAAGCTAGACGTACCTCTTTCCTTTAAAATTATCATTCAAAAATAGAAGTGATGTTGTCTAATCAAGTGACCTTGCTGGCATCCTAAAATCTCCAAAAAAGAGAAATAAGATAAGGTAGAAAATTTTTGCTAGTAAAATCTCAACGACTTGTCTTTGGGAAAATGTTAAAATCTTTACACTTTGGACCGATACCACAAAAGGTTAATTTATTCAATAGTTAATTAAAATTGCTTGAAAATCGGGACTTGTATTTATTTGGAAATTTCTGTGGGTGTGTTTTCGAAACCTTCACATTCTATCCAAGGAAAATATAAACATAATTCATAATGAAGCAAATATGTTTATTAAAACACATATGGAATGTTAACGCAACTATGATAAATAAAAGCGGATGCAATAGTAGCACATATTTTTAGGAAGCCCCGAACATCTTCTAGATGAAAATTTCACATAAAATTACTGATTTGCTTAAAAAATTAATAAAAAAGTTTATGTAGTTATATTTTGTATACAAGTAATATTCAGCCTTCTAAAGAACTAAAAACAGGATGTGTCTGTTGTCTGTAGCAAATATTTTTAAACGGAGAGATTCAAACTCACGGTAGTTGATAGTTTCATGTAAAATCAAGCTTTATATGGTTTTCGAAAATAAGACTAGATTGCCCGCGAAGAAATCATTTTGGCTGCTTTTTAATTTCAATTATTAAGAAAATTATATTTATAATGATACAATTTATACTTCTTCTTCTCCTTTTTATAAAAAGTCCCATGATCCCAAGAAATTGTACATTATAAATATAATTTTTTTACTAATTGAAATGAAAAGCAGTCAAAATGACTGCTTTGGGCAATCCAGTGTTAATAGATGCCATTAAAATTTGATCTCATTGAAAAATCTATATAAAAATTATTGATTTAGAAATTTATGACAATATGTTTTTGGTGAGAGGACCTCCCTCCAACTAGCATTATTGTTATTATTATTATATAATTTTTGTTATAACTTTAAAGGCTGATCTAATTCGACAGAGCAGTAATCTTTGCTTAGTTCTGAATTTGTTGACGGTGCGAATATTTTGCCTCGATGATCAATGAGCCCACTTTTTATGGGTTCGAGTGAAAATACTCTGGGGAGAGATGGATTTTCGTGGTTTTGGATTACGATGCGACCCGGATTCGAAAGTGTTCGAAAAGGCCGTTCATTGAGGAACACTTAAAGCAGCCAGAGGTGACTGATGAGTCAGCGATGATCCCCAAGAGGCAACTGGGCAGTAAGGAGGACGGTAAGCAGCAAAAACCGAGGCCTCAACAGCGAGGAATTAATGCGACCTGCGAGCAGCCTTGCCCTGCGCAATCGCTGACAAATAATCGCCCGAACTCAGCACCGGTATTAAGTAAAAATGATATCATCAGCGAGCACACAAGACCGAACCCGCCGATGCTGATAAAAATTTATTGTTCGAGCCAAACAAAGTATCTCCGAGTCCATACACACGGGGCCTATTTAAAATACGCCAGCAAAACCAGTCGCTTATCGCCAAAATCCAGGAAATGGCAACAGATAAGACTTGGGAGTTACATTGGTCTTCACTTACATACGGAACCATGCTGGTAGGTAAATTTATGTTGCTGTCTCATGCCCGCCTGCAACGACATGGATAGCTGGTGACACGTCCGGGCCGTGGCGAGTGCTCGCGGGCTCACGGGCGCACGGGCTCACGTGTGGAGGAACTTTCTCCGAAGAATATTAGTTAGTAACGGCTTGGAGAAATGCAAATGCCCGTTCTCGCACCGACTGCAGATTATCAAATTCAAATCGGGGAGCAGGGTTCTCGGCGGCCCAGCCGCGGAAATTCGCCTCGCACCGCGAGGAGCTGGGCGGCCGGGCCGGGGCCAGGGAGCTCCGACACCTACCTCCGCCGCGACCCAACATCTCGGCTTTTTCTTCTACGAAGCCAAACAAAAGCAATCGCTATTAGCATACTGAGTGGTGATCGCTATCGCACTTTGTCGCCTTTTTGTTTTACGGCTCCGTATGATGTCACAGTCAAATGTGCTATCCATTCAAATGTCGCGCCAACGGCAACCGCCGACCGCTGGGCCGCCGATCGGCCCGGGCCCAGCGACGGCTAATAGTAGGGAAACGGCAAAAACGGCAAGTAAGAGGGTGCTTCGTACGTACTTTTGAGTAGAGGCTTCGGATTGGACTGCTTCCTTCTGGACATTATTGTCAGTCTTCGCTACATTAAACAGTAGAAGGGTGGTCCACGGCGTGGGCGGCACAAAAACAGAATTCTTGTTCACATCACTTTTCCTTTCCTCGCGCTAGGATTCCTCGAGCACCCTCTGAGTTGTTTACCATTTTAATTTTGACAACTAAACACATCTGTCACTTCGACCGAACGACCTCAAACACCACCTCGCTACGACGATTTTTCCGCTACTAAATCTCAAGAATTCCGGGAGAAAGCACTTGGCTTGCTTAAGAGAGCGCACCTCCGCAGCGCGGCCCGGCTCCAAGCCGTCCCTACACCGCGCTGCGTTCGATTCCACGCGTGCCGCTTAAGAGAGAATCCCGCTTTAACGGGGCCGAAGAGAGTTCCAGTTTACACCACCCGCTATACTCACCACCCTGCAAAGGTGAGTTCGGCTCGTTTCGCTCCGATTTTTGTACATTCCGGCAGAAAAGTCTCAACGTGTACACTCCTGCTGTAAGACGACAGCTTTCCGCGGAATTTCGTTTTTATTATTTTGCTCCATTATTTTCTTAAAAGTTTTATCAATCACTTTAAATTAAATACTACTGGGAGAGTCAATTTCTTATAAATCAGCAATTTAACTTTTCTATACCTAACAAAAGTTTTTTGTTTTCTCAAAATCTACTCGTTTTTATATTTAAATCGTACCTGTAACGGTCACAAAGAACGGTAGGATTTCAAAAAACATCTTGGGCGCTGTAATTTTAATTTCTTTAGGTTTTACCTCTAATTCTGCTGAGATTTGATTTAGAAGTAGAAATTAACGACCTATCTTTGGCTTTTGAGGTAACTTTGGGCAATGAATTGCTCAGAAATAGCACAGCAGGTTCCATAATAAAATCCTCCAGCACCCTGAAGAAGAAAATGTCGCAGAGCTGGGAGGGACAAAATTAAACTTTTACAGTCGTTCATTTTAAAATGATGACAGAACCGGAAATAAAGTCTCCGGTTGGATGGGCCGGACTCCGGAGCTAATCTGAATATGGTCAAATGCTCCCCTTTCAAGAGACCCCGGGCTGCGTCGTAGGTCGGGTCAAATGACCAGCTGCAGAGTGGGCAGGGCAAGTTAGCCGCTATTGGTGGTGCTAAGGGATGCGATTTTTTAAATTTGCGCCATCAGTAGTCCATAAATTGCCATGCGGACGAGCAAAACCAACCATCTTGAAATATTGCCATCGATACCCATAAGAGCCACTTATAAACACTTTCGTGCCGCACTAAATGCAAATGTGTGCCCGGAATATTCCAAATTAGTTTTCTCTATCTGCGGGCAATATCTTGGCTACTGGAATCCTCTGAGTTATGGTCCTGAAAAGGCAAGGCAGTCGCATAAAGCGCTTACTTAACTAAATTGTCGCTCCGTGGGAGATATCAATAAATTACAAACGAGCCAATCTAAATGAATACAAATTTGTAACGGGGGCTGTTAAAGCGCTATCAAAAAGTTCTTTATAGTTTCATTAATCCTGCAGATTTAGGAGCAGTTGAAGCATTCAGTAAAATAGGAAAACGTCAGGCGTCGAAGATATCCCAATTCCGTCCTCTGCGAATTCACACGGCGGACAACAGCCGCCGGGAGCACTACTTGAATTCAAATTGCCATTAACAATTTTCCGCAATTAGAACGTCCATCGCCAATATTTCTTTTTTAATCAGACCACTGCTTTTCTGGGACATAGGGCAAATAAAAGGGCGGTTTGTAGTTTGGGTGGTGCTAATGATTTCTTAATTACAAAGAGATAGGTGACCATCAAGCGCGGCCAGTATTATTAACTGGAAATGTAATTAACATGCTTTCGCAATTTTTTACTACTGGAAAGGAAATGCATCAAAGAATAAATCTCGGTGTGCAGCCAATTAAAGTGAAAACAGCACAGCTTGAACGGCAAAATTTAAGACTATTAGCTTTCAGGAAATATTAATTTAATTTACAATTATGGAGGGGCGTTTTTAATTTTCTTCTGCAATTTTGATTATTATTTCTTTAGTTTTTCTATTTTAAAGTGTAATTTCAGTTATGTTGAACTTCTTAAGAAATTATGCGACTGAAGGCAAAATTAAAAATGTGCAAATAATTTTGTAGCCTATTTTTAATGTCCGGGAATTTTTTAAAATATGTGATTTTACCTTGGAAATGTTTATTAAAATTTGGAAAAGCTGCCACGCTTTCTTCAATGTCGCAGAGGCCGCCTCTCAAGCTGCACGCCGACATGTGGAGCATATAAAAATGTAAGGGGGCCCAGCGGGACTGCGTAGCCTCACCTCGGCTTGTACTTTGCCAGTTATTTTTTCGGTGGCGTGATGATGCAATGGGGCTACCAGTTTGCTGCACGAAGACTGACCACCAGCTCTGACTTCCGCTTGGGTTGGGAGGGTCAAGAAGCTGCGCCAAAATTGCGCAAACTGGCATATTGTGACTAAGATTTCGAGGGCCTTTCCCGCGCGCAAAATTTACATATTTCTTTCGATTTTAAACTTGAAATTTACGATTGAAACCAGGATACTGACTGACGCTATAGGCATATTGTGTATATGTATATACTCGTATGATGAGTGCGAGCTCTGAGGATTTTGGGATCTCGATTTTGTTATTTTAGATGGGCATTGCTAAACTAAGCCAAATAGTCTACTAGGGACTCTGAATTCGATTTATGTATGTATATGTTCAACAAGGCAATTCAGCTATAAAAGTTACATCACGATCACAGGAAGGGAATCGCACGAGGGCGGGTTTCACCTTAACCCTTCTGATGCTCGGTAAGTCTAACTCAGAGCTAGAGTTGAAAACAATTTTATAAATTACAGTATAAACCCGTTTGCACGCTCAAGTGCACCTAGTTCTCCAGCGCTCGGGGAATTGAACGCCGCTCAAAAGATAAGGCCTGCATGCGGCACGAGCGTGCTACGCCCGGGGCCCCACTTAAGCTCGGAAAGCACCCCGCATTTTTCCATCCCGCACAGCACGCCGCCGCGCAGAGCAGATAATTCTGTTTGCCTACGGTCGTTCTAAAAATAAGCCCCTAAACTTTGAACCCGAATTCGCCGCCACATGAGCTCCACCCACAGCTCCTCAAAGTCCCGAGTTTGCTGCACAAGCCCCGCTGGGTCCTTTCCTTCGCCGCCTGCTGACGTGCCGCGACGAGTGCCGTCAGTGGCGGTCGATTGCGAAGCGTCGGCTCAACGTGCCCTCGAAATACGTCACACCAGCGCTCGGCGTGATTTCATTCCGCGAAAAGCGCCCGGCGTGTGGTTGCAGCGCCCAGCCCCAGCCCCAGCCCCAGCCGCGGCCAGGGGAGCACCTGTTCCCTGCGCGCTGAGCCTGAGACGACAGCAAAACAAAGCGAGGCGGCTCGGCGCGGCCCACCAACGGCCAGCCCCCCGGCCGCACACCCCCTGTCTCGATGACTCGCGCGGCCCGGCGAACGGACCCTTGATCTCTCGCGCGGTGTTCACGTGAACACCTCGCCGCTGCCATGAGGTCAGCACGTGAACAGAAGCTTCCGCGGCTGCGATTGGTCCGCGGAAACGAGCCCCTCGCTGGCTGGCGCTGGCCTCACTCTTTCTGTTTACAAATTCGACGACTCACACTAGCGCGCGGCGCGTGTGTGTGCGGCGCGGTCACCCCGTCGGCGCATGGCTCGATTGCTTCAGCGGGCCGCCGAGCCTCTTTCGTCATCGAGAAGGCCTGGGCAGGCAAAGGGCGTCTCGCAAGTTTCGGCGGATGTTTGCCCTGAAAAGATTCGGCGGGAACATTTTCGGTTGCTGTGGGCGGGCTAGAGAAAGTCAAAATGTCGAATAAATCGCGACTGCAGCTTGTGCATAGTGATTGCTATGCAGCACTCCCGGAAGTCGTTTTTTTCACCGAAATGAGCTGCGGAGCGCCGTTCCTCCGGGGCACCCTGTGCGCGGCTCGATGGCATCATCGTACATCACACACCCATTGAATGATTTCTTTCTTGCCGCTGCCGCCTGCCGCCCGCCGCCAAAGACGTGCCTAGCTCCGCGTTCAGTTCGCACAAGTTGTGATTGCGAGTTGCGAGGCTTTGTCTGGCCTGGCGAGCGAGCGACAACTCATTCTGCAGTCAGCAGGACAGGAGAAAGGTGCAGTTCGCGGAGAGACAATTACATGAGATTTTGGAAATAGTGCGGTGCTAGTGAAAAAAGGAAAAAGTTATCTATTTACCCCGAATCGCGAGACATTTTAGTGCGCTGAAATGGATGTTGGAATGCTGCCCTCACCCCCAGCCACCCCGCCCCTTGAATACACCGAAAATGTAAGTAGCTGGCATACCCAGAGCCAGAATTAGTCGTATTAAACGCTCTCGAAGGTGTGAAAATCAGTCGGACATCAAGCAGCCCCCGCGATTAATCGTCCCGAAAAATAAATCCGCTTGAGTGAAAAGCCAAATGCATCGGTGCTCGGTCCCGCTCGCGCCCGGGGGATTTGTGAAAACAAACCGCCCTGTCCCGCTCTGGCGCACGGCCATGCCGCGATCACGCACCGTACACTCAGGTATCAGCTGGCGTTCACGTGAACAGCGCGCCCCTGGCGCTGCTCTGGTCTGGGCTCTCTTACATGCGGCCGCCGCGGTGGGGCAGGGGGGAAGTGGGCGAGTCGGTCGTTTATGGTTATGACGTAAAGGGGCCTGATAGGAAATGGGCACGAAAAATGCGCAGCGCCTCCGAGGTGCTGCTCTGACTGCGAGCTGTTACAAATGCAAATGCGGCTCCGAGGGGCTTCGGAATTTATTTTCTTTCGGCCAGAGCACCTAAAAGAGTTATTATTCCATTTATTGATATCTGAATGATGAACTCTGAGCAGCGAGATGCGTGAAATCTTTAAATAAACGAAAAGGGGCCATTCTTGCCAAAACTAAGGATTACTAATAGAAAAGTAAATATAGGGAAATTCTAAAAGAGCTGCTTTCAGGAATTCAGCTTCAAGGCCAATTGCTGAATTGTGCAATTCGCTACAAATACTGAATTCTTCAAAAAAGCCATGGCCTTTTTTTTAACAAACTCCTAGGACCAGAAACGTGCAAGAGAAAATATTTTAGAGTTAAGCTTTAGCACTGAAATATACTTAACTAATAAGCAATTCGGGCTTTCGAATGCGAGCAATTATAAAATGTTTATCATTAGTACTATTGAAAAATGCAGTGTACTCATTAAGCATTCCTCTTTTTTCCAGGACAAGAAAGCAATTGAGCTGTCTTACGCAGCCGTGAAGGAGGCGGTCATAAAAGGAATAATCACCCCCAATCCCTCAGATACTGAAGATGATGGCGACTTCTTGCCCAACAAGCGTCTTCGGCTCATGGTCGAGTCGCATGCCGCCCAGCAGCTGGATGTGTCCCAGGAGCGCGCCAGTGTGATAATGCACGTGGGTAGGAACGGGGTCTGCACGACCCCAAAAGATACAGGAGTTTCGGAGAAAGACGAGGGGGGCCGCTTCGAATTCGAGACGGAGAACATATTTCGACGAGTGAAATTCAAAATTGGGCGTCGCATCGACCTCGCTAACCCCATTGAAAGAACCACTAGCTGTTCTCTGGAACCAATCCATCAAGAAGCCACCTGCAGTTCAGCCGCCGATCCAGTCGAAAAGGAGGCGCACCCAGCTAGAGCCACTGAAGAAAGCAAGCTGAACGAGAAATGCACGGACAGAAAGAGGCCAACCGCGCAAGCGCAGCCAAAGAAGCATTTTCAGGTGATTGCGCCAAAGGACATATATTGCATAGCTTCTGCCCAGGCGAAGTTGATTCCCGCCCAACTGCTCGTGATAAACTCATCCAGCAGCTCCTTGCCTCGAATACCAGTTGCGGCGGCGGGGGCTCCAAAAAACATTCCGGAACGACGAAGAGTTTACGAGTGCCAGCATCCAAATTGCGGGAAGAACTACTTCAAATCGAGTCACCTGAAGGCACATCAGCGCGTCCACACGGGGGAGCGACCGTTCGTATGCAAGTGGGAGAATTGCGACCGGCGATTTTCGCGATCGGACGAACTCTCGCGGCACAAGCGCACCCACACCGGTGAGAAAAAGTTCGTCTGCCACGTCTGCCAGAAGAAGTTCATGCGCAGCGACCACTTGTCGAAGCATGTGAAGCGGCACGGGAAAGAGAAAGCGCCCTCCGCCCCGGGGAACGCAATTATCCACCTGAGGCCCCTCATCCCAGCCCCTGTGCAACTGCACATCTGCAGCAATGCCACCTACCCCATGCAAGTGGCTAGCTCTGGATCTTGAAGACGCATTCCACCCTGCGCGCGCCGTTACCGTCTGTGATAAACCTTATTTTATAACACAACGTATTTATTACACTATGCTAAGAAGTAAATCTTGGAGATTGTATGATAGTATTTAACTGTATTTAGGCTAAGCTGTTCCACGTCAGTTCACTGACTTCTGAGAAATTAAGTTTTTGTGGAAAATAGATTTATCTGAAGAAGATCTCAAATGGTGTTTTAATCATTTTTGTATTTGTCCTGGCCGAAGTATTCTAATCTTCTAATTTTAATAGTATTTAGCAGTTGTATACTCCTTGTATTCATATGATGTATGTATACTTTCAAAATTCGAACCTGTTGATGATGTTATCATTTTTTTTGTCTTTTGCTTTAAAAAGCAACAGCATCCCTAGTGCCATTCCTATCCCTGAAGCAAAATTGGGTTTCGCTTATATTAGGTTCGAGTTTTCTAACTATTCTGTTAAAATGAGTTTCAGAATACAAATACTTAAAACTTTTCTTCGATACGGCGTAATAATTTATTATCTTTTATATATAATTTTATGTTAGCGATTAAGGGAATAGAAACAAACTGGTTAATGTACCCAATAATCGTATTTACTTAAAATTCCCACAACAGCCCTGAAAAAGGTTTACAGGTTAATATCGTCCCGTACCTGCTCAGCTTGCCAGGAAAAGCTAATGCTATTAATAGTATTAATGGGTTCTTAGGCCCCAATTAACGTAGTTAGTTCTGTGGGAGCCACAGATGCTGGAGAGCAAGCTTGCCTCACGGACATTTCCCACGTGTCCAATAGGTGCGAGAGTGAGTAGCACCTGGGAAGTTTCGAGATTCTGGATATCAACGCGTTCTGCACAGCCATTAAGAACGGAGTAGCCGAGTACTCATGCTCGGTGAGGGAACAATTAGGCGCAGTCATCGGATAGTCCTCTGAAATGCACTGGGTGAGATGGGTACAAATCATCGAATTAGGGGAGCACTTACCGGGAATGCTCACGCTCACCGGAGGTACACATGGCAGCCTCTTGTCGTCCAAGCAGCAAATTAATTTGATTGTCTTGTTATTATTCTGCGAAGATGCGTCCAATGAAATTTTGAACTTTTGGTCCAACCGAGCTATCTCTCCTTGTAGAACGTGGGGTATCTCTGGGTTGAGGGACGAGCTATCCTCTGTAGAAAGGCGCGGCTGCTTGGCGCTCGATGGTACACCTCTTCGAAACAAAATTATATGTAGAAAGGAAATACGTAAGGAAAGCACTTCGTCTTACTTAATATCTGTGCCAAACAGGGCCTCCAGGCAAGGACGGAAAGTTCGTTGCAGCGTGTGATTTCCTACCGGGCTTTGTAGAGTAGCACTGACAACCTCCAAGAGTGGATTGTTGCTCTAGAATAGATCAAATTAAGTCTCAACTCGATGTTTACCTCTTTTGATATAAAAAAAAACTTACCCCAAATTGGCTGCTGGAGGATACAAACAACGAGTTGCTAAAGTCCATCATTTCTAGAGCTTTCTCGCACTTTAGGAGAATGTCCAAGGCAATTCGTTGCTGGGGATTGCAAAGTATTTCGAGCAATTTGTTCATTTTGGAAATTTTTTCAACATCTATAATGTTAGAGGACAACTTTTGAAAGCTCTGGGTATATTAATAGTGTAGTGTAGGTACCATCGTTTCCTATTTTTGCCACCATCCGCTTCAGCGGCTCGATATACTTGGTAAGCTGCTTGTACTTCTCTCGGTACATTTGGTCCTCCTGGGCACTAAAAGGACTGGAGCTCGTCACTTGGCCGGGCGTATTCAGTGGAGCGTTCGGAGATTGGCGCAAAGCTGAATATTTGAAATTTTTAAAATGTGATATTTCAAATGAGAAAAATTACCTCTCTGTGGGTTCGACATAATATTCGACATTTGCGGACTTGACGAGGGCACGAGTGCAGGACTCGGAATCATCTGGGAGGTTTGGTGTTGTTGATTTATCCCCGCTGGGGACGAAACAATCGGACTGGGACTCTGTCGTAAAAATTGACTTTGTCCGACAGTGCGTCCCGCTTGAAAAATATTATTGCTCCCGACTGCAACATTTTGTGATTTTTGAGGCATGTCTTGCACGTTCATAATTTTGTTAATACCACCTAACATATACCGCAAAGTTTTTAAAGCAACAACGAGTTAAGCCTGCACTTACCTGCTGCATTCATTTGGGCGGCGTTCTGGGGAATTCCGATCTGGTTCCCGGAGTTGATTGACGCCTGGCTCAGCTGTGACTGGGCGTTGAGGGTGTTCATGTTGGCCGGCACGCTCATTTGACTTGGCATACTCGTTTGGGTCAGTCCATTGGGGACAACGTTCACGGCATTGCTTGCGTTAATGCGCCCCATCATCTGGTTCATCTGGGGGTGGTTCATGCCGACCTGGAATTGAGCTACGTTCTAGAATTGGACCGTCGACTTTTGAAAATTCCTTCTTACGTTTATCTGGTTCTGGCTCATCGAATTCATGGTCATCTGTGGAACGCCGCTCATCGAATTGATGGGCTGCCCTTGCATTGCACTCGTCATCTGCATCTGACTTGTGGGCATTTGGTTTAACTGCCCGGGAATGCAGTTTCCGAGCTGACCGCCCTGGTTGCCCATGGGGCCAATGTTGATGTTCATGGAGTTTCCCATGTTGTTCATGTTGCCGGCCATTTGGGGTCCCATGTTGCTCGGTCCCATGTTGTTCTGGTTGATGTTCGCTCCCATCGGCACGTTCATCTGACGAATTCCCTGGAGATTTTGCATCTGTTGTCCTGGTCGCTGTTGCTACAATACAAGAGAGCTCGAATTAATCTAGGCTCATGTTCCAGTTAGGCTAGGAGATCTGGTCAGTAGATCCAAACCTGTGTCAGAGTCTGCAAGAGATTTGAAGCAGCTACATTGCCTCCAATGACAGAGCCCTGGGAGATCTGATTGTTCTGGTTGTTCATCGTCATCATCTGCGTGTTCCTGGATCCTTGGCTAGCGAGGTTCTGCAGGGCATTAATGGGGTCCTGCATTATGTTGTTGTTGGCGATGTGGGTGGGTTGCGCTTGTGCTTTGCCTGGACCTTAAGAATTTCGCTTAATGCTTAAAATTTTATAAAAATGGGGCCGACCACTCACGGAAATGCACAAATAGTTTCGCAATTAGGCCCAGGTACTCCTCTCGGTTCCTTGACTTTTTGAAGATATGTCCCTCCATCACTGTGGCATTCTTTGAAGGGTCGGGTGATGAGTTTTGGATCAGCTCGTGGCTAAGAAAAAATCCAGTTAATGGTAAATGAGTCAATCAACCGATTTGCGGAGACTCACATTTTCGCGATCATGTTTTGTCGGAAGTCCTGCGACTGCCACTCTTCTGCCATTTTGCGGGCTTCGTTTAAGTGGGTTCCTCGGGACAGTGGAGGCTCCGACGATGCAGACCTGGAGAAGCAGCTTAGCTTCTTCTTTGGGATGTCGTCCCTTCGCGTAGTCCAGCACAAGACCGAAACTTTCTAATTAATTAATCACAAGCGGCCAGCCCGAAAACAATCAAACCATGACAAAGCAAGTTGTACTAGATCTCAATGAACTTTGTAAAAGGCAGACAGCAGCAGAAACAACTCTTCTTCTTATTTAGCTACTGTTGCCTGGCTCTGCTTGTTACAAAAAATATGACGAAACTCGAAGCGGAATAACGGAAAAAGGAATGGGTACAGTTTTGATTACGACGTTATCACGAGTCGCGGTTTAATTCCTGCGTTATTTCAGCAAAAGAAGGGAAACCAAAAGAAATACTATCGAGATGTGGATGGATTGGAGAATGGACTGTGAGGTGAGAATGGTAAATTTGGTGTTCAGGCCTGGACCAAATAAGCTGAAGCAGCAGAACTATCGGAGGATAGTAACCTAAGAACAACCAACCAAAGAAATACCAGATTGCACTATTTGAAAGGTTACTTACTTGAAATTTTAATTAATTTTTTATTTCGAAGGTTTCGATTTGAGTCAATTTTAATGTTTTTACGACGTTTCATCAAAAGTTCAAAGATAAGAATTGCAAACTTGTTCCCCATTTTCTTTAATGTAATGAGGTTCTCCAAATTTAATTTTGTTCACATTAAATTGCATTAAATTATTTTGCACACCGCAAAATGACCTAGGAATTGTTTTCAAATCAACTTCAGCCCAACTTCCAGAAAGACCTGCCTGTTTCGACTTTCGCTTGCAGTTTTGCAGACTGTTCCCGAGCAAGAAGAAGAACTGGTGTTTGGGCACCTACGTGCAGTTTTGGTTCTAATGTCATCGTGCTGTGGATTAAGATTTGCTGACGTTTTGGCTTTAATTGGAATTTAATTGTCGCAGGCTATTTTCCCGATTGCACTTGGCGGAGACGGGTGCTACAAAAGTTGCCTGTATTTTGCTGTGCTGCACTCGTGATTTTGGGGCCGTGAAGGCATCGCAGCTGTCGTCATAGCGATAACGTCCAAACAGAAATTTCGTTGATGGAATAAACAGGTGAGAATTTGTTAGGAATCCAAGCACGTAATGGACAATTATGTTGATATCGTCTGTCGCACCAGGAGAAAATACGATGGATAATTGGAAGGTAGGGAGCCGCGTATAAGAAATGAGTAGAAACATTAGGCGATGTCACCAATCAATTTTGATACTTTGTCAAATTCGCCGTAGTTCTCTAGTTGAGTGCAGATTCCCTTAAGGGGCCCTGTGGCCCTCTGGGAATTTAAAGCACGCTAAAAGGTGATGTAGATATTCGAAGACCATCTTAAATTATTTTGGAAACAAGTTTGTGACAATTGTGTCGTAAGGAAGACTGAAGTAAATTTTCCTTAAATTTCGTCAATATCTGCTTAATATTTCCTACAGTATTAATAGTTCAATACTTCAATTACCTGGTCAAAGAAATATTTTATTTTTATCAATAGTACGCTTCCTAAAATTTCTAATTAGTACCAAAATTCGAGAGGGCCTTAGTAGCAAAATTTGAAGAATATTTTTTTTTAGTAGGGATGGTAGTGAGAAAGAAAATTATGTGTAATTTAATTCGTCATAAAATTTTACAAATTTTTAAAATTTAAATATCTTTCAGCGAATTTAGATAGAATTTTGAAAAAAAAACAAATGCATAAAATATCATTTGTGGCCAGTATTTTTGATAGAATTTAAATTTTTATAGGTTAAAAAAAAAAAAGGACAAGAACAAATGAAATAAGTACTTGAAGCTTCTTCTTACAGGCAATAGCCGACAATTTTTGGAGATGGATGCGAACTGTGCGAAAGACGGGTTGAGATACTACAAAGAGCAGATTCCGAACTTTCAGCCCGGTCTACCGTGCAACGACTTCTACCAAGAGGGCTATGGGGCGAAGGGTGACGTTAAGGACCGAAGGACCTACCCTACTGGTCCGCTTTACTATCAGTCAAGCTACAAGCCTGATGCTGCTTACCGGGACAACAAGGCTCCGCAGCCAAAGGCGGCCTACGCTGAATACGGTCCCAATTCCTTCAAAGAAACCAGCTACCCGTACGCCTACTACGACCAGTACAAGTACAACGTGGCCCCAATGAACACCGTGTCCCAGTTGCCAAAAGCCGTCAATTACCAGGGCTACCAGACAAGCCCCATGGTGAATTCGGGCATGAACTCTACCTTCTACGAGGAGAACAACTTGAGGGGGAAGACCCCGAATATGAACTACCATCAGTACAACTATACCAACTTTTACGGGTACTCCGCCCCGTCGCAACCCAGTCCCAACTTTTGCGGCTACGGGTACAGTGAGGAATCTCGCTTACTATGGGACGATTACCAAAATAACCGGACCTACCCGCCGACATATGTCCACGCGAACCCGGCGATCAAGGAGCCTATCAACCACATTACATATCCCCCTGTGCTGCGCTCCCGCGACAAAACCGTCTGCGCAGGGAACAACCCGCGGCTGCACGGCTCCACCAACCACTATAACAACGGGGTCGCGTGGCCCACGCACTTCCCCTACCAGCCGGTGGCGCAGAATTTCCGAACGCCCTGTAACAAGCTTTACTGCCACGAGGACCCCCAAAATCCAAACTTTTGCGTCGTCAGGCACGAGAAACCAGAGCTCTATCAAAACTACAAGTACCTGCAGAGTCAGCATGTTCCGACTTACAGAACGACCGCCCCCGAAATGTGCGTGGCCCCTACGCCGATTTATTTCGACAACAAGGTCGAGGCTTCTTACCACGGCGAGCTGGGGAGCTATCAAGGACAGGGTGGGATGGTATACCATAAGCCCATGACCAGTGAGCCGCAGAAAAGGCCGTACACCTACACACAGGATGCGGGGGGCGGTGGGATGGATCCAAACTACACCCAGTTCCAAGCGTTCGATGAAGGGGTGGCTATGCAGCCGAATTACGCACAGAATACGGGTGCGTACGACGCCTCTGCGCAGGGCGGAGTCAATACTAAAAGGCAAAACCTTAGGGAATTTTTGTCTTCTTGGAACGAGGATGAAGACGACGGCTCTGAAAAATTGGGGGTTAACTTAGAGAATTGCCAGTTTTTAGAGGATGGTATTCTTGAACCGAATTGTAGCGACGATAAAGACATGGGCACTGTAGACAGCAATTTGCAATTCAACGGGCAGTTTGGGAAAGTGAGGCCAAAAATCCACGTCGGAATAACCGTGGACAGCAACATTCCGAACGATCAATACATAAACCTCCCTGATATAATCATCGATATCGAGAAATCGAAGGACTCGCAAGAGCCAACAGCTCCGCCCGAAGAGTCTAGGAGCGTTATGTTATTCGAACCCGTAGACGTGCCTGTCGGAGAACTTAAGGAACCCAAGGACACGAACAACATAACTGAAGTTAGCTCCTCGATTACCTTGAAATCAGAGCTGCCGAACGATGGAAAGGTGAAAAATAGTCATGGTAAAAACGGCGGCTCGTTTTGCCTAAAAGTGAAGAGGAGAAAATTCGCCTGCAAGGTGAGGGGCCTAAAACGGAGTATCATCCTTAAGAATTGCTGTAAGCCAATGACCAAGCGGAAAAAGCTGATCTACTGGAAGAAGAGCTGTTTCAAGGAGAAGAGCAGGCAGTCTCCAGCTACACTCAAGTCGATTTGCGTTTCGTTGCTAAATTCGGAAACATTTCATGAGTATCTTCTAGCTGAATACAAAACTTCTGTTCTGCAGAATAATTCATCTGGCGAAAAAGACGGGCAAAATGTGCAAGAATCGGAAACTCACATTATACCGAAATTAAGTGCTCTTTGCGAAAATGCCTTAAACGAATATTACGAGAAGGGTGTCTTAGTAATTAATATAGAAGACGATGTAGATAGTAGACTTTATTTCCTCGAATGTGATATAAACGAAAACGTGCTGGAGGCCCGCGGGAATGAAGAGGACTCCGCGGGCTGCGCCGAAGAGAGCAGTGGCACGGTTTCCATAGACCAAAATAACGTGGGCGACTCCGGCGAAACAATCAAAGACTTTAATTCCATTCATCATGAAGAAGTTATTCCTGATAATTTTAAGCTCTTCGAGAGCAAGAAGTTTCTGCAGTACTTGCAAAATAAATATGTGCGGAACAGCTTCCTCTCGAAGGGCTACGTAACCAAGAAAATCCTGTCCAAGTACAAGAAACAAGGACTTCGAACTGACCGCCATAAGACGAAGTCACCAGACCAAAGAACTTAGACCAATTAATTGAGAGTTCCTTCGTTGTTTGCTTCGCAGCAATGATACCAAAGATAAACCAAAGTTTTACTGTTTTTGCAAAGCCTATTTGACTATTTGTGAATCCTTTGCAGAAGAGGTTGCATTTACTATTTACCTGTGCGGGAGGGCGCCTAATGTAACATATGCTGAATATGCCTTAAGAAGTACTTGATTTTTGTGTGTAGGTGCGCGACACATTTCTTTGAATGGATATTTTCCTAGTTGGGGTTGTTGCGTAGTCAAGGGCTAGTCGTAGAACGGTGGCATTCCATCATAAGGGTCTGTGAACCGTGTTTAAATATTTTGTTATCTTAAAAATGTTTTTATTTATAGCTTAAGCAGTTTAAAAGTAGTAGGAGTTGCGTTATTTGTTTTACATAAAGGTTGTAGCACACTCAAAGCAGGAGGCAGTTGTACTATTTTTGTCTTCTGCTTTTAATGTGTGAAGGCCTTAAGCTCCGAATAGAGGTAGGAAGGTTCTGTTTTTGAAGATTGCATTCCTTATTCAGATATTATAAAATACCTAATTCCATTTTGAACCGGTATTGGACACAAAAGACAATCTCTGATATTTCTTAATAGCGTAAAAATAAGAGTAAGCTGAGGTATTTTTTTGCTTTGATGGAATAACTTTTTGGGGAATGGTGTGGTAACAAGATATTGCAACTTGCGGACCAATTTTTAATATACCACCTAAAGCATAAACACAAAAGAAAAAAAGAAAAAAATATTCCTAGATGTTAAGCAAATTAAGAAAACACTATGTTTTTTTCATTCCTGAACTAGAGTTTATCCTAAAAAATTTTATTGTCGGGGTTATGTTTTCTTGTGAAAGTTGTACTTGTAACATTTGTTTACACAAAAAACACTGTGTGCATTGTAAAATTAGCCAAGCTAAATATCGGTAACGGAGAAGCGTTTAAAGTTTAATTACATCATCAAAGATTTAGAGTTTGCCTGAACAAATGGAATCACCTTAGTTGTAAGATTAAGACAACATAATCGTACTTTTTTGTTTTGTTATTGTGGATAATGCTTTGTTTTAGGAAATTAATGGTGTCCGGTTTCGTGTAATTCGTGTTATTAATTTATTTATTTCTAGGGGTACAGTTTAAGATCACTGGGTGATTTGAAAAATCTCATTTCGTAAATGTACTGAGTGTGGACAAGTTACATTTATAAACAAAACTCAATGCTTGTAAGTCTTTATTCTTTAAGGATCCTTTAAGGAGCCATTGCGAGAGAATTAATTAAATAAAATATGCAATGACACATTATATGTAGAATGCAATTTCTTTTGAATATTAATTTCGTTTGACGAGCTTATTCTAATTTTGGTAAGAATTGCATATTGCAGTAAACCTTTACACCAAAGGGATTTTTATTAAAAAATAATTCGAAGAGTAGAGGCAACTGACTCTTTAGAAGGATCTTTTTTAAAAATATTTTATAGCACTTTCATTATAAAATGAATTGTCGAAGTGTTTTCAAATGCGCCAATGTAACAATTTTTGGTATCTATATAGTTTGATTCAACATTGTGTGATTTGTTAAAATTTTAATTTTAATTATTAGGATTAAGAAGAATCCTTTATACTGAGTGAACTCTTTAGAAATGCAATTACCGATCATTGTTAAATTTTGTGTTGTGAGACTATAATGTAACAGTTTTGATATATCTATATATACATACATTATATGAAAAGTTTAATAAATGTTTTCACGTAAATGCATAGTTTGTTTCCTTAAAAAAGATGGTGCATGTTAATAGATAAAAAAAAGTAAAGTCAAGAAATAGAGGAAAAGAGGTAAGTAACAGAAAGGAGTTTTAGAAACAGAACGAAGGCTCATTTATTATCCGACTGACTCAGAAGGATATTGTTTTTCGTGATTTTTCTTGCATGTGTATTTTTTTATATTCAATCATACTAATGTGTGTATCGTGTCAAATGAAAGGCCTTGAAACGAATTTATATTATGAATTAATGTTTATATTATAAACTTACGAAGCACTTCGGTCATGGATTTGCTGCGAAATTGTTTTTTACCCAACTGTACCAAAAAGAGTGTAATGCTTTTCGTTTTATGTACCTGCAGATGAAAAATCTATACATGGTACAAAAATTTTCAAATTATTAATCGAACTATGTAAACAATCTAGGTAATCAAATCGACCTTTATTCATATTTTTCGAGAAGCCTTCTTTTTAAATCAGGCGGATACGTTACATAAATGTAATGCTCACTATGAGACAAATCGCTATTTTCGCCTCGAAACGTGGACTCATCGGGAAAGTGTTGGCCTCGGATGTCGGGCTCGCAATCAGCAACCGCTAGGACAGAAGATCTTGAATTGTTTTTTCTTCTATCTAAGGCTCCATCTCGAATATACCTAGGACTGTGGTGGCCAAGTGTCGGCGTCCTATTCACTGCTTCTTCTGAGCTGAAATCTTTCACATTAAAGAACACCATGGCTGTTAGCTGTGGTCAGGGCGGGGACTTACTCAAACAGAATCCAAATAATGTAGTAGCAGAAGCATATTCCCAGAGACAGAACCATCACGAGGACCAGAATGAGCCCCCAAGGAAACGCCTTCGGTTCTAGAGGACCGTCTTCCCAGTAACGGTCGCAAGATAGGTACCAGCAGATAGCCCTGTTCAGCTCTTCTGTAAGTTCTGCAGCTGAAGTCGATTTTCAAGGAAAAACGGGGGCACTTACCTTCCATCTCCTTGAAGGCGTAGTCGGTCATTTGCAGGAGGAGCCCCGTCACGCAGGTGCGAATCAGAAGCTCGCACTTGACCCTCAGCTTGGCTAGTTCTTCTGACTTGCAGTCGGTTCGGAAACGCTGCGCATTGCTTAGATATTCGCCCTGCTTCTTGCCGCCATCTGAAAAATTCGCTCGCGCGTCGTCGTTGCCCGACGCGTTCTTCGAACTTGGTTTTCCTGCGCTATCTTAACACTTCTATCATTGCACTGCGCCAAACAGCGAAAAAAAGTTACCTTCGTTTGGAGAAGTTCGCTTCTCGCTGTTTTGTGGCCGCCCCTGTTCATCAGCGTTGGCGGACTTGCTGGGAGCCAAAGTAGACAGTAAAAATTTATTCCTCCTTTAGGAAAAATAATTAAAAAAAGTTTGTTATATATTTTCATTGTCGAGTTCACGCAAGTTGACATAGAACGGAAGCAGCGAGTCGTAAGTTGCCCGTGTCGAGAATTTGATTTTAAAACCAACTGGTCTATTCAACTAATGCTTTTATTAAGCTGAATTGAGCAGTCAACTGCAAAAAACTGGAAACGACAATTGACGACGAATTAATTCTTGTTCTACGTCATTCGCGAGAATTAGGCCTGGAATTTTTACTGAACCTCTGAGATATCAAATTGAGATAGGTTGGGCTGGCCTGGGCTAACGAAAGGCTGTGTCTGCTCGAGTCGCCCCAGACCTCCATGTCGGTTACGATGTACGAATCTTCGGTGATGAGGTTCGAGTCCTGCGATGAAAAAACTTCGCAGCGGAGTATGTCGCAAAAGTCGGAGAAACAGACAGCATCTTCAGCCTAAGTTATGTATGTAAGTATAATTATGCTGAGAGCGCACAAAAATATGCTGGGTCTAAACCTTATTGATAACGTCTTTGTGGCGGTTTTCGAAATGGTTGTCAACGAACTTCTCTTCGAAAAAACTCTTGCCGCATAGTCTGCAAGTCCATTGAGTTGGTCGGTTTTTGCTTTTGGCGTCTTGCTGAGGTGCAAATATGTCCCTGAGGGGGTGCAGGGGGCACTCCAATGGTAGCCTCACCTGAAATTGAACCCAATTCATAACGACTACCAGACTATTTAAATGCGTTCATCCGGGAGTCAACCTGGTATTTCTCGAAAATTGGCATCCATTTGGTCTGAATCAATTTCCGGACGAGTCTAGTGTTATCTTTCGAGCAAATCAGCTTTACTACGTGCGGATGAGGCCATGGCACCAAGGTCAGCAGATAAATTATTACCAGCTGCAAAGCGAAATTTTAAAGTCGTTAGGTGGATCACCGGGATGTAGAATTTATGTATTTCGAAAAATTTGGATGCTTTGAGTTTGACGAGACGAGCATTTCGATAACCGATGTCTAGTCGTATCATTCCCTATCAGCATCCGAGTTATTGAAACGATTATACAGGAATTCAATAAGGTGCAAAAGGACAATCCAAGGAAAAATGAAATAAATAACCAAACTTTGAACTCTTGCCCGGCGCAAACTATATATGTACGGGCACTGACCCACTTTTGTTTTTAACATCTCCAGCACGGAACAATTTTCAGACACTCGAACATGAGAATGAAATTTTGTCACACAGCAGGGCTATGCACTTTCGGGGTATGTTTTTATAGCTGAAAAATCGATAATTTCTCACCTCTAAATAGAAAAATTTAGCCCACATTCATAAAGTCTTAAGGAGAAATCGAAGCTTCCTTCTAGTTGTGCCAGCAGCTCAGTGGTCTTAATAACCGAAGAGCCAAATATAAAACTTCTAATATTAAACCTGAATCGGCAAGGGGTTCGAACATTCAGCTGATCAATTTTTTACCCCCTGGGAACATGTTTGTCAAGCGACCAAGGACTCGACAAAAGTAGCAGGAGCTAAATCCTCCTCGTTTTTCCGGGATTCGAAGCACTTTGTAGATGCAAAATCAAAGATTCGGTACACATTGTGCCAATTTCGTGAACAATTCAAAGAAAATCTATTCTTCACTGTCTAAAGAAAGCATTTTGAACTTCAACTCAACACATACAGCGCCCAGCACTTTCATCCTGCGCATGGCCTCTTCAAGTCGACAGGATTTCGTTCTGGATATTTCCCAAGGTTTTTTCTTCCGGCGCATTTTTTCAAATTAAGGGCACATATGAACCAAATAAAAACTACCGAAAATTTGAGTTTATCTTTAATTAATTTATATCTAATAATTTTCACATCAAAAGACGTGGCAAATTTCAAAGTTGTAGGTCACCGGGAAGTACCCTATTCTACAGATTTTGATGATTATTATGTGAGCGTGATTTTCCGTATGTAAAAAGGCTTTGAAAGGTCGTATCTCAATTAAAACTTTTTATAGTACTATGGGGCTATAGATAGACCTTATTACCTATTCAAAATTAATTTCAATTTGATAATTCAAGCGGTTTCTGAGAAAAAGGGCCTTGACACATCTCCTTAGGAAAACATGGAATTACTTGGAAAACTATTTACTCCTTTACTTACTACGGCTTTATTTTGCACTGGTAAATAAATTTGGGTGGTTAAACCGATTACTTAAATCTTCGATTCCAGAATATGCGAAATGTTTCATAATTAAATACTAAATAAAATTTTATTCGCCGTCATCAAACTTCTGGAATGAGCCATAATCCACAACAAATACGGCAATGATCTAACTGGTTTTTAAGCTGCTATCAGTAACAGTTGCCAATTGTTAGTTGTGCGACTAATCCCATAAACCGTTACCTGCAAACATTTTAAAAGATATTGCTCCTTTCATCACCTTGTTCTATCGAGTTAAAGCAACACAAATTAAAACATATGTAGTAGCAGTAGGTAACTAGTTTTGTGGTTATCATACTCGTATGTAACTAGTAACAGAAACTTTTGGAATCATTCTATCATATTTCCTACAGGGAAGTTTTTCCACTAGGAAGAAAAGGACCCTATTTATAAGAATCCCCTAGAAGTCTATATGTATAAAGTCTTCCGGAGGTCTCTAAAGTTTTCTAAAGGTCTATAAAGATGTTGGTTACCTTGTTCTTAAAACAACGACAGTTGTGTGAACTGAGAAAATTATCAGGCATGTTACAATCAGGCTGAATCGGTAGTGATTTTAGATGGCCACAAAACACTAACTTAAAAATTAAATGGACGGGTGTTAAGAAGGAGTTACACCACCATGACGCTCGAAAAAATAAGCATAAAAATAAACTTTTTTTTTACTCGGCCATTAAAAATATGAAATTTTCTTTATTTTACGTAATATTGAAAAAAAAAACAATAAAAATGGCGGAGAATGAGTCGCTCAGGGGTTACACACCACTTAAGTTAAGAAGGAAATTCAGGGTGACTCCAAGGTAAGCTTCATTGTGCCATTTGTACATAGAGCAGCGAACTTTCGATTCGATTCTAGATTTGGACAAGAATTGTGGGGAATTAAAGGAGTTTGCTTCGTGTAAAGAATCGGTCATGAAATTCAGCCACTTGCGGTTTGGGAAGTTCTAGACGTCCTGTGGTGGTATTTTGGGGTTGCTAAGAAATTGACTACGATTTCTTTCCTGCTTATTGAATGGTAGAGTGTTAAAAAACTGACTTAAAATGAAGCGACTTATTTATATTTAATCACACACTACATCAATTTTTGCGGGGGACAGCTCAAGCGGATTTTTAATGCAAAAGTAAATTTACATACATCGATTTTGCTTCGTATTTTAAGAGTTTTTTAAGAGATTGCGTCTATCGTCTGGTCGGGGCGTGGGGCGTGGGGCGTGGGGCCTGGGCTGATCAAAAGATTCCTTCTTGTTCAGCGCTGAGGTCTCTTTTGTCAGCGCTTTGCTTAGCTTTTGCGGGTATTAAAAAGCGAAGTCTTCGGTTGAATTCCCCAGTTCGTTTTATGTTTGAGAGGTGTTCGCACGTGAATGAGTGCGCGGTCTCAGGTCCCAAAGTATCAAAAGTTTTCAACTGGTGGGTTGTTTTGTTGTGCTTCGGTGCTCGCTTTAAAAAATTTCGATTAGTCAGCTGATGAGAGGTTGCCTTTTAACAGCACCAAAGAAACCTGGTGAACGCTCATTCTAGAGTGCGTTGGAGCTTTCAAGTAGTTGCATTAAATAACAATTATTTGACAAAATTTGAATTGAAAGTGATTGGTTCTTTCGACGACCACGACGACACGGCGGCATTCTGTGTGTTGTGCAGAAATTGTGCGAGAAAGTCGACATTGAAAAGCATACATATAATTTTTGGGTGATAGTTTACGAAAGTGATGGTACAAATAAGGTATTTACATATTGAGGTTACGGAAAATCAAAATAAATCGTTAGCAAATTTTGACGAATTAACTCTTAGGAGTAATTTAGTGAAAGCAGCGCCATTTTTTACCGCCGTAATTTTATCGTATACCTATGTACATATGTAAGCAGGAACCTATTTGGTAATTTTGGACTCAGTTTATGTTGTTTCTAATCATCGGGGAACAGGAAGAGCTGATAACGAAATTTTTCAAGCAGGGCGTTATTGAGATTGCAGATACGCTTCAGTTGACGAATCAGTTCTCATCCGATCTAAACGTCTCAAGCTCGTCGACGTAAGCCCGAACTGCTGGCCAAACCGACGTCCATTGCGAGCCTGGATTAATTAGCACTGACTCATTAAAATCGTTGCAAGTGCCCGGCTCCAGTGCACGTGTGTCCCCAGACCGTTTCCTTTCTTTCTTTTACGATCAATGTCAATTTTTCATTCCTCGAGTACACGAAGTACGTTTTCGATCAAGGTGCCATTGGATATTTAATTAATACTGCATGCAATGAAAGCCTATGATCTACGCTTTTAAATTTTCATACAATTTCGCACATAATAGTTGAGATTTTGAGTCGAAAATTGACCACGTCATGTCGAACACCCTCATGTTTTACAATTCAAAATTAAGATAAATCCGAACTCTGTAATTTCTCGGCGCATCCGCATAAAAGACAGAGCTTAGTTGTTCAAGAAAATAGTATAAATAATAATTTTGTTAAATATCTTTTTTGTATAAATCTTGGCTTAATGAATAATAAATAGTAATTTTTATTAATTTGTACCACTGTTCAATTCGGAATCCTTTTGAAAATTTCAAGTTCAATTTTATGTATGTACATACTTTACGTAGTTGTCTAAAAAAAAATTGTATTTATCACAGATAAATACAATTTAAAAAAAAAAAGACGATAGTCCAAGAAAATTTTCCAATCAATAAAAGGCACGCGACTCCTTAAAAAATAAACGATGATCTTTGAAGTGTCGTTATCAGTTATTTAGTTTAGCTTTAGACTTACTGCCCACTTTAATTTCCACCACTGTGTCATTGTGATTCACGCGTTACGTGCTCCCTTGGCGGAATGTTTACTACAAGCTATCGCAATTGCTCAATCTTTTGATAAGGCTGTTTTGAATGGTTTAATGGATTTTCGCCAAAATAAAGGAAACCTGCCGTAATTGGTGCAGTGGCTTTGGCGCCAAAAAATCAGACTGAGCGGCGTTATAACATATTCCGGGGAATGTAATCGTTCAATCACTCCTCAATTTGTTCTTAAGCTCCAAAGCATTGACCTCACTTTTGTTTAGTCTGTGGGAAGCTATCCAGAAGAGGTGTTAATTAATACCTAGCAATTTTTTTAGCGGATTGTCGTTCGCAATTTCAATGCAGGCTGTATAACTTGGTATCCATTTGTTTTTGCAAAAAAAGAATACTATTCCATAATATAAATATAAATTACTGTATAGCTTTAGAATCCTTACTACGAAATTTGATACCGTCTATTATAGTTATAGCTGAATGACGTGAAGAACAAAAAATTAAAAATTGGATGCAATTCAGCTATGGAACACGAAACGAGCACGTAATTGGTTACTTAACCATTCATTTTTTAATTGAAAGCAATTTGCAAGGTAATAATGTAAACGATTAATAGTTTAAGCCTATTTGGGCTATGATGTCAGGGATATGAGAAAAAACTTATAAACAAATTGGCTTTTATAAGTCAAATTATTGGAAGTCAATGTTCTGATCTGCTGTAATTAAATCCTTTTTTTTATGAGACTAAGGTAAAAAACAAGTTATGTCTACTAAGCATTAAGAAAGAAAAAGAATTGAATATGCTGAATGAAATTGGATCTGAATGAACAATAATAATTTTGTAGTTTATTGAAGTCTAAAGATTTATTTATGACTGGACATAAAATTGCACGTCGGACTATTAAAGAAGTAAAGGCTATTTAGAAATTCACCGTATGCCTTTGGTGTGGCAAAAAAATATTGTTGTGAATCTGTTTTTGTTGAGAATGTTTACCAGTTTTAAAAAATTTAGTGATTCAGCTAAACCATACCTCGCTAGCAGGACGGGAATGTACTTAATTTATAAATCTACGAGCAGGAGGAAAGCATTTAGCAGACAATTAGTTTGACAAAAAAAAAAAAAAAAAAAAAACCAACAACTAGTTTCAATTTCGACTGTTTTTGCAGATTTAATTTTTTACAAAATGGTGTCACATAGAAGGTCAAAAGACATTCAAATTATAAAGTATGATTAAATGCATGCTGTTGAAAAACAACTATTCTTCCTTCTTGCCACTTTATTACTGGTCATTCTCATTATGTATCTCAATAAAATTCTACGCTTCTACACTTCTGTTTTTTTCTTACATATTTTAACTCATTAAGTAAGTGGGGCGACACTAAGGTGACACCGGATGCTTTTCTTATACCTGTAAAGCATCACGTAGTCCCTGAATGAGTTCGTTGGACTTTCTCCTAATTGCGTGTGATCTTCTTCAACTTTAAAAGCCAGTTTTGTAGTATTTCGTATGCGAATTTACCAATTTTGTATTTTTTGGCAGACAAGATAGGTTTCAAGATTGTGCAGAGTATCGAAGTTTTATTCAAATGTTATAAACTTGCTATTTATGCAAATATTGTATCTACCTGAACTTCCAGATGCAATACGGAAGTTGCATAATAAACATATTGCAATAAAACATAAATTAAGATTCTTTGAGCTTAATTTCTTGGTGTTTTTGTACTTTTAATAAGTCACATTTGATCTGGAGCGCGTTCAAAAACTTGACTATAGTTAACCATAGTTAACTATGGTTAACATTTATCGTTCAAAAACTCGGTGGTTAACCACAACGTAACCACGAGCATAACTATTTTGATTTTCCGTTCATAAACTCCTCATAGTTAACTGGGGTATGGTTTAATTTTAACCATACTACTTGAGTATGGTTAGCCCATGATTAAATGTAAAGAAGAAGAAGAGGCTTCTCTCTCTGACTGCTTTCTTTCCGGGATTTTTGCTTTGGTTAGAGTTTTATCGAATAATAAAACAAGTACATATGTATAATTAAAAAACGTATTTTTTACCAGGAGATGATGGCGAATTCTATTTAAGATGCCTGTATATGCTTCTTCTTCTTCTGCTGAGCATAACCATGGCGTAGTTAACTACGGTTCGTTCAAAATTACCCTTGTGGTTAATCATAACCTGCATAACCCTTTGGTTAAGTGGCTTCGATAAGCATAACCATGGCTTACCACGGAGTTAGCTATAGTTTTTGAACGCGCTCCAGACATCTGCATACTTTTAACTTGAAAAACAAACTCACAGAAACAAGGAGGATGGTGAGACAGCCAACCAAAATATTGTTAATGAACATGTACACAAATAACATAAAATATATTTTTTACCTTTTTGCTTTCAGCTTATGTTGCTATGTTCAGTAAAAGTGTTAAATAGCAATCAAAAATGACTGTACTAAAGGAAGAAAAGCTGAACCCTATTAACTATGCCAAAAACAGCACAATGTTCCCCAACGCCGAAAATTGCGAATCTCTACTGCGCCCAGCAAACAACAATAATGGCAAAGATGTCTTCGATGTGAATCTTCCGCGCCACGAAAACATGGATATTGAGTTCCAAAAAATTACATATACTATAAGAAAGTTCTCTTTTACCAAAAGAAAATTTAGTAAGTATAAAAAATATAAGTAATCTGTTTATAAGCAGTTTGATTGAAAATCTGAAAAGAATTTATAATATAGATGTTTTTAACGTGAACGTTCTTTTTTGTAAATTATAGAAAATAATTAATCCTGAGATTTATATAAACGTTTAAGAACAGTGGTGTAAATCCTTCGCGTTAATTAAATCCAAGAAATGATGAAAAAAGCACGGCTACTTATAATAATAACTATGTGCAGAAATTATTATTAACATATGCTGTCTTATAATTGATACAGTTCCTATCTTGCAATTTATAAATTCAGGCTTAATTTGACCTTACGAAACACGTGTTAATACAGCTTACTTTACATCTTATGTACAGCATTAATTGAGAAACTCTTATTTATTGCAGTAACTAAAGAAATCCTACACGACATAAGTGGTGCTTTTCGGTCTGGAGAGTTGACAGGGATCATGGGGCCATCTGGCTCTGGAAAAAGTTCATTACTCAATGTAATGAGCGGTTACAAGTGAGTGCTTATAATTTATTATAATCTGGAAGTGCTTATTCTCGTTGTAAATCCCTATGTTAAGTGGATTTCATTAGTCGTAGATTTGATTTAAATTGGTAGCAACAGGATGATATTGGGTAGATTTCGATTTATATAGAATGTCAAGTTATCTTTATTCTACAATGATAGAGCTTAATTATACAAAATGTCAACAAATCATAAGTGGAAGACTTTATGGAATAAATGTAAATTGTATGGATGCGAACAGCTCTTAAGATAACGACTTTGTTGCAAATATAAGATCGATAAGAAGCTCCTACAAAGTTTGCAATAAATATATACTTGGGTAGAAATTGGCGGAGTTATTCTCCAAAAATATTATTTGCGTATGTGAAGATTTTTCGATGCTCTCTCTATAACCTCTATAATCAGTTTTAAAAATTGAACGTTTTGCAATACTTTTAATCTCCAGCTAATTTTATATATTATATACACTGATAGCCAGCAAGCATCAGCGCAGAGATAATTGTATAATTATTATAATTTTTATATGTATTTAATAAAATTTGCAAGATCGGGAAAATTATTTTGAATGTGTTTTTGTTTTAGATAATAACTGTTTTAATTTTAAACGCAGTATGTTTGACTTCTTTTAGACATTTTGTGTGAAGCAAAAGTAATTCGAAAATCTGACAAATTTATTAACAAAAGCAAAAGCAAAAATAACATAAATAGAATTAAAAAAAAAATGTAACAAATATAATGTAATCACTGCTATTTTAGATAACAAAGAAATTAGATGTCATTGTAGTACAACTTATAATTTCGTGTTTGCAGTTTCTTTCCTTTTTGTTTTCTGCGTAAGATGTGAGTATGTTTGTAAAAATAATTAAACTTAACCTTCGCGAAAGCATAGAACGATGAAAATTCCTTATTGATATGATACAAATACCTTGTCACTGTATTTATTATGATTAGTTTCCAGTTTTGTTCTCTATAAAAAAACAATCAAGTTTGTAATTGATCTTACTAATCATATTTTTTTATGCCTAAGAAAAATCTAAGAAGTAAATATTTTGAGTTTTTATATAACTACATTAGTAAAGCAAAGTATAGTAAGATAGTAAATTTTTTCTGTGTACATACATATATTTTTTATTTTAAAAATAATTGATATGACTAATTTTAATGCATAGAAGTTGACCTTTCTTGAGGCGTGATGCAAGCTTGAGCATTTGTAGGGGCATTGGCTTCGTCTTATTATATTTGCTAATTTTTTCGTTTGTCTTATTAGAACATTGTGAGAAAGCTAAAAGAGGTTAAGTTAATGTTTGTAATGTGTGGAAGCTGCTCAGAAATTGTTAAATGCAAGGCGAAGACGAAAAGGTAAGCGAATTTCAATGTGAACTCAAAACACTTTCGATAAATAACTTCTTAAATTAATTTGTTTTCCCCAACGGGACATAAAAAGCTTTGTTTTTAGTTCGAGTTTAGTACGTCGACAAATAAAATATTCTAATTTCTTCAAAACCTTTGTAATCGTTGGCACCGGAGAATTGTGCGGACAAATCCGTGCACTGACCTCCTTTAGCGATTGCTTCCACTCGCTGGAAAATGTTTGAACAAAGAAAATAAATGCTAAACTTTTCCACGTCAACGGAATGAATTTTTTACCTGTACACGTAACTTATAAAAATAAATTTTTAGGCATGCTTTAAAATACGAAATTTATGAAAGCAATATATGTTAATGAAATTATTTTATTACAGGTCAATTGGTGTTACGGGCTCAATTCAGGTAAATGGAAAGCTTGAAGTCACTAGTTCAGAAACCTTTCGGCAACTTTCCTGCTACATTCACCAAGATGATCTTCTGCGTCCCATGTTAACTGTTGGTGAAACTATGCTACTTGCAGCTCATCTTAAACTTGGATATAACGTGTCTAAAGAATATAAATTAAACTTGGTAATTATTCATAAAAAAGTTTTATTTTTAGATATTGGGAATAATTCTGAATTTAGCCGTTTTTATAATATGCTTCCTTTTGCCTGCTCAATGATAGATTTTTGAGTTTTATGTATAAAGAATAACTATTCAATTACTTACAGGTTAGAAAGATATTAATTCTTCTTGGGTTGGATGAATGCTTTAATACTTATGCATCTAATCTCTCTGGAGGGCAAAAGAAGCGATTAGCGATTGCTCTGGAATTGCTGAGTAATCCGCCGGTCCTGTATCTCGATGAACCAACATCGTAAGTTGTGTTTAATTTTACTTGCCTTAACTACTTACTTAACTTGAAATACATTAAATTATTTAATAGAAACTCAAACTTGAAATTTGAAATAATTGTGAGTTGTGACTAATGTGCAAAACACATTCTTTTTATATTTTCCCCTATTATTTTGGGGTTTTTGATTAATTTTTGCAATTTTACCTCCGATTAATTATTTTTACCCTCGATTTAATTTTGTTTTATTCAATAACAAGTGATTATAAATATAAGGTCAAAAATGCAGTTTTATGATATGTCGGGAATGGTATTCGTTTTGCACGCGAGCTAGTTTCATTTAAACCTTCATACCTTTGAAATTTGTAAGTATGGGTTCGTAAGGTATATATGTATATATTTAATAGTTATCACCTATCTCGATCTCGAATGCCTCACATTCTGAGTGCTGAGATAAAATTGAGTAATATTTATCGTCATAGGCGTGAAAAGTCAGAAAATCTTTGTTAAATTTCAATCAGGAAGAAAAACCTTGCGAATAAACAAGTTGAAGGTTTCGAATCATGGTCTAAAAATTAAAAATCTTCCGTTCTGACGATTAATATTATTAGGGGTAATAACTCGGATTATCTGTGCTGTAGGGAACGCGGGCTTATCGACATATTAGGGAAGTCGGGCTTATCGCCGCCGCCACACCAGTTTCAACCTCAGCCTTAGCGCTGATAACAGACTCAACCTTGGCGTGATTAATGCGCAACTTTGCGTCTCAAACAAATAATGTGATGGCGATTGTTTCGCGAGCAACGGTCGGCGGTCGCCTTCAGCCCAGCCTATCAGTTCAGATTGTTCCTATTCGACATTGAATCCCCCGAATGAGTTTTCTTTCGCAATCTCTTGCAGGGGCCTGGACAGCTCGTCCTGCATCCAGTGCGTGTCGCTGCTGAAGCGGCTGGCGCTCCAAGGCCACACCGTCGTCTGCACCATCCACCAGCCCAGCGCCCTTATCTTCGAGATGTTCGACAAGCTCTACGCCATCGCCGAGGGGAACTGCATCTACCAGGGTCCGGTGCGGGACCTGGTCGGCTTCCTCGGCGACCTTGGACTGCAGTGCCCCGGCTATCACAATCCAGCAGATTACTGTAAGACTGCAATTTGTGGGCTCGGCTGCATTTTGTAATTTTTTGATTGTTCTAGTGATGGAGGTGGCCGTTGGGGAGCACGATAGGGACATGAACAAGTTGATTAACGCCGCCGCTAAGAAGTATTATGAAGACGCTGACCTACATCAACTCAGCCGGGTAAACCAGTTGGTGAACACCATCCAAGGTAAGAGGCTCATTGTTTGAACGAATAGAACTTGATGCCGACTTTCCACTCGAGCGGCGTCGCCTCCAAGGACAATTTTGTTATTGTTCAGCCCGAATTCACGGTTGGGACTGCGGTGTGGTACAAATCGATTTGATAGCTGCACTGTATTTTTAGAAAACTCGAGAAAAAAAACAGTTAATGCAGTTTAAATTTTACATTAATCTTTTTGAATTTTTTAATACTTATTAAGAAAACCTGTTAAGTAATGTGCTGTATATTTAAATAATTACGAAGATTATCTACAATAATAGTGTCTACTTTTGCAGATTCCATTGGATCTCCAGTTCTGAAGCAAAACGGATCCAATAAAGCCGATGACTATTTGAGTGCAACAAGTCCTCAAAAGTACAACGCTGGGTTTCTTGAAAATAACAATGCAAATGATGAGAAACGTAAAAAAATGGCAAGGGCGAACGAAGCCGCGTCCATTTGGATGCAGTACATCTTGCTCTTGAGGAGGAATTTTCTTTGCTCGAGGCGTAGTTACGTAAGTCCCGCGAATTTGGGTTATGCTCAAGATTTTTAGGTCGTTTGAAACCGCGGGCAATCGCCCAAGTGAAGTAACGTCGCTTTACGGACTCATGGGAAGTAAAAAGTCTTGAGCCAGCGCAATGATTTACTGCACTTGGTTGTAAGAAATGCGGCTAACAATTTTCAATGCTCGGGAACAGGTTTTACTGAGTCGAGGTGCGCGAAAAACAAAAGATCGCGAGGAAAGGCAAAGATTGTGGCGCGGACTTGAACTGATTCCACTATTGAATTCGGTGTGGATATTCGTTCTTAATTAACTGGGGCCCCAATGGAGCAATCATTAACGTCTTACGTTTGATGTTTCCTGCCAGTTGGTTTTGCAGCATAATAATGTTTTTTGATGTGGCAATAATTTACGAAACTACTTTTTTTTTGTCGGTTTAATGTTCACTACTTTAACCAGTTATAATATGACCTTGTAGGAGCAAAGAGTCAACGGAATTCAAAACATGTAATTTAATTTGTGCGTAAGAGACATTTGAGCTTTAGGGGGTACTGTGGGAAATTTAATTGCATTTGGTACTACTATGGAACGTTTGGCATGGAAAATGTAATAACGATTTAAACTCTATTTTTTTTTAATTGAACCAGAAATTTGCTTAGGCTCCGCTTTGAGAACCACAGAACCCCTAAATTAAACCTGATTTTTATAATTTTAATTTTAATATAAGCGAAACCCTTCAGAACTTTTAGGAAAAAATATTTAGAAAATACCGCCAGTACAAAAATTTTAAACACTAGTCTTCACGTATACATAGGGTTATTTTTAAAAATAAATTTTAGAGCTGTATATGTAACTATACTTTAATAATATTATTTTTATCTCTACTTACAGTTTATTGTAAGTGCTCGGATTTTGTCTCACGTGATTATCGCAATAATATTCGGCTACCTTTACTTGAATGTCGGACCCACTGCCAACACGGTGCTTGGAAACTACGTCTACATTTATGGAACCATTCTGCTGATCGTTTATACTGGGAAAATGGCCGTGGTCATGTCGTGTAAGTAATTCTTTTCTAGTCATGCCACTCAAGTGCATTGCCTCCGCAACTTTGTGGAGTTAATTCTCCACTTACCTCATCTAATAGGCTAATAATTAATTAACTGAAGTTATGTCATCCGGCGATTTTTTCAGTTCCGCTCGAGATGAATATTCTGCGGAGAGAACATTTCAACCGTTGGTACAAGCTGGGGCCGTACTTTTTGTCTGTGATCTCGTTCGAAATACCTTTTCAAGTAAGTTTTTTGCGCGATTGGCAGTGTATCTGAGAAAAAATTCTCGTCTAGACAGAACGTCTATTGGAGTTATTTGCACAAATTCGCAAATATTATTTCATGATTTCATTTTCACTTTCAATTGAACGCGTGGTTGGTTAACAGCTGTGAAGTTTTTCTGAAGTTGTTTTTAATCTATTCTTCTTATTTATCGTGCTGGCAATTAATGGAATATTGTCGTCCTGTTTTGCAGGCTTTTTGTGTTTGTCTGTACGTAGTCATCAGCTTCTATTTGACTGGGAATTTCTCGGACGGTTTTCGTTTCTATTATTTCCTCCTGATGGGCATTCTTGCAACGCTGTGCGCTCAGGCATGGGGATTCTTTGTTGGTGCAACGCTGCCCATAAAAGTGAGTTTTACTTTTGTAAATAATATTTTTAGGTCGTTTTTATTTAAGGCTTAAAGAATTTGAATGGAAAATTAAAACAAAATTTTTCTTAATAGTTGGCGGTTTTCGTTGGACCAGTTTTGGCTGTGCTCTTCTCAGTTTTCGGTTTCTGCTCGCGATATATCGACATAACTCCAATCCTCCGATGGATGTGGCACATCAGCTACTTCCGAGCGGCGTTCCACTCAGTTCTGAATGCTATCTACGGATTGGACAAGCCGTTCCTCAAGTGTCCTGAGACTCAAATGTACTGTCACTTCAAGAGTCCGAAGGTCTTCCTAGCTCAAATGATGATTTCTGATGTTAGCATGCAAGACAATATTTGGCTGATAACTTCTATTACGGTCACGATGCACATACTTACTGTATTCACTCTGTGGTACAAATTGACCAAAAGATAGTTCATTTTTTAAACTAAATTACTATTTATTTTAATTATTTTTGGCCACTTAGACTGATAACAGTTTGCTTTTATTGTATACTTTTGGTCTGTACTTTAATAGACCGTCTTGAGGAGTCCAGTGAATATTTTTGATAAAGTAAAACTAGCACAAAGAACGTGTTCTGTGAAATGTTAGCACCAAAGGCTATTGAATAGTTTTTTTGGTTGAATATTAATACTTAAGTATTGGTATTTTGGCAATAAATGTGATTTAAATTGTAAACATGTTATTGTAAATCTGGCAAGCATTTTATTTAAATATACCCTGTTCCTAGATCGAAAATTATTCTCTATTTAGTAAGAAATGGCGGAAAATTTAGTCTGTTTAATAAAAATAAATTCGTATTTTTTTTCTGCGGCATTTCTTTGTCTATGTTTTCTTTAATCCCTGAAGCGTTTACTTTCGTTTAAGACCAAGTTTTTAAATATAGCGTTGAATTTCGGCCTTCTGCGGCCTAAATACTAGAGCCAGGTTAAATTTTTTGGTTATCTGTATGATTTTTACACCACCCCAAGGCGCAGGGTGCTGGCGTTAAAAATTTGTGTTCTGCGGTATTTCCTTGCGTTTGCTTCCCTGAATCAACGCTTAACGATTATTACAGAATGGTTAGATGAAGCCGAGTACAATTTTGTATTTTATCTTACCGCTTCAATTTTCGATATTGAAAACTGCTTGATTGTTTTTCGCTTATCATTTTCCAGCACCGAAGCTTGATTTATTAATTAAAAGCTTCGGAAAGCTCTGAAACTCGTGCTTTAAACCAGAATTAATCGAACGCCTGCTCCTGGACAAAACTTTCAACGAGATTTGAGCTTTGGATTTGCCCAACGAAGCTTATCAGATTACTAATTTAGTGGAAAGTAAATTTAATTTGTTTATACTTCATATTAAGCGTCGTTTAGGTATTAGTGGATTTATTCAAAATTGCAAAATTGCAAATTTTATCGTTTTAAATTACAGATATCAGAATTAAAGTACTTTTTAAATTTGTACACTCGAACAACTTCTAAACGGAAAAACAAAAGAAATTAGAAATTAGTTGGATGCTATCTTGTTCATTTTCGTAAACACGATAACATCTAACATCTTTTGGGCCTTAGTTATTATAGAACTGGTTTTTGGATGAATTATTTCCAGTTCTTGGATTATAGTTATCGTTTTGAATTATGTAGCCTCTTGAACACAACACGTGCCACAGCATAGATAATGTTTAATCTGCACCGAATTATGTTTAGTTATATGTGTTTAAATAATTGGTACACCGCTAAAATGAGAAAGGAAATTGGTCTATTCTATTCATATAATTGTTCTTGCTGGAAAAATAATAGTTCCATCGATCGAATCTCGTTCAGTTTACCTATAAAATATGCGTGAAAATAATACTATGTTTTCAACTTCAGAAATGAAGACATTCTCGCGAATTGAGGGGCTAAATTTTCCAGTGCCAATAATAGATTGAACATTTGAAGTTAGCAACCACTACACTTATAAAACGAAGATAAACTTTTGTGATAAGATAGTGCGGATTTCGTTCATAACTGTTGAACCTACATAGACTCAATAAACGCTTTGCTATCTTGCCGTTTTCTTTTCCCTTGTTCTTATTTATGAGTGATGCACTAAATATTAAGTTGTAATTTCTTATCAATGAACGTGGCTGCATTTGTAAACATGTAAGTGATCATTCCACAAATACTTAGAAAAATAATTGGCTCACTGTCCTGAAATTATAAATTGAATAAATGTTTACAATCTAATTAAAATAATTAAAACATGCAAATAAAGGTTAGAAAACTGCCATAATATTAGTTCTCTTTGAGACAGAGAAAGAATTCTCTTGTACGTGATAAGTTAAAGCGCCCGTAAAAACAATTTTAATAATAAGATATACTAATAAGATATACATACGTACAAGATTTTAATAATTGAATAAATTTACTGTGCTATTGAAAAGAAAATTGCTCTTTTCACTTGACGACCTCGGACATAAGTTTTAAACATCCGGACCCAGCATCAGTTCAAGTCGCGGAGAAGTTAGAGATAAAATTTAATAATATTAGATTTAGTTCTTTTAGCAACAAATCGCCAATGTGTGTAAATGTTGCCGAGCACACACGCTGGGGCCGCTGATAACACGGAGAAGTGGGAAAAGTGTTCGTTGGCGATTAAGACAGCGTTTCAGCGGTTTTGCGTGCGATAGATAGTCTCTTGCCATTGAAACCCGAACGTACTGAGCTGCCCCCGCGCGCCATCTAGATAGTAAAGCCAACGGTCTGTGGGTCCGAAGTAGGAAACCGAGTGGGCCTTAGTATTTCCTTGACTTCCGTCGGTGGCACTAGTGGACTACTTGGAGAAAACGATCGAATGGCTGCGGTCCCGAGCTCAAGTGCTAGATTGGTTTGCTGGTGATCGCCGCGCTCGCATGCAGGGAACTGGTTTGTGGACATGCTTCTGTGATATCGTGTCAACATAGAGTGCACCATGAAAGATCGTTTTCTAGTGAACTCGAGCGAAAGTGAGATTATGAATGAGTCCGTCCTGGCAGGGGATGTTTTGCTCAGTTGTGTTGTTTCGAGCGGCGAGGAGCCGAAATCCAGGAGGCCCACCAATTTGCACCTGGATATACCGAAAGTGGAGTGCAAGAGCTCGCCGTCGTCGCCAGAAGCGTCAGTCAAAAAACATGACCTGGGATTCAAAAACTTAACGTATACAGTCAAGGCTGGATTTATAAAAAGACGTAAGTGCGACTGCTTGGGGGGAGTGCATTGACCATTGGGGCCGCAATTCGAACGGCACGACTCAGACGATCTCAGACTTTGGACTAGATTTGATTATAGAAATCTATTTCGACGTGCTTTTGTGGAGCGAAGAGGGCTACGCGCTTTCGATAAGACGTTGCTTTGTTTACAACGGCCCAAGACTGCTCCTCCGTGTGCGATTGCGGTTGCGGATTCTGACTGAGGCGCACTGTTTCTGATCCATGTCTAAATACAGCCGCTGGGCGACATGCGTAAGCGCGTTGTTCGACGCTGTTGTCGCTCGTCGCGATTTCTGCGATAGAGCAACAAAGAAACAAGGAGATGGGACACACTCATGAACTTGCAGCTGACTAATGTTTATTTTCTGCCAATCAGCCATCTCTGGAATGATACTTGAGGTTGAGATAAATACAAATGCCATTTGTCTGATAACCCAAATATTAGCTCTTGTTTGGATGCAGTGTTTGGGTTCAGTTTTTTGGCCTTTTTCACATTTATTAACTTCCATTTCCGTGGCAATGGCAGTCAGTGAGGCTATTGAATTGAATCGGCAAGGTTTGCACTATTAGGCTAATTTGCATATAACCTCGGACAATACATGTGAAACCGCGGAAACTTGTTCCAAGATGATAATCACGCATAGCCAAAATACGCAAGTATAATCTTGTTTATTGCACACACATACATAAATAAATTCTTGAAATCTTCTTGTTTTTATTTTCAGCTTTTGTAGTTTTGTATTTATTCGTTGTTAAATAGTTCGTGATTATTTAACCTACTTAAAAAATATTTATTTAATTTATTTGTTTGAAGTAATCGCAATACGCTAACATCAAGGTCTAAAATATTTAACTGATATATTTACTACAGTTGACACGTTTTTATAAAGGGAAAACTACATTAAAGTTCGCATTACAACAGGCACAAGGCTTAATTCATAATTCGCATATTCAAAAAGTGAAAAAACCCAAATTCAAAGTTCTGTAACATATTTATATTTTTTATAAACTGAGTAGAATAATATTCTAAATTAACACCGCTTGCACGAAAAACTAGCTTTTGCTAGTCTATGAAATAAGTTTACTCCTAAAGCGAAGAGTTTGTCTTCTTCAAATAAAAGAGATGATACTGCATCTTTAGCACATTTATTTTTGTCTCTTTTGGATAATAGAGTTACAAAGTCAAGAGGAAGGTCATACTTAACTCATTTGAAATATCTTTTTATACGACTCGAAGCTTTGCACATAGTTAAGCTATTTTACACTAGTGGCCGACTGATTAATACACCTGCCATTCATAATAATTTTCTCCATTTACTATTTTTGTCTACATAAAAGCAAAATAAAGTTCTGAACGTGTTTAATTTTTAAATAATATTATCAATGTAAGGTTTAAAATTGCAATTTTCTTTATACGCACTTTTGGCGCCATTGGGAAATTGATTTTTAGTGAACATTTATTTTGATTGGTTGGAGCGGAGTGCCTGTTAAAATGTAATAGACATAATAAAACATAAAATACATCAATAATATCTGCCAAGAGATGTGCAACACATTGTTATTGGTATGTGGGGTCAAAATTACGAAACTCCTCTAAAAGAAAAATTTCAAAAAATAAACTATATTTCTCAGATCAGCTGTGGCCTTCATATCGTCTTTGCTTACCCTGATTTGATTGTACCACTGTAGTGCAATTTTTCCACAAATAATTGTTGTTGATAAACACCTGCATCGAAATTGTTAAATATTTAAATCTGGAGGGGTCTCATCAAACTGAGTTCCGCACTCATTGTTTCTTTAGGTTTTTTAATGTCTTCTTAAGTGCACGAGCACTTTTTGCTGTTCGATCAATAAAGTGGTCACAATGTTTCGGGAAATTTTGTGGGAGGTAATTGACTTTTACACCTTTGTTAAAAAGCAGTAAAAACAAATAATTTTTTTTGAGCAGACAAAGTACATATATAAGGATTTTATGCCGACAACAATTAAAATTCCTGAATAAAACTGTGACGACATTTCGAACTATTCATGCGTATCTTAAACTCTGTGAGATAAGCTGTGATAGGTTTTGTTATCAATTTGGAATTAAGTGATCATTAAAGGAACATGGCAACAGATGAACAGGAGGTGATTTCATAGATTAAATACAACTTAGGTAAATCCTAAAATTATTGGCTTGAATAGACAATTCTACAAGATTCAGATTCAGATCATGTAATTAATTATGAAAGAGTTAAGGTACCTAGAAGGCATTCCAAATGGTTAACAAATTTTTGAGAGATGGTTAGCAGATTTTTGATGAATCGTTAAATCGAAAAAAGTTAGTATTTTAAAATGCAGTCTTTGGTTTGTAAGATTTAACTAAAGAGTTTTCTAAATTAGTTAGCTTTCCTTTCCTACTCGGTTTGTACAGGAGTTACAACTAAAAGGATTATTGTTCCTTTTAATCTAGACTAAATTGAATGTTTTTCGTTCAATGAACCAATGAATCTACAATAGATACATCGCTCAGGAAATTAGCGGTGGTAGTGAAGTATTTTGTTCTTGAATTACGCCTAATGACCCAGATAAGATTACGGTGTATAGGCACTGTCTGGATAATCCATTTATTGGGACAGTATAAGATTGCGACTATTAAGTCAGTTCGATGTTGTATATTTTTTTGATGACGTCCTGCTCATGAAAATTGAGAAATTTCAGTTATCTTTTGGTGATAAAATTACGATCAAAACAAAACAGATCGTGCGTATGTATGCAAAAAAATACATACATATGTACACACATACCGTGGACTTTGATGTTTCGAATTTTATTTATCCAATATGTTGTCTTTGTTAAAATTCATAAGAGTTTTGATAATTATAGAGAACAAAAGTATCTTAAACGGTGTCAATGGAAATTTTAAGGGCGGAGAACTGACTGCGATCATGGGACCGTCAGGAGCTGGTAAATCCTCACTATTACATATACTTTCAGGATATATGTACGTAAGTTTATATTTCTTAAAATCCCTACTTTCCAAGTTATCTCTCCAAATTAAAAGATTAAATCTAAATACGGCCTTTTAGAGTTCACAATTTAAGTGGAGAAATTACTGTTAATGGGAAAATTCGGGACCTGAAGAAACTAAAGTCACAACTAGCGTATATTACTCAAGATGCAGAACTGCAACCGCACTTAACAGTCGCGGAAGCAATGTATTTCTCTGCGAACCTGAAAATTGGAGATGAAATAACAAAAGCTGGAAAGAAAGAGTTAGTAAGTTAATATTATTTGGCCTCAAAACAGAGCGAATATTTTAAAGACTCCTATTTGATTTCAGGTGAAACAAATTCTAGAGGCCATTGGGATGTACGAGTCCCGACACACGCGGACCGGCAGCTTGTCGGGAGGGCAAAGGAAGCGGCTTTCAATAGCCCTGGAATTAGTTTGCAATCCGCCCGTCCTCATGCTGGACGAACCGACTAGGTTTTGTGGATTTAAGTCCGCCACTCGAGTCGAAATAACTCACAAAAAATCGTTTCAGCGGGCTGGACAGCTCCACTTCAACGCAGTGCGTGTCGCTGCTGAAAAAGCTGGCGGAAGAGGGCAGGACGATCGTTTGCACCATCCATCAGCCCTCAGCCCTCGTTTTCGGAATGTTTGATCATTTGTACGCCTTGGCCGAGGGCCGGTGCATTTACGCCGGCGGAACGCAGAACTTAGTCCCCTTTTTGGCCGAGCTGAATTTAAAGTGCCCCGAGTTTCATAATCCGTCCGATTACCGTAAGTAATGGCTGAAATTGACGCGGCCTCTCCATCCAGCGATTGACCTCTAAATCCGCCTATAAATTTTGCAATAGTTTTAGAGATATCCACAAACGATTACGGGTTCGAGAATGATAGACTGATGGATAAAATACAAAATGGATGTTCAGAACTTTATAGAAAGTCCAGTGGCGACACTGCTGCCCAAACTGAAGTAATGCAAAAAGTTGGTAAGCTCAAAATTAATGTGGTATTAGTTTATCTAGAATTATTTCAGATTTTATTAAGCACCTACTTAAATGATAATCCAAAAATTGAACCTTGCTTAAATGTATAATAAGTGATGACACAAAAGAGCACATGTTTTTATAAAAATATGAAAAATTGCATATTTTACTTTATATTTTATAAAATTAGTATATATATATATATAGTGTCATAGTTATTTTACACGTTTGATTCAATTTTTAAAGGAGCAGTAGTTTGCTGAATATTCATTATTCATCATTATTAATTTCGTTATAAATTGAGCTTAGGAAAGATTTTTCTTTGTAAAGATAAATTAAGTAAGATTAATAATTTGATCCAACTACATAGAGTCCCACCTATCAAAAATGTTCACTCTATTGGCCTTCCTAACAATATATTCCCTTATCTCTTTACCAGAAAAAATGATGCAAGCCGGAATAATAACGCCTGTTACAGCTCCGCCTTTGGTACTTACAGTCAGTTCGAATTTAAAATCAATTGTGGAAAGCCCTTCATCAATTTGGGGTAGTAAAGGAATCGAATGGAGCGCCACAAAGGAGTCCCCGAATGGTGCTGTAGCAGCAAACGACGCAAACAACAAGCCAAGACTGCCCAGTATTCAAATTGACCCGAGCAAGCTGTGCAAAACCCAAAATAGATATGCCGCGCCTTTCCACCGGCAATTAGCGCTGCTGCTTGTGAGGACCTTCATAATTCTCTGGCGGGACAAGTCCTTGACCACAGTCAGATTCGCGGTGCACGCTGTAATGGGTTTTCTGATCGGGGTCATGTACTTTGGAATTGGAAACGACGCCTATCACACGTTAAACAATTTTCGCTACATTTTCTTTACCATTATGTTCATCATGTACACAGCATTTAGTACGGTAATACTCAATTGTAAGTATTTCAGTCTTGCTTGTTATATAGTTGAATCGCAATCAAGTTTCTGTTAAGAGCTGTTTTAGAAATCCAGCTGTAAAAATTGAAATCTTGAAATCCAGCTGTAAAAATTGAAATCTTGAACGCGGGATTAAACGTTTCCGACTATGTGATTTTTGTTCGCAATGACGGAAATAAATCAAGAATTTTGCTTCTTAGCTAGCTTTGTCACTGTTATTTTATTAATTAATATAAATATTATAACCTTCGGATTTTTCGTTATAAGCCATGTTAGTAATTTTTAATGAGTCGAAAGGATTTAGATTTTAGAGGCTGCTGAAAAATCAAGTAATAATGATGCTCTATTTTCCTAGTTCCTTTGGAATTTCCAATTGTGTCACGGGAGCATTTCAACCGATGGTACTCCCTGCGCGCCTATTACGTGGCCCTAACCCTGGCTGACGTGCCAATTCAATTTGTATGCACGCTTACCTTCGTGGTGCTGTCCTACGTCATGACCAAGCAACCCCTGGAGTTAGTGAGGATTTCCTTATTCTTCGTCATGGTGGTGATGACGGCGCTGGTTGCGCAGAGCATTGGGCTCACCATAGGAGCGTTATTTAGCGTAAAGGTATTAAACATTTTTATTCTTTAATATTAGGAGCTCACTTGCTTACCCACGTTTTCAGAATGGTGCTATTTTTGGTCCGTTCTTCATATGCCCCTTCCTTATATTTTCGGGATTCTTCGTGCAGCTCAAGGATGTGAACGAAGCGATGCGCTGGTTGTTCCACATATCGTTCCTGAAATACTCTTTGGAGGGATCCTCACTGGCAGTATTTGGATACAATCGTCCTAGAATGGAGTGCAACGACATGTTCTGCTACTTCAGTCGTCCAAAGAAATTCCTGAAAGATATGGGAATGGATAATGAAAACTATTTATTTTGTTTTTTAGCTTTGGTAGTGATATTTTTCATATTTAGAATTATTTCGTTCTACATAATGTCGGTGAGGATGCGGTTATTCAGATACTAAATCCACATTTTAAGAACTATTAGAAAGTTATTGGGATGGCATTTATTTCGCATGTAAAATAGTATTTCCGTAGCAGAGAAAGTGTTCACCTTAGCTGTAAGACATGCGGAAGTTCCGCAGTTTTGTCGGCTGTGTATTTAAAATCCAAAGGCATTTTAGTGGGCGATTTTTATAAAAGCCATTATTTTAGTATAAGTGTCATTCGGTTTATCTGTAATGAGTTTGTTTTTTATGGGAGAATTAAAAGTAGCAAAATAAAGAGGGCATTGGTATATATTTACTTAAATCGATGTTACTTTTGGGTATTAAAATTTGCTGCTGCTTAGAAATATATGTACAATTTCAGAAATGAATGGGTGTTTGTTGTTTAAAGCAAGTTTACATTGCGTTTTTATATTTAATATAAAAATATATTCACAGTGGTACAATAATTTATAAAATTATATTTCAGAGATAATCATGCCAATTAATAACTTTAATTAATTGTATTCCTAAGAAATTTTCTACGGCGTTTAAAAAATCGCAGAAAAACAAGACTATAACTGCAATTCTTCAAGAAAAAGTTTCAAACTCCAAGTTCGTCGTTAAACATGAAAAGTTCTCTCAGCTGGAAGGTTAAAAGTATAGATAAAAATAAATAATTTTTGTGCTATATTTAGCTACAAGATTTTAATATATGTACATATAATCGTTGCAATTGGAAATATTCTTTATCTTAACCAGACGATCATAATAAGACGATTTAAAAATCGGTGAATAAATTAAAGTATTTTTAGCTACAGCAAGTTGGGTTTTACTTTATTTTGTCAAGTTCTCAAAACTTATCGAGTTCCTCTAGAATTTTTTAAAGTGTTGCGGAGGTACTTAAACAAATAGAAATTCATAGACTCACATATTAAGTATAAGAAGTAAATCTTTTATCACGAATATCTCAAAATAGTTGCGTAAAGTCAAGGCGTGGGCTGCTTTTATGAAGCATATATTTACATTTTTTAAGCTCAGTTGCACTGAAAATTGACTCCAATAGAAGTAATTAACACTAGTTGAAGACTTGTTGTCGGGGCCGTTTCTTCGGTTATTAAGACCCCATACATCGCCGCGCCAATTGAGGAAGAAAGTGAAAGCGACTCGCGAGAGCCCTCCAGCGCGTTGTACTTACTTGTACTTACGTTCTCTTTTTCGACAGTGCGTTAAACGCAAACCGACTTACTGGCTACTGGCAAAGTTAATTAGGTAGCAAAAATCAGTTTTCTCGTTTCCAGCAAGTAAGCGCATGCCGAACCTGAACCATCGAAAAGCTGAAAGATCAACTTTCGATAAACTACGGTAGTGCGCTGAGCTGACCACAAGACCGCGAGACTCGGAATTTTAGCCAACCTTTGAGCAGCGCCCAAAGACTGATTAGATACACTATCGCTGCAAGCTGAGGAACTCCGCAGCTTCTAAGACATCTATACGCTTTGCGTCGTGTTTCAGTTAATCGCTGCAATAAAAAGATGGAGTGTCTGATTAAATTCAATTGACTTGGGCAGTTTCAGTAGCAAGGCGGCGATAAACTGTCCCAGTGCTTCGGTGGACGCGGGACGAGTTTTGTGGACTCGGGTGGAAGTAATTTCGGTTATTTGGAGAATTGATAATTAAAACCGCGGAACACTTGGCGCCCAGAATCTGTCTGTCCGCGACCGCCACTGGTCACTTTCATCCCCTCCTGGAAGTTTCAAATTCTGTTTAATAATTAATTTATGTGCTCTGATAAATCTCATGACGAAGATTTTTTATTGAAAGACAAATTTGTGATGGTGATCTTGGCTGTTTTCAGGCCTGATAGTGTTTCTTTGTTACTTACTTGAGGGTAACGTAGTGCTTGGTTGTTTATATATTGCATTTAGTTTTAAATCATATCTTAGTGCAAGGGTCGATTGCACCGCGTAACGGTTTCGGCTTTACATATGTTGTTATTATAATAAGGCGGATGTTCGTTATCGCAAATGCAACGAAAATCGATTTTAAATTAAATTCTAAAGTCATGAAAAATAAGTAAAGTTTATATGATTATTTTATTTAAACTGTTAGATATTTTTAGATGTTTTGTTTGTTTTTCATGCTGCAGCCTGCCCATTTTTATCGCTAACTGATTGTTGAAGATTAGAGTTGTGATTGTAAAATTCTTTGGGATTGGTGCTATGTGATATATTTATCTATGCCCAAACGTGTTCTTAAAATATTCAGATTTTAAATTAATAAGCTGGCTGGACATAAAAGAATCAGATCTATTAGTTGTTATCAAATTAATTCACCCTGGTGGTGTTTAAGGGTGGTTTAATTGTGCTCTATTAGTCTAATAATAACTCAACTCTTGATCTCTAATTCTATACAAAAATCTATTTCCTATTTCAAGCACGTTTCGGAAACTGAGATTAAGTAGTCATTGCATTCATAATAATAACTTTGAAAAGATATTTAAGTTTAACGTTGTAAAAAAATTGAAGGTTACTAATGTTTATGTATGGGTATGGTGCTGATTAGAATTTTTTAAGGTCGATTCATGTAATTATTTGCTTCATGCGTTGAATATACAATTCAATAACAATTCAATGCTATTGTCAGATATTTGCATATTTGCACATAGCGCATATATGGAAGGAAAATAATTTAATTATTTGTTGTTGTCTGCAATTATGCGTACAGTGCAATTATGAATAACCTGTGCAATAGCATTCAATACTTTTTTTAAGAAATATTCAAATATTTTAAAATAATATACATTTAAATAAGCTGCGAGGTAATCGTCTTAAAAGTAAAAAAACGTATGAATAACTTGCGTATAAATATGTTAATTAGTTGAAAAATTATATTGTATTTCATATGTATATTACATACATAGAACAATCTTTGTTTATGCCATGCGAGTTTTTTACTTATCAGTCGCGGGAGAGTTTTTAAACACAAATCTTAAAAACAGGGAACAGGTAAAAATTTCCTTTGTATATAAAAAAAAGAAATTCCGAAACTTGTGCCTCCAGCAACGCTTCTTTTATTAATTAATTGGGAACCGGTAGTCTGCTTGTTGCATCTTAATTAGTGTGTGTGTTATGTGTGAGATGGAAATTTCTTTTTATATTTTTACGATTGTCGAAATATTGTCTGCAATATTAAAATTAACTAGTTATCATATTCATGTAAGGCGTAATTTCACTTCCAATTGATCAATGAAATTATTTTTTTTTTGTACTGTTTCAACTTTCATATTTTTAACCGGCTTCCGTAATTTATTTAAGTTAGAGCTAAATATATTGATTTAGAAATTTGTCTACTCAGTTAAGCTTAATTTTTTTAGATCCTTATTAGTCACATATAAAAAATAGATACAAAATAAAATAAATAATAAGAAGTCGGAGCATAATAGTTTTCTGGGAACTTTTTCGCATTAATAAATATATAATTAAAGAAGAAGTCCACATGTTTTTCTAGTTGGAAGACGTGTGGCTTTATTGGCATTATGTATTCGGAGGTCTTTAGCCGATGGTGATCCATAAGGCTCATTATTTATAAGAGAGCGGTGGGAACAGCTTAATTAATAATGATTCTTACTTTTTATTTTTTATTTTTGTATTTTGGTAGAAATATGGTGCAAACTGCGTATTGCGGTGCAAAGTTTGCATTTCAGTCTACATCTTATTTCTGATACATTTGGTTTTTTTTTCGCCTCATCAATATCCGCGAAGATGCTTTGACAATTGTTGAAAGCGACATCTCCCAATATTGTGTAATTTGAATTTTTATTAGATAAAAATTTATAATTTAAAACCTGTTATATTATATCTAAAAAAATTGTCAGAATTGTTGTGTAACCCGAGGCGTACCTATAATTGCAAGGTTTTATGAGAAAGAATATTTTAATTTTTAACAGTCCTTATCGTTCGAAAAAAAGTGTGAAGGCAAGGGTTAGATCGCTAGAATCAAAATGTGGTACTAAAAAAGCTCAATCGAGTGGCTACCGAAGTATGTATGAATATCTGTATCGTTTTCAAGCTGGCTAAAAAACCGGAAAACTAAAAAGCCACATGCTCCGCTGGAAACATAAGTAACCTTGGGCATGTGGGAATTCGCCAAAATAGATCAGAAAGAAGAGCCTCAAGTAGGAGGTGGCTAACTAAAATTTAAAGTTAGGAGCGAAAAACAGTCACTCGCATAGATTGCAAGGGGTGTGAAGATTATGACATAAGAAAGTGCGTTGTTTGGTAATAATTCATTAAGGTGAATTTTTGGCATATATTCTAAAAAGGGAATTTATTCTTAGGTATTATGGTAATATTTTTGAGCATAGGTATTTTTTATTTATTTTTATTTTATTTTATATAGTGTATGCATGTCTCAGTACGATGGAAATTGATGCCAATGCAACAGTCCTTGACCTTCTTGTGTCTAAACAATATTTGAGGCTGCAATTTTACAAGTTAAATTACAAACAACCATTTTGTGAGTATTCTTATTAACTATTATTATCAAACATTTTGTTTTAATTTTAATTGACTAATTGTAGTTATACAGACAACATTTGCTGCTTTGTAAATATTTTTGCAATGTTAACAAAGTCTATTGATATCTTATCTTGAAATGAAATGTTCGAGCTGTCTTTTTCTTATTTTATTGTTATGGTGCATGGTGTATATGGTAAATACCATGAGGTGGTAATGATCACGTGCTAGACAAATCAAAATAAAGTTTCTTTAAACACTTATGTAAATATACAATTCATATTTGCCATGTGTTTTATGACTAAAAATACAAGACAATAGCTTCCTATAATATCTTGAATGTGGCTTTATTAGATATTAATATTTTCAGCAAAAGGCAAGGACCCTATCATTAAAGATGTGAGTGGTCAATTCGAGTCAGGACGTCTGTCTGCTGTCATAGGCCCTTCTGGCGCTGGAAAAACTACGCTACTAAATGTTATTTCGGGGTTCTCGTAAGGACAAATTACATCCATTCCTTGAAGGGTTTCACATTTAAGATTTCGTAGGAGTGTAGGAGTGAAGGGTACGATTGTGCTGAACAACGAAAAATGCACTCCCTGCGAGGTGAGACAAAAGGCTTCATACATCCCCCAGAACTTCGCCATGTTGGACTATCTCACCGTTGAGGAAACGTTGAGCATTTCAGCCGAGCTGAAAGTTGGTAGGACCCGGCGTCGAAACGACGAAAAGGTAATTGCTGGCGAGCGATGAGTTCCAATCCCAGTCGCAATTAAAATTTTATTTAAGTAGGTCCAGCGAATTATAAATCTGCTCAGCTTGCAAAAGTGTCGACATACGCTAGTCACCAAATTGTCTGGCGGCGAGAAAAAGCGGCTGTCCATCGGCATCGAGCTGATCACCAATCCGCCGATCATGTTCCTGGACGAGCCCACCAGGTAAGTGCGAAGCTTTGGACGCGCGACGCGCCCAGCCGTCGGTGAACTATACCTACTTTTATGGTATGGAGATTTTGTTGATGGCGCATACCATTACCATCCATTAAGCCCAAATAACCCAATGAACCCAAATTCCCGACAATTGCGCAAAAATAAATATTGAAAATAAAGTAATTTATTTAAAATATTTTAAATATTGTCAATATTAATCAATAAATATATATTTTAAAAGAAAGTGTACAATGTGCGTGCCGCTAAAACTCAGAAATAAGTTCCGGTACGATCAAGGGAGTTATATGGTGTGGTAGCCCTCTATCTCCTGTCCATGAAGAAGGTTCCCATTTTAACCTGAAGGGCGTGCTTTTGAAGATATAAGGGCTGGAAGTTTCGATCTCTAGAAATTTCTAGAACAGTCAAGAACTTCGAGAGTATTCGAGACTATTCCACAACATTCTGGAATGTCGATCGCTGTTCAGAGATTTCTTAGGTTCTCCCTGAGGGGCCTCCCCTGGACCAATAGTCTCGTTCTGCCTTCTTATGAGGACCGTCTCAATCTTCTCTCGCCGCAGATTCTTGAGCAGCGCCGCTCTACCGCCCGTGTAGTTTTTGCTCTTGTTAACTCCCCGGAAATCGTTTCATCCTTTAATATTGCTGTCCCCGCTCGTTCGATGAGAGGCCACTTTTCCTTCCACGGCCCATTTCATCACACGAATTATGGCATGTCCGAACCTATTACGTCAATGTCGCGCGCTTTTAATTGTCTCCATTATAATATTGATTTTAATTATTCGAGGGACAGGTTAAAACATCAGCTTCGTTGCGGTTGACAGTTTTTGACGAACGTTATTTTATTCACCGTATTGTAAGTTTGGCTCACTTTTGATGCTGCGTTCGATTTCTGTAATTTTTGACTCTTTATTGTAGTAACTAGACATTTGATGAAACTTGAATAAATAAATAAATTAAATTAAATTAAATTAAACTTTAATTAACTAATTATTTTGAAATTCAGCGGCCTCGACAGCGTCTCCTCGATCCAGGTGATAAAATACCTGAAGCAGCTGGCGTTGAACGGGATGGCCGTGATTTGCGTGGTGCAGCAGCCGAGCTCCCAAATGCTGACGCTGTTCGACGACCTCCTGGTGATGTCGGGGGGCGAGTGCCTCTACTGCGGGCCGCTGACGGAAATGGTCCCCTACTTCGAGAAGGCTGGCTTCGCGTGCCCAGACTTCTACAACAGGGCCGACTTCGGTGAGTTTTTGCAGATTTTTTGTTGTTGGGCTTGTGTTCAGTTAAAGACCGAAAGCTTTCTTGCAGCCATCGAGGTGGCGAGTTCCGAGCGGTGCGAGAAGCTCAAGGCGCTGGTTTCAGAAAACGCCAAAAGTTTCACTTTCGAGAAGAGCTTAGGTAAGCTTTTTACCTTGGTGATTTTCCACTATTTCATAAACATCGTGCTTTTTTTACAGCAGTTTGTAACGGCATCAACTCTTTAACAGAGCCTTCTTGTAATCGAAGAACCCGTTGTGAACGGAAATACTCCGTTAATTTCCTGCAGCAGTGTGCCGTTTTGTTCAAACGGGCGCTTTTATCCATGTGGAGGGACATGGTAAGCTTTTTTTTTAAAGTTTCGGATATAAGCGAACAAGGCGAGCTGACGTTGTTTAATTTTGCTTTTCTAAATTAAATTTAAAATTAAAAGGCGCTCGAAGCCTTGTTTCAACGTAGATTTGCACTGATTCTAAATTACTTTTAACAATTGTAATTATGTTTTATTAATATAGATGACGGTGATAATGAGAGTTATATGCCATATTCTAGTAGCATTTTTACTGGGATTTGTTTATTGGGACTTTGGCACAAATGCCTCAAAGATAGTGTCCAACACTTCGTGTATGTTCTTTTTTGTATTATTTATATTTTTCGCCAATGCGATGCCAACCATACTGTCATGTAAGACAATTTTAAATGTTAAAGCAATATAAATTGACTAAACATTTTCGTTTTAGGTCCGCTGGAGACGTCTGTATTTATTCGAGAGTATTTGAACGGGTGGTACTCCCTGGGAGCATATTATTTTTCGAAGATTTTTGCAGATCTCCCCCTTCTGTTTACTTGTCCAACTATGTTCTTTTTCATAGCGTACAATTTAACAGGGCAGCCAATAGATTTAGGACGCATGCTAATGTTTTGGGGCATTTGCCTTTTGACCGCTATTCATGGCCATGTAATGGGACTTGTGGCAGGAGCTGCGTTTGATGTGAAGGTGAGCGTAAGCGCAATATCTTAACTTAAGATTATTATAAAAAGTGAAGGCCATTTAGTTTTAATAGAAACTCAAAATTTCAATTAGATAAATCGTTTAAACTGTACGCAAAAAAACTTCAGCGGCAATTTACAACCGCAGCAATTTAAGCATAAAAGCTCTGGAAAAGTTCAACTTTTTCTGTAGACAACCGCAAGTTCATGCAGCAGAGGAAAACTTACTTCTGTAAATTGAGCTCACCGCGGCAAAAGACTCATCATTTACATAGGCACAGCTCGTCTGTCTCCAGCCCTAAAAATGTGTATCTTTGTGCAACTGATGAATGGCTTCTTCTTTTCAGCTTTCAATATTCCTGGTGCCTGCATCTTGCATTCCAATGCTCATCTTTTCTGGATTTTTCATTCGACCCAGTGAGCTGGTGTCGTATCTGCAGCCTTTGACTGATTTATCCTATTTTCGCTATAGTCTGGAGGGTCTGGCCCAAGCAGTTTATGGCTACAATCGGACGAGGCTGCCCTGCTCGGAGATGTATTGCTACTACACCGATCCAAACAAATACTTGGACAGTCTTGAGATGGCTGGTGACCGCTACGGAGTGGACGTGATGGCTTTAACCATTTGGATTTTAGTTTTGCTTAAGTTACTCTATCTAGTGTTGTTTATTAAAGTAAGATATTGTCAATAACATTACGCTTGCAATTTTTTTTATATTAAAACAAGTCTTCTATTTACTAGGTTTTTTTTTCTAATTTGAATATGATTTTGCTTCTGCTTGCCTAATTTCGTTTTTGTTAATGTCGAATTGTTGTTGTAGAGATTGGATTTCGTCCAAAAATTTATTTTTCAGATCTATAATATAATTACATTAAGAGATAAACAGAGATTTGCAATCGGATGAATATAAAATATTTTCCGGGTGAAACGGCCTTCCTAATTTATTTTGAGAGGATTATCTGATGGAAAATCGCCCCATCGTTTTGAAAAAAATCCCCGTACTTCAGTGATGGTGCCTCATGATATCCCGAAACATATCAATGGAGAAGTCCCTGAAAACTTCAAACCAGCTCCTGCAGTGTCTTTGAGGAGGGTACCGTCGCACCCTCAATACACCAGATACCTCTGATAACAAATGTCGCCAGATTCATTACAATCATCCCTACCTGGATTTATCTGCATTTATGCATAATTAATCGATGGCCCCGAGCTGATTAGGGGCACATTTGTACGCAGCAGTTAGTTTTTACAAGCTTCCGTAATACGCTTTTTTGTCCACGGTCCTGAGCAGCAAAAGCTTTTGTCGTTTGGAGATTTTAATTACTAACCTTCTTTGCAGCGGAACACAAAAGGGAGGTGAACCATTTTTATGTGCGAGTCAGCCACAATGGCGAAGGAACCCATCATGAAATTTCTGCATGGAAGTAAAAGCTCCCTTCTGAGCGATCAGATCAGATAAGTGGAAGAACTGCAATAAAACAAACCTCAATAAACTCGGTGCCAGACTTAAGGAAACAGCAATGAAAACTTTCTTTGAGGTTATCTCTCCAACTATCAGATAACATTGAACTTTGACGTCCACAATAAAAGATGAAAGAATTTCGCTCGTCTGCTGGGGCTGAAAGGGTTGAAGTGTGCATTTTAAGTCGTTCACGCCTCACAGTAAGTAGAGAACTTCCACAAACAAGAAGGAAATGACCAACAAAGAAGTGTTAATTTTCTTGCTGAAATACTTCAATAAAGCCGAGTTTACTGCCTTCCATTACATTTTAGGACAACGAACATCAGCGGTTGCGATTTGTAATCCCTATCGGCCCGAATAAATGCGCTTTAATTTCGGCAGCTCACTCTTAATTTGCGAGTAATTCCGCATTTGAGTAGGCCCTTTGGAGTGCTATAATATTGGCAATTGGCAATTAGTGGCCTGGACGACTTCAACGAATCTCTCCCAAACTATAATTAATAATAAATTATTCTGTTCAACTTCATCTCATTGAAACATGTGCATGCGGGGGATATTAAATTTATGGGAATTGCGTTCATTGCATTTGAAGTTGAACCACTGACCTGATGAACAACGGTTCGATGTCGACGCGGCTCAACGTGGCGACCAGCATTAAGTTTAATTACTTTTGTATGCAGCAATATCGCGTCCAGCAAAAGTGTCAGGGAGTCAAAGGTTTGTACCGCCGAGGAATATTTTATACTTATTGATTAATTCTTCGAAGGACCTAAATTATGACTGGAAAGGAATCGATGGTAAGTTGAGTTATTTTCGGAAGATTGAAATTTCCTGAATTTATTTTATAGCCATCTCACTTCTAGTAAAAAATACGAAACTAATTATTCATAATTTAGGTCCAAAGATCTCTTATAAAAATATCGTGAAGAATTAAAATCACGACTATTCCATTCAGTATTTAAGCTGTTGATTATTGAATGAGATGAGGAGAAATTGGTGATCGTTTACCATCTTAAATACTTAATTGTGCACGGAGAATTTTAAAATGAATGCATTTAATTAAGGTGCAATCGTGAACATGTTCATGTCTCATCAATCATATGTATATGTATAAAATTTAATTATGGAGAAGGAAACTTAAGAATTGTTTAATATTGCAGTGCGATTTACTGCTACCGGGTTTACCACATCAAAATCACGGCTGGACCCTTTCATTAGGCGCAAGTTAGAGTAATTAAATAGTGAAAGATTCCAGGTTTTTAATTTATGCTGTAATTCTTGATTTAGCTGCATGTTTAAGAACTATTTAAATGATCAGCATGCACTATGCTAGCCGCAAGTCTGTGCAGCTGCAAAAAGTCAGAAATCAGTTAGTTACTTAGCCCTACATTGTGTTTTATGGTCAAATTAAATTGGATTCTCGCCTTCATTTTCGCGTTAAAACTCAATTTTTCATCCCTGAGGTTAATTTATCAAGAGTTTTTGGTTCGCTCAATTTCTTTATTATTTCAACCGACGTGGTTTGCTTTGCAACGAGCGTCCTTAAGCCAACAGCCTTTAAATTTTATACAAACAACGTAATTTTGAGCTCAAACAATTCATGGTTGAACTCAACAAGAGGCGAACGCCCACTTTCCAGGTTCTCGGGGATTGTTTACTCAGACGAATTGCGCCGCATTTTTGAGAAATTAAATTCTCATTTGCATTTTACTTCTCAAGAACTGTGTAGAATAAATCTAGGAAGCGTCTTTTCCCAGGATAATATCTTAGCATCATAAACTTTGCATCTTCCTCAGTGTTCATCTTTTCAGGAGAAGTGGAAGTATTTATTACATTCCTTTGTTCGAAAATTGACTCCAAAGGCAGTTTTCCGGAAAAAACATTAACTGTTTGATCTGCAGCGGCAGATATTAATTTCCACAGAGATCTGCTCGCTATCTGTGCAGATTTGAGATTTGCAGAAGTTGTTCCGAAGGAGTTCGCAGTGCAGCCAGAAAGCAGGCTCCTTAAACGGAGGAGTTGTTTAAACAGGAAAAATGCTCGTTCATGCAGCATATTTTATATGTATTATTTATTTCCCGAATTTTGCAAGAATACATGTGCAACTTTCTATTCCACCTGTGGGAAATATGGAGGTCTGCAGATTTCCTTTTTTATTTATATGAGCGAGGGGCTTTATTGACGTTGGTCGCTTTGTAAGTAGATCTATAAGCATATTTAGTGGAGCCGCCGGAGCGGGTTGCTTAAATATTTACGCTATCGTTAAACAGAACTAAAGGGAAACTTTGTTGCAACGAGCTCCTGTTTCCCCAGACAAATATGATGACGTGCGGAAAACCTTAAAACTTTGTAATGGTTTCATAAAATAGACCGTGTCTGCTCGGCGCTTCGATGTTAATAATAAAAATCGATTATACGAGTATGAGTATTTCGTGCAGAGTCAACCGTCCTTATCTATAAATTGTTGAATTTTCCATTGAATTTTAGCCTTATCATTATAACTTTATAATCGCTATATTTTCCTTGTTTAGATGATGGCAGAAGCTAATTTAAAAGCTAAATGTCAGGTTAATTTAACTTATTTGAAAACAAATTTTATATACCCGAATGTATCGCCTTTGATTAAGTGGATTAAAAATTAAAACATTTCATTTGAACAGATATAAATCGTGCAGTCAGTTTGAGTTTATCTTAAAATAAATGTACATAATGATGGAACGATGTAATCGTGCAATTTTGAAAATTCATGATCAATGCAAATATCAATAGCAATAGCTCTTGTTAAGCTGAATCGAATTCTTGGAAACAGCCTCATTGCAGAAAGTTGGACGCTAGTCTACGTGAATCACGGGAAGACACGGATCGCATTGAAATAAAACTTCTGAACATTTTCGGCGATGCAAAGGCAGGCAGCCCTCTGTGCGCCGAAAGGCGAAAGCTTGCGTGCCAATTACAATGAATTTTCCCAGACCGTCCGCCCTAAACGTATCGGCGAGGCAGGGCGATGCAGCCAGCATTTTTTAAATATTTCAGCAAAAGGGAAATCAATCATTTTCCGCCATGCTTCATCTTTCAAAAGCATAACACAGCGCTCCAGAGGGAGTCGTACAAAGGGACATGCCGGCGTCACGTTCGCTCGTAGCAATTTGACTATTTTCAGCACGACCGGATCCACTCAAGGAACAGAATACGAAGTGCAACAGCGTGGAGAAAAGAAAGCGCCCCCGATGCACATTACCATTCGGGGGCCCAGACCGGAGCCCTATCCTCGAACAGCGCAGCGAGCGACGTCCGACCATAAAGGCAAATTTAGACGGCGCATCGCTGTAATTCGCACGTCCTTCTCGACGCCAGGATTGTTTGTCAGCAGAGGCCCCAAATGTATTTAAATTACGATGCGAGAAAACCTATAGTTTGAAGAAATGAGGGGGAGGCGCTTCGCCAGGGAGAAATCGCTTTTGGGGCATGCTGCACGTTTAGTCGGACGAGCGATGCATGCAAATTGGCCGCAAGGCGTTCATCCGCCGATCCTGAATTCGAATGAATCCACCCGAAAGTCAAACGCGCATAAAGGCAAATGTCGATTCAATCAACACATGGCGAAACTTTATGCCCGGCTCCAGCACCACAGGACTCAAAGTGGCAGTAATTCCGAGGGTCCACCGTGACCGCGGTCTCGTTGTTTTATATGGCTTCCCGTCTTTCAAGAGCTCCTTACAAAAATCGTAAAAGTGGGATCAAGGTAAAACTTGGAAATTGTAAAACTATTTTGAATTCTGATAGATCTCAACTTAAGAGGAAAAAAGTTAAGATTGAAGGATGTTGGTTAAGCCAAATTGTTTATAAATTACAAAGTATGTGTAGCTTTATAGACGTCTAAACCTCTTCCTTGACATATTCGTACCGCAAACTTTTCAAACTTTTCTATTATTTTGAGTTAGAAATGAACCCAAAACTATATCCTAATTTACAATTCCTTTCTGTCCGCTGAGCTAATTTTAGAAATTAAAAAATGCACTAGATTTGCCTAAATAACTTATATAATGATGCAATCAGTTGCATTATGCGAAACATTTCATGAATAATGCGCGTCTGCTCGCCGCTAACTTGGAACGTTAGAAAATTCTGAAAACTTTACTTCAGAGGAAATTTAAATTGTTGAGCTTACTCAAAACCTTAGTTATCTTCAGAAAATTGTTTCTACATACATTCATATATATGTACCTATGAGACATTTCATTTACTTTTGTTTGCATTAAATGATTAATCATTTTACTACCTTCGCCTTGTGCTGCAGAATTTCTTTTGTTTACGCAGACAGCTAATAACAATATTATTTTGCCGTATCGCTGCAAGCCTTGAAATTGTGCTACTGGGAAAAACCAAGCTTATCAGTAAGTTATTCACGAGCTGAAGAAGCATCTAGATAGTTCTCATTTAATGTGATTAGAATGTAATAGTATTTTTATGCAATGTAAAAAGTTCACGAACTTCCAATTGAATGCATCAGGCAACAGCACTGGTTGCTTTTTGCATTTAACAATGCTTAGCTCAGCACAATCCTATTAGAGTAGTCATTATAATAAATTGTGAAATCTTGCAAAATGTAAGTATATATTTTAACAGTTCGATTATACGCAATATAATAGAATTAATGGGATATATGATTTAACGTTGTAAATTACCTTCAGCTTAAGTGAAATGAAATGAAAGCCCTCTGTTTAACGTTCTATCTTATAGAATAATCTTATAAAAACAAACAAATAACAAACTCTATCTGTCTATACGATCTGTATTTATAATTACTTTTAATTATTAAGTCGTTATTTGTGTTCTTAATAAAATAGGATGTTTTCAAATTTTACGTATAAAAATATTCCAAAGTCTTAGTCTGATGATCGTCTTTTATTTATTTGGTGTTGCTGTTTCTAGATAAACTGGTTGGTTTGGTTGATGTCTTCTGTTTTAAACGCAATTATAAATCTTATATGTATGTAGGTAAATCTCAGTGCACACAGTACGATATCAATATAAAAATATGTTTTAGAAAACAAAATTTCCCGCCTGATGAGTTCATCTTGGCCCAGTTATTATCTTATTGTAAATGAACTTGGTGTCACGATTTTGGGAATAATTTGCCATTAAAATGTCTTTTAATTGATACTTGTCAACAGATAAGTCGGGCAGAAATTGGTTCGAATGCTATGAAATGCTGAGAAGCATGAGGGTGAGTGCCTTTCCGGAAAACTGTGTTTATAGATTACTTCCAGTCGTTATCAGCTTTTTTAAGAAGTACCAACTGAGCCTCTACCAATGACCAATTTTTCTGAACAGCGAAAGAAGATACCTTTTTGCAGCTGGTAACTTCACGAAACAGATACACCGCCGCAGCGGATTGATGCGGGCAAAATGCAAAGGAAGATTGAAGAACGAGACGGCGGCCGGGAGCGGGTCGGATTCTCGGAAAGTTCCCCCATTCCACTGCCGGCATATAAATTTAATAAAATTGCGGCGGGCAGTTTAGTTCAATCGAAACCGCGACTTACTAAGAGCTTGTCCGACAGCGAGCAGCAGGAGTGTGGTCACTGAATCATTCTTGAAGAAGCGCTATTTCATTCTAGAATCTAGCTTTCGTTCTAGAAACCGCCTGTGATACTTTCGCGTGAAATTGTGAGCAGTGCTTTGGATTAGCCTCGCGCCGAGGAATCTCTAAGTGGTTTTTGTTAGTGCAAGCCGGGAGGAATCAAATCATGAAGCTCCTGACGGGATTATTTCTATTTCTGGCGATAAGTTCGGCTTTCGCCATGCCAGGTAAGCAGGGCACCTTTATTGAATCACCCAAGAAGCACGTTCTCGAGCACCGAGGCGCCGAATGTCCTTGGCTAAGTACACAAGACGAAAGTTTTTCCGACGCTCCTCAAACAAATGTGGAGACCTCTCGCAGGCTCTGCGTTCGCCCCGTAAACTGCAGGGGATAACTCCAAATCCTTAAGTTATACGTGCGGGGAGGGCCTTATCGCAGTAAAACGTAAATATGTGCGCTGAAACTTAACGCTCCGGTCTGTAAGGAGCAGACACAAGTGCTTTGGCAAGGAAATTCCATCAGGATCAGGCTCAAATCTGCTAAACAACCCTACAACAAGTGGGCCACCTGTTGCGTTCTGGAGGGCTGAAGCTCTGAATAAACACTCTGCACAAATAGAGATGTGTTGGTTCTTATTATGGAGCTCGTGGGCAATTTAGGGTGGAGTAAGTTCCTCGGCGGGCGGGCGGTTCCAGGAGTTTCAAAAAATGCATTAGACTTGACTTTCTTTCGCGCCACCACTGCTGCATCTCGACAAAATGTGCATTTGCACTGCACTCGAGAAGTTTCTGCAGCCAAAATTATGCGCAATTCATAAAATAATAACGCAACGCTCAATTTAATTGAGTACAAACATGAAAGCTTTTTTTGGAATTGTTTGTCCAAAATATAAAATGGTTTCTGCAAAGCCTTGGCTCACATTCTATTCTATTTTATTTTTTGCATTCAATTATTTTACTCGTTAAACTTTTTTTCGTAGAATGGTGCCGTAAATATACGTGTTGAAAACGTTTTCATTTGGATCTTTTGACCTTTAGTAGAGTACCTACATACGTGTAGCGATCCGAATGCCGAAAACAAAATTTTACAGAAGGCGACAATTTCAGCTTTTATTAAAACGTAACGAGTTAAAAGCGTTCTTGGAGCCAGTTTTTCTTTCAAAAGCCTTAAAATGGTTTCCTCACTTTTTTGATTTATAAACCAATTAGAAAGAAATTTTGCTGGTGCACTGAAAATGGAATAAATGTCAATAAAAAATTGTAATGAGTTTTTGTAAGCAAAACTGGATAATAAAAAAGCAAAAGCACCAATTGAAAATAGTAATTACTTCCCATATCATCACAAAACCACATCTTTTCAATTTATTTTTTGCAAAATTATATGATTGGCATGGTGGGCTTCTGGAACTATACACGGTTTTACGAGAAAGCAGCTTTATAACGAGTTGCTTCACTTCCGAGTCATGTTTCAAAGATGAAAACTGTGATAGTAAAGCCTCGGTCACCTCTACTGTTTTGAGGTACATGAAGGTTACGATTTTAAGCATACAAAACAGAACAACAACATCATCTAATTAACTCTTCAAACTTATTCTAAAATCTAAACAGATAAGCAAGTGGAAAATCCGGGAATGTTTTTTTTACCAAATCTTTATGTGCGTCTTAGCGATGAACTCGCTTTGTAGTTTGATAATATTTCCTTTTAATGAATGTCGTAATAGCCGTTATTTTTGAATATATTTACATGTATATTGTTGTATCTCTAATGAATGAAAATACACATACTAAGTACATAAAGAAAAAATTTTTTGCGAAATCGAGATAATGATACCATAAATTAAATTACTTTAATTATGAACAATAAAAACCCTTCAAAATCTAATTCAAAATTATTAAAATTAGCATTTAATAGTTTGTACATATTATGGTATGTATTATGTTAGGGAAAGTCTTTTATAATTATTGTATATTTTTCAAGCGCATAATAGTTTTAAGACCACGATAACGTGACACATAAATTATCAAACAATTCCCAATTCCCGGAGGTAAGAAGTTAAGAAAACTTTTGAAAATATGTTTGAAGGTATCAGTGAAAAACGTATTGGACTCAAAGGACCCTTATTGGAGGGTTTAAGGTGCGTTAGGGTTAAATTTTATTTCGCAGATGGACCAATCCCCAAATGAAATATTCAAAGGACAATTCCTGCCTTCTACGTGCACGGCCGATTGAATTTTATTAATGAAAATTAGAAGCCGTTGGGTGATCTTCAATTTGCTCGTGGCGCGGAGTCAGCACAAAGCGGATAAATTCGATTTTCTAGTTAACCAAGAAAGTCACCTTTCCGAAAAGGGCTGACGAGCGCGCTGGGGCCCCAATTGAAAAATGATTTTAAAACGTGTCACGTAGCACCCGAAAGGAAAGCAAGGAGAGCGTTAAAAATTTGATTTAGGTTAGCAGCAAGCCCCAGCGAACCCTTTCTGCCGGCAATTAACCGCCGGAGCGGAGCGCCCTGCGATATAAAAATATTTCTTTTCCATTTAACACCTTCAAAGAGCCGGCCTTTAATTTCGCCCGCTCGCAAGTGGGGCCCCCGCCGCCACGCCGCAGTCTCCCGGGCCATCAATCAATCCACCCAATTAGTTGCAATAATAAGCTGCTCCATCAGCACTGAAAATGGTTGTTGACATATGTAATTACAATTGATTTCGTTATCCGGCGACGAGATTTTGTTTGCGTTCTCATCCCAATCGAGCTGCTGGTCCGCGGGGTCGGGCGGCGAATTCGGGTGGCCGCGCACTGGGGCACCATGCGGGCTCCGCTGGGGTGACGATGCAGGCGCGCGGCCCCAGCCCGCGGGAGTGTAATGCACCGCGGCGGCCGGCGGAGGCTGGCGAAGGCATAATAAAGTCAGACCATTCGTAAGCGGTCCCAAATAATTTTTCCATCCTTGGTGGTGGTGGAGGGACAGCTGAGCTGATCCCAGGGCCCGACTCTGGGGCCCCGTCGGGGTCGTCGGGGAGCCCCGGCACTCCATCACACCACTTTGTTGCATGTCAGTTTTTACGTCGTCATCGGCCGCGTATCGCCGGAATTGGCCACAACAGGACCGGCCCCGGGCCACCTCGCGCTCGGCCTGTCCCGGCGCGCATTTTGCAGCAAATGATTATAATTGATTATTGGACTAATTAATATTCATTTCAGTTTAATACCGGAGTGTACGTGTCGGTCGCCATATTTCAGCAAAAGTGAAGACTTTTGTAATCTCGCTCGGTCGGCTCACTGGGCCCGCCGAAATTCCCCAGAGCTTAACTGGGTATGTGGGGCTGCTGCGAATTTAATGAGATTTCGACCAAATTAATTTCCGGCTATGATTAGGTTTCGGCAAAGCAATTTGTGGCTGCATCTATATTCCGGATGTTCTTTTTTAATAACATTGATAAATGGCTCGGTTTTAACATGTGACAATGACTCTCGGCTTATTTAAAATTTCACCGAGCACGGCACGGCGGCTTTAAAGTGTGCGTCCTGGTCCTATTTTTGATATTTCGAACCGGCCCGCGTAATATGATTAATTTACAAAATTGGTGTGTTGCATTACCGGGGAGTGGGCCGCGATCAATGATTCAATTGTGCACCCTCTGATGGTTTAGAAGTGCATTTGCAGCCCCGCGGGAATAGTGCACCTAATCCTATCCCCGTGCACTTATTGAAGAATTTTAAATGTTACACTTTTGCTTCAGTCTGCTGAGGACTTCAAAAATTTTTATATACTCTTGCGAATTATTAATTTCGTCATGTCTTAACTTTTCAATTGATTTAAATGAAATTTCGTAGCAAGACGGAATTTATCCTAAAAACGCAAAACTTCTATATACTATATACCTTTAATATAAATGTACATACATATGTATATTAATTATATAATCTCCAGGCTTGGGTAGATATTATTCGAGAATAATCAAAATAATAAATAAATAAGTATTTTAAATAAGATATTAATGCATGTTTTAAATTTAATATAATATGTATTGCTTTTATCCGTTGAGAAAAGATATGAAATAATTCGAATAATTTTTTGTTTGGCTAACATTTAAATGGTCAGTTATAATTGGAAGGATGCAATAAAAAATGTTGATACTTTTTTAAACTAAACTTTTATTATAATGTTCAGATTTTAAACTCGGTGATAGTTTCTGATCCAATTTAAATAGGCAGATGAAAATTAACAACTGGTTCTTAAATTACGACGAGAAGTAACACTTTCGCATTATGCTCCCCTATAATTTTAAAATTCACAATAGTCGGGAGTGTAAACTAATTCTCAATTTGCATGCGAGCGCTTAAAGGGTTAAGCAAAAGAACTCAGGTGCAAACTATTGCTTTTACGGGAAAGTATCGAAAACGCTGTCTTTAATTAAAAAGCAGTTACTGGTGGAGCAAGGGCTGAATTTGAATAATTGCGTGAACACATCCCGTGCACTGGATCCCCTTTTGCAGTCAACGTGTTGAGTAAACCCTTGACGCATGATATCATCTTGTTTTACATTAAAAGTAATTTCGATTTCATGAAAGGAAGCAGTTCAAATGCAGATGCATGTTAACCGATTAAAGTTGCATGCCGGTCACGTAATTAGGGAATAATTAAAGGGTAGGGAGCCGCAATTGCGAACACATTTCCGCCGGCAAAACTTCCAAGAAGTTTTCTTTGAAATAGGCCAAGAGATTTAAAGCAAGTGCCATTTAATCTTAGGTCATAAAGTATGAAAACAAGACGTTTGAAAGGTGAAGATATTTAATTTTTATGTGCACATAAACCAATAAGCCATATTTAGGAAGGAAATTTTCCTTGTAACGTGTAATGCTCGTAGCTAAAGGCCTGTTTTGTTGGTATTTAACAAATTTTGAATTAAAGTAAGTTAAGATTTAATAGAAGGCGAAAGTTTCGGACAGAGATAAGCCGGTGGCAAAATTTTGGCGCCGGATTTAATTCATGTTAATTAATTTCATAAGCACGGGCGCGAAGGTCTGTGAAATGATGGCCATTTTCCAATCTGTTGAATTATTAATTTGTCATGTAATTAGTTCCACGTTATCATTTCGCACCTAATTAATCACTTTGCAATTATTTTCCACTTTAAGTCATCGCCGAAAATACCCCCGGATTTGCATGCGGACTGTCGTTGCGTTGCTTTTTGGCGTTACGGCAGCCAATTTCCAAAGGGGCCGACAGAGCCAACGAGTGTCGTTGGTCGGTGGCGCCTCATCGGCAAGGACTGCGTCCCAGAAATAGTTCAAAATTCAAAGTGCCTTCATGGCGGTGCTCTGCGGCGATATTTTTAGACGTTAAGCTCTAGCAAAGTTTTACTTTATATTTACGATCTGTTTTCTGCGTTTCAGCTGGCAATCCAGACGATGATGCAGAATATGTGCCGGTCTCCCGAAGACAGCAAGGTATTCCTCGAGACTACGACGCGGACGTTGGCCCCGATTTTAAAGATTTCAAGGGCGTCGTCGACACCGGTGCAGGCTATCCCTTCTTCTCATTACGGCCATACAACACCGAAAATACCGGGTTCTTCGACGGCTTCGAAGGTGAGTAATTTATCATACAGGTGGTGTACTAGGCGGACCAACTTTTTAACCTTTTTAAGGCTATAAATAAGAGCGGGTACGAGGGACGCCCTGGACAATAGTTCAACGCCTTTCGCATCTCTTTTGAACTAATCTTTTCGTTTTCTAAAAAATTCAAATGCCTATTTATAAAACTTCCTTTTAACTCATTTAACGGTCGATTTTATTAAAACTTTCAATCCTCAATAATGACTGAATCCCTTAGTCATCGATTCAAAATTGAGTTTTAGTCTGTTACTAAAACAGAAAAATGGGTGGCTTCAAAGAACTTTAGTTAGTTATTTTTTAGGCCGTTATGTTAATGTATGGTGGGGAGTGGAAAAGCATAAATTTCTGTAAATTGCTTGGGAGGAACCTTCTGCGTCCCGCCTGAATTGAACTTTTATTGCTAGCTAAGTTCGTTTTCCTCACTGGAGCTATTGTCACGGGTTCGTTTTTCAAGAGTGATGGGAAATCAACCACATAAATCGTATAAATCGAGGCAAACATTGTTTTGCCAGCGATTTGCTGATTTTCAGATGCACCGCGTCTGCTTTTCCGATATTTGAGCAATGTCTTGCACAATATTGTTCCCGTTGCGATGCGCTGCGACTGCACACACGGTTCGCTGTCGCCAAACCAGGTCACGTACGCACACCTTGAATTAGGTGCAACGCCGATCTGCATAAACACGGGCGTCATCCAGGTGTCTGGCTCGCACCAACACACCTCCGCTCAGTGCGAGTCCCTGTTTCCACTGCAAAGTCCGCTCCGAGCGCCCGGCTTCATATTTTTCTACGTTCTGTTCTGTGGCCTGCATGCCGCAAAGCAACGCGGCCTGTTGTGTAATACTTCCAATTTCGTAACCATAGTCAGAAGTCATGAAAAAGTGCTTTACCTTCCGACATTAGGAATGAATACCTGCTCATCGCAATGTAAATGTTTTCTTTGGTTCTTTTATTTCCCCTGGCTGCGCTCGCCCCAACTTCTATGGGATCTGCATTTAAAAACAGCTTCATCTATGTGTTCCTGGGGTACGGTGAGTCACTCATGCGACGTTGCCAGCAGCCTCTCAAAACATATTTGCCAGCCGCGGAGCGCCTGCACTCGGTTTTGTACTTTTCCGCCTTTTAAAATATTTCGCAGGTAAATACATCGCGAAGCCGCAAAATGTTTACCGCAAAAGCCGAAAATGAATCATCCCAGCGAGCCGCCAACAGGTGTTTCGTCTATCTCGACTTGAGCCGAGCGCTCCGGAGCCCGATAGAGCGCTTTGAGGTGTAATGAGTCACGTAGGTGCTAATCCGCGTGTGGTACGCGTCCGCCGAGGGGCGCGCGGCCGGCCATCGTATGTAATTTTCGAAAAAAGAATTTGCGTCATCCCGGCGACCGACTTGAAAACCAGTTGAGATGGATTTTCATGGAAATCGGTCGGTTGGTGGCGATGTGGCGATCTATCTTTTTTCTTCCCTGACGTCACATGAGATCCGCGAATTCAGCGAATGTGTTCGTTGCGGCCGCCCAAACAGAGCAGCTAAACATTTTAATTCTTAATGCCGAATTATGCCTATTTTATTTTATATTTTATGATGAATCGGAAAGTCGCTCACTGCTGTGAGCCAGACAGAGACAAATTCCGCAACACAAAAGTGCAATTTAATGGGGTCTTGCAACGTCTTTGCATTCTTATGAATAGCTGGAGCGTGCATTAAGTGCAGCCAAAGGTCGGCGCGGGGCAAGGTCTTGCTGCGGTATTGGAAGCGGATTAAGCGCGGCCCTTAAGAGCGCCATTTAATAGAATTAGAGCCGCATACCTGGCGCAGCCGGCACTTTGCGGAATGCAGGCCGCCGTCGCCGCCGAGGGGGGCAAACCGAATTAAAAACGTCTTGGTTGCCACGTTGAATCTTTTCCCCGGGGCTCTTTCTGGAGCAATTTTAAATTTTGCAAGTAATCGTGTGGCACTAAGGCGCACCTGCTCCGCTCTCATTATTTAATTCCGCCGTACGTGGAGCCGGCGGAGCATAGTCAGGAGTGTGTTTGGGTTTCGGCTTTGGAGCAGTGAAAACAATCAATCTCCACCCGCAGTATGCAAATATCCCGGCGGATGCGATGGTTAGTTGCTCCGGGACCTGCGGGCTCGTCGAGCCTCAGCCCTCCAGGAACAACATGCCGCACTGCGATAATTTTTAGAATAAGACCCGAGTCTCCCATGGCTGACTCAAATTAAGTGTTGCTTCTGTTGCCTTTCCAGGACTGCTGAAGCGTCTCAGGGAGAGCGTCTTGAACCGGTGGTGGAGCAGCATTCCCCAGCCCTCCGACTTCGACCCGTCTGAAGGGAACACCACATCTGTTGTGAAGGTAAATTACACACACGATTGAATCTGTTAGAAGGTGCACCCGGGTAGGGAACCACTTTGTATCTTTGCGCGCCGCCTGATGGGGTGCTAATTTATGAAACTTCATTTGCTTCAGGTCATTGATGGGCACCGAGTGGAAATTAACGACACCGTGTATACGAAAACAGACGACTTCGGCAACTCCATCTACAAGGTGCGCGTCGTGAACATCCGACCGCTTGAATCCAGCGAGGAGCCGACCACGGACGGGCCGGGGGACCGCGCCGGCGAGGAGGAGAAGGGCTCCCGGGAGGAGCTCGAGCGGGGCCCTCAGGATAACGAGGTCCTCGGGAACATCGACTCGACTGAGGTAAAACCATCAGCTTCGCCTAAATGAAATGCAACAAAACTATCCCTGCTTTCTGCTAATTATCACTCAGACCCAAATTAAAAGGAAAAAGAACTAACCGTTGCAGCCAGCCTCATTTTGTTTCAATTTATCTCCTAGAGAAAAGAGATCGAATCAATTATAACCCTCCAGTTGCATTAATTCGCTGCTAATGACTCGAATTTCGGCGTAATTGGACCTTTGCTGTTCGAAAGGAATTAGCCGGCTCTGCATGCCCGCCTGATCCCTCTATTTTTGCTTGCCCCGCACTAATTTAACTTTTTATCTGTAAATACAAAATAAACTCTGTAATTAACAAAGTTTTGCAATTAATGCAACTGGTGCATTGTTTTAGTACTCACCCAGTAAATTCAGCAGATTCCCTCTCACCTGCCTCCTCTACCAACTTTTGTAAAAACTTATAAAATTTTCAATTGAACCCTGTTCCTCCCGGTTGAGAGTGGTTTTATTTTTTGTTGCATGTTAAGCAGTCCTCAACAAGTTTGTTGTTACAATTTTCTAGCATTGTAGTGTATTTCACACAAATAAAGAATTTTCTTGTTAAATCAGTCTTTGCCTTTGTAAAAATAATCCGTTGCATGGCGAAACACCCTGTTTACCCCGCTGCCTCCTTGCCCGAAGTGCTCCGAGATCGGAAGGCAAAGGATATCCTACGCAAATCTAAGGAATTCAGTTCAGGCGAGGCAAAAACTGCGATTATTCCAGCATTTGAGGATCGTTTTTCAAACAGTCGCAAATTGGAGAAGGAGGTGCCCAATAATTTAACAATCTAACAATTCAACTGTTGTAAAGGTGGTGGAAGTAGATAAACAATTTATTGATGCATGTAATTAGTTCTTAAGTTTGGTGGTGGTCTCCCCATTTGGGAAACAATGAAAAGTTTGAAAATTGGTAAAGCAGAAGCAATTTTTTAATTTACAGTCATTAAAGCCTTAATGTCCTATATATACATATGTATTTGCAAGGAAAAAATCGATTGTTGACTTCCGAAGTGTTTTGAATTTTTGGTGCCACATATCTTACATACTTTTTTGCGAATCATTTCTTCCACGACACATTGTCAAAACAAATTCCGGAAAATTGGCAAATACTTTTAATTAATATTCTACTTTTTATTAATTTTCTTCCTACTTTTTTTCTTCTTAAATATTTGTTATTAAGTTATTTTTAATAGAAAAATTGCTCTTTGTAAATTAATTTTCCTGTTTCGTGCGATCATAGAAGCTAAATTCGGAACGTGGGGACGTTTTTATTATATTTGCATGGATTTGCCTTGTTATTGCGTGTTTGCATCCCTCTTTTAATTTTGCTTATGGAAGCTGACAATGATGACAAATAAAAAGTAAAGGTCCGAATTATTACATAACTTTTTAATATGTGCACATGCCGTCGTATCTAAACCGCTTACGAATTGCGAATAATAAAGGTAAAAAATATGCAAAACTTTTAATTAGCTTCGAACACCGACAAAGTACATAGGGCACTTCTGGTTTTTTAATTTGCTTTCCCGTTCCATGCAATCGACACCACCCTTTGCGTGCTTTCATTAAATAAATTCCATGCGAACTAATAAAGTGAAGTTCATTAAAAATTTTCGCCACAAAACAAGCACGCAGGATATTCATCCCTTTTCGATTGAAATTTTCAGGGGCTGTTTTATTGCCCACACGGGAAGCCAACTCCGAAAAGACTTGCTTAAAAATTGCGGAATGTGTTTTAATGAGGTAATTCGTCGTCGAAATTTCATTTTATTTTTATGTAATAATACGAAAGTGCCGTGTGGCGGTTTCTTTCGGGCTCAGATATCTAGAAAATAAAAATTTCGGTGCCGTCTTTCCGCAGAGCATGAGAAGAATGCTCAAAGTCCAATTTGCGAAGGAGCCCGTTGATTTCTAGCATTGATTTTGACGATAACTAGAGAGTTCCAGCCGACTCTCATTATTTTGTATTTTAATTGGATTTTGAAGAGCAATCGATAAGATATCCTCCAGCTGAAGTCGAGCGGGGGCACCCACCGCGCGCCCCACGGTTCGGCCCGGGGCTGCAGTGCCCTTGACTCGGGCTGATTTTTGCACGCAGTCTTTCATTAGGCTAACACCAGTTTTGCATTCAGCTCTCCTTGCATGACTCAAAACTCCCATGCCGGAAGCAAATTCCGCTCACATTGCACCAGCACCCAATAAACCTTTTGCAAATTTTACACTTTCGCACACAGCATGCGGAGGCGCACTCCTCGTTCGCGCAAGAGCCCTCGGGAGCAGCATCTCGCAAAAGTCAGTCCCTAAATTTGAGGAGTGATATCCAGGATATCCAAGAAGTGGATGAGAGCGACCGGGACATTTCGACGACGAGCGGAACCCACAGCGGGAGCAGCCCCGGCGAAACCGAAGCGAGGACCCTTAGAACTAATGCAATTACTCATAAGGGGGACTTTTATGAAAAATTCGACGACGAAGCAGCCCCGAGCGACGCCCGGAAGGAGTCCACCGAAGACGACTCCGAGGACTACAGCACGGACTGGGAAAATCACAACCTCGAATGGGAGTACGGCGTCGACAATGGCAAAAATAATAACATCGATACGTTCGACAGCATACCTGCGGATTTATCGAACGACATCGCAGTCAACGATATGCTGGCGGACCAGGGAGCACCCTTCGATCCAGATGCCGAGGTTTTTGCCGTAGACGAGTTCATTCCCGAGTACGAGAAGAAGCGATTCCACTATGAGCCCATCAAGGAAGAGGATCTCCGGGCGAATGTTAATTTCGATCAGATAAAAAAGTAATTTATCTCTTCTTTTCTTAATTGGTTTTCCTACGTGTCGACACAACGAGATATCAATAATGGGGACGACTGGGCTGCCCGATAATTCATCTGACGATCTGTTTTTATTGTTTATCGCCACCCACAAGGCGTGGCGGCCGGAAGGGACAACTTGCCAAAGAAAACCAAAACGATTTACTCATCAAGGGCCACTGGCCACAGCGCAACGAACAATTTTATTATTATTTAAGCACTCTCGACCTGACAATACTCACTGGTCAATCATTTAGCCGTAAGTCCGCTTATCGCACAATATTCTATTTATGAAGTTATTTATTTATTTATTTATTTTTTCCATTTATATTTTCTTACAAATATATTCATCTCTCAAAAACATATCGCGAGTTCTTTATTTTGTAAATTTGACCAGGGTATGGGGCCTGATTCTGTTGGAATTATACGAAAAATCATTGCTTGCAATTCAGCCATAAGAAATCCATGTAACACCCAGAATCATTTTATGTAGGATGATAAGTTTTCTTTTCATATTATTTTAAATATCCATTAGGCAGACTTAATAACATAATAGCCCAGCGAAAAATTGTTTTGACTATAGCTTTAATTTCCAACAGAATTTTCTCGTATTTTCCATTGGAAAATCGTTTTGCTTTGTGACAAATAGGAGGAGGACGTAAAAATGCATTTCCTCCACGACTTGCGTATAAAATGGGATAACAAATCGGAGCGTCCGGCATATCCGATTGATGCACGTAAAAAAAAAAATAAAAAAAATAAAATAAAAACTCCGTCGCAGACAAGCGGGGCAAAATAAATTTTCAATAAATGTTCACCCTAAAAGTGGTTTTAACCGCGCTACACGAGCCCCTGTTGAAACTTTACCATTCATAGTAATTTCATAATTATTCATTCATTCTCTTAATTAAAAGATTTAACAATGGCATCACTCTTTTTGTTTTTTGGAACAAATAATTATGAATTCACGGGGATTTCCTGCGGCGTGGATTTTTAACCAAACTGCTTGTTACTATACCATTTTCTTTTAATTATTATTTTAGCAACGCTGTGCAGTAAACACAAGAGCACGCATGTAATTTTTCGAGCGTTTTCCAATTATTATTATCGATCCGCGTTAAGTAGAAACGTTTTACAACAGCTGAATATTGTGTATAGGATCCTTACATGAATTTTACCTGCAATTCAGCTATAAAACTCGTTTTGATTTATTTAGAAACGAATTGGTTAATTAAAAGTGTTTTATAATATATCTTCGCAACTGTGAAGTCCTTTATTTTTTTTAATCCAGCTTATTTAAAGAATAAAACCTGGAAAATAATTGTCTTAAATAAATGAAAGAGTATCAGAAACCAGGATCATTATTAATTCCCTTGATTTCAATTATTTCGAAAGAACCCGAAGAAGTTGGAAAATTTAAGAGAGTTCTATACCTCCACCTGCTGCGAGAAACACCATTTATTCAAATAAAAGTCTCAAAGGAGATATCAGAGCCCCAATCTTTCCCAATAATTTCGCTAAGAGGTAAATTTCAAAGGGTAGAATAATGGAAAACGTTTTGCTTCACATCTCAAATGACTCCGGGGTTCATTCAATAAAGTTTCGTTCGTTTGGGGCAGAGGAAGTTTGGATCATTATCGCGAAAATACTTTTGACAACACACGTCAACAAAATGTTACTGTCACCTTAACCGTATCCGATTACCGTCGCCACCAACAGAATCATCACTCGGGAAATAACGATTTCCTAGGGGGAGTTTTGTTGAAAGTTCCTGTGGCTTTTTCGGGATAAATTACTCAAAGTAGAGATAAGACTGTCGAAGACTTGTTAGACGAAATTTGATACGGCTTTATGGATACGTTCATGTCACTTGCATAGTAACTGCTAGCCCAATTTAGCTGCTCGCCTTTCAGCTAACTAATTATCATGGATAGTAATCACATTACTTTGCATGCATTACTGCGGTAGCAGCACCAGGCCCACATGCCCCAATTTAATTGACTCAATTTTAATTAAAGGGGAAATCTCCTTTTGCGTCAACGCAATCGATTTTTAATCCTATTCAAGGTCTAAAGAGCATGCATATCAAAATTCGTGCGCTCAAGAAGTCGATGTTTTTGTTTTCCATTCGTACGCGAAATTCAGCAATTGATTTTGCTAAGCTGAATTTGTCTATCGCGCTGAATTGTGCAGTCGATTGCCTAAACTGATTTCTCGCTCTGATGGTTTTATTTTACGTAAACGAGGAAACGTACACTGAGCGAAATTCATATAAAACACCACTTATATATCTAAAATTTTAAAAAAACATTGTAGTAAAGTGATCGAAAAGCTGTGTATTTGATATAATTATATTAAGTCTTTCATTTTTACCCTAAATATTTTATTTAAAAACTAAGAATAGATATTTATATAAAAAAACCATAAACCATTTAGTGAACAGAGCGAAATTCATATAAAACACTTTATATAAAAATAGAATAAAATGCACTTTTATTTAAAAAAAAATATGTTAGGGACTTTTCAATAACGGGTAGCATCTCTATTTTGCTAAATTACTTGAAAAATCCAACGGGGCATAGATTTTGCGAGATGTTTGCACTAACGGTTGGATATTGAATTCCAGGTGGCCGTTATGGCGCATTTCAATTCGCTAATGCTATAGTATTGCCGCCCATTTTCGTAAATAAGCCTTGCAAGAAGTCCCCACAAATTTTCTATGAGATTTAAGTCGGGACTTCTTGCAGGCGAGTTCAGAGAAGTAATATTTTTGGAGCTCATCCATTCTTTCACCTTCCTTGCAGTATGCATGGTGGCATTATCTTGCTGAAAGGTGAAATCCTTGCTTCACAGTTCTTCTGCCTGGTCTACCATCATGCACTCCAACATCTCTTAATAAACATCCAGGTTCATTTTACAGGGTAAAAAGGCGAATTTATTAGTAGCATTGGCACTGCATCCTCCTCAAACCATTACGCTGCCTCTACCAATATTTCTTGACATTCTAACTTGCAATATTAAACTTCTCATCCAAAAATAGAAGTTTTGACCATTCAGTTATCCAACTTGTGTGATTTCTTGCAAAATTTAGGGCTTGCTTGTTTATGCACTTCAGTAAGAGCTGGTTTTCTTAAGAATTTTTTGAAAATCATGTTTTATCGTTGTGCAGAATTTGCTGCACATGACACGCAGTGACAGAAAGGCTCAACTCCTTCACAATTTGTGTTGCATATGAATAATTTTTTTTGAATTTAAGAAACAATTTGCCTTTTTCCAATTTTTGTTGTTGTTTCGATGGGACTTTTTTCCCGTAGTTTTCTTTTAGGGTTAAGAAATTTCGTACAACGCCCCGAGAACGATTGATTTTTATCGCAACTTGCTGCAGTGGCATATCCATATCGTGGTATGCGATCATTTTACCCTTTTCTACTCTGTAATGACCTTCCCACGAGTCATGATTAAAAAGTAATTATATTCCCAGGATAAAGCATAAATTGAGAACTTCCAATTTACTAATATTTTTAAGAACATACCTTTATTAATTTTAATCTTAACAATTTTTAAAATCCCGTTATATTTCCCTACAATTTCAATAACTTCTTCCACTGTTTTATATGAATTTCGCCTCAAAATGCTCACTTACTCTTTGAAAGAAAAGTTAAATGTGCTGATTTGGAAGAAGAAGAGTTCATTTCAAAAAATTCTCTTAACGGTTTATTGACAAGACTCTGATGATTCGAAATGTTACCATCTCATGCAATCATTTCATTTCAAGGCTAAAGTATTAACTTCCAAATATGAGAGGGTGAGAGTTTTTAGTGATGTTTTATATGAATTTCGCTCAGTGTATTTCTTTCTATCCATGTATCTATCAGGTTTCAGATAATAAAACTTTATTTGTGTTTTTGTTTTATAAGTAAGTACATATGTAATATCATAAAATTCAGAACGTAGGTACTTTCAAAAACATTCAGGGAAATCTGGTAAGTAAAAAATCTACGGAGTTTGGCATTAATTCATTGGATAATTTCATCAATAACAGATAGCAAATAGCGAGCCATTTCAGTGCAAAAAAGGAGATCCGAAAATACTTTTCCTTGAATATTGATTTTATTCAAATACTCAAAACTGTTGACTTCTTCTGGGACTGTTTCTTGGGTGCAGAATGGTCGAAGAAAGATATTATACGCTATAATTTCCTTTTATTTCGGGGGATCTGAAAGAAAGTAAAAAGGCAGCGCTGTGAGGAATTAAGTGTTAATGTACTTTATTCCATACTCTGCCATGGAGCTTAACTCTGAGCCCGCCGCCGGCATCTTCCACTTGCTTACAGATAAGTTGCCTTCAAAATGAGTCTCCCATGCAGGGAGGGTTTAATCGCACAATTAATTTAAAGAACTTGCTCGAGTCAACTATACAAGCAAGGAGGAATTATATTTAGGGCATATATTGTTTTAGTGCTAGCCGGGGGCTAATGAAAGCTGATCCTATTGAAAGCAAGTGAAAATGAAATAACTCGGAGGCAACCGCCTCCGCAACGAAGTACGACGATAAACTCTAATGAAAACATTAGAGCATTACCAGATTACTCAGAGTGTATTTATTATTGGGAGCGTATTTACCTAGCTCCCTGCGGTGCGACCACAAGCTTTTGTTTACAGATTTCGGGGCGAGGGGAGCATCTTAATATCCATACGGTGGCTTCGCTATTAAATGGAGCTTCCCTGGAATAAAACTTTCATCGGGATTCCCGCAATCGGCCGGGGGCACTGCTATAATAACAAATAAAGACCAACCACAAGAAAGGCAAAGGTCTGCAGAATTTCGCCTAGAAGTGGTTAAGTCAACGACGAGTATTTGCGTAAGGATCTGCTCGGGCTCCGTGTCAGAATGTAGTAGGCAATGGTCCTGGCAGATTTGCTAATTCGGCTAAAATCAAGCAACTATTTAAACTTGAATACTCAGGTGGACTCCAAGTTGACCATCCGCATAAACTTGTGCAGAAAATTGGCCAATAATGGGTTCCAGCACGACTCTGGGATTGTGCTGAAAAGATGGAAAACATTTCCCCAATTAGAACTAATTTACTTAGCTTAGCCTTTTCAAAAATATTTGGACAAGTCGGGCAAAATATTGTTGAACACCATAAGTACCTACTTGTTTCGTTTCAGCAAAATTTATCCCTTTCGATTCGATAAGTATTTCTCCGTTTAAGAATTCAGTTTTTGCAGTCGAATACACAATTCAGCAATTCGTCTTGTTAAGCTGAATTGTAAAGTCGATTGCATAAACAGATTTCTTGGACGTGGAAGTTTATGGACCTTTACTGAACGATAATCCTACTAGTAGGACTGTATCTAAATATTTTCATTTGAATCGCTTGAACCCTTACTGCACAAGCAATTCCGGTAAAGTGGTGAAATCCCAAGTGGTGTGCATCAAATTCCTGACATAAAGCAGGTAATGTACCACCGATAAATTAAATTAAAAATACAAGCCCTCTGCAAAAAAGGGCGATTTCGCAACTATTGGGCTGGTACATTGCATGCAAATTCACTTAATGGCGAAATTCAAATTAAAAAATTTCCGTGGTGTACTTTGAGACTTTTGAACTTGTTTTCAGTTGAGATCCAGTTCCTGCTGCAGCCGACAGTCCTTGTGACCAAAGAAGCATGCTGCCGGCGAAACAAGTCCCTAATTACATTCGCAGCGGGGCCCCATCGACGTGTTCACACAGCACATCCACACCTCTCGAGCAGTTTTTAATTTACATACACGTGGCCGCTCCTCCGCACGTACTTAACTCGTGGTCCCCGGGACGTCGCGCTGCCTCCCGGCGCACCCCGCCCCGAGCTGGTGCTCATGCTTCAATTACATCGCAGTTGGATTGCAGTTGAATGTTTCCCAGTTTGTGATTTATCGCACAAAGGGACAACTCCATCAAGGATAAAATGCAGTTTAACACATTTTTGCTTTCTAAGGCGCTTTAATTCCGCACATTCCTCTCAACTGAAGCAATTCTATGAGGGGGAGGGGTCGCCATGTCTCGGCTCTCTGTTCAATTTTAAGGAAAGTCTAGGAATCAAAATCTCATCATTTCGGATTCAAAACAAGCCTCAATGTCTTTGTTCAGAACGAGTCTAGATCCTAAATTTTGAATTTTATTTACATGACAAAAATCCAGAATCGGAAAAGCATTTCTTTATTGCTGGTTTAAGTTACTGTATTTACTGTAATTTGGTAACTAATAATCAGAAAAATAATAACAAGATAGTCAGTTTTATTAATTGTTTAAAATTATAAAAAATAACACCATTTACTAGTTATTTTAAATATGTATTTACAATATGTTTTGTATAGTTCTTGCAATAGAAAAACGTTATTTACATGGGAATTACTTGTATTTTAGTAATAATTTAGTATTTTTTTCTCTCCGGATAATATTTCGATAGAGTGCCTCAATATCACTAACCCTTCAAATCGTCTTTATATGTTTGCCAGCCCTATGGTAGGATTGCTTAACTCGTTTCGAGACCAAATTCATTTGTCTACGGTTGTTTCGAATCTAGCGACTGTTTTGTCTTTGGTGTCGAGTCGATTTAAAATCGCCAGTCACAACAGGCCTCTTAATTTCAAAGTGCTCACATGGAAGGGCTCTGCCCTCACCTGAGCAGCGTTTCGTTTACCAACAGCTTTCCACCTGCAGACGAAAAAGGCACCACTATTCATAAGCCGGATATTGAAGGAGTGAATTTGTGCCATTGATCGGATCTTGGCTGTTAAAGGCTTCACTAAGCGGCAGGCGAATCCGAAAAAGACGTTTAAAGCGCTGCTCTGCTTCGTTTCCAAATTTTCAGCGAATTTACGACTTTCGGCTCATGATGCCTTCCCGACTCGGGAATAAATTGGATCCAGCATCGCACGGCTGGAGGAAAGCTAATTTAAACGGATGAAAATGGATTAGTGCTAAAGCTACTTAAGTGCTTTCTTTTATTCGAAGAGTACTTCGTTTGGCATACACATAGGGATGATGTAAACGGCCACAGATCCTTTTGATAAGATTGTTTTCCAATTTATGTTTTCACACCAGCGAAAACCGCTCAAAGGCATGTAAACAACGCCGAATAGAAAAAGTGGAAACTGTCGAAACAGAGCAGCGTCAATGGTCGAAGGAAGCGAAAAACGAAGAAAAGCAGATCCGCCGACGTTGCATGCGAAATATCCCTGCAGGAAATAATGCCTTCATTCAAATCTGTCGTTACCGCCAGGACGGGGACGGGGGCGACGGCCCCAAACCCCAAGCCCCAATCCGGAGCCCAGCCAGCCGGCTCTATGTACTTTTCCAATACTTCCGTTGAATTTAAAGGAAAACAGAAGAGGGATGAAACCCGAAGCGCGACGGAACTCCTTATTGCGCGGATGTGAGAAATAACTTCGGAAAAATTTCCATTTAAGAAACTTCGTGTGCCGTTTATTTGTGCGTGTTGCAGAGCAAGTTGTTTGTATTCACTGAAGCAATCTGCACAAATCCGCGGACCAACTTTTTTCGGCTGCGATAAGAAAACTCTTTCTTACATTTTCGGTGTTTCCGATGAATTTCTAAAAAGTTTTCCTTTTGCAAACTTGAAATTGTTTGGATAAAGTTGAACGTCTGTAATATTCTGAGAAATATGAACAGAAGGTACCGGCGCAAAATCGCAAACACTCGTTTGACTCTACTTACGTGTGCACCGAATTGATGCATTGAGCCCACTGGGCGGTTATTTCAATTAAACGCTCTTTATGAGTTTGCACGGAGAGCCAATAAAAAATAAATCTAAAGACCGGAAAGATAAGAAACTTTGCTGCTACCACCGTGTAAGGCAGATAACTTTGCAGCAGGACGTTTATGCTAAATTCCGACAATGGTTTTGTTAATAAGTTGCAGGCAAGCCAGTTTGGAAGCATGTTTAATAACAACCAAACCAACACCAAAAACACCAAAAAGTGTCAATGATTGGTAATTTAAAAGAATGGTTTAGTTTATAACGCCAGCTCTTTTCGTTTACAGGGAGAAAATCCATGAAGATCACGAATTACTTTGGAACACGTTTTTATAATAATAATAATCGGCAGTACTATTTTAAGTTTGTTTCTTTTATTGCTTTGAAATTAGGATGTGGGCTTTTCTAACAACGGTTGTAGAAATTTTGAACTATGAAAGTAAGGGCAGATAGCTGAGAAAGAAGATTTACAATCATCCTGACTTCGTGTTACATCTTTCTTTTATACTATATAGTATATAGGAACTTAAGGCGTTTAAAATATTTGCTCCGCAGCTAGCTTTTTTTATATTTCACCTAAAGGGTTTCCTTTCTAATAAAACTTAAATTTCATAAATCGGGTTTAATTTGCGGGTTATAAAAAATAAATGAACAATTCTAGTAAGAAGTATTTTACTAAACTTAAAACATTGGCCCTTATGCATAAAAACCGAGCAAATGCTTAAAGTTAATTTTTATATAGAAAACTGGAGCTCAATCTCAATTTGGGTGAGATAAGACTCGAGGTTTCCATATAAAAATTGAGATTGAGTATTTGCATTTGAGCAAATACTCAATCTCAATTTTTATATAGAAAATCCGAGTTTTATCTCACCCAAATTGAGATTGAGCTCCAGTTTTCTATATAAAATTAAGATTGAGTGTTTGCTCCAGGCATCTTATTACTAATTTTCAGGTGTGAAATGGCGGGGATTAAATTATTAGGCTTGGGTCAAAGAAACCACTTTAGATAAGAGTAATATGAGTGTATAGTACTATGTACAAAAAGAAAAGGAATAAATTAGAAATGAGAATTAAGTAGTAGGGAGCAAAGAAACACCCAAGCACTTTACTATCTTTTTTTAATCCCAATATTTCGTATAAACTTAATAAAGGCAACTGGATGATATCTCTTAAGTACACTTATGTTGAACAACACATACACAGATTGAATCCGACAACAAAATAAATTAATGTCTCACAGATATTTGTGCAGCTTTATCTTAGGTTTCCACAGACTTATGTTGATTTTTTCCAAGTACAATTAATTAAATCTAAAAGCCCTGATGTGACTGCTCCTGGGTGGACCGCAGCCGCTCCAAGTCAGGCCTCAGAGGCGAGGTAACTAAGTGCATTGTACTAGAAAATTGATATATAATTTCAGGAGTCGTAAAAAGCCACCTTACTGAAAAACAACAACGTGGCGCAACTCGCATCAAACAAAATTTATGAAATAAAAGTAAGTAAATTAAACAAACAAAACAAGTAGCCGCCTCTGCTCAGCTTCCTAAGATTCGTCTACTAAGCGTTCTCCTGTTTCTCTTTTTTTCTAGAAGTTAAAGCTACCTTAAGCTACACATTCAAAAGAAAGTTGCAAATACAGTAAAACAATTGATTTAACGTTTAAAGGTACTCAGTATGGCCTAGCCGCGTCCTTCGAACGCTTCAGCTGAACTTTAAGTCTTTTGGTGCCAATCTGAAAGCCATGCATGGCCTGGATGGCGGCATGTGCTGAATTTGGATTATCGTACGAGACAAAACCGAAACATTTCGACAAATTGGTTTGCTTATCAATGAAAACTTTGGCCGATAGGACATTTCCAAAGGGCAGAAATGTTGAAGCGAGATCTGTATCCGTAAATTCCTGAGGTAGATGATATATGAATAGATTGCTCCCTTCGGGGCCTGTAAAACAAAAAGGGTAGGCTGTGCTTATTACGCCGGACTCATATCATATCTGCTGCTGTTTCTTTACCTTCTATCTGCTTGCCAGCTACCCCGGCCGCAGCTGCCGTCAGCGCTGCTGGGGTTGGGATCGGCGACGTAGCGAACGGTCCGGTGGCCAGTTGCGAAATTGCTGGTGCGTATGCTGCTGATAAGGGTTCCGTCCCGGGCCCTGAAATTATAGAATTAAAAATTAGTTAACTCGGGATTTTGCCGTGGCAGTAAAGCAGGACTAACAACAAATTAAGGTTTAATGATGCCTCCACCTTGCTCGCGAACGAGCCCGAAGAGCGTTTAATTTCGCAGCTTTGCGCTCGTAAAATTTGCAGACGTTAAATTTTCCAGACTGTAACAACAGAAAGGACAGCGGTCCTCCCAAAGACGCTAAACAGCTCAGTTTGGAGGCATTTACCCTAGAATGTTCGATACCTTTTATTTTCACTTAGTTATTTAATGTCTGTTACTGGGTTTATAGTTGCTCTGGTGCTACTGCGAAGATGTTTCGTTTTGCGCAATAATTTTTTTTTGAGGTTTTATTACAATCCGAACAATAATAAAAATGTTATGAATTTGTACGATAAAAGTGAATTTGAAAACAGAAACAAAATTATTACATACTAAAATTCACTTTTACAGTACTTTGATATATTATTTGCATAAAAAGTTATTTTATCTCAGTTATTCTCATTATTTAAACATCAAGAATTGAATGTATTATGCAGTTCTAAAAAATATGAACACCTTACTGATGTCTGATGCCTAATGAAAGTATTATTTATGTGAAGTTGCATTGCATTATACATTAAGAATAAAATTTAAGGAATATAAATAAAGCAAAATATGATTAGCTATAATAATTTGAGATTAGGAAAACTGTGAGGATTTCCCAGTTAATAACAAAATAACATGAATCAAAATAAACAAGTTTTGTTCATATTGTCGTGGTAAAATTAAGTATACTACAATAATTCTGTGGGAAGAGTTAGAAAACAAATGTACTTACATAGAGATGGTGTTGCATTGGTCAACTGAGCTGAAATTGGTTGTGCAGGTCCAGCAGACAGGGCATGGGGATGATTCATGGATGCAATGGCCACCAAATTCTGCATAGTCATCGGAGGAAGAAGGCCGGCACCAGTAATCGTTGTGCTGTGATCCGGTTGTGTATTTAATCCTGATGTCATTCATTTAACCACAGAGCCATGACAAATTCAACAAAAAAAGAGTAACACACACCCAAGCGAATTATTTACATTAAACAAAACGAAAATTAGTTAAAACATTCAACAAAGACATACTTTGTGGAATTTATTATTATTAAAAAACAAGTCAACAATTCCTTCGGATAAAGACAAATTCTCATACAAGTATAATGTACTTTTAATTCCATGCTGGGTACGAACAACATAAATAAATTGGCCATGACGCATTTATGCGAACTTATGGCAAATGTCTCGTACTGAGGGAGCTCAATTACAAACATGAAGTACACCTACGCAAGTTGAGATTTGTGGAGGAAGTATCGAAGCGACCAAATTCCGTGCTCTTCTTAACAAGGATGAATAATAAAAGGACCGTCCTGCTTTTTAAGATTTACTGCACTTTAAGACAGCCGCAAATGTACTCTCATCAAAGTGCTTTAAATACATTTTGTGGCAGTGAATTGTTGGTCAACCGCTCCAGCATTCAATTGCGGCCCAACAGAAAGGAATTTTCGCAGCCGAAAAGGGCTGAGGAATTTATATTTAAAACAGCGGCAATAGTGAAAACCATACCAGGAGCAAATCTGTTATTCGTGGAATTGCAGGCGAAGGAGCCCGCGTGTAATCTTAGGGAAAAGTCCTACGCCCTACGCCATCAATCAGACGAGCCCCGGGGCTTACACGCGGGCACATACGATATGTAAAACAAGGACATTTTCCTGATATGTTATGCGCTTTACGCGGAAACCCAATTTTCAGAATATCAACTCAATTTTTTACAGTAACTGTTTGATGAGAGGACCCACATTACGTACTCTCCTGAATTGGATTTGTAAAAATAAGCGTATGTGTTGGCATAGCGTTCGTCGGATCTAAGTCCATTTCTGGGAAAAGGCTTGATCTGAAATTATCTTCGAAAGCATTAAGATAAAAGAGGGGCACGACGGTCCCGCCCTTGCGGAGCTGACAGAATTTGAATCCTCCCCATTAATACGTTGCTTTTCGCCTTGCTCAGCACTTTACGATTCGAGCTGGGTCCATTTAACGTGTGAAGAGATTTGCTTTCAGTGTGCCTTTTTAAACGGCATTACCAGGTGGAGCCTCGATAGATTTTTACCGTAATGGAAAGTCCTTTTGTAAACACGAGGAATTCTTGGAGGTGTTCAGAAAATTGCGAAACATTGAAAAGGTTAAAAAGGGTAGAAGGGCAATCACCAAAGGTATTTTCTCCTGAAAGAGTCCTACTTGTGCGCTCCCCCTTGTCCATTTCAGGCTCCCTGGAGGGTTCCTTTTAAGACGCAATCCGGCAATTCAATTCAAATATTATGCAAATGTAATAGTTTCATGGCGTGAAAAGATTTGGGACTGCCTGCAGGAAAATCTGCATGTTGATGTACTAGCCATCTTAGGAGGCCAGATCTCGGGCGTTCAATTTCCTCGTCTACGAGCGAGCCCAACTCATTTATGCGACATGGTACTTTCGGAGGGGTTATTACTTGGCTAAAAAGGGTGACGGCATACCCTAAGATATACCTATCTTAATTAATTTGCTAAACACGATAACATTAATTAAATTTTACTACAATAAGAAGGAAAAAGTGCTATTAATTTTAATAAGTGTGAGTATTATAGCTTTGGTAAAGCGTCGACATAATTTCTTTTATAATTATCCGCCAAAGTCACATAACCCTTCAATTTTTGAAAATAATTTTTACTAAAGTTCGGAACATTCCACTAGATTGAGCTTAGATGTCGATGTAATAAGTCTTTTCCTAAATAATAGGTATATTAGAAACAGAGAATTACTTCTACTTTGATTTTGTACCACTGCACACATGCGGGTTTCCTATGAACAATTTTATGGCAATCGTTACACATAACAGCAGAATGACAATTAGTACCGATATATAATATTAAAAGTATTTACTCATGCCATACATAAGTAGGTTATATTTGTAAATTAAGGAAGCCTTAATTAAATGTGATCAAAATCTACGGAAACAATGTTAGTTTTTTTTAGAATAATTTATGAACTTCATTTGAGGGGTATTAAAATTGTACAATAAAGAAAAATAAAAATAACTTGTCGAATTAACACTAGATTTACAGATGTTGATTATATACATATATACCTATTTTTACTAAAGTGAGCCAATGGTCTTCTGATCAGCGTTTTTTCGGTTTTCGATCTTCCCATACAAAAAGTCGGTAGAACGAAGGACAGACAAATTTTTGGTATTGAAATTACCGCGCTTGTTTGTTAACGGGTTGGCTCATTGAAGTATCCTTAGACAGTTCGATAATATGTAAGTTACATACATATATGTATATAGCAATAAAATGGTAAATAAGTCCGAAAATTTAGTGTTAAAGCGATGCTTAACGTGTGTTTCAAAATCGCTGTCTACTTGGCATTAGCTGGGCTCAGAACATGCTTTGAGTTCAGAAGAAAGGAACTTGTAAAATTGTTTAAAATTATCGAACTTTTGGAAAAGAGGGGGGCATCCTATTTGGATGAGCATTTCGACATAATCGTGTTACTCTATGATTTAGCATTCATGATAAATTATTCATCTGATGGCCGCCCTTTATACAGAAGGTTTCCCAGTCGGGAGGTTATTCATGAGATAAGGAAAAATCCCCTTCTCTTCATTACAATAATTTTTGCACCACAAAGCAATTCGAGGGCTACCTGGTAATGTTCGAAGGTCCCTAACGATGGGGCAACGAAATAAGATCATTATGCCTGCGATGTTAAATATTCAAGGCACGTAATAGAATTCTGATTTAAAATTTCCACTCTTCAAGTGCCCGCCTACCCTGCGTTGAGTTTTTCAGCGCCTTGAAGGGCCTGCGACTCCGAGGAGAGTGCAGCAGCACGGAGTCGTTGAGGGAAATTATTATGAAGCTCGGCCAATGCAAAAGCGACGTGGAGACGGTACAGAACGCGGGGACGTAATTACAGCGAAATTAGACAACAAGGTAAAACTACAAGACTTAATCAAAGGAAACTTATATTAAAATCGTATTTGGGCTTACCTTGCAGAAACTGCTGCTGCAGGCTGAGCTGCTGGAACAAGTGCAGCGAGCTCGGCGAAATGGCGTCAGTGGCTAAAAACGGACTGGCCTGCTGCGGCGGATTAGCTGCTATAATTTGAGGTGACGTGGCTATTGTAACTGCCGTTTGGGTCAGTGGCGTCGGGGTGGGCGCGGCCGCCGACGCCGGCGTCGAGGGGGCTAGGCCGTTCGTATTCCCCGAAATCCCCCAGAGACTGGCCTGCATTTGCTGCAGCTTTTTCTGCTCCTTTTCCTTTTGTGTATCAGCAAATTTTACAACAAGTGGCGCTGAACAGCCCTCCATTGTTTGACTTTGATGAAGTGCCTGTTGAGAGAACAGAACAATTTTTCAAACATATTCCACCCACAGTACGGAGGTAGCTTAAGTCTTGTATGTAAATGATGTGTGTGCACTTTGTTCCACTCCACTTCAGTGTATCCGAAAAGCCGTAAAATGCTCAAAGCCTCGCCTACATTAAAAGCAGGGAATTTTTCTTTTCCGCACTTCATAGTCGTGGTTGTCAGGAGACCAGGAAAGGTTTTTAATTACATTGCAAGCCACAGAATGCACTTTTCAGAAAAGTAATTAGTACTCAAAACAGAGGACGTGGGTACGGACCCAGGTGAGGTGCGGGGCTCAAGCATCCACAATCTTACTTTCTTTGCCATAAGTGATTTATCGCAAATACAAACAACCGACCGCATGGGGGTAGACCGCAAAATGAATACCCGCGTGCTCCTTTTTCGTGGACAAATTCCGCGAAGGCGCTTCAACTAGAAAAGTGTATATATGTAAGTTTGGCAAATACGTGCAAAGCTTAGAGCTGAATAACTTTTTAGATTTTTAAGTGTCACAAACCGAAATGAGGGTAGAAATTAGAAAACGTTGTAAGATGGAATTTGTTCACGTCTCTTCTGTACAAGACAATTTTATTTAAGGCTAATACAAACCGTGTGGTTGTGAATTTACATTTTGCGGGCAGTTGATGTCAAAGTACGACATTTTACCCTGATTTTTCTTGATTTGTCGTTTGCATTAAACCTAATGATTATTCATCTTTATATGTATATTGCTAGTAAATTTTTGCAGAACTGTTTAATTGGCGCTTCGATGTCGATTTGCTTGAACTAGGGCATTGTAATTTAAAAATTCCCAAGGACAAATACAACCGGAGAGCTAATTTTGTGTGTCGATTTAAAAAGTTGGGTCAAAACTAAGCCCAGTGATGAGTAGTCAGGGCCCGTAGTTCACGCGGCTCCTCCTCTAGCAGAGTTGGTGTAAGGTGAACGCTTAGCGAGGCAACCTGGATGTGTAGGGAGGAAACGTGTGTAAAAATATAGAAACAATTACCTTGATAGCCCCTATAGCTGCTTGCTTCGTGGAAAATGTAACAAAGGCACATCCCTTGCTCTGGCCGTTCTGGTCCCTGAGCACGGTGCACTCCTCTATTGTTCCGTGCCCTGCGAAAAGCTGCCTCACGTCACTTTCGTTGTATTTTTTGTTGAGCATTCCAACGAAAAGCTTTCGTTCTGTAACAAAAGAAAGCGTGAAGTGAGACAACGTGCCAAACACACACACACACCTAAAGACACCATCCATTCGGGCGTAATACTACAGGCAAACGGGAGGCTGGAGCCCACAGGATCCCCGTGCGAGGGGAGCTCGAACTGTGGAAATATTGGAGCGGCCCTAGCTGCGGGGGTGTTTGCCCTTCATGACAAATGCGATGCTTCCCTCGCCCATCGCAGCTTATTGCGCAAAAGGGTTGTCCTCTTTTGCGTTAGTGTTCAAAGATGAAAAAAATCGTGTTTATTGCTTTCCACGTTCGGCTGCTGGCTATGCAAACTAAAGAACTGCAGAAGCTTCCTACCTTTGGCTAAACCGTTCGTCGGCAGATACGAATCAAATATTTCGCCATAGAACAATATTGGAACGATATTGCGAAACTTATCCCGATCGAATTTTCTGGTTCTGGTATTCATTGCTTTTGTTAATTTATAACACCTCTTTCTTTGCATCGTGAAGCAGTGTCAAAGATACTTTTCTAACATTTCTACTAAGTTCAAGGCGACTAACATAATTTTGAGAGTCTTCTAGACACTGACTATGGGTTTTTAGACTATGTTTAATAATCTGTCTCTGCAATTTTTGTTCTTTAACTCTATTAACTATGACATTACTCTGCGTATGTATATGTATGTTTTTTAAATATAGTGTTTCTTCTCAGTTGGAGAAAAGTAATGTCACAGTTTGCACAGATGCGTCGTATATGGTTCAACGCATTAGAGTGATGGAATGCGTTGACTACTATATTTTATGTAGATGTATGTAGTAGTTACGCCAACTGGAATTTTTCAATAAAATTGTGAATTTCTCACGGGAATTAGCTGCGTTTATAACTTGGGCACGGGTAGTGTCTCTTCTTCTACTCTTCTCAGCTCGCTGCTGAAAGAAGGTATGAGAATAAAAATACCAGAAAAAGGCCTTCAAAAGGGATGTTGGGGCAGAACATGTTCCTTTTCCCATAAGAAATTCAATATTGCCGTATAATTCCCGAAATTCCGTCCTTTCTTGTCATGAACATAAAAGATGGCAAAAAATGAAGGCAGAGATATCTTGCGCCACGTAGAAAGAAGCATTAGAGTGGAAGTTTAGAGGAAAATTTACTTCCACGATACGATTTTGCCCTTCTTCGCTCTACACAACAGGAAAAAAGTGACGAATAAGAAATTCCGCTGGGTTGTAGAATGCAATGAAATTTTTGAATGCACTTTCACGAGGGTAATGACTTACTTTGGCATATTTTAACCCAACATCACAATTTTTCTGGCATCTGGGCTCTCTTCGCTTAATGCTTAGAGCAAATAGTGCTTTTAATATCACCTCTACAAAGAGTTTGTAAAAATATTTCGAATGCATAAAAATCTAAATTTAATCATAAATCTACCCAAATCCAAGTTTTAGTTAAAGCAAAATTAAAAAAAAAAATCATCAGAACATCTATAATTGAAACAAGATCACGTAGGTTTAGTTTATAAAAACTAAACAAAAGCGCGACACTTTCTTCAATGCTACCTTAACTCAACTAGCCCTTGATTGCTTTCATTTTTTTTTAATTCCGAAAATACATAAAGATATGACACAAAAATAATTATTTAAATTTAAGTATAAAAAGTTTATTTTAAACGCAAGTGGAAAGTAACTAGTGCTCGTGAAAGAAAAATTCTTCGAATTGTCTATTCAAGTCCATTATGATTGACGTTAATTAGAAAAAATTTGCTTATCCCCTTGGAGCCAACATATCTGTTAGTCATACTATAAATAAACACCAGATCCCTTCTTCACGGTGTATACAGTGATTCAGCTAACATTGATTTGAAAGGAGGAATTTATTACCTTTGGGAGAATTTTCCACTTTCCGAAGAAAGCGAAACAAAACAAAGAAAAATGGATCTGTGGGTTGAGTGAATTTCGGTAAGTTTTCCAGGCGTACCATTTGTTGCAAACTTGATTGAAAAATGGAGAAAATTCGCAAAAGTTTCTCTTCAATGTACGTGCTTTTAAGAAAATTGATAATCTCTTGAAAGACCGCTCCTCATGTCCTCCAGGATCAGAGGAGTTTGCGATTGGCAGGGAGAAGTTTAGTTCTGTTTAGCTTCGAAAAGGTTGTGCAAAGTGCGAGCGTGTTAATCCTATTACTGATTTTTTCCCAAAAATAGGGAGGGAAGGCTGATAAGATTTTGATTTTTAAGGCAGTATGGAATTTCACGCCCAACTTTGCTTTCCTCCCCTAAAAGAGATTTAAAGGGATTTTCCGCTCTTGCTCCGAAGAACTCGCCATTTGTTTGAGGAAAGGATCAAAATGTATCGCCTTATCGTTAGCCGATAAGACGGGGAGGGAAATCTTGACCTTATGGCTCGATGTTTATCTGCGAAGAATGCTGCGGTCTTCGGAATTGCAAATCAATCTGGAGGCTGCGAGTCGAGCTTTGTGCTGTCCGTAGATCCGCATCTTCTTTGTCTATGTTATTTACGTTGGGGGTTTGTCCCTCAATTCTTCATGGCATTGTCAAAATGAAACCCATAAAAGTGGAGCACTCCATCAGGTAGGGAATGTCCAATTTCGTGCCATGAATTTCTTTTAAGCTTTTAAGAAGAGGCGAATTAAATAAAATTGCTGCTTGCTTAGTGGTCACGTGCTCATTTAAGGAAACGAGTAGTAAATGGTTCAGAATAGAACAACGTCCCAGATTTCTTCCGTGCTCTGCCTGTTTCGAGGATTTCTGGGATGATGATTCCCAGATTTAGTGGAAAGAAAATAAGGACTTTGGGCAAGTGGGCAAATGAAATAGAACGCAGTACCTGTGCGGGTCGTGTATTATATTATATGAGCCAAATGCCTTTAAGGCAATTTCCTTCACATCTTTCCTTTCCGATTTAAAAAGTCTGTTGTAAGGTTAAGAATTTAATGACTTTAATGGACTCTTACAGTATTAATTTATTTTTCTAAATGTCGTTTAGTAGTAGTAAAAGTACATAGTTTTGCAGCAGTAATGCAGCATAGTAAAATAAATTGAATAGAAATAATTGTATACGCTCATGCATCATATCCGCCTTAAATTTGAAATGAAATAGAAGCCATCGCTTATGTTATTAGCTTCATAATTTTTCGAGACTATTTTTGCCAAGAAATCTTTCATTTTAATGAGAGCACTTTACGTAACTTTCAAGTGCAATAAGACCGTCCTGAATTGCTGCTGTAGAAGACAGGAGAAGATGTGTACATTAAAATTGGACATAAATTTCACTAAGAAGGGTGCTTTACTGACTGAGTTTTCAGGAAGTAGGCCAAACGAATCTATTTAGCGCACCAGCCAGAGCGCTCTTTGAAAGAAAACACATTCTTACAGCCAAGATAATTTCGAGTGCGCCCGAAATAACTCCCACCGCACTTGGAGCAGCACTAAGCGCTCTCATCTTCCGAGGTACCTAATGGAATTCTCCTGATAACAATGAGTTTTTTCAATGAAGCCACTTGGGAAGCGAGTCACGTTCGCTGGAATCTCCGCGCAACCACGTAAAGAAACTTAGCCAACAAAAGAGCGACTCATATCGATGCAGTATTCAAATTCGGCTTAAAGTGTTAAAATTCAACGAGTGCAGCAGTAATTATCGAGTTGCACCCAGCGCCGTGATTCTGACCCGACTAGCTCGTTAACGTCAACCTTATCTGAGGTGGAATTACGACCGCAAATTCCAGGAGCGTTTCTTGGGAATAAATTGATTAGGAAATCGTCTTTGATAGAGCTGGGAAGCCACCTCGACTCCCTCGGGAGCCTGCCGCAGCCCGGGAGCGCACACCCCCGCTGCATGCACTAATTTCCGGCGGAGGTGAGCCCCAAACACAATCGCCGCTCCCTGAATGATTCCACATTAACTCCGCCGGCACTCCGCATGCAACCTCGCAACCTTGCGACCTCTTATGACCAGCATTTGCAATTCATATGCTACTGCCATCCAGGCGCGAATCAATAGTATATTTTGCGAGGGAAATAAATCGCTCCGGCGCTGCACTTCTCCGCAGCACCACCCATGATAACAGGTTAACAATATCCCGGGTGACGGCAGCTCTCATGTTTTTCCCAATTATTTATTGTTCGTATTTAAAAAATGTCAGGTGATTTCCGGTGCGCACGAGCTTGCCTTACAACCTCACAACAACCGCAGTATGCGAGAAAACTTTGGCTCCAGACGCCGGCGGTGCGGTGAAGATGTGAGCAAACTAAAACACTCGCAACCACAACTTAGGATGTTTGGGAAACTAATTAACACGATTTCAGAGATGCAGAAATTGTATAGAAAATTACCCTCACACCTGCTGCAGATTTTTGCGACCGTGCAGCCAACTGAAGCTCATGACTATGCAGCTCTCGACTCGGAACATAGCGCGATATTTTATAATTGGTTAAGCTTAAACCTTGAATTGACGGGAAACGTGATTGCTTAGCTGAATTTTGTGACAATTTCCAAGTAATAAATATAATTATTCTTCCTCCAAACGACGAAATATTCTATTTTGAACATTTCTGAGTGGTTGTAGTGATTTGGGAAATTTTATATACTAGTACTTAGGTTACATTAAAAACTCGATAATAATCATTATGTAGTTTGAATTTTTTCAAGAATTAAATTTTCGCAACCGCAAACGTTTTTTTTTTTTGAGTTGATCAAATATACTTGAAGTGGACAGGTTTCTTTGTATGCTTTTCATAAACTTACGTCATATAGCAATACTGTCTTAACGTTCTAAGGGTAATTTGAAGAATGTTCAGGCGCTAAAGTAATTTTCATGAAATTCTACGTTCCCTACCCGAAGATCCTTCAGAATGCTACTTTCGAATTATCAAAAAGTTTCAGCGAGGTCGCCTAAGCGAGCCGGGGAGCATAAATGAATTGCAGTCCCCGGGCTCCGGCAGAGGAAGGAGCCCTTATAATCTCGGAATTCAAAGGTAATACTTAATGGAATTTCTAACGGCACATTCATATGTCAGCTGCTTTCATTGCCCGGCTCTCTTATTGGCTGCACATTACCAGAAGTCCCGGGATAATTATTATGCTACCCACATACGAGGCCCACATTTCATTTCTGCTGTTTTGTCATATTCCGATGAAAGAGGTTTGTCGGTGCTGCGTCGTCTCATCCATTTCTTATTTTACATCAGTGAGCACCGCCCGACCTGACTGCACCTTCCCTTTGAGCCACATCATCTTTTTGTCCCGTATTTCGTCAACCTCATCCAAGACAGACGGGTCGTAATTTTTCCCTCGCCGTGCCGTGCTGCATGCCGCTGCCGCTGCCGCACAGAAGTCGTTTGCCATCTTGGAAGACGTTCGCTTGGCACGTTCCTGCAGGAAGTGATATTTTTGTATTCCCGTCACCACTTATCGACTCCGCACGTAGGTCATGTCATGGGCATGGAATGTGAGCGCGTAGTTACACAGATTGCCCGGCCGATGTACTCACCCCGTCCCGTCGCTCTCCATTAAAAGGAAAGTACTTGGCAGCGTGACGTAAGACAGCATAAATAGACCTCAGGCACTCGGCTGGGCCTGGACGCCGGCCTTACAATACAATGGTAAACTAAACATTTTGGGGCCGCAGTTTCAGGGCTCCGGTGCATTTCGGCCAGAGTCCAGGACTCCTTTGCGCCCGGGCGGCGGCGGAAGTCCACACTGCCGGCCGTATTTCGTTGCGTGCCGGGGATTACGAGTGTACTTTGTGGCGATGTCAGATTTCAAGTCACTTTGGTTGAATAATGGCAACGCTTTAATTGCTCAACTGTTAACGACCACTTGTGTCAACAAATAATTTCAAAGATTTCTGGGAGTACGAGGCTTTGGATGCTCCGGCCCGGCAACTAGCAAAATAAATGTCAGCTGCGCTCAAACGCACTGCGGAGCCCTGAGTGAGCGACTCCAAAGCGGGACGAGGTCGAGTCGGCCAACTCCCAGAAATTAGCCTACTGCTCTTACACCCTGCTTATGCAAAATAAGTGAAGTTGGAAATTTTGCATCCAAAAAATTCTTCTCACTAATTTTCTGCTCCAAGTGAGACTTGAAAAAGTGTACCGTGGCACAGTACGTCACAATTTAAGCTAGATTGAGTGAGACTCATTTGCCACATGAACACTTAAGTAAACGTAGTTTTTTTAGCGCAAAACTCGGCAAACAGTCACTGAATTGTTCCAAAAAATTTTGCGTCGTTTGTGCTCACAATTTTTTTCATTTTTAAGCACCCAAAATACATAGAATAGCTTTATGAAGAAAAATATTGTGCTGTGCTAAAATTTCGTAAATACCGAATAGAGCCAACATTCTTGCTGCCCCTTATTATGACTGACAACAGTGGTTGGCTACAGCTGAATTATTGGCTGAATGTGATCTCATTATGATTTTTAACTTCTGGCAGTAATTCTGTTATAAGAAGTCACATTACCAAAGCAACTCTAAAAAGGGTCAATATTTCATTTTAAAATGCAAGCTCTATGTAAAATGCTGGTTTAAATAGTGCACAACTTAATGCAAATTCCTTTCATTATAAATGAGTATAATAAAATAACGCATAAATCTCTACAATTAAATTAAAAACTAGTTTTTGGAGCATTACTTTGTTTCTAAATAGCAATGAAAATGTCTCTTCGTTCATTTTCCTCTAAGGAAAACTCTAAAAACTGTTTTACAATAAATATTTCACATTCTCTAAGCATGGCTGAAAAACGCAATAATGTCCCTTGGAGCTTCTCCTAGGTATAAACTGCATAACCCGTGAAAAGTGTTTTTAATTAAAAAGTTAATTTTTATTCTCAAGTTTGTGGTAGGTTGGGTCCCTTGTCACTAAAAGAACACTGCAAAACAAGTTTTATAGAATAAAAATGAAAATGAACTTATTATTGTCTAAATTAACATTTTGGTCTGAGTTACAACGTTTATTCAATTAATATTTTTATTAGTATGTAGTATGTAGAGTTCAGGACAACTTGTGTCTTTAGACTCTCCTGTGTGGAACGAAACTGATCTTTAACTTGATTGTTCTCATATCGCAATTCAATTTAACTTGCTGCAAATAACCAACCTTTGTTGTTAAATGCCTCAACAACGTTGAGGTTAAGTCTCACTAGAAAGGCAGAAGCGAACCACACACCCGAGGATGTAACGCTGTTGAATTCATAATTCCCTCCTCCTTTTGCTTAAACAATATTTGCTCAATGTGGTAAAACATTCTTACATTCGAAAGCGTCGTGCTTAGATCCAATTAGACTTTTCTTGTTGAACAAAATCAACGAAGCAAGAAGAGTTTATGGAACACTGTGGCAAAGGCAGAAACTCCTTTTCTTTGCCCAACGAGAGATGAGGGCAACTCTCAGTGGATTAATATAATATTAACCGCGTTATCAAGATACAGATAAACCGCCAGGACTTTCTTGTTTTCCTATTAGGGAGGCATCTGTGTAAGCACCATCAGGAAACCTGTAGTAGGCTGCGAGCCGGAGCGTGGCTAAAACATTATAGACACAAAACAAAAATAAACCGAAGGAACATATCGGGGCCGTGTATGGTGGCACGAACATCGTTTACTGGAGATTACTTAACTTAACGTCGTTGTTCATGAAAATACTTGGAAGATCTTTTTCACATGAATGACTGCAATAGGCGGAGCAGTCGCTCTAGTTGCTGGGACTCATTTGCCATCTGCGAGGGGAGTAAGATGCGAGAAACGAACCGAATAATCACTTTAATTTAGGGAAATCGTGTAACGGACTAATTGAGACGGAAAATTCGGAAACTGATTATGAATATTAGCGCGGTGTCTTACTAAGAAGGATTATTTTTAAGAAAATTCATAGGACTTCAGGATTGAAGGACTTTAATAAACGCACAAAATGTTGAAAAGCACCGACATTTTTAATAAAATAAATAAATAAATAAAACAGGAAGGTTTAGTAGCATATGTTCTGTCGAAGCAAGGTTTACTTTTTCCATCGTTCTGAATTGTTTTCCAGAATTTAATGCAGACTGCTTGAGCTGCAATAGCCGAATTGCATAGTCAATCGTTGAGTTCTAGAAATTCGTCTTGTGGTTATTATGCTTCTTGCTGTTATTCATTATAGGTAATACAGAACTCTCGTTTTAAAACGTTTGTTAAACGTTAAATACTAATTTTATGCTAAAGCAAAGAAATTGATAATCATGTTAAAATATAATTAGTAATGCTTAGAATTTACCTGGGATAAGGTAGGGTGTCTGGGCAGGTGCCGGCAGCCAGTATGTTGCACTAATGGCAGGATAGCCCGAATTTGGACTTGCTCCTCCATGGTTCTGTTTCGGAGTTAAGTTTGTCTGTTTGTTTCGACTTTTCATCATACGTTTATATAACTAGATAACACTTGAAACCTAACGACCCAGCGTGGACACGATTAGATTTGCAAACAGCAACAATTGGCACCTTGGATTTCGCAAGAAATTCGATGCTAATTAGCTAGACTTATTGTTAGTGGAACTAAATAACTAGCTTGACACGGATTTTTTGTATGCACCATCAATTATCGGTTGAGATTGAAATCGGTGGCCGAAATTTGTTGTTATCGGTTAGCACTTTGGGACCATCCCCAACCGTAACTAAATTTTAAACAGAATATACCTGCACGAAATGTTTTTGTTAGCATTAAATTTATTACTTGTTGAAAAGTGGGTGGGTACCAGGGACACGAAACAATGAGCCACACCGGTTGGAATAATTGTATAACTACTTGACTAAAACATCGACATGAAATCGGATGCAATTTTGGTGAGAATCACAGTTAATGGCACAAAATGCGAAAATTGTGGGTGCATTACTTGCAGTTGCGTGCTTCTTAGAATGCGACGTAAACAACGTTACTGTCGTTACGAGACCACCGGAAAAAAAGCTGCGTTCGCGAAATGCAACTGCAGCAATCTTGGCGACGTCGTAAGTATGCCACTCCACTGCACAACACCACACTACCACAGGCCGCGCCGCATACTTTTCCTGTCTTCTATGGCGATCCGAAGATATTCACGTGAGCTTCTGCAGTCCGATCGCGTACCTCATTTCCAACTGTCGCCGATGGGAGAGCCGCCGCAAAAATGGTGGCTTAACTGGCGACTGATCGGAGCGTACCTGCCGTGGCAATTTGCTTATTGTTTCTATTGTGCCAAGCCGCTCAATGTTTGCATTCCATTAAGCCACATCACCTTTTATCACTATCGGATCGACTTACGCTCAAGTGTTGCGATTTTCGGAAGGTACGGCGGTGGCGCGCCGGTCGATCATGCAGCGCGTTCAAAATCGGTACAGTTCGAGTAGTGCCGCCAAAGCACGTCACTAAGGTCTCTTCGCGCCGCTGGCTGCCCAGGCTATTTCAGGAGTCGTTCTGCCGAAAGAACTCGGAAGGCGCGCGAGAAAGCTTCTCGCTAGAAGCGGCGAGCACGAGCAATTGAGGCGTATTGACGTATCGATCCCCGCGATCCACTTGAGGTCTTCATGTCTGTTCGCCTGTTTGACGGATATGTGGCCTCGGTGCCTAATGGATAATGAAAACGTTTATCTTTATCTCCTCCTCCGTTGGATACGCATTGCCGGGCACACTGTCAAGCACGCCCGTCCTCCTCTCCTGGCCGTCTTCGTACAGGCTGTCGATCTCGAGCGGATGGGCCGCCTGGGTTTCGCATTGCTATTTTCACATAACGAACGTCACGCTTTCTTCCGGAAACCGAGTTCGCGGCTGCGAGAAATCGATTTCTATTGACACAATATTTCACTCTTCTCGCCGGCTGCAAGTGCAGGAACTTGGGCATTCGATATTCTGCTGCAGTCCCAGTCCCAGTACCAGCGAGCCCCGTTCTGTGTCTTATGAGTCCCGGCTCTGGTTTGAGTGAAGATCGGATATTTTTTTCTTATGCTGGCCAAGAGGCACGCCGCACTTTGACTCGTTGTTGCACAGCAAATGAGCCGGCGACAACGACGACGACGGTTTCGTGTTTTCTTCAATTCAAAACAAAGCCAGGCTCTGAGAAGTGGCTACTCTCCGGCATTAAGTAATCGAAATGTATAAACGAAACGCCGAAGCAGCCCCGGAGCCATTTCACGGGGAATTCTAATTTTTTTCTTCTTCATGCGCTCAACCTGGGGCAGGGGCCCTACTTAGAGAATCAAGTGGAGTTTCGCGCTGGCTGAAGCCACTGATGTAGGTGTGCCGCGGCGTGTATGTGGCTTTGTAATTAGCGCTCCAGTTTACGTAACAAGGAAATATTTTTCAGCTAATTCAACAGTCGTACTGTTGACTACTTCGATGTTGTACTTTGTCATTCTCATGCTACTCGTACATATGCGGACAGCAGTGGCTCGCGGTATGCATGAATGGATAATTTTGTACATATGTTGAATTCATACAAGACAAATACATACATATATTACTTTTGATAAGCGACTTTGATATAGTTAGTTGAAATAAAATACATACACAAAATCTGCGATCCCTTCTAAAAACTTATGCTCACTATTGAGCTAACTAAACATAATTAAAGGAGACCTTTACAAGTTTTTTATAATATGTCAAAGTGTTCACCTGTAAACTAAGTATGTACATCTCAAAACACAACGCAATGGTGCTTAGGGCAAGTGTTCTTAATAGAGCAAGTTTTGTAATGAGTCTTAATACAGCGCAGTGAGCAAATGCGAAATAAATTAGAACAAAGCGTTTGTCTGCTTGAGGATCCACGAAATGGGCATCATCCCGCGTGCTCTTCCTGCCGAACAAAGTGTTCTATGTATAGAAAAGATATCTGGACGGAAATTGAAAAATGATCGGACTGAGAACAATGATAGTTGAATTAACACGGACGGAGTGAAATTAACGAAATGGGAGCAAAGTTGCTGGAAGGGTTTGGCTTATATTAAAATGAAGCTTGCACTCGATCCATTGTCTGCAATTGAAATACTCACTGTCTGGTAGATAAAAGCTCGTCTGGCTAAAAGTTTCGACGAAAACAAATAAGCTCGGTACACGTTCTCTACGCTCCGGTACAAGCCGGCTATTGTCTATCCAGGAAGGACCATTCATTTTAACCCTTATCCTGGAAGTTTTCCTCATTTCCGTCGTCCCTTCCCACGGGGTGCATGGGCCCGGTGCACTGCTCCTAGCAGCCAGCTTTGAGTGGTTCCTGCGGGTTATACATTACCTAATTACATTTAAATGGTGGCGCAACAAGCGCAGCATTCCCAAATGTTCCAGCGTGGAACTAAGTGTTTTGTAATCAGGAAGACTAACTAATTATCTGGCGTCCAGCGCAGCCCTGCGAACTTTGAGTGCAATCGCGGTCCGCTCCCAAACTCCATGCGAGTAGCAGCCGCGAATTAAGGACAGCTCGCGATTTTAAAGGGCCGGCCGGCAAGTCGTAAGACTTTAAATTAAATGAAATTGAGCGAAATAGGCAGCAGTCTAACAACAATGCAGTGAGCCTGCGATTAATAAGGGCCGAACGTGGAGTCTTGATGGAGCAATTAATTCGCCGAATAAATTAAAAATCCATTAAGAAACCGAACAGGTGGTCCGCCAGGTGGCAAACAAAAAGTTTTCCCGGATAACTTTCTTAAGGCTGTTTTTGGTTAAATCTGAAGGGCTTTTGTCAGAAAATTTGATCCATCTCGGATATTGAAAAATCAGGCCAGGGAAGACGGCAGTTCCCGTAGGGTAGGATATCCCGTGAGTCAGCTGGGGGTAATTACGGCGCTAGATCTGGCCCTTCTTTTAATTTCCGACGGCCGAGTTACTTTTAATTAAGAAGGCTTAGAATATTTATGCGGAATTATTTTCTTACTGGGACTCCTGTGAATGAAATACGCAGCAGTTAAGCAGAAGCGCGGTCTTTTATCGAATCACTTTCATCCTTTACGGGCATAAATGCTCTTACTCACTTAACAACTTTCCGTTTTTTCAGGAATACCTTCCGCTTTAAATTAAATATTTTTCGTTTATGTCTGTTTAAGAATTGCCAAATATACTATCAATTGATTTGCTGACTGATAACGGATTTGAAAGTTGGTCAAAATTAATAAAAAGGGATCTTTAAAAAGAAAGTATAATTCAAAGTATAGTTTATATTTTCTAAAATATGTAAGCCACAGCTGAATTAAAGTTAAAAGCTTTTATAAAAAGCTCTATTGCAATTTGATTCTTTTAACGTCAAACATTTGTCCTCAGTTCTTTTACAGTTTGCAGTCGACATAAAATGGAATAATGGAATCCTAGTGTTAATTTTAATCTAAGATGGCTGAATACGTTTTTTTTTTTAAAGGATAGGTAATATGTTTACATTGTCAGATAGAGGGATGTTATGTTACTATTAATTTAGAGTAGAAATGTTGAACATTGTTGAAGAATCCTCTGAACAGTAATCGACATCGATTTTATAATAGGAAGAGAATTACGTACCAGGGACGATTACGTAAAAAACAGTTCCCGGAAATTACCAAATTTGGGGCAAATAAACTTCATAAATTCCTACGACTCTCGATTTAAATTCAGAAGCTTTCATCTTTGAAACTGTCCCTCTCATTTTCATTTTCCCTGAATCCTTCTGACATTGACAACTGTTTTATATTCATTTTCACTTAGGGGATTTGCGTTCATCTTCGCAATTCACGCGCTTGTCAGTCATTGCTGACAGAGATGTGGATATGCTCCGCGGCCTGTAATGTAAATTTTAACAAAATGTCTTTCTTTTCCCTTTTCATGCTGCCTTGCACTGTTTTTTGTTTTCGTGTTTTTCGACATGTTGTCAAAAGACCCAGAAAATCAAACTAACTTAATTTTCTGGCTGAGTTCTTTCAATTCGATATACACGTGCTTTACACATTGCACGCAAAACTGCCAGAATTAAACTAACCAGATCGATTTCGCGTTTCAAAAAATTATCCCCGGTAATTTCCCTGATCCACGATGTACTGGAAAAGAGTTTCCCGTGTCGCAGACGCACGCAAGACTGCTTACTTCAACGCAGCGCAAGCCACCTGCAGCGCAGCGCGAGTTGAATCGCAGGCCGTTGTTTTGTATAGGTAATTCACTTCTTACCACAGGTACTAATTCTGTGGTGCTGTCGCCAGTCGGGTTTGACGCTACTCTTCAGCGAATTATTGAAATTTATTTAGCGCTGGGCTTTGACTGACTACAAATGGCATTAATTACAGCACACGTGAGCAAGCTTGCCGCCCCGCACCGAACCCCCGGCCGGCCAGCAGGCGTCGTCTTTGCCACGGCAAACAATATTTAGCAATTTGCTGATAGTTCCTCAAATTAATGTCGCACCTGCTCCGCGGACCTGGCCAAATGCAGTTCATTTTATCAAAAAGCAGTGTGTCTGCGTAATGGCGCGCGGCGTCTTCGGTTGCCTCACTTCCCCAAAAGGAAACTTGAAGTAGATGTACTCGCCCGAGCGAGTAGTTCTTAGAAATTTTATTTTGGTTCTACGGAACTTATGCTTTCGGTTGCACCTTGTAAAATATTTATGGTTTTCTTACTTATGTCCCGTTTTTAGCTTTCTGCATTTAAAGAAAGGGGTAATTTAAAAATTATTATTTGTCCATAAATTCAAAACGAGATTTTAAAAGCCGTGAAATATGCAGTAAATTAAAACTTGTTGGGCATTTCCAGACGATTTTCTGGAACACTGATATTTTCGCTCGGACTTTGTTTCATAAGCTGTTGGTTTTTGAAGGTTGTAATTTTATAGTTAATATAGTCGTAGCAACTTAGTATCTAATAATTTTCAATAATAAAATGTTATATTTTCATAGTTGTTGCTATGGCAACCTATTTTTTACACCTTTTAGTAAAATGAAGTACCAAATACAACAAGACGTGAATAGTTTTAGCTATGAATGTAATTATCTAAGTAAAAAATGTGCTTCAATTTTATAGTCCATTCAGCATAATATGTGTATTAAATTCTTGTTTGCGCTTGCTGAGTTTCCTTTGAGGTAGAAAATAATGAAAAATCCGTGCACATTTTTCATCTGACTCTTATCATCATTTCCTCTAAAGGAACTGGAATCTCGAATATCAGTTATTCATGTGAAAACAAACGAGATTCAGTACGTCAATAGCAGACGCCTCCCGAAGGCATGTACTGAAGGTAATTGAGTTTAAACAAGCCCCAATTCAGACGTTAAAATTAATAAGGGTCAGTTGGTGCAAAACTATCCCCGTTATGCCAGCGACATCTTTGACTGTCGAGCCATCAAACTTTCATGAAAATCTGCAAACCGAAAAAATCGATTTCAGTCCTGAGTGGTTAAATCGAAAACACTCGTTGAAATTTTTAAAGAGGTTTTCGCGCTGGAGGATCTGTGATGCGCTCCCGACTACCATTACATAATTCAACCCCTCCAGTTGGCGTCATCTTCAGGAATTGTCTGCGAGGCTCCTCCGTTGCAAAGCGGCGGGCTCTGACTGTTCCTGGAAAAGCAGTGCAAGTGAGGACACAGCCTGAAGGATGAGAAATCAATTCAAAACTAAACACAACCGCACACGACCCTCGACAATACAAACTGGGAAATGGACTACAAAAACTCGAGACAAACCCCGTCCCCGGCTAGAGGCTGTAGTGTTTCAAAGTGACTTACCATTCCTGTTTTCACTGTCAGCTGGCTTCATTTGGATGGGATGGTGCATCTGCAAAGAGGAAGAGGAAAAAGTTGAATCAGTTGCAAATCTCATTGCACTCCAACACCACATGTGATAAAAATTGATTGCTTTGTTACTCAGTAACTTATGCCAGTGGTCCTCTTGGGATCCAACATCAATATCAAGTCTTGTTATGCTTCCTATCGAGAAAAGAGGTCTGCATCACCACCTCATTAACTCGCAGACCCCTTCAACGAAGGTAATGAAGTCGTGCATCGTTTGTTTATCAAGGGCATTGATTAAATTATTGTAATTTGTACAAAAAATAAAACCTCGATTTAATCTAAATAGGAATAATAGACTTACCCTTTTCATTTTATAGCGTTTAGATAGAGCAGAACTTGAATCGCGAAATACTTCGCCCGCACGATGAATGGTTGGTAGGTGTATCTGCTATTATGGGTGTGAAAATTGGCTTATGAATTATCAATTCAGCTATGTATGCATGTTAAACCAAAGCTCAAAACCAAATATAAGACAACCGATTCAGTTCAAAAATTCAAGAAATTTCTTTGCTGAAATAAGCAGAAAACTACCAAGACGAGATTTTTTTTTCAAACATAGTAAAGCAAAGGAAGACAACATTCTGCGTCTTATGACAATATCTATAAAAGGCACATTTATGTTTTCAGATATCGCAACTGGAAATGCGAAATATTTCGTGCACTTTTATTACAATCAATATTGCAGGACCTACATTACTCCATATGCTCAAACTTTAGCAGGAGGAGTACTTCCAATAATTACTAAATATTTTCGCAGGTGCAATTTACGAGGTGCAGTAAAACAAATATTTTCAACAACAGAAATTTAGTTTAAATAGGGGCTATATATAGAAAGTTTTCTCATACTCCCGCAAAAATTTCGAGTGTATTTTTGCTGGAAAAAATGTTGGACTTGTTCAGCAGGTATCCGCGAAAAACACGGGAAAGGGGAGGGGTTGAATCTGGGGCCAAATACCGTGGAAGCCTGGATGTAACCGGTGCTGCCCATTTGTTCTTTATATCTTTAATTAATTAAACTTGTGATGGATACCTCTGAAGTGCTGAAGCATGAACTGGATCAGAATTTATGGGTATATTTTCTTCCTCGACCCTCCGTTTTCAACGAGGCCCCAGCACTTGTCTGGTCCACACTCCGCTTGCACTCAAGCTTTGTTTTTTCAATTTTCATCGCAGTCCCGCGCTACGTTATGTATTTTTATCTGCTTGGCGGTTCCTTTTATTGCCGGAGCATGCGTTACGAAGCTAGAAAATGGGAAAAATGGCCCAGAAAACGGCAGGAAGATTACACCGTTGGAAGAAAGGAGGATTGCTTATGTATGCAGAGTCGACACGTCAATGTCAACTAGTGCACATATCTAAAAATATCGGTAGACAACCAGCAACCTTCCCTTCGCAAGAGCAGCACTAACGCCAAGGCGACAGCGACCAACGCAACCGCATGTGGACGGACGTCTCTAATTGAATTTCGCTGATAAAGTTAGCAGAATCAGAGATTTTACAAGTGAGGCGAATTGCCAGGAAACGTTAAATTGGAGATTTTGTCCATTTGCCAGCCCGATTGCCACACTGATAGACGTGCATTATTCAAAAGTAATTCTATGAAAACCTCCCTTGCCACATGAGCAGATTATCTTAGTTCGGGGATTAAATGGATATTTAATTCAATTGTGCGGCCGGGACTGACGATTCAGATTATATGTTTGCTGCAAAATTTCAAAGAGAGCTGAACTCCTCTAACTCCGAGTCTCTAAATTTAGGTGCTGTGGTTAGTTTCCAACTAACGTCGTAAGCCTGAAAAAGCCATGTTCGGAGAGTTCTTTTTCAACATTAAGTGGCTTTGATGGACCTCGACTTATGAGGGAGAAAGTACAAAAATATTGGGAGATGGTACTTAGGTAGGTATGTGGAAATTTCAGCCTACGAGCTGCACATTTAAATGATGGTTGAAGGAAGTTTTTGTATGTTTTCAAAACTATTTCAGTTCATAGAAATTGTCGTTTTTCTAGGACATTAATAACGTGCTTATGAAATGTATGTAATGCAGTTTCTGAAGATGGTTATGAGCTTACATGTTAGTTATTTGTTAAAATTTTTCCTTGACTAAACATCGCATATCCATGTATGTATTGTAATTGTTGGATTGCAAGTACGAAACAAAGGGTCGTTTTATTACAGCACGTTCGACAGTAGCAAGACTCATTTAGTTACATTTAGTTAAACACAATGGTAAAGAAAATCCATTTAAAAGGTTACCACTTAAGTTAACAATTAAAACATACTACGTAAAATTAAGGACTTACCCCCTCCAGCGTTTTGATATTGTGCAAGGCATCTTGAGCTCTTAGAGCAGCCTTTCTTGTAAAATACGTCACAAAACAGCACCCTGAAACACAAAAAAGCGACATATAGCATAGCATCTGAGACTCGAATCAGTTTTTTTGATGTGCATGCATTTGTGAGAAAGCAACAAGAATTTAGTTCGACTAAGTTTCTTATGCAACTACACATTGCGAAACCTCAATTTATTTAGAAAAAATTTCTTACAGCAGAAACAAAGGCGGGAACGGCAAGGAAAGTTCCTTTTCGAAATGTACGAGTGTGAATGAGTATCGATTCGCTTTACAGGAAGTAAAACTTGCACTTGCACGACCACAAATGAATCTCGACTAATTTGTGTGCTATGTAAATGACACGTGTAATAAGGAAATGTCGTTCCCAAGCGAGTTGGAAGTAGGACGGTAATGAATAATTAGTAATAACTTTGAGGAAGGAATAAATCTTTTCAGGTTGAAGTATTATTTACTTTCGGGAAATGTTATAGAAAGTCTAAAGTTGAACTCAAAGTTATAATGTACTTATTATTCTTAGAGTAAATGTTGTAACATTTTTGTTAGTAAAATTAATTTATAAATTTCTACAATTACAACAGGAAGTTTAAAAATGTCACCGAAATTTAGATATTAAATATATAAAATTCATGCAGGTAAGGTAACAATGTAAACACAATTACGTTTTCGAATGAAATTGTTGCTCAAATAGGAAAGAATCTGAATGAATGGCTAAATATAAAATTTGTTTTGAATTTCATCGGTAAAGTGCAAAACGTTGGAAATCTTGAAACTTGATAAATAATTATTGAAGCTTTCGATTTATATCGCGGCACAAAGATCTTCGTAATTGTAGTAAAAAGACGAGGAACATATTAGGCGTAATGTCTAACGAAACAAGAAAACTAACTATGTATTTTATTTCCTAAACAATAATAAATAATCATTCAGGCTTTAATAATATATTAACTGCAAGATAAAGATCGCTAATTAGTAAAAATAACCTAATGTCCCATTTCCAATTATCGCATTTAAGCGATTGGAAGGTCTTTTAACAAGTTTATTTATTTGCACATTAGTGCATCTTTATTTTAGGTGACAAAATAAAATAGGAATACCGAAGGATTTAAGTGTGTTGTTTGTGTTCAAGATGTTTTGCATATCAAGCACGGAATTTCATTCGAAATACCCAAAGTTTTCGAGTAGGTTTTGGACAGAAGACAATAAAATGCGAACAGCGCAAGGAACCAGTCACGAACACCTAGGACGACACAAACTACAAAAGTGTTTACCTTGTGGCGGTGGTCGTAAAGTGGGGCTGTAATAAGGACGTCGGGGGCACAGCAACAATCAACGTTTATGGACACTCGAAATGGCCGGGGGAGTTACAAATGGCCCCCGCAGCCGTTATTGACGCAGAGGACATGTGTTACAACAATTACAAAGAAAAAACAAATTGTACACTCACACAGCCGTAAAGTTAATCAAGAAAACACATAAAACACAGTTGCTGAAAGGAAATTGAACGCTTCCCTCAGTGGGCGTGCACCCGAAATTAATTGCTGGGAGGCAGTAAATCCTGACATGGCCGAGCCGATAAGGAATTCAATAAAATTTCACCTAACAAGCCGAAGAAATTGCGCAATTTTTACCTACCTTTGCTAATCCCCGTAATCTTATCCCGCAGGACATTAATTGTGTGAACACGCCCGAACTCCTCGAACATCCGCCTCAGCTGGACTTCATCCATCGACTTTGGTATTTGTCCGACGAACATTTTAATGTTATCGGGGTCAGGCTCCTCCTTGGCGAGCTCGGACCCCTGCTCCTGGGGCGGCGCGGCCGGGGCGTCCTCGCCGGCCGGGAGGGGGTTGGAATTAGCATTCCCACTGTCGTTGCTCTGGCTGCTCGCGGAGTTCGCCGCGTCAGTCTCGTCCGCGTTAGCGCCATTTGTTTCGCTCCTCGCCGCGATTTCCCTGTGGACGAGCGGGATCGGGATTAATTTAAAAAATTGAAATTAAGCTCATGAAACGGAGGCAAATGCGGTATCATTCAAATAAACAGCAAACATAAAAATTTCATTTTCACCAATATGTCGCTCCATTAAGGCCCGGCGGAACTTTTAATGGTATGCACCCCTCAGGTTGGGCCAAATTGCCAAGTTTGTTCACGAGCCCTTTTGCATAAGTCAATTTGCTGTTTTAATAAAATAACTCGGAGGCGTGGAAATGACTTCACGCAAATGTAAGTGGATTTTCTCTCGGCTTGTGGCTGTTTCAACTTCATTTTCTTATGTTAATGCCCTCGGCGACGTTCGTCCACACCGCGCAGTCTTATTGAAAAAGTTTAACCGGGTTAGAATTAGACCAGCCCAGTAAGTCAGTCAGTCAGTCACATAAATCACCTTCTCGCCAGAGTTGAATTGAATTGTTGACTACAATTGAGAGGGCCACAATCAAGGGAAATTTATTTGTCTACTGGCGCTTCAATTCAAGGTTTTATTCAATTTTCCGAATTAAAACCGACTCTCGACGTTTCGTTTTCGTTCGACGTCGAATTGCATGAACTGGTCCCTGCTCTTTATCTTTCGGAAGTGAGTTCCAAAAGATCACGTCGGGTTTTCTGAGGTAAAGCCAAACTTTAGAGAATATCTTTAAAAGATCTTTAGATATCTTAAACAGGGGAAATTTATTACAAATTTGTACTATTACTTGCCTCAAAAAACTATTGATAGGAATGTACTATGTAAATTATTTTCTATGTCTTTAGATTTATTGGTAAAATATCTGACGCGCATTAATACTACAAAGCATTATAAAATTCCGAATTCACCGACTGTTACAATTTTTTAAACCGCGAAGGTACTTTTTTAAAAATAACAAAGACTTATTAAAAAATATTTCCTGGCAATTTTTAAATGCTTTTTAAAAGTGTGTGGGACAATAAAATCACAACATGAGGTCTGTTTTTCAATAACAATTTTGCTTGTTTTAACATCAAACCTCTAACAAGAGTTCAAATCTGTTCGAAATGTTTTGCAAAGCATATTTTAAGCTTTTATTGCTTCGAGGCAGTCCAGTGTTCATTTACCTCAATTTTCCGAAAAAAGTTGAATGACATTCGTTTATGGGAAACTCACGCAGGTATTTGTAGTCCATTTGATCTTATATAATATCGATATTATTTCCGTTTGATTTGAATAAAAGCCCTCTCACCTCAACTATTTTTGTTCCCCTTGACAATACCTGTAACGAAGGAATATGCTAAATTACCAAAGAGAGATTTCCTGCGAGGGATAGCCGCGACAACAAGCCCTAAAACTGCCTTTAATGGCTCTGTGTAAAAATTTAATACGCAGTCTTTTACAGAGTTCACTAATTACAATTTACGAGTTTATTATGTCGTTCACATTAACGCTACAGGGAAGACCCGCAATTTTTTCCATTATCGAAGCGATTCATTTATAAATGTTTCCAGTCTGTGTGGGTGAAATAGCGTCTCTAATTAATTTCGAGAATAAAGGAAATTATATTTCCCGTAAAAATAAAGTCGCCACCCTCCTCCTTTCTGCTCTATTACCCGCACCCTGTTTACGTTAGCTCAATGTTACTTTGCCGGGTAATGAAGATAATTTGATGAGTATCGATTTGATCGGCACTGCCAGAGTGCTGGGGTTGCTCCGGACAGCAGACTTTCTAGTCGATACACTTGGGACAAAATTAGGTTGTTTGATTTTTATCTTCCTGCGCCGCGCCGTCCGCCCTTGTGTACATGCAGGCACGGCACAATGCCTTCTTCAAAAGATGGTTGGCTTGCTGTTTTGTATTTTATTCAATCTTTTCATCTTTTGCGCAAAACACAAACAGCTTTCCCCGTCTCTATGAAAATCCATTAAGTTTATTTGGTCCGAAAAAAGAAGCAGAGGCTTAGGCGCTCGCCAACTGTCTTATCTCATATATGTATGTTTAGTGTATATATGTAACATTAACTTCGTATGTTTGTTTGTGTCCCCCCGTTTGCTCTGATCATAAAGTGAAGCTGCAAAGGGAACTTTCTTGGAACTGTTGCGTTCGACATCCTCCTTTGAGACGATTCGGTCCTAATGATTGAAAGTTCGCACGAAGATAAAGATTTTATACTCTGTCGCCAGAGACAATAACACTCTGAGTAATATTTTACTGGTCACATAAAAAGTTGTTTTGTTGTTCCTAAACAATCGTTAGAGCTATACCATTTTAAATTAATTTTAGTATAGATCCCGAGGGATTTAAGAAAAGAATCGCGCTTAGAACTCAGATTGAAACCTTCTCGTTCTAGCTTCTATCGTCAATCAATTTGAATCGTATTATTTTGCCTCTCTTATAGCTGAATTATTTATATTTTTTAGTGCACACATTTCTACAAGCAATTTAGCTACATGCGTTTATTCGTAATAGGGTCGCCTCAAATGAAAATTGTTCCAATTAATATACCAATCTAGTTCCCCTTAAAACTGTCCAGTATTGTGATGGTTATCTGTCTGTCAGTACAGCAAAATTTATCTTTTTTTGCGAGAAAACTGCAATTACATTTCGTTCTAAAATGCCTATGGAGTCATCGTGTTAGAAAACGGTACAGACATGCATGTACATACATGTATGCGGTGGATACAAAACATTGGTCGTTTAACAAAAGCTTTCGTTCTCAATCCCCCCTCGCTTTGCGCAAAACGTAGGCTGAGGAGAGGATACTTCATTTCCCTGACTTTTGCTTTTAATGCAATAGAAATTGTGATATATTTTCATTTAAAACTTTTGCAAATAAAAATGTTAAACTCTTTGCAAACTGCGAATATAATTATATGAAGTGACCGAGACTGTTCACCTAAATCGACGTAGAACGGAAACTTGCGTTGTTTTAATTCACGAAGCGGAAAAGTTTCTGCTGCTTGTTTTGCATTATCGTGCAGATTTCTAATCAAATTCGTTTAACTCAACCAATTTGTAATTATTTATTATCATAATTCAATAAATTCATTTACTTTTACGATTTAGAAATCTTTTAAATCAAATCTATGTAGATAATGAAATTTATATAAACGAGGGAATTCTTCATAAACTTTGAGTAAATATTTGTTCATACAAGTTGTTTACGAGCAACACCTGATTAGTGAATGTAATTGCATGGTCACTTGTACGATTCCTTTTTCTATTTTTGGAGACAACCTCGGAGTTTAGTAATTTTTTTTCGTATAAAAATGGACTGATAAATCTCAGATGCTATACGATCATTAAGCTCATTGGTTTTACCATATTCCACGACACTATCGCTTTAAGTCGGCTCTTTCGAAAATTGCGATAATTTCAATAGAGCTGATAAGATAGCGATGCGATAGGTGAATTTCTAGGAAATGAGTGCTGCACATTCGCATACTTTGGGTTTCTTTGTATAAAACTGAAAATATAGGCACCTTGAGAGAATGGGAGAGGACACAACATGTGATATGTAATTACCTGCTTGGTACCACTTTCTTTTTAATTGGAGAACTGCATCGCGCGAAGCCCTCCCTTTGATACGGATGGATTCTAGGGCTTCCGGCTATGGCTGGATGTGCTGCTTTGTCGGACTCAATCAATTTATTGGCCAGTAAATCTAAGGACGTCAACATATCTACGGAGCACACTCACTTTGGGTTGTACGAACGCGTCCAGTCCTTTATGAGTTCACTTCGTCTCCTCAGAAATGCACTTAAACTGACCACTGATGAAAAGTTAATAAGGCCTACGGCGCTCACTGGTCCAATTAGCTAAAGGTCTCGTAAACTGGGGCTCATACGGACGCGAACTTGGCCAGCTGCTACTAAAATCGTTGCGTTCGGATGGGGCATTTGAGTTTACGTGGCTAAAATTTATTTCACTTTTACCATAAAATCCACCGCACACCCACGGGAAAGTGGAAAATTCAATGAACTGAAACAATTTAGTGTGTGTCGTATTAACCCTGTTTTATCTTTATATGGTTGGATAAACTTGCTCCCTGTAAGGACCGAAATTCGTTCTATTGTTGGAAACCTTCCGCCCTTTTTATGCTTTCCTGTTGCCACTTTAAAGGCCCGACGATGCTCTTTCCGTCCAGCGACATACGCACTCCAATCGAACGAAAAGAATTTCTTCTCTCAGTTCTTTTATTTCTTGGCGGAGGTGTGTTTTCCTCAGGATTTTTACGAAAGTCGTTTTCTGGCACCGCACCACGATCGCACTGAAATTGTGGCGCGCCGCGTGAAATCAAAACTCGCAAAGATATCTTATCTCGGCCGAGGAGGAAAGAGTCAACACCGATAACGCGCGGTACCTGTCCCCATCGCGGTGACGATAATCCTTGTTTGCTTAACTCGTTTTGGCCCACAAATATTAAAATGTCAGTCGTAACACTTGTTTGATAAGAAAGATAGCGCCCTATCTTTTTAATTCACCACGTTATCTCCCCGCCGTGTAGATTAAAGCGCGGAAATTTGTTTGCCGACCCAAGGAGCGCTCCGTCGCCAGTAACTATGTTGTCCTCGGTGGCCAGAGGGTACCTGAAAAAGTAAGTGCACGTTAACCACCAATCCGTCCACAGAAGCAATTTGTTCATATATACCGGGGCCGTCTAGCAATAATAGCACTCTTAAAAATTCCAAGCCCCCAAATCGATAAAGTATCGAAGCAGCGGCCCCTAATCGACAAAAGTGTGTTAGAGGGTAAGGAATATGGGATAGCTTGCACATGTCATCATGTCGATATTACGAGGGCTCTTTTAACCACGACCACTTCATTAATATTAACCGAAGTTATCTGAAATTCACAGCTGAGTGAATCCACTATCACGCTCCCAGCCGGGAAAGGAGCCGTCAGATACTTAGTTTGAAGGATTGAAAAACATAATTGCATTATTAATGGGGACTCAATCGATTTCGAAAGGTTTCGGTCTCGCAGGACAAATGAATAGGTGATAGGTTATCTTGAAGGTTTTGCTCGTTATGTTGACTTGGGCGAAGCCATTGTTCGAACTAGAACAATAGCTCCCATCGTCCAGGTCGCATTTGTTCCAAGTTTAAAAACATTCTCAACATTGCTCCCACATGCAACACTAGAAATGCAAATTTGAGTGGAATGCATTACACAAAAGGGAAATACTGGAAGCTTAAAGCAGTTGGGTTGTGTTCTTTTATTCGGGCATAGGATTAAATTTCACACTCGAGTGTTTTGATTACTTTTATAAATACAGAAACTTTTTGATCTAAGTATATGATAGATGCATATACCTAAGAGGTACTATAAAAAAATAACTATAAATCTGCAAATCCGGACCTTACCAAAGATAGGTAGGTCAGTTCTTTTTTCCTCCCTCGCGTCTTTTAAATATTGGCGACGTTTAGATTTTTATATTTCATTTGAAGACTGCTTAATAAAATATTCAGTGGCATGACCGAGATTCAACATTGAAAAATTGTCAACAGAAGTCGCAAAATTTTTATCACACGATTTTTATATCATCCTCATGGTTTCAAATTTAGCAACAACTTCTTAACGGATAGGAAGCGGGCAGTAAATTCGATTGAAACTGTCAACTCCACCTCATTTTCTGCAGACTTATCTATGGTCAAAGCAAAGTATTCAGCTTCTTATCGCGCCGATTAAAAATACCCTGAGTCGAAAACAATGGTTGTGTGTCCCATCACCTCCACATCGCGAAGGAAGCGTATGAGTAATAGCCGGCGATGTGTCCACATAGCCAAAATGCCATTTGAAAACTGCCAGTGTCACGGAATTTCAGCCAGAGAGGTAGAGCGCTTTTCAGCTGGCTAACTGCCAGCGCTAATGTTTATGGCGACAAGTGATCCGAGAGACAGCCAAATTCTGGATTATCTGCATGGATTTGGAGGGCGAGGTAGATACCCGCAATTAGAATAATTAGCCGCCGGGCTCAAACGCACTCAGCCTCGATTGGAAACTGACGGCTACTATTGAATTAGTTACTGGATGTGTGCAAATTAATTATAACTTTGTCTTCCCGACAACTGGACGTCCGTGTTGGTCCAGCCTGCCTCCCTTCATCCCTAAAAGCAGCGAATAGTCCGTACTGCCCCGGGTTTTCCCCTATTAGGCTGTTGCAGGAATGCTCATCCCTGCCTTTTGTGTAAGGCGAATTACCTATGGGTGCTGGTACCTACAAGCTACAAAAGTTGTAATTCACGGGGTTTAGAAGTTAGCAGCTAATATGCATACTTCTCTCCAAATCGCTGCCTTAATGCATTCGAACAGAGCCAGACAGCAGTGGCAATTTAAGAAAAGTCACGGAAAGGGCGCTTTCGGATTTGCACAAAAGTTCGTCTTATTAAGCAGTAATGAGTTGGCATCGCCATGAACCTACGAGCACCTTTCGTCGTCACCCGCGGGTACCTGTTGGGGCGCGTTTAATAGCAGCCGCAGAAAATATTTTCCTGGTGTTTGTAGAAACGAATCATATATTTCCCAGGTGAATGATTTCATTTTTGAGCTGTAAAAGTGTGAGTCTTTATTGAATCCTTCAATGCGCCTTTTCTGCAGGATGCAGACAATTAGCCCACTGCTTACTGCTCTGGTAGTTTTTCAGTGCATTTACGTGCAGGGTATTTTTCCACTATCTTCATTTATTTTTTATGGAAAACATAGACAATAGAGCGCAGAGAAAATAACTAGTCGGTTTCGAGGACGAGGAGAATAAAGATAAAGATAAAAAATGAAACGTTCAAGATAGTTTTATTTCAGAGTTTAGATGTTACAACTAATCACGATTCATTGTTCCTCATTGTGTCGAAGGTTTGCAGAGTATAAATTGTACAATGCAAGAAATATTTGTTGGAACCTAAACTTCATAAGATGTAGCACTGCTAGTCTGAAATGAAACGAATTTCTAAAAAAAATCAAAATTAATTACAGTTAAAAGATAAAAACGCTTAAGTAATAGTGAAATTATTGCAATTTGGTCTGTTACAGATGAGTAGGGCCAGGTCACATATCACATACGGACCTGGAATTAATTTATGGAACATTGAAATATAGACCTGCGGTTCAAGTAACTGCAGTATGAAGGTAATTCAGAACTATGTTTTAACAAACTGCATATCCTAAAAGTCAAGTTATTTACCTACTCCATCAGCCGTAATTCGCAGAGTTTGCAGTTTCACTAGGCACCGAACTAGTGAACTATACCACCAAGTTCTAGCAGCATTTTATTGCTCTAGTATAAATTGCGCCCTTGAGAAATATCTCTTCAATGTGACTTTCTTTCTGAAAAAGTCCAGATACTTCGGGGAGAGAGCACCTCGTGCTTGTGTATCTAGTTAAAAGTTGGCCGCTTAAAATGTAAAGAGAACTAACTCCGACCATAAACACACATACTTACTCCGGAGATATTCAAATTGTTTATCCAAGTGTATTTATGCGGATGAATTCACGAGTCCGGGGGTAAAAAGTTATCATTATCTTTCCTTTCCCTGCGGTATGCAAATTCCGGACTATGCTGAATTTCTGCTTCACTCGATTTAAAAACGTCTGCTTACTTTTATTCGGCGCTGCTGAGAGCAGGACTCCCCGGCAGCATAGCAATCAGGCGCTGCTTCTTACGACACATCCGAATATACACAACCCGACACTCTTTTTAACAAAAATTCTGGACTGTTGTGCTGACTCAGCGCCAGCAGATTCAGCGGGAGGAGCCTGGAGAGCAGGGACCCTACAGCCGCAGCGGCAAGTCATTAAAAGTTGCTTATCACCGAATAGTGCTAACACCTCCACCCGAGTCACTTTCGATTTCTATTCGTCTTCGCGCCGCCTCGCGGTGTCTTCGAGACGTCGGGACCGCCAATAGACCAATGAGAGAAATCGCGCCTATCGACTGATCGGATCAAATCACTAGCCGCTTCCTAGCCGTCGTCCGCGAGGAGAACCGCTTTGACATCTGTATCAATTGATTTCCACTTGCCGGGGTCCGGCGACTGAATCACCCCTCAGAATTAGGTCTGGGCTGCGAGAAAACTCCAAGCCGAGCATCTCGAGCCGCACGTCGATAGCGCTTTTGGAGCAGTTGTTCTCACACATGGAAACTTGTTAAATTTAATAGCCTGCAGCCTGGCTGCAAACGCAGGTGTTGCGACCGAGGAACTTTCAAGTGTGACATAAAAATAGCCCGGCGTTTCGCGAAAAGCGTCCCGGCGGCGTCGACTATGTAGCACTTTCCCCCAAAGTAATGAAAAGTGAATTAAAAGAATTTTATTTTTGAGCGAGTGGGCAGAAAATGGGAAACAAAGCAAATGCTTTCGAATAAATAAATCAGGTGTGATGCTCGTTTCATGAGCAGCTCAGAGCTTAACAATTCTTCAGTATTTATAAACGGCGAAAAAACTCAAGTCCGACAGGTTCCTATGCATGCAGGTATCTATTTTTGAAAATAATGCAAGTTTCATTCTTTGAGACGAGTATCAGTTTCGCACCATTCTTATCAGACTGAGTCTGTATAGTCTTCAGAATTAGCTCCCAGGTAAATTCTTCGTTGTAAATTCAAATACGAAAAAAAAATTATGAGCACTCTCAAGAGCTTGTGGTATTTTTCCCATTACCTACATATAATTTAATTATTTACACAGCCATTCCTCGTCACTACATGTCTTTCTTTATTTTATTTTATTGTTATTCAGTCGAAGTCTCAAAACAATGATATTCGTTTATAATTTTGAGAATAATTTTGTTTTCGTTTCTTTAACGACTTGGGAGGAAAACATAATCAACTTAAAGAGCTTTTAAAAAGCAAATGGTAACAAAAATGTTTTTCACAAGATTTCGAATTTTTATACGGCTTGAGTGGAAAGTAAAAAATTTGGTTGTGCTTTTAAAAATTCTTTCAGTACTTGCTTCTATTTTTTATTCCTTATAAAGTTTCGTAAATACTCTGTAACAAGTTAAAAAGTTTACATCGTATTTTGAAAATGAATTTTTTTATTTTTCCAAAAAATATTCAAAAGTACGAAGGAGGAAATTGTATTTTATAGTATTACAGAAAACCTAAGAAGTACAGGATTAACATGAACTTTGCTTCCCAAGGTCCTTCTAGTGCTGCGATAGGTTAGATAAATGCTTCTAGGAACACATTAGCAATAATCCACGGCCAATAGCTTAAGACAAATGGTCGCTATAATGCCCAAAAGCTGCTCATAAACACACCGCTTAATTCCGCAGTGGGTGCCTCGTTGCAGCTGTTCGGGCCCCAAGGGGAGCTACTATCAATCAATTATAACAAAACGCTTCACGAAAATTTAAAGTAGATTGGAACGAGACAAGAAAAATTAATAAAGCTAAGCGGATGCATCTGAAGGAAAACAAATGATAAATCTGTTGTACAAGGCTATAAATTGCAAATCCTTTATCATTTTTTACACGAATTGAGATGACGGTGAAGCGAGAATATTCCCGCCTAAATGGAGTCACGTAAACTCAATCATTTCCATCTGTGAACGAGGCATTAATTTCCAGAGTTTCCTTAAATCCTTTCAAGATGCTTTCCTTTTTCTTGCTCTCGGAATGGAGTCGCATAAATCACAGAATTTGACACACTTCGGAAGCATGAAAGCATAGACTTGAGTGAGCAACATGTTGACACACTCATAGGCATTGATTTCGGGGCGACGATAAAAATTACTCACTTTACGAGCTTTAAAATTTAAAGGCGCACTCAACTGGTAGGGCTCCCAGGTTCTTTCGGGGACAATTCCCACCGGCTTAATGGGCTCGTCGCTCAAGTGTGCCTTCAGGAAGTAATTAGTGCAGAAAACTTCAAGAGCATTAGCCGGCATATTCGACTTGGCTAGACTATCGCTTTCGACATGCGATAGTCGACCCTGCTTCATCTGGACGTGCATTCGAAAGTTCTGCAATTCTCCGCAACAAATGAGTTCGAGTAATATAAACTATTTGCCTGGAATTAACCACTCGTGACGTCACGCCAGTGGACCAAGTTGCTGCTACGAATTCTGTCTTGACGGGCTCAAATTTCGGAAATGTTTCCGTGCATGTGGTGCTTGCCAGGGTCTGATTAGTGGGTTCATTTGTTTTTCTTACACTCCGGGGACGCCTGACAGTGCGGGTCTAATTTTCATTTCCTCACAACACCATCACACCACCCACACGTAGCGTCTTGAAATGCACCTGAATGCGATCACCGGATTTTTACGGCAAGCGAGTTTTATTCGCTGACGCAGCCTGGCGCCTGGACACCCGCCTCGTAAAAGCCACCCAAGGCAGAAACGTTGTTTGGCGTAGGCAGGTTTGGTCGCCTCAATTTACTTTTAGCCGTGCGATTGGAGGCAAATCCCAATATCAAAATTGCGAAGTATACGTCGTATTATGATTTGGGTCCACACGAGCCTTTGTGGTTTATTCACCAAAGGGGTAATCCGCTCGAGTGAATTTCCACTCAATTTTGTAGCAAAGTTCTATGCAAGTAGCTTTCGGATGTAAAATCAATACGAGTCATATAAGAGGATTTCAATTTTTTATGCCCGTCCACCCGTCAGAGCTCTGCAGCATTGTTCTACGGGGCTGGCTTTCACGTGCGAATTATCCTACATTTAGTGGAATACACAGGTCCATCGACTCAACTGAAAACATTTTCATTTGGCCGTATGTGCTCCGCAAATCTTTAGGCATCTGTCCGGGGAAACTATTTGAGAGCCTTTCAGGCACATGAGGGAATCTTGTTTGTCTAATACCTTTGGGTATGGCAATAAATTGCATTAAATCACAGTGAAAGCCATAAAATTAGCAAGAATGGGGCGCCATTTGTCAACTTGCTATTGAATTTTCGGGGAATTTTCCCTGAAAGGTGTAAAATGACGATAAGGAAAAAAATTGGATAAGTTCATCCCTTCGATCCGATTTGCTTGAAATACGACGACAGTTTGCCAACTCGTTTTTCTCGATGGCAGAAGTGACATTAACTTCAGCCATTGGGATTTAGTCAAAAGGATTACGATGGATTCACCTTTGTTCAATAATTCTTCGAGCGTAATGAATTCATCAGCATCCAGATCGGCGTGTTTTATTACACTAATTCCCCCCAAACTCATCTGGGGTCTTATGCTGTTTGTCTGGGCTTTTGTCTCCTGCAAGTTGGTCTTGTTTCTGTTCAATTTGACTGTTAGTGCGTAAGAGTTATGGGTGTGTCGACACATTACTTAAGAAGATAACTGCGAAAAGGAGAAAATCCCGCTTTGCATTTTAATCCCATTCATACACATTTTTTTTAATACATAATAAACTAGTAAATTTGCAGCTTTTATCTGCGTTAGGAGGAAGAGTCGTGGATTAAAAAAGTAGGCCATCGGTTTCAAAAATGCAGCCCGGTTCAGCAAATACGCACAACAACTGCCTTCCAGTGGGACAGAACTTTGGAGGAGTATCTGCTTTCATTTTAGGTATCGTATATATATCGTCGTATACTATAAGTGAAAGTAGTGGCCAATAAACTAACTACATGTCGGTATAGCTATAGCTGTTATATGTGTCTTAAAATCTCGAGAATCCATTGAAGAAAAAATTAAAATCTGTAAAAATGCACGCAACAATATTTAGGCTTTTTTTAAATGGAGAATTATTTTAAAATCTTATTTATACATGTATATATTTACTTCGATTAAAATTTTTAATGCTGAATAAAGAAAACCCTCCTGAACATTTCGGCGTATCGATTCGATAGATATAATAGCGAAATCTCGTAAATATTAGAATATCTGATCTTCTCTTTGGGGTTTCAATTCCTGAGAGCTTCGAGCGGCAAGTTTTAAGAAAAGGACAATCGGGCGAAATTTAAAAATCGCCAAATCTCTGGCTGACACGACGCAGATGGGTACCTTTTCTCATGTGACGTCGTTATTCCTTGTGGAGCGTAACGTCGCTAACGTTCTGTTTTCCACCTAATTAACCGCCAATGCGATCACACAAACTTTGTGGGGGACTTTGCGTCTGTCTATTGACCCAAGTCCCAACGTAGGAAAGGCAATTCCCTCGAACCGAACTATCGCACGAGGCTGTCTTTCATAGGGTGGTGCTGAACGCCGTCAAAGGAGTACGACTGTCCTGGGCGGAGGTAATAACTTAGAGTGGGTCACATCTGCACAATGTAAGCTATTTTCATCTTGCCGTACAGGCGTCGCTGAACTCTAAAAGGAAATTGCGTGTAAATCAGAATTGACGGATAACATCAAAAAGATGTGACAAATTTCCAGTGACAACTTATTGATCAATCAATGTCAACTGTTGAAAATCGATAAACAATATGATGTACATCAAAATGCGCTCTCCGGCCGAAGGATGAAATCCTGTTGCTTAGGTGATTTATTTTGGTGTGTCTGTAGCCTCTCCGAAAGGATAGATGCCGGGCTCCGTCTGAATACCTTGCAAAGATTTTACAAGAAAACGCTTCACACATGGATTCCGCAAACGTACGTTATGCCTCGGTTAATTGACACAATGACTGATCCCTAAACAGAGTAGCAGTCGGGAGGGAGCTCGCTTATCCTGATATTATATTGGCTCCAACAGGTACACGCCGTGTCGGAGTGGCTCCGGAGCGATATCCTGGCAACGGATACCTTTAATAAATTTCTTACATTTGAATTAAGCGACTTCACACTTCGCTGGAGGCATATCTCAGCTGAGGGCTCCCTCTAAAGTTGGGCGTCCCGAACCCTTGTCCTTCATTAATGGATTGTTTTGCGAGGAACGAATTTGAAAAGGGAGGGACGGGCAAAAGTTATGGAAAGCGAAAGGGCATAACCGGCAGCTGAAATATTCAAGGCGTTCGATTCAGAGGTAAAACATTTTATTAACCGCTTTTAAAAATGAATGATTTTCCCTGGACCGAGTTACAGGTGAAGAGGTCCAGTCCCTCCGAGCGGCGTCTCTTTCATCCAACCCGGGGCTCCTCAGATTACCACACTACAACAGTACCGAATTTCGTGGTTTTCGTGTGCTTGTTTAAGTGGTGTTAGTCTCTTAAGCCTTAAAGTAAATATTTCACCTTTGCTTCCAAATGGACAAGGTGCTTCATAATGAATAAAAGAAAAGACCCCCCGAGCGGTTCTCCGGGGGTTCGAGTCCACAGCAACGTCGAGGACCCGCTCGGGGGAAGTGCCCTCCGGGTTCAACCACGGGGAGGAACCAGCCCGTGTCAATGCTTTGACAATGGCGGGGTATTCCAGGTGAATGCCAAGACATGGCGTGTGAAAAGACGTCGCCCCGGTTTTTGTCTTCGAGGATCATAATTCCAAACAATGGGAGTCAGATGCGTCGTGCTCTGTACAAGTATTTATCAGTCATTTTGCAGGTCTGTTGTCGTGGCGAGACCAGGTGGGAAAATTAATATTTGTGTGCTCTCGGCGCTGAAATTAATTCCAGGTAGGAGGAGAGCTCTTGCTTCATTTTCCCATCTTACATAAATGCCTCTACCCACTTTGGCCTTTTGTCGCCGTGCCTGCTTATTTACAGCTCCAATTATCGCAAAGGGGTGAACACAAAGAGGGATTTAATTATATTAATGCTGCTAAATGTCTATTTTTACTTTTTAAATAATTCACCTTCAAGAATAAATCACCACCATAGAAGTAGTCGCATTCTTACAATGAATTATTCGTCCTAATAACTAGAATCGCGATTTGATTGATTGTAAAATATTAACACGGTAGCAAATTAACAGTATTTTTCATAATTTCAAAATATATATATTATTGCGAGAGATTTAAAATAAAGTTAAGACATTCAAAAAACAATACTAAACAATTTAATTAGTCTATCTCAAAAACTTTTGTGGAAGACTGATTTCAAGCTTTTCAATTATAAACATCCTCAGAAGACAAAATTGTATAAAGTCAAGTAAAGCCAATCGTATAGCCGAATGGCGTGCCAGACAGATAACAAATTGTATCAGATTTATTCAGTCAAAATAACCGCAGCTTAAGATAAGAGGGCTCTAACTTATGGGCCCGAAAAGCGGCTCATTTATCCTCTTTCAATAAGCATGAAAATTGCGATATCTTCTCGTTGTTTGACTAAACCAATGTACCTACCTCCACAAACTCGGAATTTTTATCAAAAGTGTAAAAATTAAAGCAATCACGAAGTCCACATTAAAAATAGGTGCTGCTGTACTGGTGACATGTTTCATTCGATCCCTCGAGAAAAGAATGAGCACGCACTAAACATTCCGACAGTAAGAAAGTCCCCTCTGAGTTTTATTACTCCGCCCGGCTAATATTTTTCCGCTCGGATTGCACAGGAGAAAGCACTGCCAAAGGAGATATTGCATGCTTTTTCTTCCATCGTCGTTTATTGGCCCTAAAACGTATTTTAGTGCCACACCAAAAGTTTGTAATGAAATCTGGATTATGGCTCTAAAGCAGAATAAATTTACAAAGTAAACTCACTCACCTACGAAATTTTTGCTGAATGAGTCTACCTTGTCAAGAGCACTTACCCTCAGTCACGTATTTCGGAATATTACTACATTATGCACTTCGGGTAGACAGCAACACTAATTTAATTTCGCCCTTGTTAAGAAGAAACCGTTCTTGCAGGTGCGCCTAATCGCAGTAACAAGCCCTTTGCTGAGAGCGAAACAACAGAGCACAAGTCCAAAAGGGGCAAAGTTTGTTACAAGTTGGCGCGTCTGCACCCGCTAGCCCTGTCTCCTGAGACGAAACCAAAATTTTAATCCTTAATTAACTTATCAGAGAACTATGAAAAGTTTGGTCCAACTTATAACCAAAATCTTGTTCTGGTTAAACTTCCAATGGAAACAGATTTATTGAGAAATTCTCGGACCAACTATTCACAGAATGTTGCTAAGAGGATTAGCAAAGTTCTAACGTACACACTTAAGTACTTATGGACGTCGCTCCGCAGCTGAGTAATTAATTAAGTGCACACATGCACGCTGCTAAAAGATTTGCGGTTTTCTTGGTTCGTGGCGCATTTGCACCGGGCGAAATGGGCCATTCAATCGCCCAGCAGGACGTCCTCCAAAAACGGGTCCCCTCAATTAAGAATTAATTCCAGGTGCAGCTGAATTCCCAATTACACCTAGAATACTTTCGCTAGTCATTTGAATAGTTGGGACTATTCCCATTATCAAACATTTTTGGTGCGGCGCTATGGAAATTGTGCATGAAATAAGGGATTTGAGGTAAGCGTCTTCTTCGGATGCGAGTTTTAATTACACCAATTGCTTCTCCCGAAACTAAATTATGGTCTCGAAGGCAGTGTGAAATATTTTCGGAGCATTAAGCGTTCACTATTACCGGTTCCTTAAAATGTCCTCTACTCCACGGCTTTTTGGCTTCCGTTCTCGAAGCTTTCTCGGCTCTGGCTACAATTCTGTACAGCAATTTATCAAACTTTTTCATATTTCCTCAATTAACTTGAGCTGAAAATATTTCTCACGCAAAAAAAACAGATTTGATGACTCTTTAACTGAAGAGTAGCATAGACGCAATACGACTGAGGATTAGGGCAGAAAGAAGGATCCAGAACTTGGCGGCAACTTTTCTGTGCCAGCCCAAGGGTAATGCGAAAATATCGAACTTTTCCCCGAGCACTTTGGCACTAACATTCAGTCCTGACAGGTTAATTCGCGTCATTATTTATTCGACCGAGAAAATTAACCTTATTAATAACGGAAAAAGTCATTAAAAATTGGCACCTGCTTAATTGCGGGCATTAAATATGGAGCTATTATTTGTGACAATTTAATCCATCTTTAAACTTTTTTAAATTAGAAAAACTTCGCGCCTTTTGTAGAAGTTAAAATAATGTTCGGTAGGACTTTAAATTGATAGTGACTAAAATTTTACTTCTGGCCTACTATGTATTTATTTCCGCATTCGATAAAAATTCTACCATTGTTTGACTCTAACAAAAGCTATCATTAGGAGTTGGTGGATATGCATTTGGTTCTTCGACTGCTTTCCTTCAACAAAATCGTATTCATGTAAAAATGCCTATTCCACAGCTAGTGCCAACACTATATGAAAGTTGAGTAGAGTTGAATAAAATCCGGAAATGTTGAAGGTTTGCGTGGAAAAAGTTAAATTGCACAAACAATATGCGGGGATTAAACAAAAATGCACTATCGCTAGAGCGGCTTCGTCCCTTCTAGATGTAATGAGCATTTTCTTACGCTGCGATAAGTCTGAGGCAGGAAGTTAGCAGGCAAGTTCAAGGTTTTAATAGCGCCACCATTTCGCGAAACGAGGACTACACAGTTGTGAATTGTGGTTACATTTTTCATTACCTTAAGTTATTTATGTACTTGCTGCTTGGTGTGCTCGTTTCAGCCATTAGCTAGGACGGCGCAAATAGGGACAATTAAGGAGGGAGGATTTACGTGGGCCATTTGCATTTAAAATTATAACACATTATATAGGCAGTACGAAATCCTTTTAAAGTCCTTCGTCCTAATTGAGAAGTCTTCGTGAAAAGCATCAAATTTCCACGCAAAAGCCGCCAAATTGTTACGGGCCAGAGCCCCATGAAAGCAAATTTTCTACCCCGAAGTTTCGGCTTCCTCCGGTTCCCAGATCAAAGCCAACTGGCTTTCAAGTAGCAAATAGTTTAAATTGTCAGCGATTCAGCGTCATCATTTATTCACAGAATGATTAACCAACAGAAAATTTCACTTAGGGCTTATGAATATGCAATGTGATCCCTTAATAGATTTTCATCGTTCCTGAATAATTGATAAAAAGAAAAGTGAAGCCGCAACTCACGATGAAACGACAGTGAAATGATAATTTTCCCTCTTGCTTCCGTATCGCTGTGAGCCCTTGAACAGCCCAGGGACAAGTTCTTTACGACGTGCCGTTGTACGCTGAAGAGTGCACCCTAGAAAATTTTGTAACTTAATGAAAAATTGTCTCGCAAATGAAGATGATAATTATAACCCAGAGTGGGTGTCCCTTAAAGTGTGTTCCGCAGTAATGGCATGAAGTTTAGAATTTACCCGCTTTTATTCGCCAGGGGATCTCTCTGATGTACGCATTTAAGTTTGATAGAATTATTAGAAAAGCAAACTTCTTTGGGTTTTCGCAGATGGTACCAAAAGTGCCTGTAAAGTGTTTGTATTAAGTTAAGGCACTCCGCGCCAAGTTTTTCAGATGTGCCCTATATTGGCATTAATCGTTTTTTTTTGGAAAAGCAAATTTTATGGGAGTTAAATATTCCTTGGAACAACTTCGCCCAAAAACACATCAATCAATACATGCGCCTTTTTTGAGCTTTCTTCTTCCTAAATTGAAAAATTTTTTTTATTATTATTTCTGTCTATGTATCGATCAGTTAAGCCGTCCTCCACTCTAATGTTTTACATCTGAAGTGTTACAAATCAGGCAACGAAGTCTACACCCTCATTTTATCTGCGCAGTATTCTTTTTCTTCCCAAAAGTGTCCTCACTTCAAGGAAGCCTTAGTTACAGAGTATTCGTAATGTAATTCCGCCAGTTAACCCAAGATTCGGAGCAAGAGCCTTTTCAAGTTAATTTCTCGGAAAATCAGCTTAATAAAGACTTCTACATGATTGCATGTCGTTATTGCTCAAGCAGCCGTTGTCACTCGAAAAAATTGAGGAAATCCAAAAAATTTATTTATTCACCGACTGTTTGGCGGCTCATTCGAGTGCGTAATGTTGACGGCATTATTATCATTAATTGAGTTATCTAGCCTAAGTTCGTAGACAAAAGGTTGACATATTGGGCCTTTATTGAATACATTTCGTATGCAACAAACGATGTCTATTAAAACTAATTGCCTGTTTAAATGGTATTTCTATAAGGGGACTTGAAGATAGCTTTCATTCAAATTTAATTGTTCTTGTAAAAAATAATTGGCACTTTAACACAATTAAATATTGTGTTAAGTTGACTCTTTTCAGAAAATGCAACTGAGAACAATTCTTTCAAGCAATTAAAAGGAATAATTGCTGAATTATCGTCTGCAAAAAACTGATTTCTTTTAGCGCGGTCATAGTTCTTTGTACTAACTAGGTATATGGAATTTAAACTATAGCCTTCAAATTTGTTTTAGTTTGATACAGAGCAAGTTGAAGTTTTGAATTTAGTAAAACTATGTATTTAAAACTGAAATTCAATCCTGTTTAAGGTCAATTTCGTTTATAGAAGCAGTGGAAAAAAGGCGTGCAAAACTGTCGCCTTTAAGTGAAGGTACGGCTGCATTTAGCAAGTTATTACAAGAGACAAAGGAAGAACTGCCGCAGCCTGTCTATCCGCCGGCTGCGTTCGTCACCGAAGGACTCGACCCGGCGGAGAGGCTAATTAAACAGAATTGAGTTGCAACAAGTTCACACTTCACTCGGCGTGCTTTGCTTATGTCTTCCCGTTGTGTCCCTGGGTGATTTCACGGTCAGCACAATGAATTTAATTAAGAACCATTGTGCCGATTAATAAAGCGGTGAAATTAAATTTCAGATGGATGCTTTCAAGGGAAAACGCCGCAGCGGAAGTGCTTTTGCCTTGTGGCGCCCGGAATATTTGTGTTGTGCGTCCGTTTAATTAATGTCCATTTATTAATGTTTGTTGAGAAAAAAGACGGCGTGTTTTATTAGGTCTTCAAGCTGTGAAACTGCAAAGCGGCACAATGCTGCAGGGCGGACTCCCCCTGGCTCCTCTGTCTATGCGCAATCACTCCAGGTTGTCGATTAATGTAATAAAATTCCTCTGCTGCCATTCCATTCAGCTCCATGGCGAGCAGCAGCAGCACGGCACTGGAATACCTCACTGGTTTATCCACCGGATGCTTTTAATAAAGCTTTCAATTATGGCTTAATCAGCAGGTGATATCTAAGAGCACGCTTTAATTAAATTACATGCTGAGTTTTGTGAATGTGAAATGTTATCACAATCCTTGGGCTGGGAGATCAAGATAAATGTCTTCAAAGGAGAAACAAGGTGCTTTGTGTGCTCAGAAATTAAGGTATAGAAATGGAACGATAACAAGGCGCCATCCCTTAGACGCTGAGATAAAAACAGCATATTCCTGGGGGGTGTCCTTCGGCATAAAAGCAAAACATTTTTCAGCGTTATTCAACCCAACTATGAACAATTAGGCCGACCTTTCGTTTCTTGAAATATTTTAGGTTATCGCCTCCCCTTTTAAAGTACACAAACGAAATTTATAAATGATACCTATGTAATATTTCGAGGATAATGAATATAAACGTATCGGTTGCGCCCAGACTCCAGAAGCAAAATATTTATAATATTGAACGATGGGTCACGATTGTTATTGTTACTGAAGATATTCGTGTAAAAACTTATCTTACAAGAAGACAGCTAGGGTGTGGCGTATTCTAATCGAACGGAGGTTTCGCGTGTAATTAGTACTCAGTAAGTGTATTCATATACTCAAATATAGAGCACAATACTCGGTCATTGCCGAAAAAAAATATTCTAAAGTTAATATTAACAACATCCGAATATTAAATTTCCATGTGTTTAATGTTTAAAGAGTTATATATTATTAAATACACGGTTCAATAATGTATAAAAGTCGAAAAGAAATTGTTTATAATGAATTATCAAATTTTAATAAAAAAAGAAAATTTTTTTTTCAAATTTTAGGATTTCTTTTCTCGGCAATAACTAAATACTGTACTCTACATTTGAGTATATAAATACACTTACTGAGTACTAATTACACGCGAAACCTCCGTTCGATTTGAATACCCCGCACCCTTGCTGTCTCCTTGTTAGCCAAAAATTTGTTTGTTATATAGAATCTTTAGAAATTTTTGTGTAGTATATAAATAGTGCTATAACACACGTAAGGAATAAATAAACCGCAACAGTATTCACGTTGGAATCAAATTTGTAAGTAATGAAACAGAAAAGGATCTTAAAACGTTCCCATTATTTGGTCTAACTACTTTTGGTATAAAGGTCGGCGTCGTGCCGTGAATACGTCGCTTATTTCGCTGGAAACATTTTAAATTGGATGCACGTAATTACTAATTATAAAAAGGGAAGTTAAAAACATGGACTCGGGAAAATTGTCGGTTACTTCTTGGAAAACGCATTTAAATATTTTCCTTACTTTGCCGTAAGCTTTTACAAAGACATCTAGTTCCCATTAAACTTGAGCTAGGAAGAAAGATAATTTAAAATTCGTCCAGTGAAAAAGTTTATTCAGCCACAGATAAAATAGCATCTTTCCCTTTCGAAAATTACTGATGTTTTTTAAATGTGAATCGGGTGGACAGTCAGACAGGCAGACGTTCTAACTGCACTCAACTTTCGTATCAGTTGAGAGTTCTTGCCATTGGAAACAGACCGCATATGAATTTTTAATCTTGAAACATCCCTTTATGTGATTGAATTCCCTGCTTTCATCATATGATGTTATCCCTTAAGTCTATTATGGTCGAGTGCTACACAGTCGCAGCCCTACTAAAAAGTACGGAATACGAGCGGGGCTGCGCCTGTGTAAACGTACGTAGACCGCGTCCTTTGGCAAATGAATGAGTGATCCGAAGCGACAGTGGGAAGGGCCAAACAATGAAGGGACCTTTAGCCGTGGTGCTGCCATTTGATGTCGACGGTCTTCCATTTTTCGCTTTGCCTTTCCGGCTCCAGTCCTGGATAAAATTCCACGTTCGGAGCCCCACTGGCCCCCACTCCGCATTAACAGCAATAGTACATCGTGGCAATTCATCATCGCGCACATTCTGATGGGAAACGACGACGCGTATTAACTTCAATGGCCTTTTACTTTTCCGCGTCGATGTGCCCTTCTAGCTCAATATCTGACACAAATGTGCACAAATATCTCCAACATTTTCATACGTGCAATCTGCCTGCGAGCGCTTGATTTCGATGATTCGAAATTATTTTAGCGTACATCACCTGCAGAGGACGTATTGACATTTGTGCAGTGGCACTTTTTATTACATGTAATCAACTATCTCGTTTTTAAAGAATATTGCCAATATTGGCGATGGAACACAGTAAGGCATTTTCAATCTTTTTTTAACATGTATAAAGTATTGTCAAACCTATAAATAGTATTCGTCAGATCGCCAGGTCATGCACAACAACGAATTGTTGGATTTTATTGCGATAATTCAGCTAGAAGCCCTGTGTTAAGTTCCGCGTCGTGAAAACTTATAGGTACACCACATAGCTGAATAGCTTTGATTTACTTCGCAATTAAATTATAAATTAAATTAGTAAATAAATTTGTATCCTGGTAAAGATATAGGTATGTACATTATGACTATACTGTAATTTCGAAAAAAAAGAAATTGTTTATTAAGAAATATCTCGGAACTATCGTGCAAGTTTGCGTGCGAGCCAAAGGGAACTAGGAAGGAAGAAGGGCACTAATTGGATACGTAAGTGTGAAGGACATTATAATTTGGCCCAGAACCCTTAGCAGCTACACATTTGCCTCTATTCTCCACTTGTTTGAATAATTTTAGATATGAAATAGAATCAAAGTAATTTTGATGCCAGAATCAGTTCGCAGCATGCGAGCCAGGATTCCCCAGTTTCGCCGGGTAATATGATTTCTTGTGCGGGGCAAAGGATTTCGTGATCCCGCTTCGAGGATATGCCATCCGCACAACTCGCTAAGCCAGTCACGTACTTCAGTGTTTAAAGAAATCCCGAGCTGTGATGGCACAATTACAACTGCTTGGGCCGCTCGCTCCGAGCTTAAGGAGAAGCGCCGTGCTGCAAATCGAGGCTAGAGGTTTTGGCAAATTCAAGATAAATTTAATGTGCCACTAATTTACGTAATTAAGCGGGTATACCAGTGGCAAAAAGCTGCTTTGGTAATAAAATTACTTCCAGTTAGTGACTGAGCTAACCCGATTATGGAAAATTCTGGGAGAATGAATTTTCGAAGATGGATCTATTGAATAATTCATAAAGGGCAAAATTTAAAATGTGCAATCAGGGTGTAAAAATAAAGGGGCTACGTGACGGCTAACGTTTTGCCTTTGTTAAAATTATATCCAAGCGCCTGGACGGAATATGAAGTGGGCTATTGATAAACGTAATCCCTACCCTTGGAATTGTGTACGACATAATATGTTTCATTAAAATTCTTTATGGATTTTGCCCGCTTTTTCTCACGCGATTGGCATGTGATTTTTTTCGCCTTCGCTTGAGAGCCTTTCTTGCTTGTCGGAGAACATAACCGTTAATATTAAATAAATATTTATACGTCGTCTTCCTTTACGAAAAATTAAATTGTCCTTGGCTGCCCTTACAAATTCTTAAATATGAATAGACCAAACCAAACCAAAACGGATGCAATTTTAATTTACTAAAATTATGAGTTGTAAGGGCAATATAATAATAAAAGTGCGACAATCAATTTGTGTACCAAAACTAAATGTGTACGCTTTCAATACTCACAAATTATATACATATACATATTTAATTCCCTTTTAATATCTCATTAATGATAACATCCTTATTATTGAATACTGTGGGAGGTAGGTACATATAAATGATAAGTTTCGAAGTTACAGCCGAAAATATAGCTGAGTAATAGCATATTCATTATAAATCGTTTATTAATTGAGTAATTACTTTCATCGTTAATTCGCTGTATGATTTGCGTTGAGTAATAATAATCAATTTAGGGTTATAAATTTTCCATTTTTTCCAAATATTTTACATAAGTATACTACTTTGAACTCTTGTTAGCCACCGCTTGGAAAACGTTTTTCACATTTAATATACATATATTAAAAATTGTTTTGTTAAAATAAAATATTTTAAATTGTAGAAAAGAAAACAAAAGTGTAAAAAGTACTTTCCGAAAAAATAAATACATTTTTAGGAAATAAAATAAAGTTTCATTCAACTTTCTTTGCAAAATGTTTTACGAAACAAAATGAAGTAAGAAGTAAGTATACTAAGTGTTAACCTAAGGGTGGGAACATGAAATTTGTCAAATCGCATCCAAAAGCAAAGTTTTGAGAACGTTTTTGTGCTAATAAGACTTTGCAAATCAAAGAGGCAACTCTGAAACAAAATAAGATGTATGAAAAGTTTCTGCGGAGTCTCTTCGATAAGGTACCCGTAAAGCTCAGAGGAAACATATTTTGGGATGTTCCAAAAGTTTTCTCTAAGCCATTTCAAAATCGTCAGATAAAAATTTCTTAGTATCGTGAGGACCAGCCGAAGAAGTTTCCGTACGAAACTCCATAAGATACAAAGTGCAATAAACTTTGAGTATCAGCCAAAATTTACATACCCACGAAAACATTTTTTTTCATCCACGACTATGAAATGGCTATGGCGCGAGGATAACTTAATCACAACTCGTCTGCGCGATGAGGAGTGAGCTGGGGGAGGACAACGGGCCGGGTATAATTTTTTCCTTAAGGAAACTTTTTGCGAAATTAAATTTCTTTCGAGATATCTGAATAAAAAAATGATTCGCAGTATACTCCTACAGAGGATGTATGTGCCGCGGTCGACTCCTCTTTAATACCCACGACCACAGGGATGTCAAATTGACTCCTTTGGGAAATACTATCAGGCCCACAGGTGTTTGTTTCCATTCCTGCGGAAAAACGATGTGTAGGGGACAAAGAAAAAGAAAACTTCTCTGCCTCCGGGGCATTCTCATATCTAGCCTAACTTTTTCCTAGACAGTTGAAATGAGTTACGGGGAGGGAACGAACAATATAAAACTTCCTAAAAGTGTCGTTTAAGGTTGAAGAAATTACTCTGTTTATAGTCTCCGGACTTTTGAGTTTATGGAAGGCAGTGCTGCGGACGTTAAATGGCATCTTCTCAGCAAAGCTCTAACAAGCCTGCCGGTGCCCTGCCAATAGCTAAGTCGATTAATTTCGAGTTGGAATTTGTTCATATGGCAGTCGAAGTTAATGAAAATTTCGATTGTAAATATCGAAGGTTTTTTAACTTACAAAATTAAATTGGAACGACAGGTTTCGTCGAAAACTTGTGTAAATTGATAACATTTCTTAGCTGTAGCGTGGTAAGGTAAATTTAATTTTCTTCTGTAAATCTGTATCGACTGATTCTACTGACTTTGTTCAGATTCTAATAAATTCCAAATTCCCTTCATACGCATTTGTTAATGCACTTCCTGCACCTCTGGATGAAGTTTTAATATGCTTGAAAGTTGCAAGCCAACGTCTACCTAAAATTGAAAAGAGGTTTTTGCTTAGCGAATGATGTCGATAGCACAATGCGTCTACTGTTGGACTTATCGGTGAGCCCGAGCAGCCGTCATGTGCAGTGCTTCATCATTTACGTGCCTTCACATTGACTGGGCCCGCACACAGACATTCTAACGATTTAATTTCGATAAATCCTGTGGAATTGTTCCCATCTGAAAGGAAGACACAGTAAGCCCAAATCAATATTGCAAAACTTTCCAGGCTAATGAACATGATAATGGTCTCGAGCCAAAGTGCAAGTACCTTATGAAACATGAGTAATCCAGTGCTTAATCAGAACCTTCTATTTATAGAGAACTTATAGCAAGCTGAATGACACTATATCGAAAGGGAACTCTTGAAAGCCCCATTGTGTGCGCACTGATTGAACTAAGCACAGTGAAATTATTACATCGATTATCAGCTATCCGTTGAGCAGGCAGCCTTTTTGCAGTGGATATATGCGATATATTAAACTGACCCCTCCTCGGAGGCATTGAAATCGAGCACAAGGAATTTAGCTAGACTTAGAGCTGGGCATTAGCACTTTAAGAACTTTTGGCGATGCAGCGCTCGGTGGCAAAACCTGAAGAAGTTCATAGCCGGAAGCAACACATTCGAAATATCCGTAGAACCAAAAATCGATAAACTCCCACTTCAAGATAGTTTTCTCTTTGAGGGAAGTGTTTTTCACTATATTCGTATTGAAAATCCGATTTTAGTAGGTAGAGCTTAGGCCGGATTACGTAATGAAAACGAAATCGCCTTATCGGTTTTGAGGAAGCCATTCTGTTGATTTTTTGTTGATTGTTACGAATTTCAAAGAATTTTCCGTACAGTTTAAAGAACCCAATAAATGCTCCGCATACATACATACACTTATGGACAATGAAGTAAATATATCTAGCCAAAATAATATGTATATGCTTCCACCTTTTCTTGGCAGTGCTGTTGCGCTCTTTAATGTCATAATGTGTAAATAATTTCACCTTAGTGTATTTACTGGGAAGAACAATGCTCCAAATTAAGATTTCTGTCACTAAAGATTCTTAACTTCTTCTGTGTTTCTTATCATTTCATAATATATAATTACTGATATATTTATAGCAATAGCTTCAGAAATTTGTTTTGTTTTAAATTTTTTTAGCTTTGATGAAGAAATAAATTAATAAACAAAAATAGCTAGTCATATGCCCATTTGCAATAAAAACAAATGGAATAAAAAGCTGTCTTGATTTAAGGCAATGGACAGCCACGTGCTGTATAATTTATACCGAAAATTTCCTGGTTATAATTCTATTTCCGCAGAAGCTTGTGGAATTCCATAAATGAATAAATAAGAAATCAGCTAATAAACCCTCATTACATTCGATCGAAATTCGCTGCGACTTGAATATTGCAGTTGCGGCCGTTTGTGCGGAGGTCGGAAAATCGTGGGTTGGTTGCCGCACAGAAGATCCAGAAAAGATTTAGATTTGCAGGAAGGGCTTGAGAGATTGGTTCCGCATTGCCCACCAGAAGGACGTATGATGGCAGGCAATTCTATTAAGTTACTTATTCATAGAGGTCACGGTAAAAGATCAAGAGTAGAAAATCGGCTGTCGATTGAATATTCAGGACCAGTCTGGCCCACAAATAAAAAGGATGTACGAGGTGATGGAGCACGAGCAATTTAAATGCTTCGCACGTTTTCTGTTAAGCTTTTTAATGAAGAACAAAATGGAGATAAGAAAAGCATAAAGAATGGAAAAGTTTTCTTAATGGTCTGTACCTAGCGCGCAAGCGACCAGGTAAGCGAGCAGGGCGAGCAACAGATTTGGTTTTAAAATAAGCACTTAGCCACACGTACACAAGGCACATCGATGGCCCCATTTCGAGATTGTGTGGAGCGTTTTCCATTAAATTGACTTGTTCACCCGTGGCCATTTCGTGGTTTCGAATTCCGAACATAGAACTCTTTAGCATTTAAAGCGAATCATTTTCTTGACCCACAATTTTTTACTTTTCTTTCCTTGATACAACTTGTTTTGATTGCGTGAATTGCTCATCTCATTTAATGTCAGGGGGTGATGTTAGAAAATTAATGAAGTAAATAATAATTTGTTAATTTGTAAAGAAATAAAAATGGCCTAACGCAGCCTGTTTTCCCACTGCCTAAGTGCAAGCGGCCCTTTTCACATCGTCTCAATTTTTATCTAAAAAATATGTGCATACGTCCTAGAAAGATAAAACAGCGCTTTGCATTTTTACCCAACGAACTGATATGCATAATCGCATTTATCAAACGTGGGAGCAGGAGAATTTAGCGCTGCAAAAACACATTGCGATTCTTCCACGGCGGGTGTCTAGCTAAAGTGCAGTCGCAAAAAATTCTTCTTTTTTAAAAACTTCAAAGTCGATTTGCACGTTCTTACAGGAAGCCATCAAGGAAATTTCAAGGGAAGTTTTGAGCAATATTGAGAAGTCCCTGCTCATGCACATCCATAATTTGCGCCATTTAAATAATTTTTTCCGGAGCTGTCCTAATCAAGGAGCTCCCAAAACTCAAATTAAATTGCAGGAAAGTTCCACTTGCTCGCCAATAAATAACGAGACGCATACAAGTAGTTGACAGTTCCGCTTGAATTTTTATTCTATTAAATTTTCTTGGGAAGTTTCCCTCGTCGGCAAAAACTTTCAAACTTGCCAGAATCGAAGATTTAGTAAACTTTAAAAAGTTTTCGCAGAAGCACCTGAGATTTAACATGCCACGCGTGACCCTTCCGGGCTCATAGCGCCCGAACTGTTCGCACCTCCCCCGCTCGCCGCGGTCCACGGGTCACGGCGGAAGAAGTCTCTTCTTTTCGCGACTTTGACTGGGTGGCGGGCGCCACCATTTTATTTTAAAAATCTTCCCAAACGCTTTTGTGTAAATTGCGGGGTTTTATTAAATTTCGTTGACACCACTTTTCGCTGCGTAACTTACGTGGGTAGAATTACCGGCGGTGGAAAGTGGGGCGGCGAAGATGGCTCAGCTTTATGCAAGCACTACGGGATTTACTGGGATTGAAATTTGCATTTCCCTCTCTTCATCACGGGCGATAACATTTTTGATGCTAAAACGTGACGCTCCGCACCCGGAGGAAAAGCAATTCACGGTAAAATATCGATTGGCTAACTGAATTGAGGACTGAAAGCAGCTGCTTCTCGCTTTGGGTGATAAGAATCTCGTTAGATCTTTGTGATAAAATTACAACATCATTCCACTCCATATTTACATAATCACGCAGTGTCAGAGGTGGGCCAGCGGCCTTCCTCAGTTTTTCCCGAATCCACAGCGCAATTACTGCTCGGAGCGCGAAATGGCACTCCCTGCCAAACCGGAAGGGACACAAAGTTTGTTTTATCGAATTTGCAAAATGCATAAATAATTCGTCTTAAGGAAGGGAAAGGTAAATCAGTTCGTATTGTTGAGTTTTTGAAGCAGCTGCAACGTTGGCGTGCTGTGAGCCCGAATGTTGGAAACCCCCAAAAAAATGCAAATGTATGGATCGTTTTCATGATAACGTTTACAATATTTGATCAATAGCTCATTTGTGGCTTTTCCGTTTACCCTTTAAGTACCAAAATGTATCATAGACAAACCGGAAGTCGTAACAAATTATGATTCTCTTAAATAGGACATTTTTTATGGTCTCTTTATTCTTATAGTTAAAAAGCAATAAATGAAGGTTGCGACGATCGGGCTATCGTTGAGGTTCAAAATAAGACGAAGAATTTGAGGTATAAACGAAGTAGAGAACGGAATTTTGATTGTCATCTCAAAATTATCGAGTAATAAGCTCTGCTGACAAGTTGACACGAAAATTTATTTTAAGTAAAGGATTTACTACCCCCCATTTGTAATTCAAACTAAGAAATACCTTCGAAAATGTTCATAAAAGTATAGTAATGACGAACAATAAAGCTCTTACGCCGAATGAATAAGTTTGCTATAACAAAATTTACAATCAAATATTTTTAAGGGCCATTACTTGTCATTACAATTAGTTGTGCTATTTTTAAAATTCGTATTATAGTAATTCCTTCGTAATCAAATGTTCAACCTTTCAAAGTTTTAATTACAGAAGTCCTACTCTGAAAATTAGTTTTTGATGGATTGTGCAACTGAAGTTAGCAAGTCCTTTAATGTGGCGCGTATAGCTTTCATAGTAGCGCAGGATTTTAAAGAGAAGCCTGCATAAATCAGTGTGTTTTGATTTTAACGCAATAATCGCGATACGCACTGCACATGTTTAATTTGATGACTTCGTCGGATGCTGTGTCACCAGCTCAGCCGCATATATAGCATCCATTCCTTGGCGACAAACGCTGACGTAATTAGCCAAGTGGATGGGAATTTCGTCGAAATGCAAACGAAATTCAAATTAAGAGAGCAACAATTAAATCCGTGCCGCACGGCCCTTGTCAAAAGTTCGGTTCGTGACCGAAAAATATCCACTCGCTATACCCGCCCGAGAGACACGTTGTTACGCATTGTATCTTCCTGTCACGTCACATGAGCCCTTTGTGGCAAGGTACCCACAAATCAAGGACAAATTAGATTTACCTTCCGACTCATGATTCCGAAAAGTTGCGCTGTGGAAGGAGGTCATGTCAAAGGGAGGTGGTATAAAGATGGATCTGGAACTAAATTTCCGGACCAAATTAATGACATTTCCTTCCCTTAAAAACCAGTTACTCTTCCCGTCTGTCACGGGTGGAGCACATCCTCAGACTAGAAAAAGGATAAGAAGCGCCGGGACGGGCCTCTGCATTTGTCTCTCGTCATGATTCCGGAAAGGTAGACAGCCCCAGATTTTTGTTTCATCATTCGTTATTCATGGCACGTTTTCTTATTATTGTTACGATAAAATGTAGGCTTTAAAAAGTGTCGTATTGAAATAAAAGACAGAAGCAAAAGCCCTCGCGCCAATTCCCAGTATCCGCCATCAACAGCAGTTACAAGAAATCAGCAGCAGAAAAAACGGCTCCGGCACACAGCGGGATGATGGCAATGTGTCCTGAATATCAAGCGGGCCGGGGTGCGATGCCGTGTTGCAGCGACTCTCCGAAGGTCGAGCGGAGATTCGTTGTCAATATAAATTCCGCCTAAGCAAGCCACCCCCGCAAATTCAATCTAAAGGTGAGACGTCGCCCCATCCCGGCCCGGCGTCGAATTTGATTTCAGGGCATGAAGAGCGTCCCCGTCATTTGGAACCAGAAGAAAAATGATTCATGCTAATCTGAGCCTGCAGAGCGCACGAGACCGAGACAAACCCTCACCTGAGACAAATTGTCACCTGATTTGTAACTTGGGTACAGTAAACACGTACTCGGGCGCGGGTGGGCGTGCGGGCGAATTTGTCGCATGGGCCTGCGGGGTGCTTTACACATCACTTCCTCCTTTAGAATCATTTCAAATGAGCAGTTTTGTGTGCCCCGAATTTATTCAAGTCAGTGGCAGCACGAATTTAATTTATTATTGAATTGCCGGCTCATTTTTCCCAATTTATCATTAATCAGCGCAGAGCGCGCAGAGATCCGTCGGTTTGCCCTCGGTTTGTTCCAAAGCTACTTCTGCTACCTTGCGGGGGCGAACTTAAATAATAAAAAAGGACACGGAAAACAATTTAAATCCCGAAATCTCTTTTATCAGCTATTTTATATGAATTTTTATTTTAAACTTTTTTTGAAACATTTCCATCTCGCGGAAAAACTGGTGTTTATAAGTTAATTGCGTTTAGGATGATAATTGTAAAATTTGAAATCATTAGAGTGCGACAATAAGATTATTTGATCTCAGCCGGCTTCGGTATTCTGAGGGATGATCGTGAATTTAAATTTCGAACTCAAATAAAGTTTTTTTTCAGAAGCTTAAAACACGATTTTTTATGTTCTTTTTAAGTGAGAACGAAGAGGGATAAGCCAATGTAAATTTCAAAGCTAAAGCTATGTTACTTCCATAAAAAATGAATGCTTCAAAAGTTATCAAAGAATAACGCACAGAAAATAAATTCCATTTATGGAACTCCAACGAACTGAAAAGGAATTTAAAAAACAAACTGACTAAACAACAAAAGTAGCGCTGGTTTTTATAGTGAAAGGTGCCCTAGTTTTTCTCTTTTAGTTGTTAGATATATTCATTCCCAAAGAGTAAATGACAAAAGGAAAACCTACGATAAAATAATCATGAATTCCACTGGAATTGATGAAGAGCATTGCCATACGAAATTTAAGATCGAATTATCTTGCGAGTCAAACATTTCTTCGTTGTTTTTGGAATTAAACTGAATAGTTTTTATGTGAAAATGGATAGTGTTGGTTTTTTTTTTTTTGGTTGCTGAAGAAGAAAATAATCTTGCAGCTACAGAAATTTAAGGCAAGAGAGGTGAAATCAAAATTTTCCTTTAAATTTGAGTGCCGTCGCATAAAGTTTTCATTATAATTTATTAAATCTAATATACATTTTATTAACACGTTGCGTGCCAATGCATCACTGGTGAACATTGCAAGTCATTCCCCACAGGCCAATGCATCACCTGTGAAGCATTGGCAGTCTTAAATTCAAATTAAAAGTGGGGACAAATACAAGCGAAAAGGGGAAGCCAAGTAAAAGAATCTTTTTAAAACAAAATATTTAATATAAATATTTTATTTTTTTTAACAAACAACATACCTAACTTCGTAAAACAAAGCCCCAATTCTTTGCCTCCAAAAGTAAACAAATCACAGTTATTTTCAATTTAAATCTTACAAAAATTCTATTAGATCCATAGTCCTGTTCGCCATTTTCAAAATCAGTGCACCTAATCGTTGCTTTCTTTATCATAACTTTCGTCCGGCTCATACTCAGAAAAAGGATCACTAAAATCTGCACAAAAGTTTCATGACACAATAAACGAATATCAAAAACAGCTTAGCATTTAAATACCCACCTTCCTCTAATGCAGCACGCATTTCTTCCGCATTAATTTTTCTTTTATGAAACACTGAATCAAAAAACAACTTACTAAAACTAAATAAATGAGTGATACATTGACCTCTTTTTTACCTTACCTAGGCCAATGTAACACCCGTGAACACACACAAAAACAAGTTTTAAAATGTTCTAGCTTGCGTAGTTTAACTGCAACTAAAACTCAAAGGATATTTTCTCACAGGATTTGAAAAAAACGGTTTGGCGTGCTGGGGATGGTTTTTTTCGTGATCACAGGTGATCACTGGCGTAGAGAGAAGATCTTTTTTGTGTTCACCGGTGAGCACTGGCAGGCAACGTGCTAAAGAAAAAAAAAACGAATTGATAACCCTTTCGTTATGTATATAACATATTTATCATTTTTTTGTATTGCGAAGCAGTTGTCGTCTTCGCCATTGTTTGAAAAAATCTGTTCAAGAACAAATTATTTATTTATTTTCATAATTCCAAACACACAATAGTGGAATTTCAATATTAAATATGTTTTCGTTTAACAAGCAAAGTAAGCGTTAAAAAGGCAGATTTTACTTACGGAAAAAACGTAAAAAAACGGTAAAAACAATTCTGTTCCACCGCGTTTAGCCTACGGAGAGAAAATTGCAAAATTTCACGTTCCAGGTGGAGATCATGATACGAAAATTTCCACTGGAACAATCTTCGAAAATTTATTCTACTCCGGTGGAACTCATGATAGCGTTCAGTGGAGTGGACTTGAAATCGAGCCTCCGGTGGAATTCATGATAGGGGTGTATGTAAAGGGTAAACTTGAACTTTGAAGATATAACAGAAAATAGTATGTGTTTCATGGTATGTACCTATATGTAGGTATATATAACATTTCTGCCTACATACATTTTTCCTTTGCTTTCGACTTGAGGCGAAATTTTACGCTTACATAATATACTATTATATTTATTATTATTAAATGAAAATCTAAATAAACGCATTAAAAATATTGCCTGAAATAAATAATAATAAAGAAACCCTTATTTTAATGGATCAAGGTTTAAGGCTCCAAATATTTAAACATAGCTTGAAGTTTGAAGGTAATGGGGATTGTACCTACGAAAGTCCATCGATTGTAAACAGACTTGCTTCTTTTTGGTGGTGAGTATAATTCTCTTCAAATATAAAGGTCAGGGAAGTGTTAATTACTTTTTCGCAACAACCAGAAATCCACGCTTATTTATAATCTGAAAGAAGAGGGCCAATATCAATTAATCTCATCCAAAAAATACATTATATCTTTTACGAAAGATCCAAATCCGGACCAGGTTTTTGTTCATACATACATACATACGTAAGCGGCTTATTGGAGGAAAACAAAATTTATACGTCAAATTCCTATGCAATTCCATTTATGGAGCAATTGTATGCTTAATCCTAAAATATAAAGATATTTCAGTCAGTTTTCTGTATAATCCATGTTGGAGACATTTTCATTTTTGTATTTTCTCAAATTCGTCTTCTTTAATAAGACGGTACTCATTACGCTTACTGAAATTTTGAAACGTTTATTCAAGTCATGGTGTAGTAAGAGAAAAACCCAAGGTGAAAGAAGAGATGTTTAACGTAAAAGTATTTCAAAATTGCCAAGTTTTTATAAGTGAATAAGCGGGGTTATACACTTCTTTAAACGTTTTCGTAGCTATTGTTGTAATATTATTATGAGACAGCGTGCGAACTAAGCTTAGCAGTAAGTACTTTTTAAAGGGCAATTATGCTAATGCTCATGGTAGCCAGGTCATGAATTTAGTGCATGGGTGTCACACGACACGTTCATATATTTTCGAAGAGCAAAGCTGCCTCGCACCTGAATAGAATACGAATATCAGATTTATTCCCCGTCTATCGGCCTACATAGTCTTTTTATATTGACACGAGTCCGGGGATTTCATCTGGATTCATTTAGAAACTATTGAGCTTCTGCCTTCCATTCTGGTGCCATGCAGGACTTATGTTGTCATTTATATCTCCATATATCAAAAGTTTTTCAATAATTGCCGTATTTCCGTCGCTCTTTCATCCTCTTGGAACATTACCAGGGATTATCCCCAGTAAGTAGGTAGGACTCGCTCCAAGAATTAACGCCTTATTTGTGTTTTGTTTTTGCCTTGAATGTTGAAAATCTCCGAGAAGCTGCATCTTATCTATTTGTGAGATAAATCCCAGAGACAACAGATTTTAATGGGGCGATAAAATTACTTAACTTTAATAATTCTTTATGTAAGAATACTTTAGACTTTTTACTTTACCTGTTATAAATTTTAAATCGATGTTTGACGCACTTTTTTACCTTCATTGATGTATGTTTAGATTTAAAAAAAAAGGTTTATTTGAAGCTTGCAAGTCTTGTCTTAGTTTATAAAAATAAAGTATTTTTAGATGAAATTAAACTATTTTCAATTGAATGAAACTATTTTCAAATAGAATGAAACTATTTGCAAATAAAATAAAATAAACCACAGATCAATGGTCAAAAAAATAATGTTCAGTACACTTTTCACTCTATGTGAGAGTTTAAAAATAAAAAATTTTTTTTAAATGTTACAACATCTGTTTTTTGGTCATCAATTTACATTCGTATATCAAATTTCATCTTATTTAGTATGAATATAAAAAGAAGGAAGGAAGAGCTGTAACAAACGAAGAGACCGAAATAATAAGGGTTTCTAGTTGGCTACGGAACCCAAAAAAAATGAAAAAGAAATTAGTTCAAAAGAGTGATTTACTTTTATAACAAAGTTAATGGCTTATTCTGTGGAAATCGTGACAAAATCCTCTCCTGGAGGAAGACCGTGTTCTTTGTAAATACCTCATTTCAGCCATCACGTACGGGTATTAGCGAGAATCGAAGATCCACCGTGCAAACACATTACCTGGCGAAATTACTCGATATCTTTCTTCCGGAGTCACCAACAGAGATATTTGCGGTCTGACAATGCCCCAACCGGTCGAATTCGTATCAGAAGTGAAATTTCCCATGAGCTTAGTGCTACATGTGCCCGAATCGATTCAATTTCATACTTGAATAGAAACATTCTGTGTCAGGCGGATTTAACCTGCCCAATAATCTTATTACAAGTTAGTTGTTCGAACCTAATCAATTACCAACATAATTACAAACTTTGCTAATCTCCTCAGTATACGTTCGACGTAAATTGTTCGCAGATTCATCTGGCAGAGGATTATAAGTACCAAAGAGGGATTTCTGGTTTCTGTTGGGAATTGTCGTGTTGGAAATCCTTCGTTAATGTGCGCTTCTTTCTGGTCCCCAACGGCGAACGGGTTCACATGCGATAGAAATAGCTGCCGTGGTGTATGTCTCCGCCAAATCCGAAATCTCTTAACGACTAATATGAGAGACTCTTCATAAAATCCAAGCCACTTTGCCCAAGTTCTGTCGGTTATTGTGTGTGAAAAGGCTCTCGTCCTGGGCGAGGGCTATATTAGAATTCCACAGGAAAATTCAATTACGAAAATCATTTGGTTGGCTGGTCGGCGAATATAATTTTCGCTTTAATGAAATTTCTATGAAATATTGTTCCGGAATTGTAAAATTATTTGGTTCATTAATTTTTGTTCCGACCATTTGTGCCTGAAGAGAGCCTCCAATAATGGAATTGAATGCCTTATCAAAACAGGAGGTTTGCACACAGGGCGTGCGGTTATGCGGCCCAGCTTTCGTTCGAACGCAATCAATTGTTGGCAATCTTGCCGAAGAAGTGTAATTACACATTTATATAGACGCAATATCGCAATATTGAGGACCACGACGGGTAGATGCGGGGCTAAAGCCGGCTACTTGCCTAATTGTAAGTGCATTCTTCGATGACTTCCTGCTGGGATTGTGCAAACTGAGTGGTCAGAATTAATCATTCCAGCTGTGCTGAATTAATTCTAATTAAACTAAAGCAATATCTCCAATTGGCACTTAATGTTTAACTAGAGCTGAACGTCTATTTAATGGAGCTTTAAGGATGTACAGGATATTGGGGCTCCGAAGACATACATTTATGGCCCGTCTGTCTCTGTTGGTCTGCTACTTGTACATATTGCGATTCGACAAATTCGATTTTAATCTCTCGTTCCCACTTCATGCTAGAAATTATTTTTAAATCGACTTCCAGTACACAAAGCAGGACAACTCCTTGAAAGAGCATCAATTTTTAATTATTATTATTATATGTTTAGGGTAATTAATCTAATTTAATAATTTATAGAAATATTGTATTATCGTTGGCTTTTTATTACAAAATGTGAAAAACTTGCGATTTCGTAAATTTTGTTAGCAATTGCTGCAAGTTTCAGGTAACAAAAACTTGTGCCAATGATTCTTCAAGACTTTTTTGGGTAGAGCTGTAATTAAGAAACTTATTTACATATGTATGTAACTGAAGGATGAAATAATTGCTTTCAACATATTTTTACCTAAATCCGCAATTACTGGAGCTTAACGTTTTCAATGGCACAACTGACCGGCCGCAGAGCGTATTAATTAAGATCGATACGGACGGTTGCTAATTTTCCAGAATTAAAAAATTAATGCCACCCGGATTTCGACCACACGTGACCGGGGAATCATTTGGATAATTGTTTTTGATGAAAAATTTACCTTCGGCCATAAATTCAAATGCTTTTTTCCTCTTCCAATCGATACCTAATTGGGTGAATGGACTCAATTATTTCGAATGCTCTTCGAACCATTTCGCGTTCGTGCTGGCGCCACCCCAAAAAGCCATTAAATTTAAATCAAACCACAAATCTCAAATTTTCTTAAAAATTTATTTTCTGTGAACGTTTTTGTATATCAATATATAATCTAAATAAATTTTATACACACAGCCTTTTTTGTTTTTTATACATATATAAATTAATGTGAGAGAAAGCAACCGAGGTAAAAAAAACTACAATCTCTTTGCGTGATTTCGACTCAGACTTTTCGCTTTCTCTTATTGTTTAGAGATTTTTAAAATAGAGCTAATCATTACTACCTAAGTACGTAGTTGCTAGAGGTATCATACAAACATTAGCACATTTCGTTTAGCTACAAAACTTACATCTTAAACTCACACAATTCCGCCTACTCGAAAGCGCACAAATGACTAGAATTCGCCCGAACTGAACTTCAATTAGTATTGATTTATTTTACCAGGTACAGATTACAAATTGAATTAAGTTTACGTTTGGCAGACAAAGCAATACAATCGCACAAGGTTCACTTAAATTAACTAAATACATTTCGGTGTGCTGAGGTCCCGTGAGCAGGAAGAAATCGTGAAATTTATCAAGTTTTTACAATCTTTGTGCTGACGCCCCGTCCTGGGAGGATGCTGCTAGACCCGTGTAACACAGAGTGATTGATGGCTGTATTCAGGACTATCACCATTTTCGCTCATCAGTCATTCTAGCAAATTAAGACTTGATGTGCTTATGACTGCCCTAACAAACTCAGATAAACATAAGGAGATACATATTGCAACCTAATTTCCCGCAAAATAGTCTTGCAAGTTTGAACGATACATGAACAAGAAATTGTGACCGAGGTCAGTAAAAGCTTGGTACTCTATTTTTTTTAAATCTTAAAAACTTTATCACATATGGTAGTGTGCGCTATCACTTAAATCGCTTTGTGAATCCCACTAAGAATTTCGTGGATGAACGATTTCATTAAAGATTTACTCATTAAAAAAATTCCTTTCTTACAATAATCTCAAAACTTAAATATGAAGGTTGCATTTTGTTGGCACTACTTCTCTACGCTCATTTTTGACTTTAGAGATAACACTAATACTCTCCTTGTCACACGGACCTCAGTAAACTAAATTTGGTTCGGACGAAATAAAAACAAAAGAACAACAGCGAAAGTACAGAGCCCTGAACTAAAAACCGATTCCTAATAATTGATGAATTTTTTAATACTGGACATCTCAAAATGTTACATTGTTTCCTCGTTTAATGTTTTTTAGTTTTTATGCATTGGTTTTTTTTTTATTTCTTTTCGTCTTTTGTAAAAAAATTATCTATTCGTGGCACAACTTACATTTTTTTAAAATCCCCAAATTTACAAATTTTCTCAAATTTAATCTAATATTATTTCGTCTTTATAACGTACACTATGAGATTTTTGTGATTTGTCAGTGCGGTTTAGATGGTTTTTTGGAAACTTCTGATAATCTCAGATGCTGTATTTACAGGGAAGCGCTGCACGACTCTTTCTATAAAATCGTCGCTCACAACTGGAAATTCTGCAAAGTTTAAATTTTTGCTTGCAAACTGAATATATTTTTTTTGCTCAGAGAATGTAATTTATTTTTCGCAACTTACCATCCGCGAGTTTTCACTCAAAAGAGCATGGTTCTGATTCCGCAAACACTTTTGCTCTTACAGTACAATGAAAAGCCGCTCCAAATCATGTTATAACTATAATAAGAAACACTATTTATTAAAAGAGCGATTAGAAGCAGGGCCATTTCAAGAAGAGTGAACAGCGAATGTGCAATCAAGAAGAAGCAGGTTTTTTTAAAATACGCTGAACGTGATCAAATGATGCAAACATTGAGAAATTGGCCGTTAGCTACTTAGATGTATTACATAAATTCTTCTACAAGTACATGCCGTCTATGCAATGATAAAACTCACGATTAAAACAAAAAAATTCTGTGGCGCCAACTAACCAGCAGAAGGACTGAAAAATGTTTTGAATGAAATAAAAATGCGTATAGTGATAAGTCCGAAAAATAATTACTGTCCAGAGTCTTCTTAAGAGGAGAGTGAATCGCCCTATGCAACGATGCGACCGCGACGGTAGCTTTAATGTAGGCTAACTGCTTCGGTACTGCTGCAGAATTGGCTATTTCGTGGTTCACGTAATTTAATTACTCACGAAAGCCACCATTCCCTTCGAAATAGCCGAAGCCGAGCTAGCCTACACATAAAACACAGCCAGGAGTAGTTTGAGCACCATTCATCAGCAAGTTTTTGAGTTATTATCGTGAAAAATTGTAATTTAATTGCAGTGAGGAGCGGAACTTTTATCATTTTAATAATTGAAAAGAATGAAAATTACATGCATAATTTTTATTTACTTTTTCGCCATTTATCACTGTGAAAAATTTCGGCGTAGGAGACCAGAGTTATTGCCCAGCGTGCAAATTATTAGTTTGCCAAAATATCGCCGGTGACCTTTATTAATGACGCTCGCTGCGTCTGCTCGAAATGCGCGCCACAATCGCAGATATGTAGGTCCAAATGCGATTCCTGCCCCCACACTGCGGACCTCATTAAATTATAGTCCTCTAATTGTAGTCTCCAGGAATAATAGCCGTTGGTTGAGTTGCAAGTTGCGAGGAATCGGGTATCGGATCGCAATTATTTAGCGCATACGTGGGTGCAGAGCTACGGTGCTTATTAAAATCATACCTGGCAGGAAATCGCTGACAGCATTACAGCGAATAGTAGATGACCCAGAGTATCAGATGTCAATTAAAAATATCGAAATTAATTGAAAGCAAACAGGGCTGCAGTGTTTGAGTTTGTCTGCCGCTCGGCGAAATTCGAGGAGGCATCAGCGTTTTGAGGGATGCCCTGGCCGCTTCTGCACCGTGCACACCTGCTGCGGCGGAGGGAATAAAAGAGAGTCGCTAATTGAATGGGGAAATTTCATCTGGCAAACACGCCTCGCCTTGACGCAGTCTTAAAAGTCTCTAATTAATCGGATAAATGTGTCCGATCCTCGAACAGATAGATAGATTATATCGTGCCTCGAATTATACCCGGCTGTTTGTTTCCATCCTGCTTCGAGCACCCTTATCAGGTACGCTGCAAATTGTTGGCAGAAGTAGAAAGCGACTTCTCCATGGGGTTATTTATGGGCCTTTCTTTGCCCAGTCCTCGAGAAGGGTAGCAGGGCAGATTATTGATCCTGATTCTATGAAATTTTAGGGGGCGGGGGTCAGAAGAGTCGGACTTATCCCTAAATTAATAACAAAATTGAGTTCATCAGATTAAAAGCTTTAATACCTTAAATTGGCCCATGAAAGCTAATTTCGTTGATTTCTTTGCATTTAAATATCTCAGATTGGAGTCTTTGATCGTTATTTGCTCCAGCGTAATTAAGTAGGTGATTACTCGGAGCGCTGCAAATTGGTGTAGTGGAATTGCAGCTCCTTTGCAAATCTTTTCAAATCGGAGGCTTAATTGGATTCTAGAATTTTCATAATGTGGTTCCTCTACTCATCTCATTAGAGATGTTTCGCAACTTCAAAGAATGTCGAAAATTGGGTTAAGGTAACGGGGAAAAGTCAAATTTTATTTGGAGAGATGCGCTATTTTATACTACATATATTCTATAATAACTGAATAAATCAAAAGTATTTTCTTTGAATTCTCTGATCCAGGAAGTAACCTAGTCATTTATTTGAGGCGTGTGCAGTTAAGACCACCTATTTTTGCGACTACATATTTGAAAGTTAAAACTTTTGTAAATAACGTGTTTAGTAAGTCATAAAGCTATGCCTTAATGGGTGCACATTTAGGTCAACTAGTACATAAAATTAAATTGGAACGATCCATGGCCACCGATAGTCTTCTTGACCTTCCAAGAAGAGAGTAAAATTTGAGATGAAAGGATATGAAAGCACCTACCTGAGTTTCGCAGTAAGAGTTTTTGAAGGAAGTACTTCAGCGGGAATACATTGACTATCGATTCGAAATTCGAAGGATGAGCCTCTTTGGATGGATTCTTTAACTGAAAATCAAGTCCTTGACCTACTTTCTTTTCAGCTGAAGGGGGCAGCGAGAGGCTGTCGATTGAATTGAATGCATGATACACCAATATAAATTTGAAACAACGGAAATTCTTTTCTTTTTTTAAATATTGTAAAAGAACCACCTCAAATAATTTATTTTTAATGCTTTGTGAAATGTTCGTTCTTTATTTATGTACGTACCACAATCAAATTTTAAAACTAAAATCGCCATTGAATGTTATAAAAAATGGCGCATTATTTTCCCTTTTAATTTATGCACATTTTGGTTTTGTTCCCAACCAAACTCTCAAGCTTTAATTCTTTAGATAACACAGGTCAACAAATAAAAAAAAAATGATGCTGAGATATCGTTAGTGGTTTTGTATTAGGTATGCATTGGCAACACTAAAAATATTTTTCATTTTTTTTTCCTACGTGTAATTATGGATCTACCATTAGTTTTGAATATTGGCTGTATCTGTAATCAGTACTTTCGTGTGCTTATCGATACATTTCTATAAACAAATTGATTTTTATATTATGTCTTCATCGTGAAGAAGTTGTCTCAACGATCCAAATGTGTTTTGTTACATTTGTGGTGTATACACAGTTAAAGGGTTCAGAAAGCTATAACAGAGTTCATAAAAGGTGCTTATTTTTCTTATGTCTTTCGACTTTTAGTCGGAAATTGTGGATGAATACAAGCCATGGATACCCCCCAATTTTGTTTATTTACAAAATAATGTAATAAATGCTGTTTTTAATGTAAATTTGGTTTTTTCTGTACAAGACAAAATCTAGAAAACTACACATAGGATATCAAAAATTTTGTTATTAATGTAATCAGTATAAGGTCCTAAGTTAAAAAACAAATACAGCTTTTCGGCACCAAAACTAGTGTTGACCAGTGTAATAATTTGTTTTAACAGTAACAAACTTTCAGATTTCATTAGTCGCCAAGAGTAGAATTTTGCTTTTGCTGGCATTTAACACCATTTAATTTGACGTGTTTTTGTATTGCATTTAATGGGGGTAAATACGTTTTGTATTCTCAAATTACAAAGGTTATCAAACAAATATAGTATGTAATTTGAAGCATATTACTTAACTGAAAAGTATAGATTTTAATAAAATTTTAATCCTAGTTCTTTCTTTTAACTAAGTAGCTGATCTGCTCTAAAATTTTAGAAAGAAATGATACAATTTAAAAGCATAGTATTTATAATGCACAACGAATAATTTCTACAAATATGTTGGCGGCATGTAGCTTGTTTATCAACTATAATAAAATCAACGTATAATTGAACAACAGTAAAAAATACGTAAGCGCTGAGGAAATGCAACGAAAGAAGAAGCGGGAAAGGATAAAAGCAACACAAAACGATAAGACAGAAAATGTGGATTGAAAATTTTTATTATTCAACAAAATAAAACTCCATTTCTATACAATGTTAGAAAGTAAGCACAATGTGTATGAACATAACATAATTCCGCTGGGCATGGAATATTGCTTCGAATTTAAAATGTAAACATACTAAAACAAATCAATTCAGGTCGGATAGTATTAACAAGTATTCGTCGTAACATTCGGCTGCCGGCATTGCACACGTATAGTTGTCTCTAAAATAACTTATTTCTCGAAATTCAGTCAACAATAATTCGTATTGTACGATATTTAACAAGTAGGTAGGAAAATTAAAATAAAAGAAAAAAAAAACATCTTAGACAAATCATAGTCTTTAAAAGAAAAGTAAGTTCAGAAGTCTGCTCAAGATTTCTGCTGTACCAGCTATTATACCATAAAAACAACAATTGGCAAAACTTTTAGAAATATAAAATTGCAATTGTGCAAATATTTTGTCCTCTTTATACTACAATTGCAGAAAAACATATGAGATAGATTTATAACAAATCAGCGGAAAAAGTGGAACAAAAATGTTTCGTAAGTTTTCAAAAGCCCAAAAATATTTATTCTGCAATAGCCACTTCAACAGAAATCTTGAATGGACTGTAGAACAATAGTCCACTGCTCGGTCTAGACAACTGTACTACAAAAGCAAGTAAAACTGGAGGCGAAGACAACATTTCTACATACTACTGCACTACTCAAGGACTTCAAGCAAACACCGAGTGACGTGTAACAGCCATATGTACAAAATGTCGCTAGGTGTAATGTGAGTTAAGTAAAGTACGGCGGGCTCACTACGGGAGAAGCCTGCGAATGCGGGCCGAAGCGGCTCTGGAATCTAGGAGGAGGCAAGAAGGCAAGCTAGAAGCGACACAGATCAGCCCACCTAATTATGCAGATCTTACCTAATAAGGCTTCGACGCGTCTTTTGGCTTCTTGAGTTGCACTTTGAGTCGCTTTGTTCCGATTTGAAAACCGTGCATCGCCTTGATAGCGGCCTGCGCTGAGTCCTGATTGTCGAAGGAGACGAACCCGAAGCACTTGGACAAGTTCGTCTGTTTATCAATAAACACTTTGGCAGAAATCACGTTTCCAAACGGAAGGAAGGTCGACGCCAAATCCGTGTCGGTGAATTCTTGCGGCAAATGGTAGATAAATAAATTGCATCCTTCTGGACCTGAAACGATGAAAAATGAGAATATTATTCCAAGTAGTCGCAAATGTCAACACAGCAGCGCTCACAGGCGCACAGCTATAGGCGTCGCAGTTCGGAAGAAGGCTCCGGGGGCTATCCGAGCCACATGTGAAAGACATTTTCCTACGGACGAGACTTCTGTAGCGGATGTTCTGACTTTAAAAACGGAAAGGGATATAAATGCAATTGAGGAAATCATTTTTTACGGTCAACCCCTTTTCCTCCTTTCTGCGATATCCCGGAATTTTCATATTTGAGGAAAAAATTTAAGATATTTGCTTTCCTGCCAGCACTCGGATGATGGATGTGCTGGTGGCCCAATATTGACTCTTCAGACGCTTAAAATTATTTCCTTTTTAAAATTTCCGGTTAGACCACGTTCTGTCTCCAAATATGAATTTTGTTTCGTTTCGAATTTTCCGCAAATCGTGCAATTTGAGCAAATGACGCTGAACCGCAATTGACTCCGCGAGGATATTATGTATAATATATTTAAATGTTTAAATTCGCCCTCAATGGGGCGGCTGGCTAATGGAGCAACGTAATTGCATAAACAATTTTAAAAGTTTCATTTAGATTACTTTTGCATTTATAATGATTTTTTTATGAAATGACAATGGCTTTGGACATTATTACGTTTCACTTGGATACGGTTGGAGTATGCGCATGAAAGGGAGACTCACGCAATTTAGATAATTAAAACTAAATGAACGTGGGTTCATATCTACTGCGGTTTATTGAAAAGATAGACTTATTAGTAAAGCTTAGGTTGTTATAAATAAAATTCTGAGCACTGGCATAAAAGTAGATTCTTAAAATTTATATTATAGAAAAATAAAATGTTGTTTTTTTATTATACCTAAGCGCCCTCTACTAAATTTTTTTTCAAGTAAAGTTTTACAACTTTAATTTTAACTTCGCTACAGGAAATATTAAACATTAAGTGTATATAAAATTACTATTCTAGTTTCTCGTTGATGTTGTGGAGGAGAAAACAAAGTGAAAAAAACATTTTCGCTGAATCAGCCGATTCTTTGTTGTGTGTTGATGTCTCCAAACGAAATGGCTCTTTCGCAAATATGTAATATAATCGATACCTCATGAGAAAGGCTGACTCATCGCGAAGCAACTAAACGTCGCCAAAAATCTACTCCCCATTTTATTTCAGTACTTGTAGGGAAAGCTGTCCTTTACCACCATTAGTATATTTGAAGAAGTATAATTTAATACTTTAATAATTAGCAGAAATTCAATTTCATTCTCAAAGCCTTATGACGTCGCGGAGCTCTGCAATTTCCGCAAAGCCATTTCCAGCAGCATTTTAGGTGATAATATCATTAAAGAGCGCCTTTAGCTTTTTTTACTGTTTATGAGCACAATTAGCGTTTGCAACCGCAATAAAAGTTAATAGTTAGCTGGAAGGCTACTAACACCACTATTTTTACGTAAAGGTAGAAGGGCCATCATTTTGTCTTTTCAGCAGGATAATTATTTTATCCCGGGCAGGAAGCTGGGAATATTCTCGGATTACAAGGAGAGGGCAGAGCACGAATGGAGCCGAACTCACTATAAGCAAATATCGAAAATATGCACACATCATGTAGGTACTTACGCTCCACTATGTAAATGAACGTACAGCACACTGGAACATTAGATTAATTTACCTTCAATTTGTTTTCCAGCGGCAGCAGCTGCGGCTGTGGTGAGTGCTACACTGGCCAGGGGTGAAGTAGATAGAGTAGTGCTACCAAATTGAGGTAATCCTGTGGTCGTCGACACATACGCTGATGTTAATGGATTAGGATCCGACCCTAGATTAAACGAAACAAAGTAAAATTAGTAATCCGAACAAATTCATGAGGTCATCTATCATGGCTCAGGCTCACAACAAAACTGCTGAGAAAGGAGCTGAAGTCTGCATGCAAAGAGAAATCGTGCCACAAGTGTATGGGATAATTTCATTTCTTGTTTATAAAATTCACAAAGTTCACTCATTATTGCTGTAGAAGCGAACCAGAAAAACGAACGTACCAACTCAATTTCGTTCTGAATACGAAAGAACCTTATAAAATAAGAAACTTCCCATGTATCATAAGAAAGTTGAGTAGAACGTTAAGAAAGCGCGCCGGCAAAGTACTAGAACTACTTTAAAATCATACAGAAGAGGGGGAACACGAAAAGGAAAGAAAAATCTTACTGAAAGCTGGAAAGTCCGGGATGTAATTTTTATGAAACTGCTCTGAAAGGCAAAAAGTCGAACCGAAGTCAGACGGCCAAACTACAGCGTCTGCAGGAGAAGAAAAAACGTATTAAGGAATGATATTTGGGTTAAAAGGTGTATCGGAGCACATAAAATGGAATTTATTTCTCATAAAATCCTCCAATTTTTTTATGCTTCTTCACGGGCCAAAATGAAATTCTACTTTTATTCCGGGGCTTTGTAGTAGCGAATTGAAGGAATAAATTGCCCGGAGGAATTTTTAATATTTCATCAAATTAAGTAGCCCTCCAGTTAGTCCTAAATCTGAACTGTTATGGCTTCGAGCATTCTTTCGTGATATGACCCTGGAATGACAATTTTCTATTGATTCGAATGTGAATTTCTTTGCCAGACTGCTATTTCGCCGAATATCTTTTCTGTCTCCTGGTTTGGCCATGTTCCAAGCGGCATCTCATACGTAATTTTAGAGAAAAATTTAACATGTTCTGCCTTGGACAAAAACTTCCTCCAATGCAAGTCCAGTCATTTAGACGGTTGCCGGCAATAACGTCGATTTATATTGGATCATTATATTACATGGCTGTAATTACAATCTGATTGTACTGATTATTTTCCTAGTTTATTTTTTAACTCGTTTTGAATCAGATGCTGCTGTAGGTTTTTAGGTCTTTATCTGGTGCAAATTCACTGTTCTATTATATACATAAATAGGGAAAATATATATCTGCTGATATCAAACTTTCCTTTTTATCGAAACATATGAAATCAAAATGTACCCTTATCTGTTTCCCTATATACATATGTATAATACGAATACTCTAAAACAAACATCTAATAAATTACTAAGCAAGGTGAGTGCCATGGAACCCGCATGTCATGTCAATTGCATCGGTTAGGGTATCATGAGACTCACAGTGAATTCAGAATAAATTTTTAATTGTAAAAACCACGGAAAAGTTTTGCGAGTATTGTGCCATACACATAGAAACTTCAAAACTTTTCTAGGGTGGCAGCCATCCAATTAAATAAATAATTACCTAACAACCCTATAAAAGTAGTATAAATAAATAAAAGTGGTCATAGTGTATCGGTAAAAGGTTAGCGATTAATATTGCACAAAAAGCATGCATATCAATAAAATTTGGCATGCCTCACGAGCATAAAACAAAATTAATAAAAGTTAATTGTAAAGATAATCAGATGCCTCCAGAAATTGTTCTCACCTGAATTAGTTGTTTTCCCTAACAGACCTAAATAATAGAGAAATTTTCTTTAAAACTCTTATCTGGGTTGATAACAACTAATACAACGGGAAGTCGAATAGTCTGCAAAATGGATAAAGTCCTCGTAATAAAAGGAGAGGTAGTTTAACATTTTTAATTATGTTTTTTCATTTAGCAGGCTTTTCGAACTTCCTTGGTACAAAACAAGCACTTAAGTGTTGTGTTGTGTGTGTTATGTTTTTGCTGCTGAATTTGTTTAAAAATGAGACTTGTGATCATCAGATCAGTTAATAACCCCTAGGGTAAATCTGAATGTCACAGTTTAAAATATTTTCTGCACAGAATATTGGTTTGCATAAATTTATCTTTAATGGTTGTGGGTTTTGCAACCCTATCTGGGTAGCCTGGCCTTTCTACCTAAATAAAAATCTTTAATACATTATCGTTAAGTGGTAAAACTCCTATAGCAGCTTCCTGACTTTCCTAGATAAAATGTTTGCGGGTGGAGGGCTTTGTGAGTGCTTAACTTAGAAGTATGTAAAAGGATAAAAGTGAACTTACATAAAAGTGCCGCTGCGTTTGATAGTTGCGCGCTCGCAGGTTGTGTCGCCGCACTGGCTGTTAACGAAGGTTGCGTCATGGCTGCAATTGCAGCTAAATTTTGTACAGTCATTGGAGGTAGAAGACCAGCTGCAGCAGCTGCTGCTGTTGCGGTGTCCGTAGCGGTTTGGGCACCGATACCTTTTAAAACCCAAGAAAAGACTTTATGTAAATAAATTTCCATCAAGACAATGCGCCCACACTTACCTTGCAGTAATTGTTGCTGAAGGCCCACAGCTTGAAGTTGCTGCAGAAGTTGCAGCGATGCAGGAGTAATGGCGTCTGCTCCCAGAACAGGACTAGCTTGTTGAGGTGGGTTTGGCAGGATTGGAGTTGTCACAGTCGTTGCAGTTTGGGCTAAAGGAATATTTATGTTAGCAGCCAAATTCCACAGATTAGCCTGCATCTGCTGCATTTTCTTTTGTTCCTTCTCCTTTTGCGTGTCTGCAAATTTTACAACAAGTGGTGAGGAACATCCTTCCATAGTTTGACTCTGATGCAGAGCCTGAAATTAATGTGGTTATGAGGCAATACAAATTTCGACATCGATTAAGCAATTTACTACTTTAATTGCTGATATCGCAGATTGTTTTGTCGCAAAGGTGACAAAAGCACAGCCTTTACTTTGCCCATTTTGATCCCGCAGCACTGTACACTCTTCTATCGTCCCGTGGCTTTCGAACAGTTTCCTGACGTCATTTTCGTTAAGTTTTTTGTTCAACATACCCACAAAAAGCTTACGCTCTGAAACACAAAATAATTGTTAAGAGTAGTTTACACAGAGTGCACTAATTACAACAACTTTTCATTTGGGTTTTGAGTACATTCGTCGATAGTTTTACTAGCCATAAAGAATGCTATTGTGTGAACTGATTAATTTGTTTAATAAATTTGCATACCATCAACTAAAGTGTTCGATTGCCTGATGGTTAATGATCAGTTTCATGCAAGAGATTAATTTTCTCTGAAGCTTGAACTAAGCTGATGGTCCTATTATTAAGTTAAATAAATTGAATTGAAGGCTTATTTTATACTTTAGTCTTAATTTAAGAGTTAGACTTAAGGTAGCTTGTAGTAAGCGAAATAAATAAATAAATACTCAATTTGACAGATTTTCAAATTTAAGTACATAATCCCTTCCATACAATTTTCATTACTCAACTATTTACTTTTCCAAAAATTGTGTTTTTAATATACATATGACGGATGTGAATAAATTAATTTTTGTTTAGATGTTGGATGTGAGTGAATATTTTCTGAAAATTGTAACAGTGTTTTTGCAACATACATATAAACCTATACCAAGTTCGGAGCAACCAACAAATACATCCTCGAGTTGAATTAGATTCAGTTGGCTGGCTCATGTTCAGATACGACATGCAGTGGTACTTTAAATTTTTTATTATTTGCGTCCTTGATGGGGAGGAACCCCAGAATTTTGTCCATGCATGAATTTCGAGATTATGCACACTCTCGAAGCAATTGAGTGTCAAAGTAATGCGCCCTGGAAAGACAATATCTGCAGAGTTTTATTGACCCGCACTATTATTGCGCATGAAGCAGGAGACCTCCAATAAAAGTTCAAATTACCAAAGTCCTGCGCTCGCAAAGTTTCACATCCTCTTAAAATTCAATGCGACCAACTTATTTTATTTATCCTTTTTATTACGCCCTTAAGAAGTATATATTTCTTGTCACTTCAAAGAAAAGAAGAATTTATACTTCCTCAGCTCCTCGGAATATTTTGTTAAAATTCTAAGAGAAGAATGAGTGAACTTCTCCGAGTGTTACTAAGCTCATTGTATTGAAGTTTTTAATCAGAAGATTTTTCAAGGATTAAACTCTCTCTCTCCTTGAGATTTACGAGGTCAACTTGGTTATGGTATGTCTGTAGTTCTGCAGTAATTGAGCTTGATACAAATTGAGGTCAGCATTAAATTTCGTTCAGAGACGTATTTATATGCTCAACTTATTGTCCCGAATGTTTTTGTTTAAGTTGCCATAGCACTTCTTAATGAAACCTTTCAGCTAGAAACTTAAAGTTTGCAATCTGTTTTTAAATTTAAAGATACTTGAAGCGAACGCAACTTGAATTTATACATAAAACATGTTGCTAGCGGAAGATACCGAAATCTGCAAATATCGAGTTGCTTTTACTAAACATTTTATTAGAAGTTATCTGCGTATTTCTAATAAAAAATTTATTGCATCACTACCATTCATGATACCTGAATAGAGTCCTATTATTGCGAAAGTTCATGAATGAAAACTTAATACTATATAAATTCAAGAATTAACTTTCCAGCGAGGAAAAGAAATAATGAAGTACCGATGTTATTGGAATTTTTGAAAGTACAGGAGATTAATAGGACTGCATTCGAAGCGTACCTTGAAATTATATTTTTCATTTAGTTTCTATGCTTGAGCGGAGGAGGGTTATCCATGTTACATAATAGCTGCAGTTATATGTGCACATTTGTAGACCCAAAACTACTGTAGATATAGAAAACATTTTCAGACTCAACAAATTATTATAATTTTTCATTCTAACCCCAACTAAATGTACAACGTACTTGTGTAAATGCGAATTATTATTCTGTGACTGATTGCTGTACCTATCTCCGGAATTCCTTCGTCTTTCAAATTTGACATTTAAATTCCGTGAGGACTTGAGGGAAGCTTATCTTGATTCCAAGTTTTCAATCATTTCGATTGAAATTAGTCACATTTGCTTATGATTTCGAATCAAAGGTAGACAGAATTGGATCAATTGTAAGGTTCTATGTTTACCGACTTTGCTTACTTTGGGGAATAACACGAGTAACACCGTAATTTAGAAAGCAATTATAGAATAGGTATGCTAGTTATCCATCAGATATCAGTAATGCAAAGCCGCGTCAATCTAGGAAGTAGTTTGGGTTGTATCATGTAACTTTAGCACCTTGATACCCGGGGAAAACATAATTCATTGTCATGAACACCCGTCAGCAACCGTGAGTAGCGCGGCTCCTCATGTTTCATTCTTTCCACTCCGGTAAATATTCGGTTAAAAAATAATTGCGTTTTTATGGAACTTAAATGTGGTTAGAGTCATTGTGTAATATTTGATTTCTTTCACTTTTCTGTTTACATTCCCGATAAAGAGGAATTTTCGAAAACAACATATATTGCATGTCGTCTCTTTACCAAAAAAGCAAAACAGAGAAAAACTCCTCTCAAGCACGTAGCAGGCATCGCAGGCACCTCTGTAGTAGCACTTTCAATCACATTCCGTTTCAAGACAGGAAGCAATTTGAAATACCTGGCACAATGTACGGTGATGGATTCGGCGAGGGTGACCAGTACGCTGCATTGATCGATGGATATGTTTTGTGGGAATTCGATAATCCTAACACTGAGGTGGGCAAGCTGCTCGTTTCAATAGTATTATTTTTCATATTACTTGCAGGCACTGATTTCGCACAAATGAACTTTTTCCTCCTTTTTGTTTTTTGTAAAATATGCACACACAGTTTTCACATAAGTGTTGAGTTCTCTTTGATTCACGACATTTCCATTTTGCATTTGAAATCGATACAGGGAAAAATAGTGAGCCGTTTCGTCATTAACGAACGTTGTGTCTGGTTAAAAATACATTTCAATTATCGACGGGCTTCCTTCAAAAAGAAAAGTTGAAAAGAAATAGAAGGATGGCTGTCCCTATCTTGGCGAACTGAAATCTATTTTCAATCAAGATCTTTATTTAGTACCAAATTGCGATATTTCAGCTGCAGATCGAGTAATTCCTCTTGTCTGATTGACACTTAAATGCACCGCGCTGCCGATTCGCAGAGGAACAATATGATTACCCCTATGGGAACACGATTCCGCACTCCGACTGTGGCTAGCCGAGCGGCGAACAGATGACAGCGTTCCTAAGGAAATGCATTTGTAATTTATTTAAGTTAATGTAGAACACTTGAAACTTTGTTCCGCTCTTAAAGCGTTCAATTTCTCCCTCGTTTGGGGAAATAAAAAAAAATGCAAAAACTTTTATAGAAACGCATATTAATTTTACACCCTATAAATAAAAAACAAACTCACAATGCTTTCATGGAACTAATATTGTGCACTTATCTCGAAGTTTTACAGTGGTTTTCACGCTCAACATTTTTTGATAGGAGGCGTGAAAATGAATGAAATTTAATATATTAATTAAATGTGGTTTACAGCAATAAATTTCCACATTTTCATTTTATTTTGAACAAAAACATTTTTGTGTCCCCGTTGTAAGCTTTAACAATATGTATTCCAAGATTTTTAACTGGAAAGCCCTAAAGGAAACGTTCGTTTTAATCTTTTCGTAATGAATGTGAAATATGATTTTCCTCTTTCACAATAATTCTGATTGCTGATAATGGGCTACCGGAAAATTGGGATTATGAATTCCGACCCTGCTTTTCAATATAATCTCGAAATTAATTTACAGATTGATGACCGGTTTTGACAGTATGCTACGGGTAACAGATTTTGCAGCTGGATTTTTTCATTAGCCCTTTTAGTGAATTTCCATCGGATAAAAACTAAATCCTGGGAATAAAGTTCAATCCTAGGGCAATATTACACACTCATGCACATCTCGCTTCGAAGCCGATAACTGGAAAATAACTCTGTGGTTTGACGCCTTTTCGGGGAATATTTTTGCTGGTAAAATGCCCTTCCACCGGTGATGTATTTTATTTCTGGGTCTACGGCTCTCACCCGTCCACCTAATCAATAGGCCATTACTAGCCGTACTTTACTTTTATGTGGCTATATTTTCTGTTGCGGTTATTCATATATTTCGAACGCAGGTATGGTCGTAAATAACCAAAATCAATTTCGTGTTATATCCGAAAAAGCTACTTTTCGCTTAGGATTTGATTCTGGGGATAATATGTTACCGTGGAAGTATAAGGGAGGAAAAAAATAAATAATAGCAGTCCCAAAGCACTGCGCTGTCACCATAAATTCATTTCAAATGTCCGGTAATCGTGTGTTTTATTATTCCTCCACTTCTGAACGGGATAGACCACCAAAGGGGGAGGTGATCCACAAACACTCAAGAAAACTATACACTCATATGTACAGGAAGTATAACATACACTTAAATGTGCACTGCTTGGAAGTTTGAAGTAATATGCAGAAGGACTTCTTTACTTTTACCTGCTCGGGAGGGTAAGAAAGTGATTCGTTGTTTCCAAAGACAAGCTTTGAACCTTTTAAGCTTCTCAAAGTAGGGAATTTCATTAATTATATTTAGAATTAACTACCCCACGGTTTAAAAGAATTAAGTAGCCTTTACACTATCTGACAAGTCATATGAAAAGGCATATGATTTCTCATAAATATCATTCATATGGTGTAAACTCACCCATATATCTCTTATTACCTGAGATTTGAGTAATCAAATGACTTTTTGAAAATTAGAAATGTTTCTAATTCAATCTGAGAAGTCATAGGAGTTTGAAAGCGTCTGTGCATTTATTAAGTGAATAAAAAGGTAATAAAAGTTTTTAGCTGAAGACTTATTTGCAAAATGGGCAAGGAATATGTGAAAAAGATTGTAAAATATATATTTTAAATTATTATTGTTATTATTTGTGAATTATTACAGATAGATGATTATTTTTAATATAAAAAAAAATGAAATCGGTAAAATTTATTATCCTGATAAACGTTTGGGAGCAACAACCGTGTCTTGCCGTGTATGACTCAAAAAATAAATATTTTAGTAATAAATAATGCTCTCGATCTCAAACAGATTGTCAAATAGATGTAAACAAGAAAACTAAGAATGCTATGATGTAAGCGTAACTTTTGAGAACTCAAATAAAAAGCCATATGTCTAGGCATATGACTTATCAGATAGTGTAAAGTAGCCTTTAGTCTGACGAGCTCATGATATGAATGTTTTTGTTTTTAAAATATATTAAAAGAATTTAGTTTAAGTTATTTTTTGGTGCCCAAATAAATTATTGTCTGTCCTTTTTTATTAGTTTTGTTAAGTTATTCCAATTCGGCTATAGTTGCATTGATTTCAAATACAAGTGAAATCGACACGCAAATCGAGACCGAATTGACAAATATGTACTCAGAGAAATATATTTCTAAAACATTTTAAAGCTGAAAAAATCTATAACTCATATATACTCACCATTCCGATTTTCACTATCTGCGGGCTTCATTTGAATTGGATGATGCATCTGTAAAATGAAATTAAATTAAAAGTTCGACTTAATCTTTATTGCATTTAAATATTGAAGAAATCAACAGCCCACGGTTCTTAACAACGTTACGATAAATGAGTTCTTTGCTGCAAATATTTACAAAGTGTAGGGGGCGATCTTCAAATACAATTATCGATTTAATGGAAATAAGAAAAGCGCTCAAAAATGGGAGAATAAATAAAAATGTTTAGCTGGCGCCGGAGGAAGATTTGAACAAACACAATAAAAAAGCCGAGACGACACATATCATTTATATAGTTAAAATATCAAAGGAAATGTACATAAATGTTACCCTTAATATCCCCGTGATATATCATGTCGGAAAGTCCTCTGCAGAACAGGGGTTGGATTTCTTACAATATTTTGTTTGAAAGATACCATATCCCGACGAGCCGGATATTTAATGGTTGTTATAAGCAGTGAAATAAACATTAGGTAATACTGCCCTCGGGGTGCAGATAGTTTAGGTTATATCATGTATTAAAGACATATATCGGGCTCACGAAAGATTTTGACTGATGCGTTGTTAATACGGTGGAGACAAATTGATGGAAGTGGAAGGCAATAATATAGCCTTACTGCAAATTTTATATCTCTCCTCTCCCCCAAATTTTTCTCGCGATCAATTTTTACATATAATTCTACAAATGAAGCACCATTTGTTTCACTTTTCAACATTTCAACTTTCAACTGGAAATTTTATTATGTTTCGCGAAAGGGGAGGTACATAGTTAATTAGGACGATTCTTTTAAATTACTTTTAACACTCTTTTAACTTAATTACCGGAGGCCCATTTTTAATTTCAACAATTTTTCGAGAGAAGACGCGAAGAAGGAATTATTAATAGGTTTCTGCCTGATTAGTACCACTTCTGACATATTATTTATGACTGCCATTTCACACCTCCTGATTGTGATCAATTCACCCCTATTTAGGTAAAACGCAGATTTATAGCATCAGTGCTAGGTAAATGTAGAGACATTAATAAAAACAACATTGCGTACCCAGGAATGGAATTGTCCTATTTAAGCGCTTCGAACTTTTCATTTACTAAGGCAAAATATAAAACTGTCAGCCTGCAGTTGGTTGTCTCTCTTTTGTTGAAATTTATTCTTAGCTTTGTCATTAATCTCAGACGATCTCAAAAAGTGCAAAAGTTTATTAAATGCGTGGGAGAAATGTGCTGGGAAGAAGTTGATTTAGCAGTAAGGGTTTCGAAAAATCGAAAATCAATTTTTAACTTTATGTTGTTTATATGTCAATTAAATTTAATTTTGCATTTTGGTCAAACTTCGGGTATTTTCTTATGAATAGTTCTTAAACTAGTTTGCTCTCTCATATTAGACTTTCAAAAGAATGTTGTTGGATTAAAGTTGAAAATTACGAAAAGCTATTTTCAAATTTAATACATTGCATTTCTTTAATATCTTAAATTTTCAAAATAAAAAAATTCTTTTAGAAAAAGTCTTCAGGTACAAAAGAAACGGTAAAAACATATTTAATGGTGATGATGGCTGATTGTGTGAATTTAAAAATAAGTGCTGCGTAATTACAGCACCATGTTCACTTAAAGAAAGCTTTATGGAAAATCGATGCAAATGTAAATGGAATCCTCCTTTAGCTCTTTGTTTAAATTTTGCAATTGTAAAACCTGTTGCTGAATACGAACCCTTATCAAGACCATCAGTAAAATAGTCTGTTTCGACAGAAATATGAAACTGTTCAATAAAGTAGTAGGGACATGCAAAGATTGATATAGGAGGTTTTGCAACATTCAGAATTATTATCCAGAAGGGGGATGATTTTAATCTCGGCCGGGAATATAATCCACAGAGGAGTGCTATAAAAGCTAAATAAGCAAACGCGTATCATATAACCAAGATAGTAGACATTATTTGGTTTCTCAAGAGATAAAATTGATTTTCAACAGAAAAGCATTGAAATTCAGGAACTTTTCATATTTCATTGCGGAAGTGTACACAGGAGCTGCATCCAGCATTAAAATATTCAAGATAGCAGAAAATTAAAAAGTAAACTTACCCCAACGAGTGTTTTTACGTTGTGTAGTGCATCCTGCGCCTTCAAGGCAGCTTTTCTCGTGAAAAATGTTACAAAACAGCAACCTGCAAGAGACGTGAATACATTAAATTCATCTATAGCTGTACTCCTTCTCGTTTTCAAATAAAACTCGTCATTGCATTTCACTTTCTATAGGAAATTGCATTGTTTGCCCGTACACATCCAATGCTGCGGCAAAGTACAGTACGCCCTACAGATATTCTTCTTTGCTTTCTATCAAATTGGAACGTCTGTGTGACTTTTCCTTTTTCGGAAATTACTTTTCCTCGTCGTTAAAAATTAAATGAGGAGGATTTTCGGCACGTAAAATAAACAGCGTTGTATATTTATTTAGCTATGTACCTAGTTCACTCTTTTTTATCTGGTTCCGAAGACTTCAGTATTTTATGTACGTCAATGCACTTCGGCATATAAAATTAAGAAATCAAAGCAACAAAGCACAAAACATTACCTTTACTAACTCCGGTGGTTTTGTCCCGGAGAACATTAATTGAATGAACTCGTCCAAATTCCTCGAACATTTCTCTAAGTTGTTCTTCGTCCATAGATTTTGGAACCTGTCCAACAAACATTTTTATGTAGTCTGGATCTGGCTGTTCACCCGACAAAACAGAGTTCATCTGATTGCATGTATCCACGGATCCATTTGTGAGGTTTTTGTTAGGACTGCATGTGTTATTGTTATTACAAAGGCTGCTATTATTGTTATTGTTACTATTCTGCAGGTTCGTGTTGCTGGTACTCATGATTCCACTATAAAAAAGAACAAAGACATTTTTGATCAATTTTAATTTTAATTTTCTTTCTTTATTTTAATGTTCCTAAATGATTTAATTAGATATGTTAAAAGCTTTTAATAGAAGGTATAGTTATTTAAAAAAGGCAATCTCTAGCACTGCGGGGAAAAACACTTGTCTGTATTAAAGCTGATTTGGCTTTATTTGTTAGGCAATTCCCGCAAAAAAAGAATATCAAAGTAGTAACCATCAATGTAAATTAAATTATAAAGGTGGCTAATCAGTTGAAAACTACCAGGGGTTCTCTTCTGTGGGCATCTCCTCCCAGTCGGGAACACTGTAGATAATTAGTTGCTGCTTTTCAATTAAATTAATTTTGAATATTCAAAGCATCTCGCCGGAGGAACTGCATATTTTATAAAACTTATAGCAATATTTCGGCTTGACAATTCGTATCCACCGAAGTTTCGACTTTCATTAACCAAACGATGCTGCTGCTGTCGACCGAAAGTTTTAGTTGTTCAGAAAAAGTTCCAGTCGTTGAGGAAATTTTTCTACCTACGCTCAGTATGGGTTTTGTCGCCACCCCCTCTTTCATTTTTCATGACTGGTTAAAGCTTTTGGCGTTGATGTTGGGTAGCCATGTTTAACAAAAAAAAAAGAAAAAAAAAATCATTTGCACCTTGTTGATATCAATGAATCATTCATCTATTTAAGCAGCACACAGGAAGTTCACTGTTGTTGCAATGGGCGCCGTTCATTGGATGGTCAGTGTTTTAAATTTAAACATTGAATAAAGAGATAAAAATCTGATGTGCTCTATAAAACATTATTTAACTGAAACTGACATTTCCCTGTTAATAGACGGCAGGGATAACTTCCAAAAAACGCTATTAGGGATTGGTGATAACGTTAAACGGTGTGTGTGTGACCGAAATATCTGCCCCATTCTTTTATTTAGGTACCTTTAGAGCAGCACGAGTATTTTGTACTATAGTTTCTTTAAGAATTTAACTCTACTATCTTAAATTACTTACTTAAAAAATTTCAATTAAAAGTCATAATGCGCAATCGCATTAAACAAAATATTATCATAGGAATTTCTTAGTACGTTTTATCAATAGAGTTTAAGTGAAATTAAATTTACAATTTTACTTTAATTGAAATATTTTATGTTCCATACTGCACATCGTATTTATACCTAGAATGAATTTTATATAGAAACACTAGATTCATATACATAAATTTTTTTTCCTATTTTGGCGTTATTATGAGTCTTTCTAATCATTTCGTAAATCCTACATTTTTGTCCGAATACTTTTTGACTGAGCATTACTGAAAACGCATATATGAGATTGGTCAATTCCTGACCGGCCGACTACCGACTACCGATGCAAATAAACCCAAAAGTACTATACGCATGCTGCAGCAACAATTTAGATTACAAAGTGGGATAAAAAAGGCAAATCAGCATTTTGTAGAGTACGAGTACTTTAATAAACACATCACATATAAATCACGCTTTATCAGGAAACCTGTTAAAATTCAGAGCAAATAACAGAAGGCAAAGTAGATAAAAAAGGGTCGGAATTTCTGCTGTCCGCTGGTTGCAGGCCAACTTATAGAATTAAACCCGAATCCTCGTGCAAGCAAAAGGTCAAAAGCGATCTGCATCCACGATGGCCAGTGGAAGCTGCAACTCCGTGCTTTGGCCGATATGATGCTGCCCGATACCAGCGGTACTTTGCATCGCTGTTTGATAGCCCGATTGATAACAGCGGCGGCAGCTCATGTGTTAATAGCGAACAGAAGCAAATAGCATCGGAATGAGTTAAACTTCATCAGCCAAAATAAATTATACCGTGGGAATGGGAAATAGTCGAGTTTATTTCGCTAAATAACTTCTTGAGCCCAGCAGAATAGCACATAATTTTGAACTGTGGTGTACATATTGTTACAAGGTTTGTATGGAATTATTTTGCAGCTTAATTTTTTCGGATTGGTAGGAAGCTGAATATGATTTGAAATGTGTGTGAATAAACTTCAGTGTATAAGTGCGACTTTTAACGGATTTGAGATTGAAGAGGTTAATTTTTTCAAAGTTCCGAGACATGTGCTCAAATGTACCTAAAAGCAAAAAGTGCAATCCTCCGCTCGGACTTGCCTGGCAACTAGAGCAATAGCACCGTTACGCGACTCGTGCCTTTAGGGACAAAGGAAAATGAAATTTTTTTTCTTCTTGCCTGGCAAAGCGGAAATTAATTGCGCATTCCCAATGGCACGTGGGGTACTCACTTGTAGAAATCATCCTTCCCGTAAAAATCGAAAATAGAACGCTTGTTCTCCATAAAATTGTACGATAGACGATACATTTTTCACAATATTCTACTACAAGACACGTGAAAATGTTTAAAATTATCCAAACGAAGAACTTGGACACAGCACACCAGTTCGACAGGACACGTGAAACGTGCAGACTTGGCCAGATCACCTCCAAATCACAAACTGATCGGGACTTTCTTCCACCGCTCGGCAAGTGCAACTTTCAACCGTTATTCTGGAAGGATTTGCTCTTATACTCGAAACTGCATTACCGTGATTAAACGCCAGTGTTGGAAGCTCTCATGGAATGAATTCAAACTATTATACGGAATTTTATATTTTGCAAAAATCAATAGCAACTGCACAGTCCCTTATAGGTACTCTTGTGCGCAAAATATAAGAAATCTTTGTTTTCTTTTTTTATAGAAAACTAGCTGATACCCGCGTTGTTCAGGCATGTATTTATTCGAATCATACCCCCACAGAATTTTTCTCAGATTGTAAGTTGTATCACATGTACTAAGTTTGGTAGTAGGTAGTAACAAATGTACTTTATAATCACCTTAATATTAAATTTAAATTTTTATTTTTTATATTCTAACATAGGTTGATAAATTTCAAGAGCGACAAGCACACAAACAAACTTCAGTATACATATATTGAAATGGACACTAAAATAAAATTAAAGTGAAATTAGAATCAAATTTAAAATAAATATTGAAATAGAAATCGAATCGAAACCCAGACCGAAATCGAAATATTCACTTGAATATGTATTCACATCTTCCGAGATGAAAAGTACTCTAATTTCTTTTTCTAAGACTTAAGTTACTAAGTATATACATACGAATATGTACCAAATCTAATAAAAATCCGTAAGGAAGTTGGATGGCAACAAATATATACATATGTATATATACACACACAAACTTTCGGATTTATATTTACCAATTATAATTTAATTTTTCTTAATGTATGCCTTTGGTGCATTGACATCCTCCTTAAATTTTTATGCGGTTCAAGTATTAATTGCTCGAGATGCAGGTAAATCCTGTTACTGCACATATTGTAAGGAGCAAAATGGCAACTTCGGGCTGTTTTATCGAGACGAGACGCACATAATCGAGCTGAAACGTCCTCGTTGACTCCTGCGACCAATAAGTGTGTAGTTATTGATTTCGTTTCATCAGCTTAGGCCCTGGCTTCGTATCTGCAGCTAGAGCTGTAGCAGTCTGGATGTGCTCCGCATTAGCCAGGAAATTGGGCTATTTGCTGCAAAGCTTCTGGGTGTAAATTAACCTACTAACACAAATGGAGTGCAAATGGGGCAAATAGATTTTGCGGATAAGTAAAGCGAGTTTCGTTACTCATATTAGTCCCCTTGAATTATGCACAGCTCCAGCAAAACAATCCTATTAATAACAATCTTGATAAACCCGCGTGCCACTACGCATGATACGACTCTGCGGCGCAATGCTTGCCGGTGGTCAGTTCCAGCGGGCGGGCGTCACCACCCCGCGCCCTCTTAATTTAGTTATTTATTAGGAGTCTTTTTCCGGCCGTTGGGCACCGCCAGCGCTCGCAATTACGCGAAGTTCGCGCGGGCTCCGGGCCCCACAGAGGCACCTCGCTGCAAATTAGTCTGAATCTGAAAAGTTGAAGTAATGCACGGCCAAGAGCGTCTCTTTAATAATTCTGCTTATGCTCGCGGCAAGCATCCCCGGCGACGCGGGGCCGATTTGGCTGGAGCCCCCACCGGCGGAATTTTTCGCCCGCAATATTCTTGGGGCTGTTTCTTTGTCCTTGGTAATGAGATTTGCTCTTTGCTGGTACACTTTTGAGATTTAAGCCCTGTTTAAGCAGAGACCGAAGACAAAGGCCCCCAGCAAACCCCGAGCACACGCCGAGGCGCTGGCACCGGGGCTCCGGCGGCGGAGCACGAGCGTGCAGTGGGCATGTACCGAGGAGAGGTATCGAAGCGTATCGCTTCGAGGAAGTTTTGAACTATCGATTTAGTCACATTCTGGCGGGCCTGGTGCAAGAAGAATGCCACTCAGAGGCTGGGTGCTGGGCAAATGCAGGTCAGGTGCGGGGCAGACAAGTTCCCTGTCAACTCCGCTGCAGAGCTCGGCATTAGCAAAAAAAAGTTGAACGAATTTATCAAAAAAGAGCGGTATTGATTTTGCCTCGGCAATCATGTCCGGCGAGGAGGAGTCTGGAGGAAGTCCAGGCGCTCCGGCCGAAGTAAATTATCAACTCGACGGGCGGGGGCAGGGGCCGGGATGTTAATCTTTCTGGCTCTGGAATTATACTTTCTGCAGTGTCGTTCGGCTCTGGGGCTCCTCCAGATCCGGTGGCAATTGGAACCCATTCAGCGAAATCAAAAGCCCGGTAAAAGCTTTGAAGGGAAATTTTCAGTGTGTAATAAAGTCGATGCCTTAATAGACTCGAGAACTTAGCTGAATGGGACGAACGTGCAGCGGATTAACAATGAAACTCGTCCCGCCCACGCCTCATCAATCAGGGCGCTCTCCCCGGGAGTGGGACATAATTCACTGTTAACAAACAGTTGTAAGAACAAGAACGAGACGAGCATTTCATCGGGCCTGTTTACATCCCCGGGAGCACCCCGGGCACGTCGCCGTGTGCTCGATAAGACGCAGCGATTTAAAACAAGAAATTAATTTCCCTGCCCGGAATAATGATCGTTAAAATAAGATTACGCCGCCGTAATCCTCGGCAGCGGAGCGTGTGCCACTTCATTGCCGGTTTTCGGGCCGCTGGCACCGCGCTGCGAAAAAGTTGTATTTACCCCGAAGTTATCAATAGTCGTCGGGCGGAGGTGGGGCGCGGCGGCGGAGTCGCCAGATAAGTTCATAAGGGGATCGATGCGACTCCCGCACTGTCTTAAGACGCCCTTCCTCCAGCCGAGGGCCCTTGTGAGTTCAACGTCTTTTAAGGGTTGACCCGCTCCCCTCGCATTCATACGGGGCGAAGTCAAGTAGTTATTGAAAAGCTTACAAGTATTTCGGAAACTTTTAAATTGTGTTACTTTCGAACAAAAGGACTTAACATGAGTACTTTCGTAGCTCCCTCGAACTTTGGCAGGGATTCTCGCTTATGCTGATAGATTGCAGGGGATTTATTCATGTTAAGAAGCGCCCGCCATCGAGCCCTTTGCCGCCCCTTCCTCAAGACGTTGAGTGCACTGCGAGGGAGTGCTCCTGGGCTATCATTTTACGCATTTCGAAAATTCACAGCTACTTTGTGTGCTTTGATTTTCGCAAATGGCAGAGAAAATCTTAAAGTATAGGAGCAGTTGTTACCGCTTCTTGCTCCCTATTACGAAACATAGGACGTGACGATGCTTGCCTGCCACGGAACGAAAATAATGACTACTTTTTAAATTTAAAACAAAAAAAAAGTTTAATTCCTTTTGGCTAAATAGAAATTATAAATTAAATATTAACGATTATGAAAAAAAGTAAAAATTACTTGATAATAGTTATTTTGTAATTTGTATTTTTTTTATTATAATTATTACCGTCCTTGATTCATAAGTACATGCATATACCTACATATTACGATTTTTAAAAAGTTATATATTTTAATAATCTACCTCTTTCAGTATTGCGTCGTTAAAATGATGAATACAGTAATAAGTAAGTAATTAATCAATTTTCTTACGTAAGCAGTAATATAAACTCATGAAACCAAAAATGGCTGGATTATTATAATTGACCGCACAAGCATCCACCTTTCACTATACAACCCAGGGAAGAAAAGGTGACTCTCAGTTTTTTAAATTTCTTGATTTTGCTCGTCATTCGTGATGAGATGAGTGAGGAGTGTCCGCTCTAATTCACAAGCAATTTTGCACCTATTGACGTTGAAAGTAATAAAGTGTGTGACATGTTTGCATTACTTGCAAATTACAAGGCATAATATTTATAGGAAGAATTTAAGATGTTTTCAAAAGATATAAAAAATAAATAAATTTGCGAACATAAACCACAAATATTTAGACTTCTTTCTGTCCGCCTGCTTTGAAATAGAAAAAAATTTTTCCACACGTGACCAAAAAGCTGCATGATATATGATTGTGTGGGTTGACATGGTAATTTTTCTTCTTGAAGACATACGACCCTAAGCGTGTTAATTCTAGCTTATAGGCAGAGGTACTTGGGCTTGCCCGGAATTGATATGAATGATAATAAAATACCACTTTGCTAGAATTCGAGCCAAAAAGCGAAGATCTGTCAACTATTTCGAACCGACTGATTTGAATATATTACCATAGCTCGAACACCCGGCAGATATATTGTCATCCGAAATTGAAAGGACACATCTATAAGGCCCTACTCCCCGGGGGTGGTGCGGGGTAAATCGGGCGGTTTCCTTTTTTGTGCATCGAACGACAAAGGCAAAGAGTCGAGACTCCAGCAAAAAACCGCATGAAAAATGCCCGAATTCCTTAAAAATCGCTTTAACTACATTTAAGTCGGCTGAGCGGCAGTGTGAAATTGATTCATTGGCCCGATTTGCATAAGACTGTGGAAGCCGAAACCCTCGCCGTCTTACAAATGTGTATCGTCTTTTTTGAAAAATCCGCAGTGCCTCCTATATTTCACCAAAGCGGGATTGTCGTACGGCTTGATAGTTGGATACGCCTCCGAAGCAGGAGTCCGTGCCTACAGAGTGCACACTCCTAGCCTCCTAGCAATTGATTACGCCCGGCTCGGGCGTCGGGGCTCAAGTAAATGTGGTGTATTTTTCCTGGGGGTGTGAATTTTTTTTGTATTTATACTCCGTCCGCAACGCGCCCTGCCACATAATACGATTTAAGTTCTGCTTATCTGCCCAAGTTAGTCGCCGTTCACCCGGGGCTACACAAATTGTCCATTATTGGGTTGACACTGACGAATAATTACCAATAAGTTTGTGTACGTATTTTGAACTAAATCGTGTTTACTCTGAACTTACGCAGTAAATCATCGGAACTCCTTCCTGCAGCCCGGTCCCCGGGCTCGAACCCGCCCTCGCCCCCGCCCGCTGACGGGAGCAGTTTTCCCTTTTCGAAACTCATTTGGGAAGTTTACTTCCCTCGCACGACAGCCTTTGATTTTTATTAATGTGTTTCCTTTCACTTTTTGCCCCAGTTTTCTTATTTGTAGTGATTAGTTCGGCTGCCCCAAAGTGATTAATATTCGGCCGACTGGTTCGAAACCGGCTCACCTCTGGAGCAGGAAAACGCTGCGCCTCGCCGGCGACAGAAGGGAGTCTGCAGCCCCTTTGCGATGGAAAGGCTTCCGCTAGAATTCCCTTTTGTTTGTAAATCTTCTATTTTTCACTCGCTGACGCTGTGAAACGCTCCCGGCCTTTGAGCGCATATCTGGCCGGATGGCGTGGGGCCGGCGAAATAAGGAAAAATAAAACTTTTAATGCCGGTCCAGCCCAGGTGATATGAAGATATACCGCCCACGCTCACCCACGCCACCCACCCCCCGGCGTCCTTTTCCAGCGCGCCAGGCAGGCGGGAACTTGGTAATCATTAAAAGTTTCCTCGTGACCCACGCACGAACAAAGGCGAGGCCTTGGCTCTCCGCTCATATGAATTTAATTTTCGAAGACATTGTCAAACAATTCTAAAATTAGCGCGCAAACTTGGCGAAAAAGTTTTCGAAGTATTTAGGTTGCTAACACCGCACTTTTTGCTCTTCTTCGACACTTCGTTCTTTACTTTTCTCTTTCAAAGCAAGCTTACAGATTTCGTGCTAAGTTTCCAATTTAGTTGCGCTGTGTTCGTGATTTTGGTCCTCGGGAAAACCTCAGCCTTTAGTTGCCAATTGATTCAATATTGTTGCAATTCGAAATTTCGCTTTTGCTTTGTTCTATTTATTCAAACAGAAGAAGTTTAGACGAAATGAAAAACTGCTCAAGTAGAATCCTTCATGTTTCCAAACCAACCAAAGATTAAGAAGCATTTCTTCTAAGAAATCACATTTTAGAATTTAGAGTCAAATGTTTTTAGCTTATATAAAAAGTAGGTTCTGGGCATTTTAATTTGAGAAAAAAGTGACTTTTTACCATCGAGATATCATTTACAATCGAATGCTATGTTTCTTATTGAAATTATAAAATTTTTTTTGTAGAATTAATTAGTAGATTTAAAGGCAACCTTAAAAAAAGAAAATTTTCCGTCTGCTGTAAACTACCAGAAATGTATTCTCCTTGTAATATGTAGAGACAGACAATAGGGATGGTGAAAACCACAGCTGGACAAAAACGCAGCAAAATATGCATGTTCAAAATTCAGTTGAAAACATCATATATGTGATGGAAACGTACTCGGCGTTATTTGCCTAGTGGAGCAGAGTTCTGGACCTGGTATCTCTTTTGTCAAATAACTTCATATACGAGCCCGGCGCAGGGGCAGCATCTTCATTCAGAACTTGGGAAAACAATATTCAGGACTGAAATGGGCTGAAAATATTTGTAATGTGGTCTGGTACTCAACTTTTCTCGTTGAATATGTATGCAAGCACTCTCGCAGGTATGTGCAAATTGGTTTGAATTCACCTCCTCAGCACGGCAGCCCTGGTCGTTCCACCCTTTGAAGCCTAAAGTATGAAGGACCATTCAAGTAACAAAATGTAGACTGCAAATAGTTTGCATTTACCACGTACCCGGGCAGCTTTTTCCTCGGGAATTGCTTAGTAGACCAAAGGGCCTTATTATTACGCTGCCGTTGCCTCGCCTATGCAATGGTTAAGGATTGGTTTATTTTAATTGCCACCTCTATGTCCACATGCTGACTTGCTTGTTATTACGTGAAAATACCATTTGGCTGAGTTTCACTTAGTAACTAGTTTCTCCTATCATCTGGGGACTGTTACATGATATATGCACATAACCTACATAAATAGGGAAAATTAAAACAAGTTTAGGGACGCAAGTTAAATTTTGTTCCATGCTGCATATGTGTGCTGCATCGGGTGCAGGTATTGCAGATACGACGCTTAATGAGTTCAGGATTCAAGTGACGCCGATTTTAGAGGAACGGGAGAAGCGGAACTCCTGTACGACAATGAAATTTATATTTCGAAATTTATGAGAGGCCTCCCTCGCGATAGAATTACCACCATACCAGTCATCTAGTTCTGGGGTAAATCAGATGCATCTGAAGCAACGAGCTTTTATTGGTTGATAACAATTACGAAAAGAGTAAGAAAAATATAAGAACAAAGAACAAAGAGAAAGAATTCGATATGACTTCAAGCAGCCCTTTACTTAATTCAGCTTTTTTCGTTTGCATAAGTTATCGTGATCAATTCAGTTTATTTTAATTGTGTTTGTAGTTTGATCTCCTACAAATAAAACTAAATGCTCATGTTCTGTACATTACCTACTTTAATAACACAATTATTTTACCATCAAACATAATTTGTTTTTCCAAAAATTTTCCATTATTTATGAAGACTGAAAACAAAATAAAGTATTTAACGCATGTAGTGGAACACTCTTTTCACGTTTTTAATTGGCAGAGATAGAAATTCCATGGAATTTCGAAGAAATTCGAAAAAAAGCCAGCGTTTCTATCTCAGAACATGGGAAGAAACTCGACGAATATGTGAACATCGTGTAAAGTAGGTCCTCGCACGCTCATATGGGTTTTATTATTTAATTTCCGCACACGAAGGATAAAACAAGAAGGAAAGTTAGTTGAGCCAAATAATGAAATCACAAGTCGAAGAACAACTGGGGGTTAGTTAAATGGTAAAGAAAATAAGGCCGCTGGCGCTGTGCGCTCTCAAACACACCGAATGTTGGCTCAGTGGTGAATTGATAATTGCGTAATAACCGATTTGAATTTCTTCAACATTTGCAAGGTAAATACGCGAAGACAAACGAAACGATGTTTTCCCCAAGTTTCCGTCTTCCATACACTCGTCATGTTAGTGGTGAAAAATGGAAACAAGACGAACATAAACATTACCACCGTCGTCATTACCATTATCAGTGGTCCCTGTGCACACACATTTATAAAAAGTTTGCCATGAGGAAGCCTCAGAGGAGGAATACGACTGAATGGCACGCAACAAGTCCTCTCCCTCAGGATACGAGGTCCCTGTCGACTGGCGCATATTCCTCCGTCAGCATTTGTGATAATCGCAAATTTATATAAAGAGTTCGGGAGGACGGGGAGCGGGGAGCGGGCGGCATGGTTATAAGGCCCCCGGGAGTTAAAATGTAGACATTAAGTTAAACACACACGTCACAAGCTTAATTATTTACGTGACTAAGTTATCGGGAGCCAAACGGATTATTCTGGGTGTTGATACTCACCCTCATGATGAGTGGAGCCCGGAGGTTTAATTACCCAAAATGATGAGTTGAGCCAACGAAAAATGTACGCAGCACTCGTGCACACAACGAGATTTATCTAGCGTACACAACATAACATAGCACAGCATACCCGCCGCATAGTATTAAACCATAAAGGTTCCTTACTCAATGCCAGTCGTGTTCACGTCAGGACGCGAGCTGTTTTATTGCGGCCCAGCATTAACCTCCTCATGGTTCGCAACAATTCCGCAATACACCGACTGAAAACCGGAAAAATATGATTTTCTTGTGATAAACGAACCTCGGAACAAGGGTAATTTCAGCATTTCGCTTTATGAGTGACGCGCTCGGTCTCATTTTACATATTCAGGCGATCTAATCGTTGTTTGTTCGAATGGCTTACACCCGCCCCAAGGCACTCGCTTGCTCCCATTAAAACGAAAGCGCCGCTTGTTTAGGGGCCTCCTGAGAAGACCTCCCTTGGCATGGATTTGCCACCGACAAGCACTATGGTTTTGCGCTTTTTTTCGTGCAATTGTGGCATACGATATGGGGCTTTTCATCATTTTGTCGAACTTTTCAGAAGAAATGTTTCACTCCAATTAGCAAACTTAAGTTGAATTCTCTGAATATAAAACGATCTTTTCTAACAGTCGTTTAGACATATTCAGCACGAGTAGCCAAAACCACTAGGACATGTCTTAGCTAAATGTGTCTTGGTTACAAGGCGTCGAAGCAAATTTCATCGTTCATTTTCGTTAACATACTTCGTTATTTTTTGACTTTAACTTTTTTTTTTATTTAAAGCGCATAAAAAAAACATAGAGTAAGAACATATTTTGTTCAGTAATTTGTATAAATTTGTTCAGTAATTTGTATAAATACCTACCTTAATTTTACACGATATTTGGCGACGCCTCGTAAAGTGTTAGCCCCAAAACTTTCTTTTTAAATGAAAAATTTGCTTATTTTGTAAGTATTCAAAATATCTTAAAATAGATTATCCCTAAGTGTTCTCTTACCCTAAAATCTATCAGTAAAAATACTTGCGCTGTTCTCTCTCTCGCTTACTGTACCAACCAACCTTCAAGAAGGCTGTTGAAATTGACTTATAGTCAGAATTTCCAGTTTATGAAATTCAAAATATTTTTAATGATATCCCTATCCCAGCGAAACTGTTGCGAATATTTTTTGTTTTTGAGTTCGGAAACTTTCATGTGAAGTATGTGCAATATTGCCGATGAATTAAATTGAAATTTCATCCCGCACTTCCGATTCTCGGAAACTTTCTAAAGTTTGCTTCAAATTAAAAAATGTTATGAAGGGAATTTCAATTATTACCCCGGTCCGGTCCAAATCGAGGCCCTGGAAGCGACCCGACTCTCGCCTGAAAGCAGTTAATTTGACAAAACGAAGTTAATTAAAATGTAAAACCAATGCATTTTTGAAGTATATTCGCGGAAACGTGGCAAACGGGTGTTTCGGGAATTCTAGGCCAGAACCCGAAAAAGTGGAGCGGAACCGCATCAGCTTATGGTAGAATAAATAGATATAATCTGAGACCCGAAGGACGTGCATAGAAGCAGACAACATTGCTGGGAATCATCAAACAGCCCTCCGCTGCGCCGAGTGCGCACGATGCCATAATTTTAATGAATTTTACTTTCATGGCGCAAGTGATTCATCTATAGTTAGCGACAACGGAGGGCAGCTCCATATCCTGTGAAATTTTATCGCTTCGTAGCGATAGCAAGGGGATGCCATTTATCAGTTTTATGTCGAAAGCTAGCTGGCATCACAGCGAGGACACTGAGCCAGAGCTCGCTCGATTTGATTATATCTATGCTTCAGTTACAATAGCAGATTTTGGTAGGAAATGGTGCAGGAAGAAGGCTGTTAAATTTGGTAAGTGCCCGGTCTGCGATTGATTGATATTCATTAGTGAAAACAGCGATGCGGAAATACACCGCCAATTTTCCAAGAGGGGTAAATTTCAATTTTGGAACGCCATACTCATCGATAGATAGTGCAAAATGATTCTTCATCGAGGAGGGAGCAAGATTTTGCTGTTAAAGAAAATTATATGATCATATTTGCGAGGGGGAAATTTCTACGATGATTTCTGTTCCGGTCGAAGAAATTTTAGCATATCCGCCCGTTTAAAAACTATTTAATATTCAAATAAGATTTTACCATAGATACATTGAGATTTTAATTTTGTTTTTAAAATTTACAGGAGTTTAAGAAAAACGTTATCCATAACAGTCATGCCATACTGATTATATCATCCCTAGAGCGATAAATAAGATGGGCTTCTCGACATCTACATATAGTGAACACTAAAACTCTTCCAACCGAAATTACGAATTCTAAGCTTCTGCTGCAAACTTTATGATTAATCTGATATCAAAGGCCATAGGAGATTGTCGTCGTATTAAAAGATGCTCGTTAGATGATAACACAAAGATGTCCACATGAAAAATATTATAACAGCAAACAAAAGAGGAAGATGTCCCCTACTGATGACATATTTTTATTAGCATTTACCAAAGAAACTTACTTTTCCTTACTACACCCATGATCCTGCTTATGGTATGGATGAATGTTGTGATTTAGATGACTTATTTTGTTGTAATTGCTGTCCAGTCCATTGCAGTTCTGCTGTGGGCTGTTCTTCCCGGAGCCTGGAGATATTTTCCCTGCTAACGCCTCTAGTGAGCTCAACATCATGTTCACGAAAAAAACCAAAGTGCACTACTTTCACACTATTTTTCTCCTCCAGTAACTTGTTAATTTTAAAAAGCACACTTTTTGGGTCTCTTTTTATCTTTTTTGGCGAATATTTTAAAATCAACTTCACACACTACAGTGAGTAGCAAGTTTTCGCCAACAAGTTATTTAACGTAGTAGCATTTCAAGTCAATATTTTCAACAGGGATCTTTGCAGTTTTAACAGTTTTCTTTATTGTTATAAAGGCTTTTCCATTTTGCAGCTAGAAACCGAAAGATTTCGGTGGTTTTTATAAATGAGTTAAAACGCAATGAACTTAATAAAATTAGGGTCCTATTCTGAGTCTTTTTCATACAACAACAATGACGAGTAGAATAGAGCCCTAAGAAAGCTGTAACATCTTTGATTTCTTGTTGCAAGCTGTAGACGTTATGATACCTATACATATTTAATTTTTACTTATAAAAGAAAGGACCTGCCCTCCTCTCTATGCCCATGTATTCCCCTAAGTAAATGGAGACAATTAATGACAATTTCCCTAGCAAAAGTTCACAACGTTAGAAAACAATATGCTTACTGAAGTGAAGATGTCCAAATTGAAGCAAAGAGTTCTAATTTGATATGTGTTGTATGATTATAAATGTTAGGATACTCCAAGAAGGGTGAGAATAATTAAGGAAATACACCAATATTTTATACAAATTGGAAAGGCCGAACCGAACATCTCTTATCACAAATATTTCAAATAAAAGGCTTGCAGATGCAGTCAATTACTCAATGGGAAATGGACAAGGAATTTGATGGAAACTCCTACGAACCAATTATGTAAAAAGTTTTATTTGGGCACAGGACTGCCCAGCTTTCAGCAGTACTAATTAAAAGCCGGAACGACAGAGCTGTCGATATCTGATTCGAGGGCAAAGTGAATGTTATGCAATCAGTAATTCGACCACTCGCTGACTTCTCTCTACTTAGTTAATCGCTGCTGGAATCTATTATCAGGTTATTGCCGAATAAACCGCATATTTTCCGTGGATTCAGTTGTCTGTTACAACATTGAGAATATTGCGTGACACGTGATTAGTGGTTACCGATATTTTCCTTCCCCAATCTATTTAATCCTGAACCGGCACTGGGTGGAAATTGGAGGAATCACGCTATGCCTGGAAGCACCAGGGGGAATACACTAACAATTTTGTCGAAACGAAATAATCGCTGACCCTCGTCTCTATGGTCGTTCATTTACCTTAAATACTAATTTGAAGCAAAAGTAAAATTTGGGGCAAATTGAATAGGGCTCGCTTCATTGGAGGACCCACCTTCGACGAGGTTTAACAATTTGCTTGGGTTTGGTTCGACGGCGTATGTGCTGAAAGAGCTGGGAGCCAAAGAAAGGTTCTACGTGGGAATATTGATATCTTTGTGGCTTCTAATGGGCAATAATGGTTACCTTTTATTTACATAATGGAAATCGAAATTCCAATGACTTCTTCCATATAAGGCTTTATAAAACGAGAAAATAGATTTTTAGGGATTTCCAATAAGTAGAGTTTCGACAGCGTTTTAACACGCTAACATCTATGCTCATATGTGCTGTTCTACCGGGGTTATCTCAACAACAAATCAAATTAATCAAATTTATGAAGATAATTTTGATAATATAATTTCTATGTTTAAAATAAAAAATATTTTTAAATAGTGACCCATGAATTCAAATCGTAGATAGTAGAACAAAGTTACTTAAAATAAAAGTCAAAGGGACAAATTTTAATTTTAAAAGCGAAAAATTTTACCTGGTGCTTGTTGTAAATTTAAAATGTATAAATGCGGAGAGAGGGTATTAATTCTCGGTAGGGATAATTAACCGAGTCCTTTTATAGTACAATGAATAATTCAAGCTTTAGCAATTCCATTTCCACGTCCATCATATGGGTTATGTGGTTTCATTTTGTGGCGGATATACGAATTGTGTTCGTGAAAGGAGTTCCATTAAGCTGACTAAACTTTTTACTTAATTAAATAATTTTGTATAATTCGGGATTTGTACTTTCAAAATGCCAATAGCACACAATTTTCAGAATGATTGATAAGACATTTTTAATAGGTGGTAATAAATTTTGAATGGAGTGGTAAGAGATGTTTATCTTATTGCAAATTACAACAATAAGTTTATAAATATTTTGGAAAAGTGTGCAGTTGAACTTTGACCTTTGTGAAATTGCTGAGACTTTTCTTTAGCATAGCAGCAGCAGCAAATCACAGTTGCTCTCATAAAAAACGCATATGTTTGCAATAAAATTTTTGACGGATTAATTGAAAGCACTACATTCCAATTAATGTGCTTTCATAGCCAATGTCGAATAAACTGAGTTAGCATGTTGAGTGGCTAAATATAGCACTTTCGACTGACTTATTTAATTTGCACACATTCCAAATTAGCCAACTTTAGAGCGAGTAATAGGTAGCAGAAGTTTGCCCTACAGCTTCGGGCATGGGGTTGCCCTCTCGAAAGTTCACACAGCCATGGGTAGCTAATCAGGCAGAAAAATTGGAAATTATTTGCCATTGGAGTCCTTCATTCACCTTCGACGAAATGCAAAATATTCGAGTAAGTAGGTCGTGCGGGGCCACATGCAGTCGGGGTTCAGCCCACCCCGACGTAATCTTTACGCACCCGGCATGTTTGCAGTCGAACAATCTTTACGAGTATCTATTGCAGAGATCTAACGAACGGGTACGGAATTTTAGATATGAATCAATACGGAGCTCCCCTCTGAATGCAATTTCTGAAATTCATGTGGTTTAAGTAATTCAAATGTTTGCAATGCATTGAAATGCATACCCTTTTCAAATTGCTTTAAAGTGCAGGGAATTGAAGTACGGCACCGGGCTCCGGATAGATAACAAGAAGAAATGGTGAGCTTAAACTTGTTGGTGGAGTGTTTCTAAAGTTCACCGTCAGCCTGCTACGGCACCGGGGGGAGAATGAGAAAACAGAAAAAATCCTTTAATGGTCGACGAATTGAATAAAAAAGAGGAAACTCATCTAAAGGAAAATTCTTAATGAATAATTTATGCCCTCCATTTTCTGTCCTCCCTATCCAAATAGGTGGCAAGAAATAAGCCACCGGCATGTATGAGAGTCCTCTGGAGGTTTTTAATTTGACATCGCTTAGAGATATTCCAGGGAACTTATTCAATGATAAATAGCCTCTTCATGTCAGTGTAAATAGAACACGTGTATGGGCCTGTGCACAATCGTGCGCTCGGGCCCCGGCTCAGACCGGAAGGCCCGGGCTCGGGGGCGGCTCGCAAGTGTCTCGGGCTCCTGCTCAATGTACCCGGAGATATTTATGTAAAGGAAAATTACACGAAATAAATTTCTGGCGGCGATACATGCTCTCCGCCAGAGAGTCCCGACATCATTACTTGGGGCTCCACTCCGCAGCGCGGGGAATCAATTTTTCAGAGCTTAACTTCCAACTTTCGAGCAATTCTCGGAAAGTCGTGATATTTATGTCGTCTAACTCAATCCCTTTGAACTACATCAGTAAACGTCTACATAACAAGTTGATTTACAGTCTGCGAAATTAAGCAACAGTCGGCCGATTCCGACCGCTGTTACCCGACTGTCGGAGGGGGGACGACCTAATGGCTCTGTTGTGAAAAACACAACGCAAATGGTGAAACTTGAAATCCTAAAATCCTTAATTTGGCATAAAGTGCCTTAATAAAGTCGACTTATGGCCGAGTGGATGGCAGCGGAAAAAATCGTACCCAAATGGCGCCTTTGCTTTTCCGTTTTTGTTTTTGCGCCCCGTGCAGAATGTTCAAAAACATCAATCATCCTTAAATGGCTTTTTTACGTAAAGCATGCTTAGCAAACAAACACAGTCCACGCGGCGAGGGACGGCTACAAACAGAAGCGGGCAGGTCCCAGGACCCGAAATAGGGCCGGTTGTGTCGACTGTCAACCCGAGTCGTGCCAACCGGGAACGAGAAGTGACTACTATATTTATCCGGGGCTCCGCGTAGCAAGCCGGGTTTCGTGCGGAGTGCAGTTAATTTGAATTGATTGAGCAATCACGGAATGAGCCGATGCTCCGCAGGTGGAGCAGGTAAAGGAACGCATGTTTACCATTACAAGGCCCGTCGACTGATTGCTCCTTCTGGCCGAATCCATACAATTTATCGAATTTTTGCCGAAACATAAATAATTCACGAGGATAATCTAATTACTGAATAAATTATCAAGGCTAGGGCGCGAACAAAGGTCGGTTAGGACCTGATCGGGTCATTCGACAAATTACGCGGATCGTCTGATCTTTACATCTGCGGCTCCGTGCGACTCCGCGCGACACCGGCCGTCCGGGCAAACAGCCCTTTAAACTTTATGTCACGATTTCAATTAATTGAATAAACGTCCTGCTGCCACTGGCGGTAACTGCGAACGCACATATCGCTGCCGAATTGCGTCGGAACGCAAACACAGAGAGCACGAAAACATTCAATTTCTCGAGTCGGCGAATCGGTGCACTTGTCACACTTTTTCACTTATCGCGTGCGGCTGACGGGGAGGGACCTTCCCGCGGATCCTGGACTCCAGGCTCGGGCTCCTCGGGCTTGCAGATCCGCACCGCTTGCAATACGTCTCGACGTCGGAGCGTCACTAACGTCGGGTATCCATCACGGCACGCCACGTCCGAGACTACTCTAGGTACTAAGCTGTAGTTTGGCTTACAACTCCGGCGGATCCGACCTCCCAGTGTAAGTTTGCTCGTAACCCCCCATTTCGAGTTAAGTGGACAGAGTCAAAGGTACCCCGTGAGCACGCCGCACGGACACATCCAGGCGCTGGCGGAGAGAGCCCCCGGAATGAGCCCGAAACTGAGGTTCAATGGATCCAGGGGATGTAAGCCGGGAACATCTCCGGCTACATACGCCGGGACATTCGCATGCGCACCCCGGCCAGGACTCTCGGGACATTTCCCCGCTTTACAGAGGTAACGCAGAAATCACTCTTCCGAAGGACGACGGCACAAAGCTGCGGCCCCGCACGTCGACATGGATCAAGTTATACAACAGGTTCGTTCCGTGGGAAGACGTGTGGCCATATTTGCCTGCAAGGAACAATGCAGGCGGCGCGGCGCGCTCCGCATTGTACGACAACACAGCGACACAGCAGCATAGGAGCATAGTTGCATAGCCGAGCAGCAGCAGCATAACACAGCATAGAGCCAGAATGGCGAACGGACCAGAAAAGCTGGAAATTTTCTGGGGGAAGGAAGCAGTTAAGCTCGGGTTGTTTTTGCCTGCATTCGCCAGCGGAGCATTTCTCCTTGAGGGCGCACACATGTGATTTATTGCACTCCGCCGGGAGCAGGCCCTGCAGCCGGGCTAAGCTCCGGACGAAAGGCGCAAACCCGAGAACAAGGAGCCGCCACTGCACCGGCCCTGAAACTATGAAAACTCCACATAAGGGCAGATAATTACGAAAGAGATTTAAAAGTAACCACTAATTAAGCTTAATCCTGCCGGCCAGCCCGCTCCTCTGTAAAGCTATTAACAAAAAGGGACATCAGCGGGATGAGCTTCAAATCTTTTCCAAATGTATGGAAACCAGAAAGCTTGTGTATGTGGAGCAGGACACACATCAGGGCTAAGCTTTTGCAGTATGGTCGGGCTGTCCACGTTGCTCTGGCCCCTAATCCCTGCCCACTTTCCCTAAAGGAGTTTAGCAGAAATTCCATTTGTTTGCATTAATGTTAACATAAGTCTTTTTTAATCCTTGGGTTGAAGGAGGGCTATGGGAAATGAAACCGCTCATGCATTTAATACACGCCAAGAAAACTCGGCTGGAGATTTTTTCAGCTTCGCAACTTTCCTCGCTACAATAGTGAGCTCCTCCAGGCTCCGGGGGCTCCATCTCCTCTCGGGCGGCCCGGCGTCGTTGCCACATACGAGGGATATGTGAAGCAATCACAGCAGCAATCTGAAACGTTTATGAAATTTTAAGAAGGTCTATGCAGGGCGATAAGTCGCGCGTGTGCCTTATTAATGTAAACAAAAGTGGCGACCGCAAATGAATTTGCTGAAAAGAGCGCTCCTTTTCAATGCCGCAGTCCGCCTCGAAATATTAATTTTAATAATAACGTACTTTATTTGAAGAACTTAATAAGGCTCTCACCTTACAGTGTACCTACATTCACTTGCTGAAAGAAAAACCCCATGTTTTTTCGATTTAATTTAGTTAAAACTTAAACTTCATTAGCAACTGATGTATAGAAAGCTATGGACTAATCGATTTGTGTTAAGGCAAAATGCAGACAAAAAAGAGAAGAATATAGTTTGGAGAAAATATCAAAAATTACTCCGGAGGCCAAAGTCTTTAGTGGATATGGACAAAAGTATGTGTTTGCGAAATTTCGTACGGGTGCACTGATTTATATTAGGAAAATTACAAAAGATTTTTAAATAATTTTTAATTTCCTATAATTTATGTATCTTAGTATTAGTACAAGTTTTAGCTCAACTGGTCCAGTTAATTCGAAAATATCCGTCAAGGTTTCTTCTCTGATGGAGCCGTAATTAACTCCTTTATTATCATTTATACACCGATTCCCTGAGAGCTTTACTTAGATATTGATGATCTGCTGCCTTTCTTATAGCATGTGCGTGCTTAAAGATTTCAGCTGCGATCTGTTATTTCCCATTGTAGCGAAAACGCAGCCTTCATATGCCATGAAGGGAAGTCTAATCGATTTCTCAATTTCTTAAATGATAAAGGAAGCAGGCGTGGGACGGAAAAAAGAGCCTTGCTACGAAAAGGACTCGAAGCGGCTGCTTCACCAGCCTCCTGTCAGATACGGCCCTTTTGAGCAGCGAATACACAGCCAAATGTGAGTAGGTATATTCATGAAGAAGGCTTTACAACGAAGATTCCTTAAGTCCCTTTGGAAATGAGCAAGGCTTCCTTCGCCGTCTCCGTTGCTGAAGGGCCGTAGAAGAAGTACATTACCCAATTGAGAAGCCTGCTCAATTGAAAAGGTCTCAGCGAACTAGGCGAATTAATAAACAATGTCCCGCGTGCAAGGACACCGACCGAAGTGAAGCACCATTTGATTTAAGGAAAACAATGAGAAAAGGAGCTCCTTTACAAAATACACATCAAAATTAATTAAATCCTTTTTTTAGCAATACTACTATAAGATGACTGCATTTTGCCGTAAAAATTGTTTTTGTATTCCCGAATAAAATTCAAAATAAAGAAATTTGTTCAAGCAGAGTATTTTCATTTATATAGGTTTAACGTTGTACTTTTACATTGTCTTTTAACAAGTAAGGAAGAACAACCCGAGTAAAATATGCTCTTACCAAATATTTAGCCAAGCAAAAAACATGTGCTTAAATATTCGAAGTATCTTTTACCATTCCTCACATGCCCACATATGACGAGTAATATGAATAAAATAAAGCATTATTGACACTATAGAGGAGTCATAAAATTTAAGTGGACGCGTAAAAAAGTGCCCCGCACCTATGTGCTCTGACCGCTGCTGCAAATAGCACAAATGAATATATTCACCATTTCCTAGCTTCTACGTATTTTTCCAGAGCCCTTACATGGCTCAGCATCCCCTAAGGTTTAGGGGAGGATATGGGCGTCTGTTTTTGTCAGTTTCACTACAAATAAGAAATTAGGTCCCACTTGAGCGCACATAAAGTGCTGTTCGCATTATTCCAACCACACGCTCCTGCGATAAGTATTTTTCCTTATCAACCGCAGATATTAAAGTAGAGAATGGCAGCTTCGCCTGACAGAAATGCCAAGAGTTTTCGGAAAGAAAACGGGAGAATTGAGTTCGGGTCACTGAATGTTTAAAGATAATTCTTTCAGTTTCACTTTAAAGCCATTAGAACTTGTTCTTTCGTCTTGAACAATCACACTACGAATGGATATTTCCGAGGGGGTTGGTATCCGATTCACATAAAAATTGAGATCTTGCAAGAATAAAGTCTCCAAATTTCTCTGCAGCGTTTCTAATCTTTTCTTGCGAATTTTCCTTTTTACAATTTTATTTGACATCATATCAAACTTGTGACGTTTTTTTGGTTCGGAGCATAATATTAATAAAATGGCCCCAAATAGCCCCAAAAGAAACTTACCCTAAACTTGACAAACACGGATCTCGCTCCTGTTTTTCTGGTAACCATTCAATGCCTTTAAAAAAATGCTTTAGAAAATTTCGACGAATATTTTTTTATCATAAAATTTTGAGCACACACGTTAGAACACACTAAAATTTAACATTGCAAAATATGATTAAACGAATAAAACTTAATTTTCGGATACACTAATTAAACAGTCATTTTCATATTGTCCTCAGTTCCTACTGAGATCCCTTCAGACAATATCCTAAGTCTACTCAATTGAAGGATTTGTGCCTGTCGGTACGGAGTGCAAAGCGAATGTTTACAATTGTATCAATACGGAGCGAATATACACGAAACGCAGGTTTTCTTCTTCAACGAATTTATTATAAAGCCCCCTTCTGTGATAATCGTAAAAAGTTTTAGAGCTGCAGTTCCGTCTAATGTGTTTCGGTGAGCATTTTAAACACCTGCAGGGAATATGCCTTATTCGGTCTTTTCTCTGGCTGCAAACAAACAGTCACCTTAAAGTTAGGAAGTAGATACTAAAAGGAAGTTTCCACTTTCCGTTGATGTGTAGGTAATACCACCACCGGAAACTCTTTGATATATTTAAGCGTTTCATCCAAAATATAATCATATAAAACGAATAAAAGCGCTACTATATTCAACGAGAAGTAAATTATACAGGGTGTCCATGGGTCTTTAACAAAGTCGTTAACTTCGAGGCCACAAACTTTGATATTTTTTATTCTGATTTTTTGCAAAAAATTGTAGCAAAGATGTTTCCAGTATGGCTGCCGTTTTCTCGCAACAAAAAAATGTTTTTAAATTTTATGGTTGACTTCTCATTTCGTAAAATATATTCATACTAAGCTTTACTTGCCAATTACCTATCCTAAAAGTTGGCGAATGTAGCGATATTAAAAATGGTACGTTTTTACTACCAATTTTTTTACTTAAGAAAAGAGATAATGCTATTGCATTTGGATAGTGATTTTTGGAACAGCCTATATACATATTATAAAAAATTTGTTTCAATAGTAATTTGCCTAAATATGTCTATTGAAAGCCATATAAATCGTCCCAATAGATGTCTTAAGAATTCTAAGAAAGCAAAATGTTGTTGTTGATTTTTACGAAGGAAATTTTCTTTCTAAATTTTCTCCACAAAATCAATTATACTTTTGATTTTGAAACAATCAATTAAGTTGCTTTTGTTGAAAGTAAAAAACGAAATCTGCGAAATCCATCACGAAAATAATAAAGTTTGTAAAATGAATACATATCCATATTTTTGAGATGATCTTTCTAGAAAAGAAAAGTTCTTAAATAAAAATTAAACATGAATCCTTTGAAGCGATCTTTTTAACTATGGTATTTGGTTGTTTTCATATTAACTTTTTTTATTTGATTTCTTTTAGCTTTTTTCTTAATTAATCATTTTTTGTAAATAGTCAAAATTTCGAAGAAATATAGCTGAAGATGGTATTTTTGATATTAGTACCCTTTTTTTAATAAAATAAATTACGCGAGAAAATAGACTGTTTTGAAACAGTTTTTAGTATCTTAGTATATCTTTCGAATAGGAGTGCGCTGTATTTCATTGGTGGACGACAAATATTAGCTGTTCAAACAGCAACTAATGACAGTCCTGTACCTAATTATTCTCACATGCACGAGGACATCCGTCTAAACTAATATTTAATTGCAAATATTAATGTTTGCGCCAAACATGCGGGCACATCCAATTGCCTTGCTGCTTTGACTTTGTCACAGAGCATTATTAAGAGTGCTCGTGTACTCCGGTGGGCAAAAAATCGATAGGGCCATCATAGATTTTAATATTGCCTTTCATCCCCTTGGTTACTTTCGAACGCGTTTTGTATGAAGCCTCCGCCGCCACCCGCCGCCGCGCCGCTGGAAACAATTCCGCCCAATATGTCCTGATAAAATTGCGGGTTTAGGGCCGTTCAAAGTATTGGGAAAAGTCGGAGTAATGAGTAAGTACACCTTCACTCCAACATGCACGGCATAAGCCGCAATTAAGGATTATTAAGGTTCGAAATATTTATGTAAATTGCTTTCCTATTTAAGGTGAGTCGAGGCGGGCACGGGGCTTAAGTCTCCTTGATGAACTGTCTCATTAATAAGTCCCCGTTTAACCTGAGATGGAAACGAACGGCTGCGGGGCCGTGGAGCACCCCACTCCGGTTATATGCTTATCAGATAGGCAAAGACCCGATAGCACGAATACCGCGCAGAACCAATCAATTTCAGCAAAATGCCATAAATGTCATGTTCTGCGACGTTTTTAGGGTACTTGTAACAAGGCTTACATCAAAGGACAACAAGCAGATCAGCCAGTCGTCAGCTTTTATTGATCCACGTGAGCGAGCCGTGTGCGATGCCGTGTACCCTGAGTAAGTTGCCTTTGCCACGCGAGCATAATAACATGATATTTGCCCCATTAGAAATATTATACCCCGGCAGCCTTTGAGGAAGCAATCTGGTCTATGACCGGCAAAAATGCAAGTACCTCGACTTCCAGCGGAATTTCGACAGGACGACTGGGTTACCTTATTTCCACCGATTTCATCTGCTTAATTGGAGCAATTTGCGTGCAGTGGAAGGTCTTTTGGCGGTCGTTGGTTGCTTGTAGCCGACTTATTTGCACCTCAATTAATAATATCTAGGATTCTCGAAATAGAATTGAATTCCACTTTCAGATATAATCTGAACTAAAAATAAAACCTTAGGCAGTCGTCGACTTTAGGTTTTAAATCCCCAATTAGTGGATTTTCATGTGATGCAATTTACTAAAATAACTTAAAGTAGTAATAACTGAGGCCTTACTATCAGATACCGAAAATAATCGTTATTTCTAAAATTTAAAACAAAAAAATCATCACTTTATATTAACCTTAAATCAATTATTTCATTTGTAATCTTATTTAAATTCAATAATACTTTGCAGAAATACATGAAGGTGCAAATTTTGGGATAGTTTCGATTTGACACCTTTAAATTTAATTTCCACTTCATTTTATGTGTCCTACTTATCCCAGAATATTTTATCACTTCAAATCGATCAAAAGTTATAAGAATTTTTCAGAGGCGTATAAAACAAAGGAAGCACAATAAAAGTACACCTCGATAAAAGTTATGGGAGTAATATCGCCTGAGTTATTATCCAGTGACCCGCCCTTCGACTGTTGTGCGGGTGCTCTGAACGCAGGGTGACGCGCCTACGCATTTCCTGTTCCGTGCACGAAACAAATTGCACTTGTCTGGCTAAGAACGAGGCCATTTACTTTTGGATGGACTTGGACTTTATGAATGGGAATAAATTGAAAGTGTGCCGCGCGGGCTCCCCACCGGGACTGCGGGTATTTTTCACCTTTCGCCGCTGCATGGACGGAGGGCGAGAGCGCCGAAAGTCGCCGGTGCGGACCAGGAGTGGAAAATTGTGGACAGTAATCAAGAAAACGGGGAATTATTTGCTGCGATTTATTTAAGAGCACTCAGTTCCTCATTCATCAAATGCGCCAGATAAATGGCCTGCCCGTCTTTGATGGCCAACTGAACTCTGCACTTAATGACGATGCGATTAAGTCATTAGTCTTCTATTGTAGGGCATCAGTTTCTTGTGGTGGTGCGGTGTAAGTGGAGTTTGCAGAATGTCATCCTCTAGACAGGTTGTAGTGAATGAATTCGACTTTGCAGGCTAAATATTCGTCTTCAGGTGTGGGAACAGTGCCAGGGCGAATACAGGCGCTCTGAATCTGTAGTGTAATGCGAGTATCTTCCATTCGATGTTTCATTAAGGGCTTTGTCTACTGTCTGATATCAGATTTATTGTTCGCCGGCGCTTCTGCTAATGAACCAAACTGATGCCCTCTCCCGTAGTTTTGAGGCTTACGGGCTCACTGCGATCATCCATCATGCAACACCACCGTACCTTCAAGGTGCTGCAAATTTCTGAGACGTGGCGTCATTGTTCTTCCTTGTTAGAATGCATAACGAAAGGCTTTTGATGTGTCTCACTCTGGCAACATCAAGTTTCCCTCCTCGGGTCTGCATGAATGTTGCATCTGACACGTTCGTAAATGCTGAGACTCCACCAGAAAGGAACTTTCGTATGCGGCTTACATAAAATGTGCAGACGTTCACATTAAGCAGGGGTTTTGAATCCAACCATGCTGATGCGTGACGCCCCAAAGTTACTGCATGAAACTTCAACCGCCCTGGGATATAAATGCGTCTCGAAAAGTATTTTTGTGCAAGCATAAATGAGGGATTTTGGCAATGCTCATCCTGAAAAGCTACCAAAAATGTTGATTTCTGTGCCAAAAAGCCATTGTTGCGCCACTCTCGGGAGCATTGGAAGATAACTTATCGCCGTTTCGCAATCAAAATATGTATTTATAATAATTTGCTAGAACATGAACAATAAAGGAAGGGAAATGAGTTGGTTCTTGTCGTTATAATTTAAGGATATCCTATTTTATTATTTTATTCTTAATTTATAGAATTTACAACTTCCAATTTTGAATTATTATAAAGGAAAACTTTAAAGTCGAGTTGACGCCATTTTTTATTTGTAATTATGTAATTAAGAAACCTCTACAATATTTCTTTAGATTAATGTGCCTTAAGCAATTTATACGTATTTAAATAAAAAGCCTGCTTAAGCTATCCCTTCATATTTAGAGTATTTTCATTATTTATTTGCCTTCTACTATAGTAAAGAATAGTACAATTTACAAGTAGTTACACCGGAAACCCCTAAAAATCTCATAATGCAGAAATAAATTGTAAAGAGGGTCTCTGCTTCAGACGGTCGCTTACAGGTAACTTGCAATCCTTAATTAAAGCTAATCCATTTTTACTTCCGGATAAGGGAAGTTGCAGTGGCGAAAATTCAAGTCATGCATGAATTCCTCGAAGTAATTAGTCGTAATTGCTATGGAAATAGATGCAGAGTTTGCTTTTGTAAGTAAACCTCGATTGTATATTTCTTCCAAACAACGCAACGGGGCGTTTATGAGAAAAAAAGTTTTGCCCGCGTTATTATCAGAACAAAATTTAGTATGGTAAGGTTATGAATATTTCAATTTATTTTTTCCACTCCGGTAGCTTAGTGAACTAGTCAAATTATGTAAGATAATGTTGTTTTAGCTATATTCCTTCACTGATGCTTATGGTAAAAATAAGTGCTTATGTACTAAGTCTACTAAAGCTTTAGGAAAAACAGTTATAAATTATAATATATAGGTATGCTTAAGCTTTTATCTTAATTGATATTTAATATCGGTAAGCAATCCCTACCTACTTAAAATATTGGTTTAATTTTGCATTTGAAATATTTTTTAACTCTTCATTTTTGAGGTTAAATGTACCTACATATAAAAGAAATTCTCTATGCTATAGATTGTAGACAGATTAAAAAAGGAAGCTATTAAGGTTAATTTGTATAAAATACGTATACTTCCCAAAAACTTGCATAAAAAGAAAGACACATCTTCGAGACTAATTTCGATTTTATTAGGAACCATAAGAGTCGTCACGAAGATCTTAATTTAGTGGAAGTTCAAAGCACGAAATAATCTTACATCCAGAAAAAACGGTGCGTGGGTGGTTGTATCAAGAGTATCTTTGATATTTACGTCATATTTCTGCACAGTGTATTACCCTTGCGGATAACTCTAAGATTTATCATTCGCGCGGCAAAAATTAATTATCCTTCAGCGCATCTAAAACTCAATTGTGTTGTACTGAATAAAGGGCGCTCATTTATCATGTCTGTATTTGAAGGAGCATCGGCGTGAATTAAGGCGATTAAGGCCTAAAAGTACCGCAAATGTTCCCATTCAATTACGATAATGTATCCTGACATGTCACATTACAAGCACGCCATCTGAGCTGTGTGTGCATAGCTCCTACAGGAAAACTTTCTAAAAATTCAACGTATGAAACGAACACAAATAATGTCTGCAGATCACACCCACGTGAAGCCAGTTAAGTGCACAAATCCTTCAAAAAATTTTCCTGGGAAGTATAAGAGCAAATCATTTTTCATGCAGGCGAACATACACATAAAGGCGGACATATAAAAGCAGAGTGTTTCCTCCTAATATGTTTTACGAGTCATTTTTACGGAGGAAAATAAAATATGAAGTAATAACGGAAGGCAACAAAAAGTACAGGGAAGCATACGCTGGCACTTGTGAACACAAACCAGCCATCAACTTCCAAAGAACCACATAAAAGGACCCGAGGCGAGTAAATCAATCCAATAAACTACGGACAGTGCAACAAGTGTTTTCCCACAGTAAGGAGTCTACGCAACAAAAAATCGTAACACGAATGATAGCAATGATGAGGTGATGTGTGGTGAGCGGCAGAACGGAAAACGTACAATAAAATATCGCTGGATGCGTTAGGCAACATAAATACGACTTATTAATCCCTAGATGACAAGACGGCAAATTCTACTCGGAGGACACACAAAAGCTCCTTTCCAGCCGGCGGTTTTATTTAGGTTCCTTCAGTAAGCAAGACGTGACACAAACGGCACTACACCACAATTATCGACGCTTGTGATAACACACGTCATCTTTCTTGGACAAGACTTCAAGACCGAAAACTCCAAAGACACACACGATTGTACGGACGAACACAAGCGCTCAAGACAAAAGATTGTGGCTAACTAAGCAGCTTCACACGTCGCCGTCGTTCGATTTTGACACCCCCAAGGACTGTCTTTTGATTGCGTCCAACTGAATCGATCAGTGAAAAAGTTTAAAATTAGCATGCGGTTGATAAGAGGACGCCGGGCCCCAGCCCAGAGACGTACGGTGACTGCGAATCGTAAAAAGTCCGATAAGTCGGCCAGACTTATTTTTATTCCTTTAATAATTATTTATATCCAAATCGATTGATCGGCTTCTCCGGAATTTTCTACAAATTCTCAGCGAATGATTTTCGTAGTGCAGGGAATAGATGAAAACTTCACGGAAGTTGAATTCAGCAACTCTCTTAAACTGTATTATTAGTCACGCCGTAGTGTTTTTTTTAAAGTTAGAATGCTGATAACGAACAATCGTCGCTACTTCATAGTTAAGAAGCTTTGCTAGAAACTACATACATATATGCAATCGACAATTTATGACTATCTGAACTGTTAGTCAACGCAATGATGATTTCTTTCAAAATTATATTTCGCTTCATTTGATTTCATGCTTTTCAATATTGGACAAAGATTTAACACTAACACATCATTACTTTTACTTTTTGAAGCTTTAGGACATTAAATAAAAAGCCTTACTGGTTTCGGTTAACTAAAGATGAAATAAAAATAGATTTTAATAATTCAATCTTTAATGCACACACCTTCAGTTCAAATTAATAATGCAAAACTGGATTCTAACTCCAGTAACAGAAAATCAAACTATATAGTGCCTTTTAAATCTTAAAGTGTGAGTGTTTCTATTAAAGATAGTCCTCTCTTAGTAAGAACTCTTTTTTTCTTCATAAATAACGTCCCTTTAACCTTACATGTATGTATGTATGTTCATTTATTTTGTATGAAGGCGAATCGCTCGTAATTAAATGGGCCCAAAACGGAATGCGAGAACAATTTCCTTTCGTTTCGCTTTCTTGCTTTCATTTCCTTACTTCACTCTTAAGGACGTCCAGTAATGACGAAGTCTTTAAACGTTTTAAGAGATTTCGTTTGCTAATCCATTAAAAGGATATTTAAAGTACAAGCGTGAATGGTAATTTAAAAATTGTCCTTTTAAGGAGCGCGGGTAGTTTCAAAACTAATCAAAACCACATCAAAACAATTCAGTATAGAAAAGCCTAGTAATTATATTTATATATGTGTACACGAAATTTGATTTTCCTATATAAGCAAGGTATGTACTTACCTCATTAGACCATAGGTCATGACATTTTTATTTGGCACCAGTTGTCTGCGACAATAACTTTTATCTCTTCAACTGTTCACATTATTTACAAGTGTAGCTGATAATTAGGGAGAAATAAAAAACTCTCTTCCGTTTTTTGATGCCTTAAAAGAAATGGTGTTCATGATAAAATTATAATTGAAGAAAATTAAAATAAAATCATATTTCTTTTCACAACCTAATAAAAGTAAAAAGTGCGAAATACAAATGTTCAAATGACTTATGTTCACTCATAACACCAAAAAATTCCCCAAATCATTTAAATTAACAAATTACATTGAGTAAATATTTTTCGTGGACGCTACTGCATTTCAAGTGAAATGTAAAAGTAATGAAAACACACGTAATAATTGCTTATCTTCAATCTGTGACCTTATAACTGATAACGCACTAATGAGTTGAGGTTCGGCTTTTCCGATTTTAGCTGGAAACATATCAAATGCACTTCGTACGACGTCAACTCCAATAGATTACAAATCGTTCGCCAACATGTCTAAATATTTGTTTAGATGGTCGTGCGATGATGAGCCATGTGTTGTTGCTTTCGAGAAAACATATGATAGATAATAAGAGCAATCTGGAGATGACAATTCCTCCCCTAATATGTTTTGCTTTCAATTTTCCAGAGAAGTAGGTGATAAGACGTGAGGCTTTTAAGAAAATTTCATTGGTAGTAACAACAATTTAAGAACAAAAACAAATTTCTAGTTTTTAGATTTTCTATGAAATGCGGTGAAATAAAAGAGACTTCGTATGCTTGAAATCACGAATAAATTATCAATTAAGTTAGACAATTTAAATGCAAATATAATTACAAAAAGCAAGTGTCTTATAAGACAATTTTTCTACACACAGAATTTTTTAAATTATACCTTAGGTTTTCGATCTGGAAGAGTTGCTGGCACTGACACTACTCATTTTCATTCTACCGAAAAAGTTTCATTACTATCGAATAGATGAAAACAGCAACACAGGTGTAAACAATCATGTAGTCTTCGTTGGGATTTATGAGTGGTTTTACAATGAGCTCTAAAAACAAGGAAAATTGCGAGCTCTTTTAGTGGTATGAGGTTCTTTTTAATGTTTCCGGGAGGCTATAGGCAGGATGCGCCTCGCCTCTTTGCCGGGGATTGTCGAGGAGTGCTTTGATGAAAAGCACAACTGAAGTAGTGCGTCAATATTTGCGTAAGTCAAAGCTACGACAAAGGTTTGAAATTATGCATATCGGCAGTTTGCATCCTGGTGAGCACCGTCCTCTCCCATCCCGGCATGCACGCCCCGGACCCTCGGACCCTCAAAGCATTTGCCCTGAACTTGAACCTCTTGCAAAGGGAAACCGTTTCCAGTCCGGCCTCCGGCGGTGCATCTTATATCCACCGTGCGGCAGGCTGCAATATTTTTATTTTGCTGCTCTTTAATGTATCTCTGCAATTTGCCTTCTTGTTGAGGCTGTTTGCCATGAGGCCTCGCCACAAGCACAGGCGGTGGTGTTAAGTTCGTTCCGAGTAATTTATTGCACCCGCCTATAGCCGTAAGCAGTATCAGTAAAATGAGCTACTCGGAAGCGATAAAGCACTGAAATTTCTTCGGAATACACAGGTCCCCACAAAAACCAATTTCAACATAAATTAAGTGACATCGAGTTACTGGAAATGCAGAAAATTGTTTTTCCTGAAGTTTTCCGTCTCCTGTTCAATTTACTGTATTTCAACCGAGACGGAAAAGTTGTTGGAACAGTTGAATGGGTTTTTGTACCCCGTACATTTGACACAACTTGCGGCTCGGGCTTGCACACAAAAAGGCGAAAATAAGATGAGTTTCTGACATTAAAATTACACATGTTTTTCTTCATGTGGGACCGACAAAAATCTCCAACTTTTCTAAACAAACGGACATAGCGTGTTATTTCATAATGGTGGTTTAACGAAATTTGGGGATTTATTGATTGTTGCTTCCGTTCTTGCTTCCTAATTTTAAAGCTGTATAGACACAAAATGCCTTTAACTGAAGGACCTTTTTAGGGAATATTTAAACATTCGTTTTCATTAATTGTTCTCCTCGGGGGTTCCAACGTGTCCTATGGAAATAAATGAAAACCGCCTCCTTTTTTAATAAAACATAACAATATATGTATCTTAGGTGGATAATCTGTTATATTAAATCATTCCATTTTTAATTGTTTTAGGCAAAACTTCTCTCTTCAGCCCTCAAACAAGTAACAAGAAATCGAATTCAGTATTATCTTTAACTCAGTTTCTTTAAACTTGATAAGTTACTTACCTACATTACTGCTAACTAAGGCATATTACTTTTTTAATAAAGTAAGCAACTTAAGTAATTAGTTTTTCTTAAGGCCAAGAATTTAAGTGCCTAATTACTTTCAAGGAATTATTGGAATTAAATATTCCAGAGTTATGCGTGCATGTTTGAAGTGGTAAGGAACATTTCCTCTAACACATGCACACTGCTTCCGTGTGTTACAAAGTTATGGCCGTAATGTTTAAATTCAGTTGAAAACAAATTTGGAGTTAAATACATATTTTCCCTGCATATTCAATTGGGAAATAAATTTATTTTGGTTTTAAAGCAAATCCTGGTATATCGCACGCAAGTGTGGCGTGACATGAATGCCTCTCTTGTAAAAATTTCTAGAGCCGCATATCTCTATCAGTGGCGCAATGCAAATTTCCCACAATATTACAGGCATTCATTTTGCATGCCACAATGCTTAAAATCCTATATTGAATACGAATTAATGCAGATGTAAACTAACGCGCTTTAAATCGTGCCACCGCGGCGGGGTAAAAATCAAATGCCCGCGAAAAATCATGTTGCGTGAATTCGTGCGACTACTTAGCATAATTTATTCGAAACTTTTGTGTATGTTTGAAAATTCTCACTTATCCGGTTTGAAAGGAAAGTGTAGTAGATACTACATGTGTATTAGTCCAGCAGATAAATGGCCCAGTACAGCATGCCAACACCACATTATCCCGTGGGACCTAACCACTTCTACATTTCGATAGAAAAAGGAAAAGCTTCGGAAACAGAATTTGATTTCCCAGTGGAAATCACTTTATCAGAAATCATAAAATTTGCTGCCAATAAAACGCTGCAAATGTTCGCATTTTGAACTTTTCTTCTTTTACTGCCCTCACAGGGTATATGTCTCTGACCCAGAAAATTTGCTGCTGGAAGAAATAGGAAGTTTAAGGGAACTTTTTCATGAGGGATACATGTGGAACCGTAGATTATGCACACTTCGCATGAGTTGTGCCACCTAAACGCAAAAATGGTAAAAGTCACCTAAATCACAAGTTGTAAATTTGCTTTTTGCACGTATTCGGTTCCATCTTTTTATTGGATTGAAGCCCAGATTAAGGTACCTAAACCAATCTTAAAAGTGCACGTACTGCAAACCTTGACATCTTCTTTATTGATTCCTTGGAATTCAGGTATTATGATACAAACGTGTTTTTCTAATTTCCATATCCAATAAAATTAAATTAAAAAATACTTATATGATTTTCTATATACCTATGTTCCTTTGGGTACCTTTATAAAATAAATTGATTACAATTTATAAAAGCATTGGGGAAAGTATTATCATTTCAATAAAACAGCAGTTAAAATTAAAAAAAAAAATACCCCAATTCCCGAGTCGTCCAGAATCCACACCATGACAATACTGCAGAGTGATTTAACAGATTTCCCAACTTTGTAATGGCCAGAGGAGGAGGGCGTTCTATTTACGTGAGCCGAGGTATTTTGTCTAAAAACTCAATTTCACTTCCGCTGTAATATAGCAGAATTAAGTGGCTTAAAATTTATTGAGCCATATGCTTTATGTCCAGCAGTGGGGCTCTGTCCGCAAACTAGAACAAGCAAAACCCCAGAAATAATTAAATGAGGCGCAAACTGGCAAGTAAACTAGAGAGCCGATTTTCTCTGCCGAAATTAATGAGATGACGGTGCAAAAACATTTGACGGGCAGCTGAGCCGACGGATTAGGGGAGAAGCCCTGCGGATACGCCCTTCATGGGTACGTCCGCTTACCTGCCGAAAAAAGCATATACTTCACTATCTGCGGACTGAGTTATGGTGCGATTTTTAACGCCACAATTTAGAAATATTTCTCCCTTCCAAGCCATTTCTTCCGGGCCATATGCCACAAAATTGCTCTACGAAACCTCAATAATAAAATTTCGGATATCCTTGCGGCTCGAAATAGCAAGAAGTGAAAGGATACAAAAGACGTATCATCAATGGAATTCCCTCTTATTTGTGGGAATATCATGCCCAAGTGCACAGGCCCAAATGAGCGCCGGATAGACATTTTCTAAATTTCTTTTTTACTGCGCACGTAAATTCGCCACGCTCAGAGATTCGCCCACTGAGGAGTCCTCACGTAGAGAAATCGCAGAATAATTGATAATAACATCAGAGACAGGGATTTGATAAGGCATTTGTTGAGAATGTAATTGATTCTTGTATAAATTGTCAGGCATTGCAAGCTGCCTGAGTCATCGAAATGTCCTGGGAGTCCGCGCTGAACAAAGATTTACTTTCAACAATGGGAGCTGAACGAAGCAGAAACTAAAGAATACGACGAGTGGCTACTCACTGCATTTCCCCCACAGGAATTCTTTTCTTGGAGAACTTGGGCGGAACTCAAATAATTAAAAATCCATTCCACCCGATGGCACATTATTTCCAATTTGAGGAAAGAAGCAACGCTGATGTTTCAGCAGCCTCTCCGGATCACTCCCCGGGAACTTGTTTTCTTAAGGAAGCCGGCCTCTTAAGTGATATAAGTGAAGGTATTAATTGCTTTTATTGATTGATTGAGAGTTGGTGGGTATAGTCTTTATATAGTCTTTTAAAGCAATATAACAGATTAAATAATGTCAGAAGATTGTGCGCAGTAGTCTTAAATTCGTTTTAGCCTACAGCTTTCGCCAAGAAACTCTACTCTACTACTGACTGGTCTTAATTCAGCGTAAACGCCCTTCAAAGCTGGAGCCACTCAGGAATACTATCATAGCTAAATCCAAAGTTATTGGGTTGAGGCTATTTTGTTTTATTGAGAGATTCCATTCAGTAATAAAAGCAATGTATTTTTTCTTGCAAGGTTTCATTTTCAATCGTGCTTAAGTAAAGTCTTTTGTCTATATACAGTACAGTGCCAAAAAATTATAACCACCAACATTTATACTTCCATACTTTATTTTGAAAAAAAAAACTTTATTATATTTGTACGCGTTTAAGATAAACATTAAATTAAGGGTAAATTCACATATTTTGCAAATTAATATTTCTAGTATTTAGTATTATTAACCATATTTTTAAAAACACTTGTTAATCTCCGCAATTATCTTCGATGCATATATTTATGCTTTTGGCGTTAAGTGAAATGGTATACCATGTAATACTTCTTGGAAACATGAAAATTTGTTTATTGATATTTATATTTGATAGAACTGGAATAAATGAATGGGGGATTGGGGGAATACTTTTGCATATTGCATATTGGTTCGTAACGTAACGGTTACTTATTCTTCAAACAATGATAACAAAGGAGGAAAGATTGCAATTCTCCAAGGAAATGTTAATCTGTTTGATTGTTTGCGAGAAAAAAGAAATCAGAGTTCAAATTTTGAAATTTGTTAGGGTGGTTATAATTTTCTGGCACTATACTGTATGTATGTTATACCTACAAATACACTGGGTGTTTATTTTTACTTGACAAATCAAAATATTTCGAAAAACATATATCATATGAAAAACGAAAAAGAAAAGTCAATATTTTGAAAGCGGGCATCTGCCTCTGCTAAAATTATCATTTCCCTCAAAATCCCTTATGGGTAGAACACACAGGGTTTTGAAGTCTTGAATGGAAACCCCTAGATTAAGATTCTCCATTAAAAAATAAATTAGTTTGATTCAAAACACTTAAACAGTTCTTAGGTTAGTTTATTGAAATATATACATATTAACTTTTCATCTGGAACATTTTAATCGTACGATATGTATTTATTGAAACTAGTGGTCGCCCTATGGTCGAAATTCGACCTACTGGGGTTACTATGAAAAATACGAAAGTACACAGCCTACTATGTGTTTGAAATTGGCACTATCAATAATGAAATTACGACAGTTGTTAACAGACTACTATGCGCTTGACATAGACAGTATGAACGTAAATAAGAAATTTATTTACTTAAATTTAATGTATTTGTAACACATATTATATATAAATTTTAGCTTTCTGCACTTCTTCTCTACATAAACTTTAACTTATGCCAAATTTCACACTCCTCCTTCCGTCCAATATGCTTAAAAAGGGGTACAAAGTTTTCGCTTCACGTATTAATATATAGATGTTATTAACTAATTAATTTACTTATTTATTTAAAGTTATTCCACAGTCAAGTTCCTTTTTAAATAATTGTATTTTATATCGTCTAACAAAAAAAGGCAGATAATAAATAACGTCATCAAGAATCATTAAATCTATGCGATGTGGTTTAAATGAAAAACGGGCAGAGATGTAGGTACACAAAAATGTTATTTTATTATAAAAGTTGTTCAATTTTTAATTAGTACCAAATCGAAATACAGACTGCTACTAGTGGGGGTGGTACTTTTATTTCCAGTTGCCCCCTTGCAAGGCATACAACAACTTCCGCACGAACATAAATCCCGCGTTCACAAAAGGAGCGATAATTAATTCCCTCCTGAGAATGAGGTTTTGTTTAAAACTTTTAAAAAAATGACAGCAACGAAAAGTTTCTTCCTCGTAAATGCGGTTAAAAATTTATTCAGAGTACTCAGCAATATCGGTGGCGTTCGGCGGAGTGGTGTACGTATGCATGCCCCATGATTCGAACTAAATATTTCAAAGAAGTAATCTGCGTTTTCGTGCAACATTCAAGTGAGTTCCCGAAGTGACTTCGAAAGACTGGCACTTGCGCGGTCAGAAGGGTATCCTTAAAAATTGCATAATTAATTGTAGTTGGTGGAAATTCGCTCAAAACTTTTATCCCTGCCTGGGGAGAGTTCACAACTGCGCTCATGACCTCTTGGGGTGATCCTGACCAGCGAAACGTGAAACAACAATGAATGTTCCGTAAAAGAGATAAATACGCTTATTTAGATCGAATTCTGAAAACAGGAAGTTTAGTGGAAAGTTTCGCAGGCAGCGGCCGGGAAGCATTTGCTTGAATTATTTTCTCAGTGGGCGAGGACGACCCCGGCAACTTTTATATAGAAATAAATCTTTTTTATGTACTCGTGCAGGTAGAGGAAACAAATTGGGCTCCAAGTAAGATGAAGTAATGACGGCAATCTAGCCGGAGCACTCGCCTATACAATAAGGTTCAGAAGTTTCGACATCTTCGGGTAATTTGCTTATTAATGACTCTCCACGACAGCAATTTATGTGAAAACTTTAACGATATTTGTTGCAGTTCCTACCGGTACGATATTAATGGCTCTGTGGACGTGTTCAACGGAAACGCTAAACATAAAGGGAGGATGTGGTTTCCCCATGGTTGCATTACCCCCCACTGCGGGGAGAATAGCCATAACGTTTGGACAACTTCCGGCTTTATATTTTATTAGTTTGTTCGCTCGAGTTTGGGTACTTCATGGCAAACTTTTTACCGACTCATGGATGTGTTAACATGGGGAGTTCTTAATTTCACCTGCCTTGTTTTACTTTCTGCTGATGAAGCGCTCCGGCTCCGGTAAAGTTGGCGCCCACGCGAAGTAAACATTTACGATATGCATTCAGATCTGTTGTCGCACTAGTTTGGAGTTCCAATTCCGGTGTTTTCGACATTCACAGGCTCATAATCTGATGTGGCTGTAATCGGATTTATTGTTATCACTTCCTATCGTTGTTATTGAAACTTACCAATTTTCTCCAAAGGTTTTTCTTTTCTATTAAATATGTGGCTGCATAATGCATATAGTAGTGAACCAATACTTCTATTAGTTACGACAAAGATGCAAGCCAAAGAACTTCAGCACTTTGAATAATTTCCTAAAAATAATTCAAGAGTGTATTAATATACATATTTATAAACTATGTATATTGTTAAAATTAATAATTATAATTATTTTAAGAAATCCAAAACAACTTATTTTACATAAGCTCTCGATGCTAAACAATTTAACCTAGAAAACAAAATCCTATTGTCATTCGATAGAAAGCCCCTGCCCGTAAGAAGGCTATTGTCAAGAGTTTTCACACAAATTATAAATGAGGGCAACCTGATTTTCAAAAATCGAATACACTAATAATTATTTACTTAGTTGCTTCCACTGTGCAAAAAAGGATTCTGTCAAATCAGCACGAAGATAACATCTCGATATTACATCGTCGTCCTTTTTAGACCTCCACCACCTCCAATTATGAGTTTAAAAGCTCAGCAAAATTTATCGGCAGAGGAGGAAAAAAAATTAATTGTCATAGTGCCGACATAATGAACTTGGCACTTGTTAAAATCTGCCCACGTCATCAAAAGGAACTTTGCCAAGAGGGCAGCAACGAATGAATGCAGCCCTTTAATAGCGCTAGGATTTCGGTTGGATTTATCTCTCACGCCACCCATTGTAGGGGAGATTTATCAGAATCTCTTGTTTTCCAGTTAAAATGAGATGTCAAGTAACGTTTGGCTACAGGACTCTCCTTGGACGGCTACATAAATCTGGGGATTTACTCAATCAGATGTAAAAGTGGGATTGACATAATTTATAATTTATATAGGACGTGTGCTTCCAAAACCTATATTAGGGTAAATTTTCACCCTTTGGGCGGATGATAGATGTGCACTTTTGATATATGGGAATAGATTTTACGTCTTATTGATCTGATTAGGTAGTGCGAGCTCTGGTAATATGCCACCAGAGAGGTCCAAGCCGTAATACTCGGGGGCATAAATTTGAATTTATTTCTGCTAACTCGTGTCCTGTACTTTATTGGTTGGGCCCTTTTGTGCTTATGATAAATGAGTAAGGGATTAAAAAGGGTTGGGACTCTAATATGTACTCTCTTGAGCAAAGCAGCTCGGGGTATTAAGTAAATATCAATTACTATCGGCTTTAATCTTCTTGAATAATCAATTTTTGCTTTGTGAAGATTTTGGAATTGTACTTCTTACGAGTGATTATTGTATGAATTTTTTAACATTGCTATATTATTTTCTCTTTTATCAAATCCCATCCTTTCAATGAACTGTTGGGAAAGAATAGAAACCTATGTAGGTACATACCGAAACCTACGTCTTTACTAACCTACTATTCTAAAGTGCTCTGTAACTCTAAAACTAATTAATTATGACCATTGAGACTTATACGTGGGCATGACCAAAGCCAATTTGAATTTACATAAGTGACGGAGACAGTCACATGGCTACAGAATGCCTTTCTTAAAACAGGAAGAATGCAACCGAAATCATCCGGTTTCTGCATTCAAATAGCATTCGCATTTCAAGCACAGGGAAATGAAAGAGGCACTGATTGCATTTGTAAATGGGACACGGATTAATCTACTAATAGGGCTCATAATGAATCGACCGCAAGCCACGTTTGTTTACTTTGGTTGGTCAATTCGGCGCTTGGCAAAATGCAGACGACTATCACTCACGGTCTCCGGGCAGCGGGCACAGTAACCGAATTGCTGCCGGGGACTGCTCACCGGCATAAATTTATTACTTTCAGTGTTGCTGAATAACTTCATAAACGTTCATTGCGTTCAGCAAATGGGCTACAGCCAGACGTGGTTAACGCTAATCCGATAGGATGCTTCAGATCACCGCGGTCAGTTATTCATTTATTTTCCCCCACTCTTGTTAATTGCACTTCGTTCAGCTAAATACTACGCTTTCTCACATCAATAGGACTTGGGATTTTTGCTGGATTGTAAGCTTCTCGAAAAAGCATATTAAGGAATTATAACAATAATAACATCCAGTGAATAATTGGAAGCGGCAGCACTTTTTAGAGGCTGCGGGGCAATGCACATGTTGTCTACAAAAATCTTATGAGCCCACATAGACAGAGAAGCTGTTCTGCTACCCTTCACATTATTCGTTTTCAATAGAAATAGCAACGTAATTGGAAAATGTAAGCCGATCAAATTTTGTAACTTGTTCCAGTCAACAATAAGCTCACTGGTTAAAGCCTTAGCATTTTATGAACGGTTTCCAAAAGGAGTTGAAACCCAGAACTCATTTGAAAGATTGCGCTCGAATTGATTTCTACTTAGCTAGAATACAAAAAATAAAATAAACTGAGTATGCTTACAAAGCAAAGGTATTAAACAATTTTGAATAATAACCATCGGAATTTAATTTTTAAAACTAATTTAGAAAATCCTATTACAGATTTGGCAGTTCCGAGCATCCTTTTCTCAGAAATGCTTACTCTTTACCACAAAAAACATCAGAACCCTGGGACATACTTATTAAAAAACCCTAAAATCAAATTATTAAATGAAAATGTCATCAATTCATTTGCCTTGAAAAGATTTTAATGTCTGCTTAAAAGGACATCTAGGTAGGTGTTGCGGTTGACGAAGGCCGGAAGGAGACCTTCATTTAAAAAGAAGTTGATAAATTCGCGGAATATGTCCACCAAATTGATAAACTTAAGGATCGGACAGATTCTCCAATAGCGAAATGAGGATAAATGAAAGTAATTAAAACCCTATCTTTTCAGCCTCCTCATAGACTATTGGGAGCAGAAAATTGCTGCTAATTAACCAAATTACTCAACTGAGAAGTCAATTACTGGTTAGATAATGGCGAAACGAAGAAAGGTTGGAGAATGAGCTTCCCGGGTAATCCGCGCCAACGTAATGAGCTCCCCGTACCCATAGATAATTTGTTATTGCAATTAATCTGCATGCAATGGGTTTCTGGGATGCTCCTAGAGCAGCAACTTGCTTGTTTGCGCCTTGTCTGGGGTTGTTTTTCCAAATCCACAGAGGGTAGCTGCAGTAGGTGTGCATAGAGCATTCAGATTGAAACTTCAATACAATGGTTCCTGCCGTAAATTAAAAGTTCTACTTTAGGTCGTACCTTTCACCTACAGATGCAACGAAAAGTCCTGACTTACTGCACGTTTCCAGAGCTTGTATAAAAGCAAAACTTTTCCGTAAATCCTTACAAATGTTCATCTTGTCTTAAGCCTTCATTTTATTTGTCTTTTTGTTTGCAGCACTTGAAAGAGCCAGAGAAGTCCCACCTTAATCAGTCTGGTTTGTTTGTTCGATAATTTCAAGTTCTTGAACTTCAAGAACGTACTTACCTTTATTACTCTTTCCCCCTTCATTTGAGTTCTTATTTGCGCGGTCTAAAGTAGTTTTTAAAAGCTCTTGCAGAAACAGGAAAAATTCTTTCAGCTTCCGAAGATAATGCTTCGTGGTAGTTTTAAACGCTTTTCCTGGCGAGTAATATCTCCGCTGCCTCCAGCTTGGAAAAACTTGCAATTTTGGGATTAGCAGCGAAAGTTTCCGGTGCGAGTGCATCTTGGCTACTTGCATATTAATAAGCAGCTACTAATCTTGTTGGTGCACATATCCTCATGGAAATGATAGTCCCAGCACTTCCAATAATTGCTTTCTGAAATAGGTATACCTACTCGTAGAATACTTGATAATTCAACTCATAAACGAGCACAATTCGAACTATGGAGTTGTTTTTAACTACGAGTATTTGATAATTTAAAGAAATAGGAGCTTTAGGAGAATAACTTTTTAAGTTGCTATTCTGTATATACGAGTACACCTCTAAGCAGAACATGAATTTACAATACCTATTGTAATTTTATCGTTTAATATAGACAACTGCAATTAATTTCTAACTATGTATAATTAGGACGTTAATCCAAAAGTATTCTACTCTTGTCTTATTCGCGCGGTGCTCACACTGGGGTATAATTAAAATTCTTCTTAACAAAACAAAAGGACCCAAGGATGCTGCACGCGAAAATACGTCTGCAATTCACCACGGTTTTCATCAACGAACGATGTATTCTGTATAATTTGAGCTAAAATCCAAGTAATTATCCTCTAGTGGTTCTGGATTCCGATTATAGGCCTACATAAATACAGTTTAATTCAAAACTCATACAACACGAAAATACCTATTATGTGATGTAAACAATTACCTATCAAGCCTTCCCCGAGCCATTAACCATTAGGGTGCTTTATTCTTGAATGGGTTCCAAATCTATATGAGCAAAATGGGTAGGTGATTAGGGGGCCATTAGGAAGGAACATAAATCAGCGAGTGTTTCGCTGTAAGGACACGGGCTCCACTCCGTTCCACAATACACCTGAACCTCCATGGGCTGCTTACAAATGAAGGTTCAACTTTCATTTACCCGCCGTAGCAGTTTTTCATTTCGTCCTCCCCTTAAATGCCAAGGAATTCATTGTAAAAGGGAGGGCCATTCATTGCTTCTATATCCATTATTACCAATTTGTATAAATGTTATGCGGGGCGCAAATTGAGGTCTCACACCACTGCGGATGGAGTTTTAATTTGTCTTTGAGGTTCGCATAAATAAACAGGTGGAGGTGATAAAAGAGAGGTAATGAATGTATGTAATAAACCGAACCCGAAAAAGTTTCCAACTTCTCCCCAGGAAAAACTTTCTTATATAACATGAAAATTACCACAAAATCCACTTAAGCCCGGTAAAAATCTAGTCTCTAATTATGAGGGGACTCGGTGTCACAAAGACGTTCAATTACTCAGACGGCTAATTTTACGTATATTAAAGGCCTAAAGAAAGTAGGACGGATAATTTCGAAAACTTTAATACAAGTACATATGTACGTCTTTTATTTAAGGAAGGAAGGGTTTTTATTTTTTTAGAGAACATTTTATTTTCTATAATTTTGCAAAAATATTGTCTTTCGTATGTATTGAGAATCAAACTTAAAATAGCTGCAGCGCTGCATTTTGCATGAATAGCGTTGCAAATGACTTATTTAGCCACAAAGATAAGCGCATCATTTTGAGGTTATAATGTAAGATATTCTTGAATACTCAAGAGCAAAGGACGTCTTTATTGTTCCGAAGTCATTAGGGGTAATCTGAGCTTCCTAACTGAACAAACGTCGCCGAAGCCATTCGTAAGAGCATGAATTCTGTACGTCAACAACCTTAGATAGTATCAGAGACGGCAATCAGTGGGAATGGCAAAAAGAAATCCCAGGAGCAAACACACGGCGGAGGTGGAAGTCGTCTCGGCGCCCAGATGCGACTGTCGACTGAAGCTCCGCACTTGGTTACAAGTCGAGTTTATGCCAGGAATATGTATATTAGAGGCACCTAATTATGTTCGCAGGCATAATAACATTTAAGCGGATTTGCCTGCAACATTTAATTTGACATAAAATTTTAATACCCACGAGAGTTTTAATTAAAGGGAACCCGTAAATTCGGTTAGGTAAGCTGAAACACCGCGATGTCTCCTCGTTTGGGAAATGGTTTACGTCGATATAACGCCCTACGCAGCCACGAGCATAGTGGGGCCACAATTTGCCGCAGTTCCAGTGACATTCCGCTTACAATTAAAATACAAGAAAGATAATTGTGGGCAAAATGTATAAGATTAGAGGGCGGGCCGGGCTGGGCCGGGCTGGGCCGGAGGCTGGGAGTGCGCCCACCGGGATAAGGCTGCAAAAGGAGCAAAGCTGGCAGACGGCTCACCAAAGTAATTTTCACGCAAATTGCAGAGTCCTGTCTATTCAGTGAACCAGTTACTAAAGTACTTCACTGCATTTGTGTGTGTTTGCGCTGAAATAAAGTGAAAATTCTTGTTGCGTTCAAACACTTCACTGTTACTTAAACACCCGAGCAGCATATGCGCGACTCAAGAGGCGAACCCATGCTCTTCAGTCTTCAATTCATGGACCTAGAAAAACTTTATGGTAGCACTGAATTCGTTCCAAGGAACACACACACGTGTCCCACTCGGCTCCTCTCTACAGAAATTTTACTACCGACATTTCAAGTGGCGTTCAGCGCAACCTCCTCCTGTGTCATTGCTTTAATTAGTCAACTAACAACCGTGCAACTCTCTTGAAAAGTTGAAACTCATTCTAGAAATTTTTGGTACTTCTTGATGTGCCAATTATGTATAGCGCACGGCATCGCTGCAGTGAATGAAAATCTGATTATCTCGTTAAATATTTTGAGATGACTGAATATGTGTCAGTGTACCTCTTGCGCTGAAATCCCCAGTGCCGGGGAGCCTTCTTAAATGCTCATCATGGAGACACTCATTTATAAATATTTGCTATTAATTTTTCACCCGGCACGGTGCTCTAATTGACAAGAGTCCTTTTAGTTGCACTTTCAGGACGTGCAGAAGAATCAGCACATGTATGCTCCCATTCAACCCACTTTGCTCATTTAAATTATGCCACTTTTTAAAACTTCTAATGAAGGTAAATGAATACAGTACATAAAATGGCAATCTTCAGGATTCTAATGATGTAAAGGGCTTTGATTCTTATTAACTGAAAAATTCGAAAGGTACCTATATACAAACTATTCAAAGAACTACTCTATCGCGTTTTACAGTCTTACAAATACATTTCGTAACATCAACTTAATAAAAATAAAATGCGATGAACTTTGTTCTCCGTTAAATTTTCTTATTTACGAAATAAAAACCCTTTCAATTTTCTAATGCTATACAATTACTTTAGAAATAAAGTTAGTAATAAGTACATTTCTACAAATGTATAATTATACATGTCTACCTCAACCATTTCACGTGCTTTGGAACGATAAGGATTCTTTAGTCATTACATATGTGAGCAATTTATGAAATGTGCTGGGTTGCTCTGCTATTAACGGATAAAAGTATATATCCTGAAGAACGAGAATCTCATTTTCTTTCACTGTATAAACTTCCGCAGCTCTTAAAAGCCAAATAGTCGGAGCGGAAGGGAGTTATGTAAAATTTAGCTAAAGTTTGTCACGCACGCAATCGCCGAGATTACGTCCAGATTAAGATACAAATCCTTCAATCACGTGCAAAGAGAAAGCTTATGCCAACTTATCCATGGCGACGTTATATATTACAACCCCTGGTTTTCTCCTTTTACAACAAATAAATCGGAAGGTGAGGACCAGCGGAGTCACCCATTCGAAGCAGTAGAAGCCGGGATTTCTAAAGAGGGCCAAACTTGAGAAAACTTTGTTAAACTAAGCACATAACACGTAACGTGACCGAAATATTTGCGACAAGGCTACAAACACAATCGCTGACTCACGTATCGAGGGACGGGGTTTGATCACTTTATTTTGACGGCATTCTCGTTTAGCTCCGTCACTAGGAGAAGTCCTGCCGGGACCAACCAATGGTTTCTCAATTATGGCAAGCAATAAAATCGAAACGTGCTATATCGTTTGACGTATGAGGTATCACTCCTCTGTGATTGAATTACATTAATTTAATGGGGGAAGCCAACATGGAGTCGAAAATATTATATTACAATAATAGCCACAACAGCAGCATTTTGTACACACTATGAATTTCCAAACTGGATACCATCGAATGCAGGATATGCCAGTGCCATAGGTGAGCTTTTCCTAGATAAGGCCATCATGCAAGCCAAACTATCAAATCTACAGCGCTCTTTTCGAAAACACTGCACGTAAGATATATGGCGGGAAATAAACTCGAACACGCCTGAAGTTTTGTTTGCGTTTACTTTCAATGGAATATTTTGAAAGCTAAAAAGTAGTAGCTGGATGTTCCGGCTCTGTCCTAATATTTGGATATTGTATTTTAATTTTGAAAAAATAGAAAAGAAAAATGCATACTGAAACTACTTGGGTATTTGAGTTATGGTCAGAAAAATACTACTAGTGCAGTTCTCTCTAAATATAGCAGTAGTGAACACGTGACCTATGTCTTTCAAAGTCATGGAACAGCGTCGAAAAGTGTTCATATTAGTTGCATCTACTTATCTGAAACTTTTAATTACTTGCGCTCTACCTGTAATCCTCGAAGGGAAAAGTACACGTCGTATCGCTACAAGTTGACAATAAACAATTTCAAACCTTCACGTACGTGTACGTGGCGACAGAGGCCCTTCACCTCGCCAGGCCAGGAGCAAATTATACATTTGTGTAACTTGAATTAAGCCAGCTCGCATTTTTGTTAAGCATTCTCCCCAGTGCCCCACATCCGTGATAGCGTTTAAATGTGTGGCGGGGACCTCCGTGCCTCCGCTGGCGCGGCACACACTCCGCACCGGCCTCTCTGCGGCCGAATAACGTCGGGCTCATATGAGTTGTTGACGACATCAGCAATAATACTTTAAACTTGAAGCTTCCCCAGTTATGCTGGGTGGCGGCGGTGCAATTTGAAACTTTGTGCTGAACAAGACAAAAGCTCGGGATAATAACTATTTGCATAATGGAAGGTGTACATGTTGAGCTGTGGGTTTTCTGCCCTCTGCCAGCCGATCTTCCAAGGGACTCTGTGTCGTGAGCAGGGACGGGTCGGGCCTGCTTTTTGTTTATGAATTTTTCAAATTCGAAGTTTCCCGGGAAGCTTTCGTGACCATAACGTGTGCAGAGCCGAGAGCGTCTTATGACTTCGTTAAGTGGGTGACAAAATTTTCACAAAAATTACCACAATTTTGCTTCGCAGTCATGCACACGTCCCCGTAAGTGGAAGCAAACCGCTTTGCATGCAGTAGCAAGCTTTTCCCCTCTCCAAAAATTGCGCCATTACGACGAGGTTTTAAGCACGTTCTTTATGAAACAATTGCCAATGAGGCTGCTGCCCGCATCTCTGCTCGGAGTGGCCCCAGAAGAGGGTGCCGGAAACGCTACCTCCCCATTAAGGTGTCCTTAGAATTAAAAGTTGTTTTCGCAAAGCAGTTTCGTCGTATGTTAAATTTACGACTATAGTTTCTCCTTTTTGCCGTCGTGCACGTTCATTCGGTCGAAAACATGTCGAAGGAAGTCAGCCCAGGAATTTATGACTCTGTTTGCACCAATAGGTGAATCCTGAAACAAACACGTTCCAAACGGAAGTAATATCGACAAATTCCTTGAATTATATCCGAAGGTGTTTGCACACGTACACCCAGGACATCGTAAACAGGTAGCAGCCAGGCTGCTTAACTGACAACAATGTATATAAATCTATCTTGTCTGCCTTCCGCTAATTATTTTGAGTTAGATATGTGCTTTCCTCTAATAGGTCCCTTCTGGGTTTCCTGTTCTACGTCTGCTATTCTCTGCAAATAGTGTGAATTTACGGAATAGGGGTAACCATACTAGTTACCTTAAGAAACTGATAGCGCTTCCAATTAAAAGCGAAAATTGAAAAAAAAGGGCGCCTATCTCCTAAAAGGCAGATACAGAGCAATAACTAACGTAATAAAGCTAGATTAAAGTTTTCCTTTTCTTAGAGTTGGATGGAAAACTAAAATAATTGATAATTCAGTAACTGAAGGTTTGCTTTTCTGCATGCGCAATACAATAATTAATTCTGTTTAGACGAATTTTCAAATTTACTTGTAGTTTTTTTATTTACTAATTCTTGAATTTCGAAGTTTGCATTCAACTATGTATCTTATCAAAGAAGCTTACTTGCAGGGTACATTTTTCCAAATATTCTTCTACACTGTTCCAGTTTAGTACTTCACTAGTCCCTTAACCCACTTCCCCACGACAAGCAGCGTACCTGTTACTTTCATTTAGCGTAAACACACCTAATGTTAATGTGCATTCCTTGAACGAATTTATGCAAACGATCCGTTCTTAAATAAAATTGAAAATATTTCCCTTATTCCCCGTTATCAGGATGAAGGTGAATCAATTGAATGCTCCCGGATTAAGCAGAGAAATCTAACGACCGACGTTTTATTCAAATTGCATTCCTCGAACGTAAACATTAACTGAAGTACTTACATTTCAATGCCCGTTCATTCCAGGCACTTTTCAGAGGAAGTAGCAGATAAAGGATACCGGAGAAAAAATAGCCCTGGAAGTGATAAAATCTCCTTAGGTTGGGCAACTTGAAAGTTTTGTTACGGAGCGACCGGAGTGATATCTCCTGCTGCTTTTGTATGCAAGCTCGACCATTTGATATATGGTTCGGAGATGTTGAAGAAGACAGCGAACTTGTGTGCATGCAGACTACCCCGCTGCGGATTCCATATCTCAGGGTCCTCGCAGCGGACCATACGTAGCACCGCTCCCAGATTCTACGGCTGCCATAAATATTGGTAAGAGAAGTTCCGCAACTTTGGATAGTTTTACGGTCAATAAATTTCGCCAACATATCTCACATCTGAATACGCTTTGAGCAAGTGGAATATTTTTCAATTTAATTTCGTGATATAAAAATGTCATCCGGGCCAAAGTGCGGCGCTATTACGGCCAGAGTGTGGACAATGCATCAAAGCGTTATATTGCGAGCTCAACAAGTTAATTCACCTAAATAGACACGACTTGAGGAAGGCCTCCCCAGTCGGAGTAGGGCGGCTCTGTCGAGTGTCGTCGAAGGCTTTAATTTTCACCATTTGCCCTACAGCTCTGGCCAAATTAAATTTTTTATGACTTCCTGTACGTGAGACTGTCCTTCAACAGAATTTAATTAAGACTTTGTATGGTAAATGCTATGACAAAGTGATACCGTCCTGGTGGTGCAGCATCGGTCCCAGCTCATCCCGCCGAATTTTGTTTAATTCCACCATTGAGCCGTTTGTGTGCATTCCGTGGCCGCTGCGAATGGACGGGTGAGCGGCGCGTTAGGGTCATTCAGTAATTATTGTTGCCATTTGGAGGTCTCTCCGGAAAAATTACCAGCGAGAATCGAGGAGAAAAAAGTCGAAAACTAACCAAATTACAAAATCCCCTGTGGGCAGCGCAGAAAGAACAAAAACACGTCGGGGTTAAACCCCATGTATCCTTGCGCGTAATTGAATGGCCGAAGTGTAACTTTGTCTGACAGGCGAGATGAGTTCGGGTCGGTACCTGAACTTTCCAATGCGATAGCAAATTGACGTTTAAGGCTCTCTGTCCGACTTTCTGTCGTAACTTGATAAGTTTTTATTAATTATTTTTCTAGATATTTTCCCCACTTCGGCGATTAATTGTATTGATTGCGTCGATAACAGACAAGTGCGCAAAGGACATAAAGGGACTTCTGTTTGAAAAAAGAAAAAAATATTTTGTTTACTTTTCCTTTGAACGACCGGAAACTGTGATTAAAAAAATAAATTCAATTACAAGATACATAAGCACTTGTATGAATTTAATTACGCTTTACGATTGCAAAAAAATATTTATTGCATTGTTTTATGTATTTACGACTTCGTCCAAATGACATTAAAAAAACTGCGAGTTACAAACGAATTTCTCTCAAAATTTGGTTGAACGAATTTAGAATCTGAACGAAAAAGACTTAATTTAGATAAGCTCAAATGAGTACAAATGTATAGGGAGGCTGCTTATGTTTCTGAATTCGCGTTTAGTCGAGTTTTTGAACAATGAAGAAGCCGAATTACTGTTAAAATATAATGAAAAATAATCACCCAAAAAGAGTTTAGAATGATATAAGATAACCCCAGTATTTAAATCTTATAAGAACATTTAATTCTTATTATCTACAGAACTTTTAAAAGCGATTCTTTAAACCCAAGGCAGAAACCAGGTTTTTGAATCCATTTTAAAAATTTATAACTTCCTCCAAGCACAAAGCTTTCTTTTATGATATAACATTCAAGACAAAAACCGACAGCAAGTTACCAGAGTGAGAAATTTCACTGAGGACTTCAAAAGCTTACACTGCGCACTTTAAAAGCAACCCATTTATTTTAAGATTTTCAGGTTTTTGCATTCATATAAATTGCATCTTCAGTACAATACATGATTGAGTTTTTGTTCCGACTAAATTTTTTGCGTAATTTCGAAGATTGGGCCAGGTTAACACAACTATTACCAATTACGTGTATATTCGTGATTGGCAATAGTTGAATATTTGATTGGATATGCTCAGTAAAATCAGAAAAGCACATCTTCCTAAACTGATATGTAAATGGTCTTTAATCCTTTTTCTACAGAGAGTATATTCAGTTATTGCCAAATAAATATATTGTATGAACTTCATGTAGTGTAACTTTGTCCGACAAGAATTTCATATGGTGGTCTTCTTTTAAAAACCATGATTTAATTGATAAGTGTGAAGTATCGGGTAAATGGTAAAAAAATGAAAATCCACTATACCTAGCAGCTGCATAAATCCATATAGTGTATTACCTTCTTATTTTTATTTTGCAGGTTAAATTGAACAACGTGAAATGCGTATTAATACCTGTGAACCAATTTACATTCTAATTATAATTTTTTTAAATGAAGGTTAATTATCAGCAAGACGTAAAAGTTTTGCTTAGCAGCGAACTTGTTATTTTTATCAATTAGTCATAAAAAGTAGACAAACCTCTTACCGAGAAAAATATCTTAACAACAACAGTTGGTAAGTTAACATTTGCTAGCATTTTTCTAAGTTTATGAAGTGATTATCCATTTTAATCACTTGGCAATGTTTTTGCATATAATCTATTAACTTCATAAAGTTAAGTAGGTAACTGAATGACTAAATCATTGTTAAAAATTTAATTCAATTTAAATATTTATTGAAACTTCTATATGTGCTCAGTGCACAATTCGATTAACTCCACCATTCACATAAAAATTGTAACATTACTGACGATCATTTTTTGGCTATTCTTTCTTATTAATTTTATATATGTTAGATGAAAACTACATCTGTATTTATAAGTTCTGCAATATCTATTTCAATTTATATTAAAACGGTAATTTTAACAAAAAGAAGTATATTTTTTCATCACATTTCTCAATTTTGGTTTTATGGAGTTAATCGATTTGTACAATGAACGGCTCATATGTACATTGATATTAAATGTAACAAAATGAAAGCCAGATTACTAAGTCGCAGGGTTAACAATTTAATTGCAATTTAACTTCCGACATTAGTTAAGAACATTTAAAGTTTAGTGGCTATATATGCGATATGCTCCAGCAAATGAAGACAATTGATTTTCACACACACTTCACCTTCATAAGGTCTTTAATATTACTGACGTACCGTGCTTTGGGTCAGATTTGACCTAATACCTAATAGAATCATACATAAATAAGAATTAAAAATAAAAAAAAAGCTTTCCATTTATTATTTTATGTACTTTGGTTTAATACAGAATTCTTATTTATTTATTTATTTATGTATAATAATTTTGTATATCTAAAGACTTTATAACTTGATCTCAAAATGGGTCAATTTTGATCCCGAGGATCTTATGAAAGTTAAAAAGAATTAAATAATCAACCTTATCCAGCTATATCGAACTAGTATTTGAGAAAATATGATGTAAGTTAAACTTTCTACATTTCTCTTACTTCATGAGGAATTTGTTTAAAATTATTGAAGGCTTTACAAGAGGCAGTCTACATTATGTGCACCATTTAGCCTCCTTCAATTTATTTTAAATAAAAAGTATAAGCATTTCACAAAGGCAAGTATTAGATGTAGTTGGGAGTTTATGAAAAATTATGGAGGATCTGTCGCAAACAATTCCACTTATCAAAACACCGCCAAGGTAAGTAGGAAATATGATACCTAATTACAAATTCACTGTGAAAGTTTCTGTACCGAGATCTCACAATAACTGTTCTATGAAAGCAGTTAGTGAGCATTTTCCCAAACCATCAATGCTAAATGATATCACGTCGGGGATGGAGCAACGAGGAAGAGCGACCAACAAAGCATCTCTAATTAACTTGTCTTGGAACTTAACTATCTCCATCGCGGGTAAATAAAGCCATTAAATTGGCAATGTTATAATTAACAAAGTATTTTAATTGAATTGCCAATTGAGAATGGTCTCGGCGGTAGATACTGCCTGCAAAGGTATGACAAAACTCGAGCTCGAGCCAGGCGCACTTCGGTGTCTCTCGGGTCGGAGATGAAATGCTCTGTGGCCGGGGACAGCCACCAGAACTGAAGCTGAGTCGCTAAATTTAAACGTGTGCATTTATTATTTCTTCTGTTGACATCACTCCGAGTCAAGATACAAGAGGGAGATAAACTTGTCAAAAGGCCAACGAGCGAAAGAAAAGAGAGAGAAACGTATATTAATGAGGTCTGCTGGTAAATCGACAGATAAGAGCTAATTGAATTGTTAGATCATTCTACCCTTATTAAGCTACTCCGAGGGTAAATGCAGTAGGTAGCCGCTGCTCCCAAGGATTCGCATCGACGTCAGAGACCCAGCGTCACAGCAATAAGTCTTCATTCAGTGCCTGATCACCAGATGATCCCTTTCGATTTGCGACGGCCCGATGTAAGTTCGCTATGAGGCTTCCTATCTGAACTTCGTTGTCACCATAAGGCAAGATTAAGAAGTTAAGAAGAGGGCCACGGTGCCCCAGGACCGTATAACTCGAGGCCACCGATTTGCACTCGAGCATCTTGAGGTTGAATAGAATGTCGTGACAACACATTTCAAGATTGATTGATATTCCGTGAAGGAGGCTTACGTATTACTGCGGGAAATGTAGATACGGGAATATCGCGAACGAAAACCAAGATTTGTATTTGTATGAAGAAGGGAGCAAAACTACATTTTCTAATTATTTAATGAATACTTTCCTGATGTACATCACAATTGCATATTTGCTATCAAGCTGATCCATAATAGATTAGACTATATGCATTAAAATCTTGCCAATTTAAATAATGTTTAAAAATTTCGAATTTCAAACTAAACATTAGCAACTTTATAAAAATATCATGTATTCTTAAGAAATCATAAGCTAATTATATTAGTTAGCAGTAGGTGGCTTAGTATAATCACCTGTCTAGCCACAGACAACCAATTAAAAGGTATGAAACCAGCTAATTTCCACAGCGTAGGTTGCAGCTCACGCGGGAATGGTTTCTCAGACCAAGTATCCCGAATTTCTTGAAACGACTATTAATTATACCTGAGTCCGGATAATAACCGGAAAACAAAATGGGAGTGCGAGGCGCGGGGCGGGGGTCGGCGTGGCCGCAGAGCGGTACTGCACAAGGCACAGTAAGGAAGTCAATCAATTAACCGAGAAATCCAGAGCGCAAGAGCCGTCGACGCAACCAGTTCGAATAGAATTAGTTGTACATCGTTTATCACCTGCATCAAACGACACGTTGATATGCGCTCAAGCACAAACGCCGTGGCAATCAGAACCAATAACTCAGCCCCAGTCAGAGAGCCGTCATCCGACTGTTCTGCATAGATCAGTGGCCATATATCCAGAATTTCACGGTGTGACAGAAAACACGTTGTCCCGACACGCCAATCCGTATTATTGATGGCTTATTTATTCTGCATAAACATTGAAATATAATTAACGATTTGGAACCCGAGAGTACGCCCACAGATCGGCCTTGTTGTCGGTCTGTCAATTCTGCGGCTGTGGAATGCTCATGCGCTCCATCTACCTGGTCTGGCTATCGTCGTCGCGGTCGTCTTTTTGCTCCTACTGTCTGCGCGATTATGATTTATGAAAAATGATTTATGTCGTGGGCCTAACGTGCTTCGCCATCATCTCGATGCTGGTCATCGATAATTGCTCACGAACAAGTGTTTCGCTCGGAATCCAGCTCTAATTAAATCAAGCTCGAGCACGTTGCACGTCCGCCGATATTTTCATACGTGCGGGTAACGATCGCGCATGGCCGCTCATTATGACCCCTGCATTTTGTGCATAATACTCGGCGATTCTTAATGATCTCGCGGATTGGGCGACAGCCGATAAGGTTTTTTGAAATGCTGACATTTTCGGAGCTTCAACTCGTAAATTATACTTCTGCTGAACTACTTCCCCACCTCCTTATCAGCAACGCTTTAATTAAGGCTATCTTTCCGCACATTATATTTACATTTTCTATACTTAAAATTCATAACCAGAGACATGTTTTTACTCATGGTGTTTATAGGTAGGTATATTTTTTACTCGTTGTGGAAGTTTCAAACTGTGGACAACGTGAGGAATAATTAAGTTAATAACACTGGTCAACAAATTTAATTGTTCTTGTTTTTTCCAAATAAATTGCATATTATTTCTATAGGATTATTTCCATACATTACGAATTCATAAATTAAAATGCTCAATCAGCTCCTCAGCGACAAAAATAGAGTCAAAACATACAAAATACCGTATTTTGGCCATGGTCATATTTAAAAAATCATTGAAACATAAAGGTTCGTCATAAAAGTGTTAAGATGGCTTAAATGAAAACCTGAGTCCTAGTCTAGAAATATCCAACACTTTTCAAGTTAAAAGCACTTTGAATTTTAAATCGTTAGAAAAAAAGTACAAACAAGTAAAATACATAAACTTTAACATATTTTAAAAAAAAATTGATCTTTTGAGAGTATAAATGGAGCCTATTTTTCTAAATTGGTCTATGCAACTTACTTGCAATATAGGCCCCATAAGAACTAATACAAAAACAAAATCTTCATTCGGAATTTTACATATCTCAGAAACAATTTGATCGGAGAAAAATTAGTTACGACTCTACCGTCTGTTGATTGTCCGCAAATCGGACACATAATGTGTAGTCATTCCCCGTGAAGGATTTGAAGCTCGATAAAATAATTGACGTATCTTATCCTTCGCCCATATTTCTCAAGCGCAGAGATCCGTGGATGCGGGCACATACAGCTTAATTCGCTAAACTACTGAGAAATGTCAACTTAATTTGGATTGAAATTTATAAGAGCGCAGAAAACAAATATGTCAGGCGGAGACATTCCCGGATCATTTAATTTGACAGGGGAAACTCGACTGCATTTAGAAACTCGTTGATCATGTGCATGTAGAAACGGCTGTGTATGTGCATCTGGGTGCCCCACGGTCGAAAAAAAGGGGCTTCTCCTTCCGTAAAGTCACATCGGAGCCACTTAGAGATTATTCTCCAAAGCGACGTTATTTGCCGGAGTGGGATTAAATTGACGACCTACCTCAGTTCCTTTGATTTCAGTTTTTGCCCTGTTTCTATCTGATTTGGTCTCCTTTCTGGACAACTCGGGCTCAGTGCGTGGCTTACTTCGTTATGGTGTATTTACTTGACAGAATCGTCTTAAGTGGTACTGCCGATGGCTGCTTTACCTGACTTAGCATATTGAAATACGACGTCGTGGGAAAGATGTGGAAGGAATGGAAAGGTAATCCTCGACGTGTTATCAGAGACGATCAGATTCTCCCTCTAAGTTTAAGCTTATTTATTTTTTCGCCATTTTTATGCTAAAGTAAATGAGTGGGTAAGGCAGGATCGTTCTGATCTCCCCTTGAAATTTTCCAACATATATTACAAATTTTCTTATATGCCTAAAGCGTTTAAATATTTTGATGAAAGAAGTTTGAAGTTCTTAAGACAGATTCCCATTGCAGCTCATAAAACTCAATCTTGAAGAAATGTTATATAAATAAGCGAAAATTACGGAGTACGAAAGATTATTTTTTTCTAAGTATACGCAGTTAGTACCTAAGGGCTTGAGAATGCAAATGTACAGGTCAGATTCAGTATAATGTAAACGAAGAGATTCGTTTTAATTTTCCAGAGCATATACGTCCTAAGATATTTTAATTATCTATCTGGCCATATATAAATGTTTTATGACGCCAGCAAAGGATTATTAATTGCAAAGCACATTCATAGCGATACTGCGCTTAAGTGAAGTGATTAAAATATAATTTTGGTTCATATCCATAACTTTCCTTGCGGACTATTCCATTAAAGTTATCATTTCTAAAGTCAGATCGAATGACACCGCTCTCAATTCACGCGAGATTGTCGCAGGGAATAAATCAAAATGTGTCATTGGTGGTAATTAACGGACAGGCACTCACCATTATTGCTGCTTTGCATACTCCTCAAAACAGTCACTTTCAACTAACGTCTGAGCTGAGCCCACTCGGAAAATATAAAGTACCTAGTGTCCAGCTGCTTCATGGTCGCCCGTGGAATCGTCTGCATGGGCACTTCCATAGGAACTGGTAAATCAATAAGAAGGCAGGCCACGATTTATTAACACCATACAGCATCATAAATAAATTATCTTTTTGAAGACCATATAAGTACGAACGGTGCTCGCTCGCTTGTGCGCCCTGGCACTGCGAATTGCGCGTCTGCGCGTGCTGTTAAGGTTAAAGTACACAGACAGGTGCTTGTCTTACATTAGCGTGTTTTCAACAGCACGCTTGACCAGATCATACATCTTCTGCAGCCTATTTGCACGCGGAAATTCCTTCTGGGCCATAGTTCACAAATATCTTTACTTCACCGATTTTTAGTTTGGCTTTGGTTCTTAAGAGTATACTCTACAATAATTGTTCATTGTGCTCAAAAAGTAATTATCTACTAACAAGAACCTAACAAGATTCGTCAGATTTGGAAAATCAAATAAATATAGAAAACAATGGTTTATACAATTAAAAGTTTCAAGCAACTATTAAACCAAAACAGCTTCGATATTCGTTTTTTTTTTCTATTGCTGCTTGATGAATACATAAAGCTGAATAAAATCTGGAAGATAACTTTAATTAAAACATAAACAAAGAAGAATAAAAATTGGAAACTATTATAAATACGCATCCTCTTTATTGCAACTAATCTTTTAAGATTATCTTTATTTGTCGTTATTTTTCTGGCTTGACAAAATATTCTTTATATGCAATATTCTACCAAAGCAAACCTTCGAATCAAAAAAAAAAAATGAACATAAATTACTGCCTAATTAAGCCATGCTCCGCACCTTTTACCCCAGATCTAAAGTTAGTACACAGGCACACGGAGAGAGTACGAAAGGAGAAAGGAAGCCTATAAGTGGAATTTAATCGCCGGGGATTTATCTTCAAGGAGGCTCGCTCAGAGTATTAAACATTTCCATTTCTGCGCAATGTGACAGAGCAAATAGCGTTGATTTTTAGCCACCAATCTGCGGCACCCGTCGCTGCATGATATTAAAAGTATCGAATTGAAATGAAAATAAAATTTATCTGTGGTGGCTGAACTGTCGGCTACAGGAACAAAGGACCATTGTTCCCCACGGCCCCTTTGATATTTTGAATTTTTTGTGCTCCCCCTGTGTTTCCGATTCTGGAACTGCTACTGTACGAGAAGTAACTCACCGGGCATCCTATTCTTCAGTCATTTTGCGATCTAATAGCAGCGACGTCGCCGCCGTCTGCGGCATATGGAAATATAGTTAATAGGATGATCATTTATACCCAAAACGACTAAGTACGTGGGATTCATATTTCAAAATGTCTAAATAAACGACTTGTGAATGGAAATTGGTGCAGATTTGCTTGCTTGGGGACAAATTTACAGCTTTAACACGTAACTGCTAATGATGCCGAATTACTGGATCAAAACAAATTGGCTATGCAAATATTTTACAAGTGATAATTTATGACTTTTTCTTTGCCGCTTTTCTTTGCGCCGCTTTTAGTTTTTCAGTTAAATAACTAAATAAATAAAAACTGATTTACAGATTTCAAATCCTAAAGAAACTAGTGGCAGCTGTCCTACAACAATCATCGTTGTAATACCTATACTATAGGACATCTGTTTATCTCACTTTATTTTTCATCAAATTTAAAAATAAAGCAAAGTATATCCATACAAACTGTTCATTATGACAAAATTCCCAAAAGGATATATTTTGCCCTCTTTTAATTACAATTTTCTTATGTTTATGTATATACCTTTACCACTCAAGATTCTTACTGATCATGTTTGGATTGAATTCTGCCATTAATGGTTAGCGTTTTATTCAAATAATTAAGTATAGTCAAACAATTTTTTTTATTTCCAAAGAGTAAGATTTTATACTTATTTTCTAAAATATTACTATAGGAAAAAATCAAAAATAAAAAGAAGTCGCGTATAAACATCAGACCTTCTCAAATAAACCGATGAAGGTAAGAAAACGACGATAAGCAATACTGAAACTGGAGAAGTTCAATATGCACCTAATACTTGCGAATTACACTTAAAACAAGCAGGCATTTCAAACTGAGGCTTCTCCAACCGATTAAAAAGCATAAATTTAATTGAATTGTAATGAGAATCAAAATTCAATATATCCCGTATCTGTTTATCCAAATGGGCCGCTGCATGCCGGGGACCAATTAAAGATTCTACCACATGTTACCATACCGGGATATCGTCTGTTATCTAAAGATGCAGAGACCGCTTTTGATGTGCGCAACACTATTGTTGGATTCATCGATAACTTTTTATCCAAAGCGGATCTCTTTGAGTGGAAAGGAGAGTCAAAGCGACTGAACTTAAAGGGCCTTGCGAATATACAAAAAGCCTTGCGCAGTGTTGTGTATGGTACGATTAACACGCACATGTGAAAAATTCGCGACAGGTGAATATGTTGAGTTTTTCAGATAGTTTACCCACAAGAAGATCGGGCCGATGAGCTCAAAGAGTAATGGGCCAGAAATTAAGGCTATACTTGACATCCGCGGCTTTCATCGGATTTCAATGAAATTGAGCAGGTGCCTTCCCTTTGGCCTTAAACGGAAGGATATGAAAGAATTTTGCGGGGCCGGCATTTAGTTTCGGAAATTTTCAACTTTTAATTCAAAGTTCAAAGTTGAATATTTCCGCCGCAAAATAACTTTCCACCTGCACAATTTACATAAAATCCGATTAACCACTCACTCACTGCACATTTACGGTATCAATACTCACTTCACAACCGAACCGAACCGAACATTACACAAATTTTGTTTAAAAATTTTTCTCGTCCCGGTATGTCACTTTTTTCCGGCCCGCCATGACATTTGAACTGTTATATTCACTTTTCAGATGGCTCCACTAACACACTGGGCCGCGTTCCATTAATTCTAAGATATTATAATATAGGAATTCCAATAATAATATTTGTTTAAATTTTGTTAAATATTTGTTAAATATTTATGAAATTATATATTAAATTTTTCATATTAATTAACATTACTACACAAATGCGTGCTTGTCTCCGCGCGAAAAAAATTATTACTTTTAAATGTGATGACTTAAAATGCGTACTTGTCTTGGGCGAACAATTTTTTTATGTGATATACTACACAAATGCGTGCTTGTCTCCGCGCGAAAAAAAATATTACTTTTACTTTTAAATATGATGACTTAAAATGCGTACTTGTCTTGGGCGAACAATTTTTCATGTGATATACTACACAAATGCGTGCTTGTCTCCGCGCGAAAAAAATTATTACTTTTAAATGTGATGACTTAAAATGCGTACTTGTCTTGGGCCAACAATTTTTTATGTGATATACTACACAAATGCGTGCTTGTCTCCGTGCGAAAAAAATTATTACTTTTAAATGTGATGACTTAAAATGCGTATTTGTCTTGGGCGAACAATTTTTTATGTGATATACTACACAAATGCGTCCTTACAGGAAAAAATAATATATTTCAGTGGATAAGCGAATTATTAAATATTTAGCGAGAAAATAGTTTTCATAAAACAATGTTAATTAATTTGAAAAATTTAATATATAATTTCATAAATATTTAACAAATTTAAACAAATATTGTAATATTATTGGAATTCCTACATTATAATATCTTAGAATTAATGGAACGCGGCCCAGTGTGTTAGTGGAGCCATCTGAAAAGTGAATATAACAGTTCAAATGTCATGGCGGGCCGGAAAAAAGTGACATACCGGGACGTGAATAATTTTTAAACAAAATTTGTGTAATGTTCGGTTCGGTTCGGTTGTGAAGTGAGTATTGATACCGTAAATGTGCAGTGAGTGAGTGGTTAATCGGATTTTATGTAAATTGTGCAGGTGGAAAGTTATTTTGCGGCGGAAATATTCAACTTTGAACTTTGAATTAAAAGTTGAAAATTTCCGAAAATAAATGCCAGCCCCGCAAAATTCTTTTAGATCCTTCCGTTTAAGGCCAAAGGGAAGGCACCTGCTCAATTTCATTGAAATCCGATGAAAGCCGCGGATGTCAAGTTGCTCCGAAATTAACGCTATGCTTGTTCTTGTAAATTACCCTATTAAATCACTACTCGTTTGTGTTAGCCGGACAAATTTTTCTTTCAAAAGTTATAAATTAAAGGACAAGACAAACAGCCGGCTTCTGAAATTATTGCGAAAACTGCGGTTACTATAATTCCAAATGAAGTGAGAATGTTTCACAAAATTAACGGCCAAAGTTGTTCTACAGCCATCTCAGTGACATGTTTACTTATTTCGCAAGGGATTATAAAGATTTGTCTTTCAAGTGTTCAATAAGAAAAGAACTTCTTGCCTCGCGTAACTTTATAATTTGTCTGAGTTCTCTCTTTGGTGCAGTTTAACAACATAATCAAAAATATGAAATTGCGATGGAAATTTTCCAAGACAACCATAATTTGCCTTTGAATTCTTAAGAAAACCAGGTTGATGAAAAATCGGAATAAGTTTAAGTAATTATTTTCGAAATAAAAACAACTCTAATTAATGTTTGGGAACAAAACGTTGATTTTGGGAAATTCTTAAAATTTGCTTGATTCGTTTCGGTAGATAATACGAAATTAATAGAATACAAAACAATGTAGTATTGTGTTTAGCATCGATGCTTTAACAGAAATAGAAGTCGTTTAGCTAACACAAACTTGAGCGATACTAAGCACTCTAAACAAACCATTAAAATGGAGCCGTACATTTTAAGACATATAGCAGAGCAGAGTCACGGTTCGAACTACAGGCTCCGACATTCACATAAACGTGTTCCTATCTTTGACAAATTTATTGGTCAACATGAATAATTTATTAACCTGTTGTTAATATTCATACGTGTGTTCGGAGTGCGCGTTGAGACAAAACATGAAATTTATCGCGGGATAATTAGTTAGATGTCTATTAAACTCTTAATAATTAATCAAACGAAATTAGCGCCCAACTAGCACAGTGGCTGATTCAGTGGCCGAGAGTTTTACTGATTTCAACTCAAGAAACTTCTATACAGGCTAATGGCAGTCATTTGCTGGTTTTATGATCGTTATTTATAATTAATACCCGCCGTCTTAATTAGAAGATTAAAAATGGTTAATTCCGAAATGTTCGACGAATGGGCAATGATACAAGAAAGGGATGTCTATTAAATCTTTGATACCTCAGGTATAATGGCAAACGACACATTTTAGATAGTGATTTCTAACAGCTGGAGATCAATTTTAATGCTACACTCTGCAGTGATTTATCACTTTATGAGAACATGGAAAATCAAAACCCAATTTTCTGATATGTAAAATCAATGTTGTCATTTGGAATTTCCGCAAAACATAACTTCTTTAAATTGTTGTCATAAATTTTAATTAAAGTAAAATATGATTTTCCTTTCTCTAACAATATTAGTAGATTGTGATACTCCATAGTATGAGTATAAAATAGACATTTATATGTACATATATGTACATGTATGACATACTGTCTGAAATTTAATTTTAAAATACAAAATTACAACCAAAATTCGGGTTAGGAAAATGTCTAGGATAAATTCATTACATTTAAGTTTGATTTGTTTTTTCTTCATCTTGAATATTAATGATAATAAATATGCAAAATTCCAAAACATGTATACATATTTCAGACATCTTAAATTAAATATTTTCCTGCAAACCAGTGCAACTACAGTAAACACTATAATTAAGCTGTTTCGACGACGGGATTGGCGTGAAGATAAATCTCCGCAGGAGACGCATTTCAAAAGGGCCCTCCACGCCGTAATTTGCGCACATCAAAGGACCCTAAAGAGGAGTCCCTCATTGTGCACTATGGGCCTATGGGCTACTCGTGGCTGTGCACTTTTTATGGAATCCAATTGACTGCCGACAATTGCGCGAGCAATTTCATCTGCGCGCCTATTCCGCGCTCCCAATTACTTTAATTTTGCTTTATGCGGGAAATTAGAAGAGGTGAAGGGACGAAACTGTAAAAATGAGAACTCGTCGAGATGCGGCAATTATGCTGTTCTATGCTTGAAACCTGCCTTCTGGAGTGTTCTCGAGATGCCTCCGAAGGGACTTTTTATTCCAGTGCGCGAATGGAAGTGTATCGTCTGGCAGACACACGTCTTGGCATAATAACATGCTGAGAGGTTATAAAATTAAAACACACAGAGATCTGGAACAGTTGCTACTGTACTGAGAAGCAGGGCGCTGCTGGGGCCCGGTGCTAGTGCTGGTGCGGTCCTCCGCCCTGGGTCTTCCGCAAGGAGCATATGTGTGGCGGACGGTTCATACAGCCAGTGCGATTAAATTCTTTTTCGTTTTCGTAATTTTCTTGTCGGGTTTTGTTTTGCCATTCTACAGGTTAGTTACTAGCTTCTTCGCTCCTGTGGATGTAATTACAATGTTCCCTTATGGAAGTTAATGGATACCCAAGTAGAGGATGGCGATCACCTCCGGGGCATACTTGAAATGACAGCACCATGGAACTGTCTTTCTGGACAAAGCAGCTTCTGCTGATCTCCCGCATTTAAGAAGGCCACTGATGCTGGGGATGCTGGGATAACTTAGCGATGCATTTCCATTTTTCCAGAAATAATAACACTTCAGTGGTTCCACGGAGGCATTTGAAACCAAAAGTTGCAGATGCTGTTTAGGGCACGCTCAAATGATGAATTTGGATGAAAAAAATTAATTGAACTATGTAGGTATTTATTACGCTGAATTTTTCAAACGTGACGTATAAATATGTACATACATACATGAAAAGAGATGTAATTTCAATAGTTATGATACATAAGTAAGACAGTTACTATAATTAATCTCTGATTTAATTAGCAGATTCGGTACCTAATTTCCTTCCCTACTGTTTTCCTTTGATTTAAATATAATTGCTGTCAAAAAGTTTTCTATCAGATGTGAAAAAGCAACCGTTGCAGAATTTATATAACTTAATGAAAAAAACACATCAAATTGCGGATTTTCTTGTTTAAGTTTGCTTCAAGAGAAGCTATTATATTTACCATGAAGTCATTTAATCAGCACGTCTCATATTTCTATGCTATACAAAAGTGATAATGCTCACTTTTCAACTCGGGTAAACCAATAAATGCATAAATATCGAACCAATTTAAAATTGTAAAACATGTAACTACAAGGCTCATTAAGAGAAATTTAAGATAAATCATTTACGTTCCAAATTAGAACACCATGGCTTCCCTTCCCATGCTACTGATTTAATCCGCCAAAAAAGTATAACAAAAGCATCTTCACGTGGCAGATGTTTTGAAGAGGAATAAGACAGAATAAACCATAAACTATGATGTGCCAAGCGCAAGGATTGTATGCGTTCTGAATTATTTATTTTCTTCGACGCTTTTTCCTATAACTCAAAGTACCGCATAACACTGAACAATACCAGACTAATAAATAAAATATTGATGCAGTCAAAAAATCAATCCGTTTTCTTTCAACTCCCGCCTGAACAGGAAATATTTTCTACAAAAAATCATAATAAATTGTCGGTGACTTACCACCACAAATCTTTGTGGATATGATAGCGCACTTGATTTTTGTTGATGATTAAATATGCAGGTAAGATTTGTTTTGAAATATTTTTCTTCGATTCAATATTTGTTCATCTTATCTCTTCAATATCGCAGCTTGCTAGTGAAAATTCTGCATTACAACAGAATGTGTCCAATGTCTAATTGAAAAAGAAATTTAAAAGTTTTTATATATTGTAATATTAAAAAAAATAAACTGAAATATTTTTATAAAATAGAAATGGAATACGAAATTCTTGATGAAAATATGTATGGAGAACGGACCAATTTTTTAGCAGTGGTATTCAAAATTATTCAATTTTTATCGTTAAAACAATTCTGCTCAATTTATTCTGAAGGGATCAGTAACGGATTTTCTTGACCCTAAACAGCAGCAGGTGAATTGCATGACTTCACACAAGGAGAACACAAAAGGACTGCTTAAGGAAGGCACCTGTTCATTAGGGATGAGTTCTACCTGATTCGTGATAAGGGTCTCGCCAGGAAAGAGATCGTTAAGTAATTTTCAAGGGAAGTTGAATCGAGTGGATAGCATTTGGTTGAATGCACATATGAGGCGCAATAGGAGTTAGCGCCAAAAATTTCGGTTACCTATTGCCACACAATATATAATTGAGGTGACAGCTTCGAAAAACGATCCGTACAAAAGATGAAGATTGAATTCCTTTAATTTAGTGACATATGTTGGAAGTTGTACAAATGTCACTATGAAAACTGAGTTTTTTTTTTTTGTAAAGTAGAAGAAAATTTAAATCCAAACAACTGTTTCAGTAATTTAATGATAGCCAAACATTTTAAAGATTTCTTTCACTCCAAGATTTTAAAGGCATAACTATCAATTTGCGGATTTTTACAAATAAAGTGTTCAATGCAGACATTAGTTAAATACAAATCACTTCTGTTTAAAAATTTAATTTGAAATAAATCTATCTTTTTTGGTATCAATCCCAAATCTTTATAATTTTATAAATGTTTTTAATACTCTCCCCATTAAGCAAACAAATTAAAATCACTCGAATTAAAAATAAATCTATTATGTTTGCTATAAATTAGCAAGTATCTCATATCTTTTTAGTTGTAATTGGGTTTTAATTTTCTTTTCTTATGCATAATCAATTTTAATGAATTTAACAAAAGTAGATAATAAAGTGAAGAAAATAATAGATATGTACTCGTATTCCTGATTCCCAACTTTCCTGAAACTACATCATCTTCTTGATTAAGTACTACTATTTTATAAAGTGTTCGCTGAGATCATCCATTATTATTAGGTTAACTTTAACGAAACGTACCCAAGGTCTTCCAAGTTCGCTTAGCTTCTTATATCCATGTAAATGATTCCTTCATTTTCAAGTCTTCTTACAACCAAATTCCTCCAAAATACGTTTTTGGCAAATTTGGTGATATATAAAAGTAATTAATTTTGTTATTTAATATCTGAAATTGTTACTGTAGAGAAATATTTTTCCTAGTTTTATAATTAATTTTGATTTAAATAAAATAGAAATCGTAATTAGTTCCGATTTTTTCAACATAAAAATTTCATGATTGGATTGATCTGCCGTTGTTGCGAAATAATACTGAGCAATTGTGGCGCCCCTGTATAACTGAATAGAAACACTAATCTTTAAAAAAGAAGAAAGTGACTTATTGTATTTAAATTCAGCAGTAATTCACACGCCGCTGAAAGTAATAATTTCCGCCATGGTAATGTACAAAAAATCACAACATACCAGCGATCAGTACCGCTGGGAGTTTTCTTCAAAGAGTAACGCCTCAAACCAGCCCCGCTTCTGTGCGGTAGAGGCTCCTAAGAAACATGAAATTTCACACATCGGACTCTCTCTTTTCAATCTTCTTCCGCATGAACTTCATTGGTACATAAGAAAACTGGAAGAAGTCAGATTTCTTTCTTGATTGGTCGAGATTTTCCCGGCGACAGTGTTGGTGGCCGCTCTTTTAAAGTGTGTGGAAGCATGTGCTTACCGGTCTGTGATGGTACCGCTTTTTGATGAATACCGGGCATTGCTTGAGCTTACTGTCTTCAACCTTGGCTGCCGTTTCAATGTGAATAAACTTTGTCGCCTACAGGTAAGACCGCGGGAAGAAAGTATTAGCAACGCTGAGCTAGAAATTGTGTAACCAACATACACCTCGGTGCTGCTGCTATATATCAACAAACGGAAGCACTTTTGAGATGTGAAATGAATGGGAGGTGGGTGACAGGTGACTGACTGATAGATGGGTCAGTGCTCTAAATCAAGTTCGTTGCTTAAGTCTTTTGTTTAATCGAAGCAATTACAAAGCGTCACCAGCAAAAACTTTTTCAAAGCACTTTGTCTTTTTTTTTTTGAATCGCTGAAATTAGTCATTTTGAGAGAGCAGGTTGTTTGCCGATTAACCGTCCCGTGCGATCCTCGCCACAGATAAATTATTTATGGACAAAGTCACCAGAAAATGGTGAGGAATTAAAAGAAAACAAGTGTTTCCTGCACCTGACATGGGTCGGCGTCGCACCATCATCAGTTAACGATCCCTCGACATATGCCGATGACCACTTCCTTGAGAAGATACTAAGAGCAACAGAAAAGAATAATCGGCCATGGCAGCATGAAGGACCTCGGCTGCGACGGCGAGGCTGTTAAGTCAAAAATTCGTTAAATAACCGCCAAAGATACTCTTGGAGTACCCTCCTTCCGTTGTCATCCCATTGTTTATTTACAAGCTACTTTCATCTAACCAGCGGCGCGCAATTACCTCCGCGTCTCTTCCCGTGTCCGACATAAGGCGGAGTTGACTTCCTTTTTCTTCTTGGATTTATAAATAAGCACCCAGGCCTGTGTTCGTGCAATCGATCTAGATACATTTACATCCACAGCCGCATCTCACCTGCACGCATTCCGCGAGCCGCGAGCCGCGCGCCGGAGCCGCATTAAGAGAAGACAACAAGTGAATATGGTCCTATGTCGGATAACTCCACGCGGTCACCAGCTTGGTGTACCTGAATGAAATCGAACACTTACACAAGCACCTGATCAGTTGTTCTACCTGTGTGTGATCGACGCGAAGAAAAGAAGCACATAGCCGACGAAGAAACAACCTGAAGAAAGAACACCTTACGGATTATGTGTGTTGTATCAAGTGTGTGAGCTATTTTCTTCAGAAGGTCATGGTTAGATACTGGCGATCTCGAACGGACAGTACTAGTTGATCTGTTGAAGAAATGGGTCTTCTGCTCAAATACGCGACGCTGTAAGAAGTTAATTTATTGGCGTTTTCATAAGCACTCGTGTTTTATGATCTCAGTGGTATTTGCTCAAGCGATCTTGAGAAATGCTGTAGCAAGTCATTGTGCAGGAAACTCGTAGGAAGTGATTTGTGGTCCATTCTCGATATTCAGTAGACGACACAAGTGATTAGTTTTTTTCTTTTTTATAAAATGGAAACGTGTGTGTTGATTCCTCAGGAATTCGCGCTAGCACTAACTTCGCCCGGAATTCGTACACCTGAGGAGCAGCAAATTACAGTGTGGAGCACAACAAAAATCCAACCAGGAACCCTCTTCTACCCGTTTCAGGGAACTATCAGAATTGACAACTTGGATATTTTTAAATACCTAGAGGATGAAGACGTAAGTCGGTTTTTAATCTAGCTGTTATTCTCGCTACAATATCGGTTTGTTAACGCTCACATCTTGCAAAACACATATTAAAATTTATGTTATGCGTGTTATGTTGGCGGCATGCTAAATACAATTTTAAGGATTTGGAGACCAATTAACGGACAGGAATATTGCTAATCCTTTTAAATACCACCGATGGCAAGAAATACTTAAACCACTCAAATACTGAAATCAACTGACTGTGAAGGAGTCAGTCTCCCATAACGGTGGGAAAAAATGCTCAAGAAAATTGTAAGACGTTCCTCAACGTCTTAGTCTTGACGGTTAAATTCTTCCTCGGAAGACGGCCCCTTGCATTTATTACCATATAAATAGTTTTACACTTGTTGCCTGCAATAAGGGTTGAGCGTGTTGTGCTTACTGGCCGTGAAACCACACGTAAGCGCATCCGAGTTACCCTCATCATTTAAAAGACCTGTTGAGTCGAATACAATTAACAGTCGTGGGAACTTTCCCATGGAAGGCGAGCAGGAAAATCATTAGAAGAGGTACTGGGATCGCTAGCCCAGGAGCGTTATTAATCCTTGAACTTACCTCATAGTAGAAAAGGATCCTTTTGCGTGACGTGACGACTGCACCGGCCTGAGTTTCTACCTGTGCGAGGGTCTTTTCTGCCCTATCGTAAATTTCTCGGCTATTTCAAAGTCATTAGACTACAGGTGCAATACCAGAGATAAATGGCGGCGAGGATGCTCCGGTCATCGTTGTCAGCCTTTCTGCGTTATATAACAAAAAAAACAAAAACTGGTGAGTGCTTCAAAGTGCCATTATTCATCCCATCAGGAACTTTCGATTTCATGTCATTGACTTCTTTTAATTGAACCACATCCGCCGATAAAAACTGGAAACGAGTCGCGACTGCAGCTTGCATCTAATGCACCGGAGCAGCCACATTGCGTATACGTGCGAACATATTAAGGCGAGATATATCCAGTATTCGCCTAGCGTCCGCGGATGGTGCCTTTGAGCGCATTGAACTAGATGAGATGATTTTTCTTTGATCCAAATTAACTTTTGCAGGCGCTTTCACTTTGCTCTATAAATGCATTTCCAAGATTATGAGTTGTTGCAGTCTGTGCAACGAAAGTAAAAGTGCAAGTTTTGCTGGTTGTGCTTGTTCCGAACGTGCATTTTACCTAAAATGAGAAATAATAAATTCAATTGCTTTCCACGCTGAGACTGTGTGCACAATGACTTACCGCTTGGAAAAAGGCAGACTGCCAGGTAATTATGGCTTTTTGCATTGCGGTGGTGTGCGGCAAAGGACAAAAGACGGCTATCATCGCCTTTGCTGGTCGTGTTATTGCCCTCCTGTTTTGAGATGCATCGGATGGGGAATTGAGCTGCTCTAAATGGTCTTAAAAAGCACTTCCAGATTTCTTTGCTAATAATCAGCGCGGAAAATTAGTAAGGTCTGAAATTGAGTAAATAAAGTAAACCTTTGAATATTCCAAAAATCAAAATTTATACAATAACAAACGTAGCAATTTCTCATATTTCACTGAAAACAATTAACAATTAAATTTGAAACCATTTTGTTCTTATTTATTTTCATTTAATCACACATAAATTGAAAACTCTTAATTGTTGTATACTAGCCTCAGTCTTTTTTTTAATGTAAATTACATATTATTTAAAGTCTATGGTTTGTTGGGATCTTACCGAAAACAAAACCTAGTTACATTAAGATGAACAAAATTTAAGTAATAACGGAATTAACACGACATAACATGCATTTTAAGCTATTAGGCACTTGTCATGCTTTTAAAGTTCAAGTTTTAAAAGAGGTCCTAATAAAAAATCTGCAACATTTACTAATTAGATTTTATCAGTATTATTTTGAGTATTGGGAAAATAAGTTTAAACTTAAGTTCAAATACAAATTAAATTCAAACGCAGTGAATTTAAAATTACAGCCTCCTTTTTAAAAATTAAGTAAATAAGTGGTTTGGTTTTGATCTAGCCTTGCTTCAATAAATTTACGATATAAAAACTCAAGAGATGACTGAGAGGTCTTCACTGAAAATCCCCAATACCTAATTATTCTATTCATGAAATATGTCAATTGTATAATTGCACTACACAAATTCTAATATTACTATACTACTACTACTACTATACTATTTGTTTTTTGAATTTTGTTTTGATTTTCGCCAAATCAGTTTTTAATCTTGCCTATTGAGTACCCAAGCATTTAAAATGGCAGAAACGATATCATTTCGCTTTAATATTACATATTTTTATGAGAAGTGAATAATGAAATTCCCGCTATATTTGTTTTGTTAGTAAAACCCAAGTGTATTCTATTCGTCATCAAAATGAGATATAAAGGTTAAACGGACTATTTAGAGATTAATTCTAGTTATTCCAAACCACGACTCCCACCGTGTTGTTTATTAGTTCTGAGGCGTTGAGGCGCTAAGATACAAACATTTATTTTCTTAAATTGACAATCAAATGGCCGATCTTAGAGCTTTTAGCATGTCTTATCACTCAAGGGAGCTCTATGGGTTTTAAGTGGCCAAGAGTATCGCCTATAGAAAAATCAAATTTTTTAGTACCTCGCACCTTTGCGTGTTCAAATGGATCGCAGCAGACTCGCTCGTGCTGTCCCAATGAACTCCAGTCCACTCCCTTTTACCGCTCGGGGCTTCTATTATATTGACTTACTGAGAATTTTATGTATTAGACGCGACGGTACTCATTTCCTCTTCATCCTCGTCCATTGAAAGCATCACCGAAAAGAGCTGCGCTGTCGGTGGATGGATTATGAAAAAAGTGGACTCAATGTAAATATAGGCGCATCGGCAGGCACACTTTGTTATATGTGGTAAGGTGCTCATTAAAAGACAATCAAGAACCTCGGCTGGCAAAAAATACGCTGAGGAGGCATATCGAATGCGAACAATAATGATGATGACGACGATTGTTGATGACCGCCGGCAGCATTTATAAGCAGCGTTCTGAGCGCACAGAAATGGCGCGTTGTCATCTCGAAATTAAAGTCGAAATTCCGTCTGTTTCCAAGAAATTTGCCGAAATGTTTTTCAGCCTCTTTCATGCGGATCGCCTCTATCGTATGTCGCGCAGAAAATATTACGTCGTTATTGCCATTTCATAAATCCAAGTCAAACGAAATATCTAAATTAAATTTTACGAATTAAAACGGCAATTGCTTGAAGACAGAAAATGCATGCAGTAAGTAGCCCCTACCTGCATACAGATTTCATTATGAGTCGCATAAACAATAACTGCGCACGTGTCAGGTGCTGCGCCGCAATAAGTCAATGAGATATGAGCCCACTTAATCAATCAAATCGACCGGGCTTTTGATTTGCATCAATATACAGGTGACAAAGGTGCAACTGATTCGAGCGAGATATTTGCGCGGCCGGCCGACAAGTTAGCGGGCAAATTGCTACCAGTTGTTAAAGTGTCGCGAAAAGTGTTTGCGTGCGCTCCGGCGCACTTTAATAATTTATTACTCTAGCGCTAAAGCTATCTGCTAATCTCAAAGTAGGAATTTGCATGGATCTGTACTTAAACGAGTTTTTCTCCTTTGGAACGAATCAGGTCCGCTACCGATTTGGTCTATATGATGAAATCTCCTATACTTTTGGCAAGCGAGTGCGCCACTGCAACTGGATCAGGTTTCTCAAGGTGTCGGAGAGCTACGGACCCCAGGTCAACCTCGTCTGCACGAAGGTCAAAGGTGAGCCCATTTACGAAGTGGTCAAACCGATCGCCTCGCATCAGGAGCTTGTCGTTTATTTTTTGCCGGAACGACCTGAGGAGCTATTTTTTGTTAGAATGCGCACGTCTCTCTACCGCCAAACAATGGACTCGATCCTCGAAGGTAAATAGCTGTCAGGTACTCGATTAAAAGTCTTAAGGAGTATGTTTTAATACTGCTGTGGCGTAACAATTAAGCACCTAACTACATATTTATATTTTGCATTATGATCTTAGTTTTTTGGAAATAAATTCGGAAAATAATAATTCAAGTTTGAATTTTAATATTTATTTGTAATGTTAATACGTTCCAACAAATATCAATTAAATAATCTTGTTCTAAATCTGGGAAATTTATTTGAAGTTATTCTACATTTTAATGAACCAAGAAAACGGTGTTAAAACTTACGTTTAAAGAAAAAGAAGGAGTTCATCACCTCCTAATATGTTTTTTGTTTAGTAATATTTTCTTCTTATATTTGTAAACATTTTTAAATTCGTTATACAAGCCATACATGGTTAAATCTAATTTAAGACTGATCATTCATCAATAAAAAGCTCAACAAGAATTTTAAGATTTAAAATATGTTTGTAAGGTATGTCAACAATTTTGCGCCGGTTACTTTCAAGTACGCCTTTTGAATATTATCACTTAAATGCCAGCCACGTAAAATTTTGTTTTTAATATTTACTTGTACTTTCTTCTTTTTTTATCCTTAGTGGATAATTGTACACAATTTTTATCAGTTATAGCAATTTGTCTAATGCGTAATTATAAATCACATTCTAAGAATTATTGGCGGCAAATGCGGCGCAAAATGTGTTAACATTATGTTATCAATGCGTTGTGATTAGCAAACGAGTTCTCTACTTTGCTCCTTGTTTTGTATACGGAAAATTGTTTTCTCTAAACTCAGAAATCTTAGCTAGGATTTTCTTATCTAGGTGTTAGAGTTTAAAGTTAGTACAATCGAAGTGCAAAAGCACACGGTATTTTAAAAAAATTACGAAAATTTGAAAAAAAAACAGTTTACAATCCAAAAAACATATTAAAATTGATTAGATGATTTTGAACCGTCTACCGGTGAGGGAATATTTTAGTGACATTCTGTGTCTGCAGGTTCACCGCTCGACCTGTCCATGTCCCTGCTTTCCCGCGTCTTGCTGCCCATTTCGCCGCCGTCTAGCAGCGAAGATGAGCACAAGTCAATCTCGAGCGATTCATCAGGCTCAATCTCATCACTCGCCGAGAACACAGGTGATGTTCTGAGCCCCACATCCATCCAGCGAACGCCCCAGCGCGCCCGCAGCGGTCGCGGGGAGCGGTCGCTGCTGCCCTGCGAAGTCTGCGGAAAGGCATTTGATCGGCCGAGTCTACTGAAGAGGCATATGCGTACCCATACAGGTGAGCCCAATTAACAAGATCACTTTACACCGTAAACTCGTTTCCACCTTTCGATCATATTTTAATTCTCTCCTTTTTCTCTTTTCCGAATATCGTGTAATTGTTCAGGCGAAAAACCTCACGTCTGCATGGTATGCGGTAAGGGCTTTAGTACATCGAGTTCCCTTAACACACATCGACGGATACATTCTGGAGAGAAACCCCATCAATGTCAAGTTTGTGGGAAACGATTTACCGCCAGCTCGAATTTATACTACCATCGGATGACACACATTAAGGTACGTTTGTCACCGATACCGCGCAGCGCCCGACTTTCCCGGCCCAGGTCCAGTCGCCGGGGATCAATACCAACAACTTGTTGGCGCAAAGTATCGAATGTCCGACGTGGTCTTGCATATTTGCGAAGAAATTATGATATTGCTCTTATGAGTCGCGATATCGATCTCATTTGCTGCGCCCTGCCTAGCCGTCCCCTTCGCGGCCCGCGCGTCTCTTCGGCCGAACGCCGCCGCCCGCAGAAGCCGAATCTGAAAACGAGCCCGTGCATTTCGCGAAGGAGCCGTTATTGACGGCTTTCAAATTAATTTATCAGGGCAGCGCACCGAAAAGGCACCGGCCGGCGAGAACAAGGACCGAGAGGTGAATATGGAGTTATCCGAGGAATACGGTGGCAGTGGCAATCCGTATCAAGCGCTATTCAGCTATTAGTGAAATATGCTTTGTGCCGGTCCGCACAAAGGAGCCGATACGTGAAAATTCCCGGGATGGTTGTACTTTGAAATTCCAAAATTGCTGGGCTTTTTGCGATCGTGTCCGGAGCTATCTCCGCGGCAGTGCAGCTCCACGTCGACGATAATTGATTTTGATATTTTCCCAAGCGACTCGTACTTTTTTTGGTATTTTGTAGTAATTGTTTTAGCATCCGAAGGAATTCAGTAGCAAATTATGATCTCGCCAAAGTGTAAATAATGTAAAAGACGAGTTCAACAACGGTTTCCTGTCTCACTGCGCTATAGAAAAGCAAAAGAAATGAATTGAGTATAGGAAAAGAACTAGAATTCTCTTAACTATATTGATAAAATTCAGAGTGTCCGGTCAAAAGTTTATGAACATTTAAACATAAAAGTATATAAAACATAATCAACACAAATATTCAAAATGTTGCTCATGTTTTGCATACCTTTTATGATTATGCTATAGCTTCAGCTGAATATCGGTCTTTTGCGGCAATGTATTAAATTACCTCGCTGGTTACGACATTTAATTCGCATTCACCATTGAGTGCTATACCATACCTTGAAGACAAAGCGGTCAAAGTGCAAAGCTAAATGTTTTATATTATATATAAAGTAGAGGCATTCATAGAAAATACATGCGATACTTACATATTATAAATTTTGAAAATTTGTTGGAAGTCATCTAATTTTGTTATCAACTAAATTTTGACCTTACAATTTGCAGGAAAAACCACATAAGTGTGGCCTCTGCTCGAAGTCTTTCCCAACGCCCGGCGACCTCAAATCACACATGTACGTCCACAGTGGATCGTGGCCATTCAAGTGTCATATCTGTTCAAGGGGATTCTCGAAGCACACCAATCTGAAAAATCACCTATTTTTGCACACAGGTAAGCAAAGACCGCTGTATGCGCGCTACAATACAGGGAAAGGCCCGCTATCGGCCGTCATTTGCATATTACAAGAAACTGATCAGGCCTGCATTAAGACTTAATTGAACTGGGATCGACGGCGAAGGGAACCTGCAGGAGTAAATCAAGTCGGAACAGCCACCGGTGTCATGTTCCGAGTTGAAAATCTCTCCGTAATCTCTTCTCGTTTTCGACTTTGACATGAGTTCGCCGTCATCCCGGCTGAGGACCTGACAGCCGGAATGATTAATCATTCACCTGAGTGGTTCCCACACCATGGTCTGGCTACTGTTCGATCAGTCTAGCAGCCCTTTCGGTCTGACCGGAGATCCCGACTATCGATTAAATAAAACTCTGATTAAAGCAGCCCGGGAGACTCCTAAAAAATATAAATCCGCAAATGCCCCAATAGTAACGTCTCATTTCCTTGCAGGGGATAAGCCGCACGCTTGCGAATTGTGCAACAAGAAGTTTGCATTGGCCTGCAACCTGAGGGCTCACATGAAGACCCATGAAGGTGGGTATCCTCTAAGTGAGTAGTGCCATTCCTAATCACTCTACGTATAACGCTTAAAGCACAAACCTTGTGTTTTGCTTTATAAGAAGCTTAACATAATTTAAAAAGTGTATTTTTTTATTACATACTTTATTTTAAAATTAAGAAAAACCTTAAAAACCGAAGCAAGCTCTCAAAAACACCACCATATTTTTTCTCCATTCCAGGCGATCCTCAAGACGAATGTGTCCGATGTGGAAAAGTATTTTTAACTTCATCGAGCGGTCTCAATCAAGGTGTTTGTATGAAGTGTTCGAGTGAATCATCGGAAAGCGTAAAGACTAACTTAAGATCATCAGGGGAGTCAACGACTGAGGATGAATCTTCGAACGGCGGAACAGAATTCAGTGATAAATAGGCGCCAGCCATTAGGCCAGTTTCTTGTACATAATACCAAGCGATATGGTTCAGAAGTCATTCACAATCTAAGGATTAATTAATTTGTAAAGTATATAGCGATCTCTTTCATCCCCTATACCAAGCGAACCCAACGAAATCGACGCGACACACTTTTATTTATTCTCTTCGCGATCAATTGTCTACATCTTGTACATATACCACCCTGTAAAACAATTTTTTTACAATTGTAATGTAACCTTACAAATTTTCTAGTCAAAATTTACATATAATACATTTTTTACGATTTAAAACGCTTTTGTTTCTTGTTGCTGAATATCCTCCCTGAAAACCCTATCCACACTCGTTGTATTTTAGAAAAAAAGTGTTAAAACTATGACTAGTGCAGACAAAATTTAAGTTTTTGTTCTTTCAATTGTTCACAATAAGAAATCTCACCTGGAATAATCAGGATCATCTAAAAATCTGGAACCTTTTTATGACTAATATTGAAAACAATGTCGGGCTTATTCATTGAAGAACTGGAGTGTATCACTTTCAGAGAAAATGTTCAAAAGTGCAAGCACATACATACTATATGTATACGTAGTGCAATCGAAGTACAATCTCACAATTCCAACAATTTACTCACTTACAGTATAGCCACCACTATGCAAAAAAAAATAAGAACATTACTCTTTGATCTTATAATATCCAGTTATGAAAATTCATAGATTTTAGCATTTGAAAATATTTACAACTATGCTAATTTATGACTCTTACAAGCTATTGAATATACATATGCAGCTGCATTTAATATTTTTTTATGGTTCTACTCTACTTCGTATTTTCTGAAGCAAAGATTCTTTTAAAGCGATCAAGCATTGTCATGATAAGTATAAATTATACTCTTTCAACTGCAAATAGTTCTTACTTTCTTTTTAAAGTCACTACACAGTTGGCGAATGTTTACACCACCTTTACCGAGTTCCGCTAGAACAGAACAGTTTTTTTAGAATATTATTTGCTCCATTAACGTCTCGTTTCCACATGATATCGATATAGTGATTTTAATATTTTATGTGCATTCCCTAAGGCAATTTGAGCATAATTTTGTAGTCCAGAGTTCGTCAATTATATTGAGTTTGCATTATGATGAAGAGAAACCAAACGCATGCCTAACATGTATCGTCGCAGTTATCTTTATTACAATTTCTTGAAAATGTGATTTATATCAACGTTGAATTTTTTTTTTAATAAATAATCGATTTCGAACGAAGCGTAGTTTCACTTTGACTTTTTCCGTTGTAAGTTATTTTCACCGGGCGATTTCTTCTGTTACTCGATTTAAATATAATAGTTCTGAAGTATCCTCATTAATATTATAAATGCGAGGGATATTTTTTTAATACGTCTTCAAGTATCTGAAGAACATTTGTGTAAACTTGAGATATCCAGCTTCACACGGCACAAAAATATTCCAAAATCCCTATTTGTATTCAGAACTCTTCTAATTAAAACTTGTGACTAACATATGTATATGATATAGAAGTAGTATATTAGTGCATACTTCTAGCTTTTTACCAGAAAAATTCGTTATAAAACTGACCGACTTCTCAAAACTGGGACTTCAAAAGTTACTGGTGGCTGCCTAGAAGTCCTCCGTTTACCCAAAACGAACACAAACAAGCCAAACAAGTTTCAATTTTAGCTCTAACGATAAGACACAAATAAATCAGTAGCTTAATAATATACAAACAAAATACTTTTCAATAATAATAATCTTTTTAATTTTTAAAGAAAGACACAACTGCTGTAAAAAGTGTGAATACAAAACTTATTAAGGAGCTAAAGACAACATTTTGCTGTTAAAAACTCGTAAAGGCAAAAACAAAAAAGAAATTTTGTAATTAGTGCGTTTCCTTTACAAAAAAAGTATATGCGATTGTGCTAATTAATTTCAGCGACATGAATTGAAATTTAATTTTTAAGTAACTAAAGCATGATTTCGAAGGCATTCCGCTGGCGGAAAGCTTTCAATTGTCACACGTATAAGAGGCTCCCGGCGCGGAAACCGTGGGCGTAAATGAGGCTCTTTTAGGTTTGTCAAAAGATCGTCGGGGACCAGAAGCAGGAGAGCAAGTAGGCAGTGGGGCCGAAGCAAATTAAAACATTCCCCGAGAACCAGTCGGACACTATTTAATCGCTCCATTTGGATTTTTATCTTGGCGCAGTTAAACGTTTTACGAGCGCCCGTTGAATTCGGTTTTAACGACACGGCGCGGATATATTTCCACTCAAATCCGGAGGCTGGAGATATGTCGGAAATGATGCGAGATACCTGATTCCTTAGACATTTCTATAACGATTCATTCAGATGACATTTAAATAACTTTAAATTTTACCTCCTGCTCTAGAATCTATTGAAGGCCATTTACGAATGATATATGGGGTTATTACTACGCTCTGAAATTTTCTAATCGATCACCTCTATTAAAATTCCAACCGGCAAATTAAGGTATGTAAATGAAACCAGTAAGTCTGACAGTGATATTTATAGTGTCACTCTTGAAAAATAGTCTGAGCACCACGCCGAATCAATTAAGGAACTTTAATAAAGCCACAGCTCAACAAGTTTTGACTTACGTTTGTCGTACGCAGATAAAGGCGTACTAGTTTCTAAATACCTCTATTGACTTATTTCTGCTTCAGGGGACATATCTACTAAATTTAAGTGTTAAAGAAACAATTAGATCACTGACAATTTCGTGCTAGTGTAGTGTTATCAATTGATTAAAGATAAACTTGTAAGTAATTCTTCCCCGAGTAAAAATAATCAGCGACTGAACAGAGGCTGAAAAACGGCCACTCAGATTTTTTAGGGACATACGCGACCTGCACAAGTAAAAAAATCTGCAAGGCTCTACATTAGTAGTATAAGTACGTATACGGCGACCTATTTAGAATGAAAAATTAAATGGACCATAGTTTGGGTACTTATATATTAGATTGTACTAAGGCTACAGTCTTGTAAGGCTGCTAAATGTCCTGCAACACAACCTCGTACGACCGTTGTGCGCCCAAGAAAAATTATTAAAACCCTTTGTACAGCCGCATTTTTAAAATTGATCATTTTTGCTCGGGTACAGATAGGTTTTTTTATTACAAAGCAAGCAAAGTAATCTGATCTTCCACAAATGTCTTAAAGAAATGCTGCTATCGTAAACCAAGGCAAAGACTTCAAAATAAATATGAATAATTTTTCCACCCAAACAAATGCTTTTCTAGCGAAAGTTAAACCAGAAAAGTAATTATCAAAGAGCATTAAAGATTAAACCTAAACCTCGAGCTGCTGCCCGCTTATAATTTTAACTTTTCAAGGTTTCCAGGGACCACAGGTGTACTCTCCCATGACAGCAAAAAAGCAAACATGGGGGAATATTTAAGAATGACTTTAAGGAGTCTCCCGTGTCTTTATGTAGAAAGACTAATTTAAGAATATTTTATATGGTTACTGACCATAAAGCCCTCCCTCTTTCTTGGGAGAATAAGAGGTGCGTGGGAACACTTTCTTAAGAAAACTCGGTTTCTTGGGTGAAGAATGACGTCTTCGAATTTTCTTGCATTTCGGATCTAATTGTTTTTGTGGGAATTAAAGTTGGACGCTTTATTACTACGCTTTATAATGTTCTGCTGGCTTGATGGGAAACTGTTACTCAAGCGTACGAAATACGGGCTTTACTAAAATTATGTTAAACTGAAGAGGGGCTGAGCCCACGCAAAACATCAATCGTTTCCCAGGCCCAGAGCCCGCCCTGCGGTTCTATGTATATATAAATTTAATTCCAGTTTTGCTTTTTAGGAAATATATTTGTCCAGAAGTCATTTTTTAATTGCCTCCGATAAATTGATCATTAATTTATAAAGGGACAGACATAAGACACATTCAGACAGACATTCAAAATCAGGCGGTACTGTCCTGCGATGTGATCCAGTGATGCAAGCCAATCTGCGGATAATAAAAAGTCGGCAATATCTAAGAGGAGCTAACCGCAAAAAAGACAATGGCCGAGGTTCGTTAGACGAAGATGGCAGGTGAACGGTACATTTGAGGATAGGCTATAAATTTTGAAGGTTTTCGGTATTGTCTTTCCCTGTGCCAAACAGGACTTTAAGAATAAATCGCTTCTGTCGCCCGACTTTCAGTTTCCGTCCGACATCATTGTTATTCAAATCTCGTGCATGTTGGCACAGAACTGAATTTAATTTAAAAATATCTTAAATACAGCATGGGAACGGGGATTAGGGAAACTTCAGGCACAAATAAACCCAGCGTTCATGTTTATATTGCATGAATAAATGCTATACCTATTGTTTTCGTTGAGCTGCGATGAATTATTCTAATTTCCTGTAGATACTTCTACGCGGTGAAAGTCTATATAAGTAAAATATTTTTTGAAATAATATAAAATAAAAAAGAAACCCGGGCAGAAAGTGGGACTTGATTTGATAATAGAAACAACAAAAAAATATTTAAAGCAGCAGAAAATAATTTAGGAACGTTATCAAAGCAAAATAAAAGAATTGGGAAAGAAAACAAAAGTTTTACGAGTAGAACGAAATTGTAAAACTTTTGATAATAAATTTATTGAAGTATCTAGTTTCATTTAGTACATAAGGTATATTGTTTAGTAAATTACTTCTTGATTCCTATGGAATTCAAATTCGTTCTAAGCCCAAGAAATTTAAAAACAATTGGATAAAGATAGTTGTGTAAAAGAAGAGTTCTTTAAAAGTATCTACCCTCGTTTACTCCCGACGGATTTTAATTGTATATTTAAATAATAAATGTATACAATTATTTCCAATAAGATCTCTATGTTCCTGCCGCTTTTCATTAAATCTCTCTTTAAGTTGAGAACTTCTGACTATTTTACTTTTAATGTACATAGGAACATTTTACTCCGAGTTATGATTACTGACTAGAAAGAGTTAAGACTCATACATAGATAAGCTAGAATTGTTTCCACAGAAAAGTTCTTTCTGGATAATTAATTCGCACGAGGTCAAGAATTTCATGAACTAAGGTGCTTCACTTAGCGTATTTCTATCGACACAAAATATTGGTTATACTAATGATACCTGCAAACTCCCATTCTATTAAACATCGTAAATCGTATGTGCGACTAAACGAAAAAGGGCTATGAAAAATTAATAAAAATTCTGCCCCGCACAGGTCAGATTTAAAAACGCAATTTACTCTAAGGAACCTCCTCATAACTAGTGAAACTTTATGTACCTACTTAAAATGTTTCTTTGCAAAATTTTTAAACTAATAATAATTAAAAATTCGAGACTCCTGGGAATGAAAGCTGCGTGTGATGCGGCCTTTCGTAACCCATACAATACATAGCCTCATTCATTTATCCTCTAAGCATAATTCCTTCGAACAGAAATAATTATACCAAAAGATGAAACTTACATTGGGTCACATTTTGATCACCTGGCCACTGGTTTTATATCTGTGATGTAGTTCTAATTTGCAATGTTCATTTAACAAAAAATTCACAAGAGTCACAAGCACATTGAACCGCGGCAAAAGGGTTGATGCTGAATAAGCTGAGCTGCAAAAAGCTAAGGGAGGGGGGGCTCGTTTACGTGGCACGAGCATTTCTCATAAATTCAGACACAAACCACACGTCGATAACGCAGTTCAAAGGCACGGATCTGAGCTCGCACACGTCGATGGCAAAAACGGATCCGCTCGGGTCGAAGAAATGCATTTAGTCGTTATTTGCATCTAGTTTTCTATAGACCAGACGTATTTGTGATTTTAATGCGCACAGCTCAACTTGGAACTGAATTGATTAACTAATTTAATGCATTGGTTCTTGTATTTCTCTAATTTAAATTACATATTTTAAATAAATTTCTTGAACACGAAAAATTATGACTTTTGTTTTAATTTCAAATCAAGTAGAAAACCATTCGGTACATATAAGAATAGGAAATCTACGCAAGGTTCAAAGAAAGTGCTAAAAAGCACTTTGGGATAATAGTAAGTGTGCAAATAATGTTAATAGACTATAAATACATATGTTAATATTTAATAGATTATACTTGCTTACGAGTTCCTCTAACTAAAAAAAATTATCGCAGACTCGTTCCCTAGCTTCCTAAATGTTGGTGGACATTAATCTGCGTTGCAGATGCACTGCACACATCCATGAACCCCGACTCCCTTTTTTAATGACTGCAGCCGCCGCACCGGCCACCGCTGGAGCAAACCCGAGCCGAAGAAGCCCAAAGTGAAGACTGAAGAACGAAAAAATCGTCTACGCACACCTACCACGAACATATCGCCCAGGTAAACATATCTTACCAATTCGACTTTCAGCGAAAATTAAGTCAGGGCTAAGTGCTTTACGACTGGGCATATGCGCCGCAAAAAGACCAACTGGGGCCAGCCCGGGGTCCGCTTATCCCTTGCACGCCACTCGCTCCGCCGCCAGACGTCATTTGCGCGGAATCCGCACGCAAATATCGAATGCAATTGCGCCGGGCGAGAAGGGGATCAGCAGATGCGCATTATGCAAAATGGAATCCCGGCCCGGCTGAAAACGATCCGCAATATGTTAAAGTCGTTCTGCGGCACAAGAACCTGCAACTGGTTTAAGTCGACTTAATGGGAGCATTTGCATGCGAGCCCGAGAAAATAAAGTACGTCCTGCCGTGGCTATTAATTACAGTTACATGTCATTAGGTACGTGCAGAATTTGAAATGGACCGACACTGCATAAATAGTTGGGGGCTTCTTCCTGCGCGGCCGCCGCTGCCGCTGCCGGCGAAAGTAGCCGGTAATGGGGCCCATCTTTAACAGCCCCTCGGCGGCGCCCCCTAATTAACCGAGTCGAAATGTTCGGCAGAAATCATACCTGCGATATCTCGGGCGAGTGGCTGCATCCCGCCGCCACCTGTTGCAGCGAGCGTGAAAAATGTTTACACGCTCACTGGGCGTGCCCTGGCGGAAAATGCGTCTAATGTTAGACCACGGCGCCCGCGTACTTTACCGTGAAAACTGCGGGCCGGGGGAGGTGAGACGCCGCTGGTCGCACGACAGCGGCACCGTCCGGGCGCGCACTTGGACGCGTCTGATCCTCGTCATGGTGGGTTGACGCTGGGCCTCCTGCGTGATTTATGCTGCTTGCTAATGAGGTAATTAGTGGCAGAACACTTCGGTTATGACTGCGACAGACGACGCAACAAGGTGACGATTGTCTAGCTTTTAATTAGACGCAGATGAACTGAGTATCTGAGGCGTGTCCGCGGTTTTAAATTAAAATATTGACGCATGCGCATTTTACAGCTTTACCCGCTAACAAATAGCTGAATAAATCTGGGCAGTCAACGTGGTAATGGATTTTATGACAAAATTTTAGAAACTCATTTTGCTTTGTGTAAAACATTTATTTTTTAAGAAAAATCCAAAATAAATTGAATAGTCGCTTTTATTCCCTACTCTCCGATTTAGAGGAAACGCTTTCAACAGCCTAAGCCGAACGAATGCCCTACCCGGGTACTATATGCACTGCAATAAAACTTATAACTTCGATGTGAGACATAACCATCCTTGCTCTGGACACGCAAAAGACGTTGTTGCTGTAAATTCAGCCACCATGTAACAGGCTGAAGAAATTGATACATATTTCGTTGTAAAGGCATACAGAGATAGAAATCTAGTTTGCATCGAATTCTTCCCTTAACGTGCGTATCTCTGAATTGGCATATTTTAATCCGACGATGCCTGGATATTCCGAGAAATCTTGACATTATCGCTTTTCGTCTGCGTTGCTGTGCTTCCAATTCATCGACGAAGTTAACCGAATACTTCACACGCTGTGACCAGTCAGTATTAAATTGCAATTAAATACAATAATTCTTGTCGGGCGAACCGCATTCACACGCAAAATTCTTGGTGCATCGAAGAATGCGAAACATGCAGGAATTAATATCATAATTTTGGCATCGATTTGCAATACTTATCCAAAAATATTCGTGTAAGAAATGTTCAAGGAGAGAGCAAATATAGAAAATTATTAAGAAAATAATGAGAAACATTTCTTATTTAAAATGGAAGCGAAACTCTACCTTAAGTTAATCCGTGTTTTTATATACATTTTTTTCATTCACAGTGGCATGCAGCATAGAAAGTCATAATTCTCGCTCTGCACCTTTCACCGGAGATATACGTCCAGAAAGGCCAATATGGAGAAATATGAGAACTCATTAGAAAAACCATGAAATCATGATATATTTGTCCCAAATAAAGCTGAAGGAAATGGTCCAAGCATTGACCTCTTGCGGGAAATGAGTACGTGGAAACAAGCTCTCATAATTTTTTATTATCACCGACAAAGTTTTTCTTTCCAAACTCTTAGGATCGAGTCCGAGCTACTCATTATTGGTCGCGGTGGGCTCCTTCAGGAGACCAACTGGAACTTGATACTTATTGAGCAGTACATCTGTCAACCGAAATCATATCTTGGCGACAAGGCCTCATCATCGTAACGAAAATCGCTTTGGACACATCGGCTGGACATCAATCATCTCCCCGCCTAATGATATGGACATCGAGGAATGCACCAGAAAAACTTGCCCTGGACTATTTCTGAAAAGCGCTCTTTAAATCGTACGGCTGCTGCAGGGACCAGGGAACCACCGCACCGGTACCCACTGGCCAACAGCCCGATTGATTTATGCTGGCGCGCAATTAAAACGAAATGTTTCTTGAGTTTTGTTATGTGGGGGCAAGGTACAGACCAACAAACGAACATGCCCACAAAACAAGTCATGTGCTGCCTGATTTGCATTTAACAAGACTTGGCAATGGGATTAGGTAGGTACATCTTAATTAACCGGCTAATGCGAATGTTAAAAGGGCTGGCTAGCCTTTTTCTCTTCCAGAAGACACTCCGACTCGGGTATTCTCCCCAGGCAGAATCAGATCAACTGCAGAGGGTTCTGCGACTTGCAGGTATTCCTGCAACTGATCATCCCGAATAATTTCAGCAGCGTTGCGAAAGTGCACAGAAGTGGTCCAGTTGCGCCTTTTAATTCCATACTTTCGCAGAAATCTCTCCTCGGCTGAATAAAGAACAACAAAGTAAATTTACCGTGCAAACGCTGGAAGCAAGAATCGCAGAAATGAATTGCACCTAAGCAAAATGTCTCTGGATAATTTATCGATGACTTAATAAATTGTATGAGGCCCTGCTGAGTGTCTATGGACCGATTTATGACTTCACCTCTATCATATATTGGACTGAGAAGCGCTTATTAATGCACATTGCTCGCACAGGAATTTTAACTGGTGTTGAACATGCAACGAATTATGTTTTGCATTTAAACAAAACCCCAGTTGCTACTGCCATTTCGATTGACTAAGAAATTTCCCGCTTTTATGTGGTACTTACTCGGATTTACTTTTTTAACGTTCCCGAACAGTCAGTGCGCCATAATTGAGCCATAAATTTTAAAGGGCCCAAACAAAAAGGTAATACCTGTTATGAATTATTCTCGCGGAGGTCAGTGAATGGAAATAAGTGATTTCAGAATTTATAGCAAAATACCATAGGCAAAAGTTTAATAAATCTTTTAATAGATACTAATTTAAATTTGAAGTGCTATGACAGTGCTATATTGGAAGCTTTTAGTATAAAAATGAAATCTCACGATTAGATTTGTCCCATTAACCACAATATACCTACATAAAAAAAAAGTTCCTTCCTTATTAATTTAATTCAAAATCCTGTTACAAGTAAAAGCTCGTCATCTGCCTAAATCAACTGCACATTTTAATTCTCCTTGCAATTGGATAAAATGGAATTTAAAGGATCAGCCAACTTCCGCCCTAAAAGGGCTCCCAGTCAATTTCTTCGCTGTCCTGTCCATTCATTTAATGACACCATCCACCCTAGGAACAGCTGAAAATGATTTTTGGAGTCGATTTAGTTGTATCGACTGACTCCCTTCGGTTTTTACGATTGGGATTCCACCTGATCGTTTTTGTATCCTCTTCGATCTTTTTTCTGGCCGGGAATAATGCCACAGTAAAACAAATTGAAGGCAGGACACCTGCTCAGAGATTCCTTTTATTGCCTTATGTCCTAGAAGACCGTGGGCGCTGAATGAAGGCTCAGCGGCTCAGGTCTTTGGGTGATATTTTCCTCAACGGCCGAAGAAAATGAATTAGGGTAGAGCTGTCGAGTTCTAATTAATTTATGTATAAATGTAACAACAGGTGCTAGTAGTGATACCGCTGCTGATTCACCTGCTTAGCTCCTAGATAGTGCTGCTGGACTTGCGGCCTCCAAGGGCTATTCCGCGCAATAATATCTCGCTCTGTACATCTTTTTGTAGCTGGAGACGCTTTCTCCAACTCATATTCAGTCATGTCGGCTTCAAAGCCTGGTAGTAATGCGAAATTGAAATCAGCTTCCGATATGATTTTAGCATTTGCATGACGTGTGCTCGAAAAACGAATTAAAAACCAATTAGCAGGTATACTTGCCACGGGCAACTTTTACCCTGCTTCAAAACTAAATTTAATGGGGTACAAGTAGCGCATTGAATTGGTTAGTAACGCGGTGACTGGCGTCTTTCGGACCAGCTAACTGCTTACGCTTTGATACGTCCGGGCATTTATGACCGTCAACCAAACAAAAGGTACTGAGTAAATGGGTCTTTGGGTGTTGATCTTTCCGATAGAAGCGGTTTTAAAAAGATGACCGGCATAAACGACGGAATTAGATTATATCTAGAGTTGTTAATTTATTTCACTATCAGGCCCCTTTTATCTTCAGCAGAATCTACCTGCTTAGGTCTTAATTGCGATCAGTTGTGAATTTGCCCTCGCATATTTTGGCTAGTATTCCGCCAATATTTTACGACATACATATCATAAAGCGGACCCTTAAATCGAATCGCCATTAGATGGTTTTTATAGTCGACAAAAATGCTTACAGCGTCGTGTCCGGCGTTATAATTATAACGAAAGTGCGATTTCGTAATACGCCACTAAAAATAAAAGTAATTGCAAAAACCATTTAATAGATTTCGTCACTGAACAATCATTTCAAGTTCCCTTTTTCTTAAAACAGTTTACCGTCCGGTGCTTAAATGAGAGACTTTTCGTTGATGTCGGCAATATCTCGTAAGTTTGCAGTGTTCAATAATACTCTTGCAAAATAACAATGAAGGGAAAATAAAATCTTCCCAATTTTATGTGCATGTCTCGAGTCTTAAGTATTAGTTAGTACATATATGATCCTTCCCACACAGAAATCTTTTTTATTGTTTTATGATAGCTGCTACTGTCTTATAAACATAGTTATGATGAATTTGGTAAATTTTATAATTAATAACATAGAAATAGGTTCAATCTAAAACAAAGTCTAAACGGGTAGCTATTAGTACCTACGTATAACTTTTTTTAATCGAGTATTTTAACCCGACCGGGTTGAGTGTTTCGAAAACCCTAAATATTATACAAAAATTGCCTTTTAGTCGCGCCGAAAACGTAAATATTGATAATTAAGATGTTCGCAGTACAAAAGCATTTCTTTCTGCCCTGAGCATTTCAGACATTTTAATTTGACTCAACCGAGCTGAATTTTTTTAGCTGAAGCTCGACAGTCAGATTAAACAAATCCTCAATCGTCAGTGTGACAGAATTATTTAACTCATTGGGCAGTTGTAAAAGACTCGTAGAGGGCAACTTGATATAAATGTGGGAAAAAGAATCTGGTTCGCATAACTTTTCCCCCATGTCCATCTGCGTTCAATGCAAATCAGTTGACGACTTGTACAGCCATAAAACAACGACAATGAAAATTTACTGTTTCCGTTCTACTCGATCACTGCTAAGTAATGAATGAATAAATCTCAAGACATGAATTTCAATTTCTTCGGCCCCAAGTGGATTCTGGCCTTCATGTTTCCTCCTCTTTCTTCGATCTGATCTCCGGGGCTTCTTCTGCAGATCCGTTCTGCGGGATCCAGACAATTGGAGGAACCACTAGTTTCTGTTGACTAAGGGGCGATTGGATTGAAAGGGAAAATCACGAGATTTACTAATTATTGCTTGGACGGACTTGGAGAGGATTGCAGAAGGGCGCTATTGGGTGCAGGAAGATCCAGCCTCTGACCGCGTAAAATACTTTTTATTATCCTCCGTACACTTCTCACTGTGTACTCTGCGGTAGCGCAGTAATGTCTGGTGGATCGTTATCATTACCTTTATGTTGCCGTGCTGTTATTTATTGACGCAATAAATTAGGAGCTGGCTTATTGATTACTCACGTCATGCCTTAATTCTGCCTCTTCTGCGTACGCCTGAATCGTGCACAGTAATTGAAATGATTAAATGAAATTCGGAGCAATAATTTTGTGGAACGCAAGAGGAATTAAAAATTCCATCGATTATTTGGTGACCATTGAACTTAATTACACTTTTCGAAAGTCAAAGTGGTAATTTTGATATTTCGTGTAGTTTTTTATTTCAGTTTTTCTAACGAGAGACAATATCTTTGCTAATTATTATAACACTACCATTTACGGGGCTAATTCACGTTATCGACGGGGAATTAAAACTTTGCGCTGGATGTCCTCTTAACCCATTAACACATTTATATGGGCGACACCAATGCATGACCTAAAAATAATTGGCAGTCAAAGGACCAAATTAATTAATTTTCTTGTAAAAAACAAGGCATCACATATATTTTTAATTTAATTTTGTGAATAAAACGACATTTGATGTACTATTTTCTTCCAAATCGGCTAACTTTAGTTTCTACATGTACTCAATTGTACAATTCAGCAATTGCTCCGCTAAGCTATTATTATTTATTTTCCTTACATTTTTTTCCTGAACCAAAATTTAAATCGAAGTTTTTGTGCACTTATAGATATTTTGTGTTCTACAAGACCCGGAAATGCATAGTTGCCTTGAAAAATGACTTACATATTTTGTTCCCAAGTTGAAACGGTGAGTTTCATTATTCTTTTATGAATTGTTAGTGTTGCTTTCATTGGTATCTTCATTCTATGTTTTTTTCCTACAGTGGTATGTCAGAGTGCTGCTTCATTATACAAAATGGATCGATTATAATATCATGGAATCGGCTACTGTTTTCTGAAAACGCCTCAGGCGAACTTTATTCAAATCCATTGGCTCTTTCTCGTCTGGTACGATTGATTTTTGTGAAACCATTAGCTGACGTTAAAAAAGCAAAGCTGTTGGAGCACGTCAACGGATGCCAGACTACTGTAATTTTTGAGGAATGTATGGAACATCTAAACCTATTAGAGCGAATCCCATTTAAAATAAATTTGGGATAAAATTGTTTCACGGAAGCCATTAACCCATTTCGTGTTGAGGTACCAACAGACATAAGATTGACATATATACGCCTTTTGATGCGTTGATGTTATAAGAAGATAATTATGTATTAACTCCTGTAGAGACGATTGCGAAATTTTGATAGTTAAACTAGGGATGTTAAGCTTTGATAAGAGGCTTTCCACTAAACCTTGAAACTACGCCATAAAACGTCTAAAGTCGCACACCCGTAATATATGTATTTCAATTGCAATGCAATTGCTACAGCATATATTATTTAACTATATCTTAATTGAAAGTGAACGTTTTAATTACAGTTCGAAATTTTTCATTCTTACTTACTTAATTCCTTCATGGGTCGTTGTTCGCATCTAGCCACAGATCACACGAGAAGCAACATCAAATCCCAATCCCAAATGGCCGAGCAATCGCGCCGTAATGACAGCTTCCACTGACTTCTGGGGCATGATCAGAAGACATCAACGTCAGGTTTTACGAAAATATATTGAGCCGCTTTATGGCCGACCGAATGCGCCGCGAAATTATTCGCCACGTTTTACAGCCTTTTTATTGCTCACTTTACTTGGGGCACTACGATTCACGAGGTTAAGACCGTGCGTCGCGATACACCGCAGGTGCATGATAAGGATTTTAATACTTCAAAACACTTATCTCCTCTACATATTTGCTGACGCGATATACGGAAAAGGAAACAGAACCAGATTTTAGTGTCGGTAGTTTCATAACTTTAGATGTATGAACCTGAATCAAGAAAGACCTGAGGCTGTACCATGTGGTTAATTTTAAGATTTAAGGATTTCCGCAATAAGTAGACTCAAGCCAGTTAGTTAGTTGCTATCTTGCTTAGTTAAACTTAAAAGTTCTGCAAGTTCTTTAACCAGATTTGTCCTAATTTATGCAAATTCGTAAACTAGTATTGACAACAATCAAAACAATATCAATTTAAGCCAACATTTTTACATCCCGCAAAAATCAAATGAACAAAAAATTAAAACAAATATGTGAAATTATGTATTTTGAAAATAGCAAAAAGTTAAGTGCACATAATAAATCGATGTCCGGCATAATGAATGCAAATTAATAGTGACAGGTGCATTCAAAGATGCGTTTACTTTGAATAGCTAAAACATAAATAAAGCTAAGCTACAGATAATTATGTTATTAGATTACAAAAACGTCGTATCTAGGAGAGTGTAAAGAGGTGAAACCAACTTAAGTTTAATTTTAAGACCTACATATGTATGTTCGACTCATTTTCGGATTCCAAAAATTGAAGTTTTAAGAACTCAACGTTATGTAAATTCAGAGAATTGTACCTGCTAAAAAGGTAAAGGTTTCTTAGCTGGAAGAATAAGACGTGTAAATTTAGCATTCTACATTAATATGTCAAGCATCAGTTTGGCGCCAGAAATCCAATTATAGGTAGGTATGCTTGATCAGGACAGTACGCCGGTACACACATATTCATGCATCTGGTTGCATCTCGTTAAACAAACAGAAGTCGACCCATCTTAGAGTAACAAGGTTCAGACCTCAAATCTGTAATGTTTATCTATTACAACTTTTAATTGGATCGGTCTGCCGGTAATTTACCTCTGCGGGAGAGATGCTTGTGGCCTATATACCGCGACCTAACGAGCCAACCAACAGTAACATTATAGGCATTTGCACCATTCTGCAGCAAAGGCCTCATGCATATCATTCGAAATGAAGACGTAAGAGAAATCGGCGCAGCAAAATGCAAAATGCAAGGCGCATGAGCAGCCCTCGTTTATGTCTCAATCGAAGCATGCCAAAAGTCGCCGATTATCGGATGATTTGCATATTACAAGACCTCAAATTAAAGTACATTCGGACTTAATTGTTTCCTATCATCCCAAACAATCGCGGGGCTATTAGTTGCCTTTTAACAGCCTCACGGACTTTTGTCTCTGCGAAACAGTACCCGCTGTACGGCGTGGCTAGCTTCTGCTATATGCGGGTTCTGTCAGACAGACCTGATTTAACGGATCTCTCCTGCGTGTGTCATCGAATTAAGTAAGCAAAGTAAATAAAATAATAAGAAACCCTTCTTATGAGAGAGTGATGGCTAACTCTGACTTGCTAACTTCGATGGAGCGATTTTTCGCATTTACCTATTAAACTTTTTGTCATGCTACAGAATTAAAATGAATGATGCAATTTACATCTTTAAATCGCTTTTTTTCTATTAAAAATTACACTTACTTTATTAAATTCATAATGCTTTACTTAAAAGAGATAAAAAACACATTAGCTACCGAAGTTTGGTTTTTCGGAAATACTACATACTCGTAAGTATCTAAGCAATAATCTTTAAAAATTAATTTGTTTGAAGGTAGCTCATATGAGTTTGTCATTTCCTGTTATAAAATTTATGAGCATTGACAGTAACATGTATGCAGGAAGCATCGGAAAAACGAAAGCTAGATCAATGTCCAAGATTATCCAACTAGAGTTCGCTAAAAGTGAGACCGGCCGGAACACGCGCCTAGCCAAAGCGTGCTATGTCCGATATGCCAATTTGAGTAATGAACCAGTTGACCAGCTTGGAGTATATTCGTACAGCCTGGTATTACATTTTTGCCCATCTTCGCGCGTCCCAGGCCTTCTTCCGCGTTACATGTAATGGTCAAGTTGTCTTTTCAGTCCATCGTTACTTAAATAAAATAATAAAAAAACTAACAAGTTGGCTGACTATCGTGACTTTCTGGTGGGCGACAATCACGCACCAATGATATGACCAAATACCATAACAAGATGTAAACACGCACCTTGCCGTGAAATTCATTACAACATTATCTTCGGGCCGCGCTTAGCTTGATTTTAAATGCGTGAAATTAATGACAATGAAGGGGATGGGCGAACCGGACGGTAGAAAATGTCCAAATTTCCGGCCAAAAGTAAAAAAGTGCAATATGTGTTTTCCGAAATTAATACCATGCACTCTTCAACCAACCAGAAAAAAAACTGAATCATTCGAGTGCATTTTTATATGCCAGTATCTTTAACTTGAGGCTATCACGTTGAAATTTTTACTAGGAACCAAAAGTAATATTGTAACTATCCTTTATAATCGAATCAAAAATAGTGTGTTATTTCTATTCGTGTTTCAAAATTATAATGAACTGCATATTGGTTTAATATTTAAAAAATGTGGACACAACGATAAGTACCTACTCTCGTATATTCGAAACTACTTGTTCGTCTATCAACTCCTCGTAATAAATTCTAAGAGCGGTTAAAAATATTTTGCAATAAAATTAAATGGTATCATCTCACATGATTTCCAAGAAAGAAATGATTTGTGGCAAAACGTTTTTGCTTCCAGATCTATGCTATTTTACAGACAATCAAATATATAAATTTTGTCGCCTCGAGCCTTTCAAGTTATTCATTTTAACTGCATTAAGGACTGAAATATTTCCCGCGGGGTTGTAGCCTCAAATGTCCGTCATTAGGATAATAACACATTCATTTCAAGGTCTAAACCAGATGAGCGTGGCTTATTCCTTTCAGGGTATAATTATGGCCGTTGGTCGACGACGACCGGAATACAACTGCCGCCCTGGATGTGATGCTGTGAAGTGTAGATGTTTGCCCTCTAGTATTACTTCGAATATATAAAATATATTTCCCTTTGAAGACGTATCATTACTCTCTTCGATTTGATTCCTAATGAGGACCTTACTGTTCAAGGTGAAATACGTTAGTCTGCTGTTTGAAAACTCGCAGACTTAAAGATTTACAGATTTGTTCTTTTGTGAATTATAAAATCACCTGCATTTTTGCTTATGTTTCCAAATTTGTCATAGTAAGCTAGCAGCCAACTCTGTTATAGGCTCATAAATAAAACTCGAATCATATCCTGTTTAATTTGAAGCTTATAAATTGCAAATTCATGCAGTGATAATTACAGTCTGACTTTAGGAAACGTAATAAAACGTATGATTCCTATTAAAGATCTTGTACACTTCCAGATAATAGTTTAGACGTATAAATTCGTCAAATGTTTCAAGCTGTAGGTATTCTACAACGTTTTCCAGTTTAATTTTAAAATAGCGCAAGACTAGTTCTCGGGGCGTGTGCAAGCACAGGAACAGTTTACATTGCAAACTGATTTTAATTGGCGCGAAAATAATTTATTCAGACTTCCCGACCTTAGTATATGATTAAGGCGTAATTACCTGTTTTCCATTAATTTTAGTAATATTTATTAATTTATTTGAATATTAGAGCACTTTGAATTGAACGGCAGTGCAGCGATGCCAACAAAACCTGTTCTGTTCGCGACCGAGCATATGGCAATGATGTCTGCCTAAAGATTCCTTAGTCGTATCACACGGGGCTGCGGAGCACAATAAAAATATGTAACTTATTCTCTTCACTTCCAGTGGGTTATTCATTCGATATACCTGTCCGCCAAGAAACTATCATCACCTGCTTATAAAATATACGAAAGGATTGAAATCCGCCGAACAAAAGCACCTTGCACATGGATACCGTGGCAAATTTCAGATTTTGTGTTATTACCGCATTAGTTCCGCGCAACACTTATCCTGAGGAGGTCATTATGTGGCTTCTTTTATTTATAGATGATTTTTACTGGACTTGACTGGGCACATAAATCATCACATTTAACTGGTAGCTGGGCCATCTTGTGCCGCTGAATTGATAGCGTCTCGAGGTGTTAATTATCTTCGAGAGAAATATGCCTTTTGAAAGGAATTCAAAACATTAACGCATTTCCCCGCTCTTTTAAAGTTGGAGTTCGGCAATTTTATCATTTTGAGTAATTGTGACGCTCAATATTAACTAACATTTGATGATCATTTAAACCACTTAGTATATATTTTGCTTTACGCTTTTTTGAAACGATCCACAATTTTAAACTTATGTTTTATATGGAAATTTTAAACTAAATTACCTTTCTAAATGAACATAAATTATTGTTGTCGCATAAGTATAAAATCAATTCAGAACTTGTTAATTCGATCTGAGTGCAGTTCCCCCTTTTCTTTGTAAGTTTCCACTTCTATGCCGTCATTTCGAGTTGCGCGATGGCATTATCTAACCAAGGATCAGCCTTATCGCTGTTCGGTTCATTGAATGAATTCGCTCAATGGCTCCATATTTGAACAATAATTACTTACTTGTAGTTGAGGATTTCGCTTTGTGGTTTCATTAAATGTGATGCCCTCGCGAGTTCCTAATTTTCCGATTGTTTCTATTGCCGCGGTCGTTTGCACTAATTTTAAACTGAATCATAATTGGAGTGTGGGAGTTTCAATTCAATTGGATTAAAATTAAAAGCAATCCGAAGAAATTAAATGTTCACTGAACCATCAAATCAGATTTGGCGGCTTTTCTGGAAATTTCAATTTGCGTTCGCTTATCGCTCGTACGTTTCCTGTTGTTGCAATTATAAACATTTCTGTTGTGGATGTGGAGTACCCTGTTATTTTTGCAAAGGTATCTACATAACTAATGTATTCACATATGTATTATGTATCATATAACATTAAGAAAGTTCGGTTGGTTTCGAAAGGGATGTTAAATCTTAGATAGACTTTAAAATCTTCCATCAACTGGCATATGTCGAAAATAGTCTCTTACAATTCGCTAAACATGCGTTTATATTTATTTCTAATAAATATTTTGAGAATTAAAGTTTTATATATTTAGGTAATAATGATTATGGAAATTTCTACACCACCTCTTCAATGATACGAAATGATTACGAAAGATGAGCAGAAGAATGTCAGTTGAAAGCAAAATTCTTCTAACAGCTTCTGTATTTCATGTTTTGGGTAAGACACACGAAGATTAGCAGGCGCACACTTCAATATTTCAGAAGGTTCAAAATCACCCATAGCAATCAATTTTCTCGACTCTTGGGCATCCTGCGCCACAGCGAACCCACCGTAGTATCTGATGAAAAAACTCATAAAAATGCTGATGGGGCCGCCGTTGACTAAATTACATGTTCGTTCTTAGAAAAGTAAATTGCGCCGATATTGGTTATCCTGCGCGATCGTTTATGTGTTTTAAATTGCGATATTCATTACCTCGGGGCAAAACGGTAGCAGTCTGCTCCAGACAGGGATGCTTGTATCGATGCCGAGATTAATGTTGTTGCAACGTTGTAATTTCGACTAGGCGGCTCCTCCTTGCGTACATTACTTTGAATAGACGACGCGATTGGACGCTCTTTTTCTATCTTATTTTTTCGTTTGTAGTTGTCTGCCTATTTGGCTTAATTAAGAAGTTGGTAATGCGTTGCCGCGACTTCAAATGACTTTAATCATCCTGCAAGATAACAGTCTGCGTCTAATTTTAGAAATCGTTCTACCTATGGAAAATGTAAGCTTGCTTGCGTAGTACGATGACCAGAGTCTTTTAGATAATATGTATGTATGCTGCTTCTTGGGTTGGATAAATCATCACTATAAAAATATTTTTGCAAAAATAAAAGGAAAGCTTTTCATGAGTTCTTATTCTGTTTTCGTGACAACTTTCTACTTCGAAAAGTCCTTAATATTACTATACAAGGAAATATGATACAGGGTGTCCCACGCAACCTGTACTAGCGAAGGTCTGTGGTTTGGGGACACCAATACCTATCGAAAGGACCCCATTTATATATGTTCCGCGATTTTTTGTAGTTTTCGAGTTTTGATTTTTTTTTTGTTTTATTTTCATTTTTTTTTAAATTTTGGATGGTTTTAGCTATAACTTTTTCTGTAAAGTGATTCTTTCAGATTTTCTTTGTTAGTATTATGGCCAGTATGTATGTTCGTCTGTAAAAACACTAAACACCAAAATTCTAACTATATGTATACTAGTAGCTCAGATTTTAATCACAAAATTAAAATTTCGGTTCGAGAAAAAATTTTTACTTGATTTCAACTTGAAAAAAAATACTTAAAACTGACTGAATAACTTCCTGATAATTTTAAAAACTTTATGGGTTTCTAAGCTCTCAAAATAACACAAAAAAATTGGTATTTTGGTACTTTAGAGGGCATTTTTATGAGAAAACTGAATTTAAAGTTGATACAGTCGAACATAGTGACATTTATTTCATGCATTTGAAATGACTTTTCTCACATTTTTCCGATTAATATGGTGAATAATTATGTATTTACATAAAATTTTACTCGCAAATACAACTTTTTTTTAAAGCCCAAGACCCATGCCATCTAATTTTTTACCTAAATAGTTTAATATTTTTATATAATTCCTTCGAATACTCGTACGTATATGTATGTATCATATTTCCTTGTAATAAAATCAAGGTATTAAAACTAAACACCTAACACATAATTCTCTATTTGGATGCCAATGAATGTTAATCTGGACCGTGATTGATTCTTGTACAACAAATTAAGTATGCATTTCACCTGACCGAACCAGGAATATCCCCTGGAGAAAAAGCAAACCTTATCAGATTAACGTTACCGGCTGATGCTGAATTGTGACACATGTGAAAAATTTTTGTTCGCTGCTGTCAAGCTATCAAGTAATCAGATTTAATCCACGCCAGCGTCATTCACCCTGCGCTTCATTTATCTTTTTTTTATTTCTTCGTATAAAGATGAATGCTCAGCATTAAAAGTAAATCATCTGGGAAAGGAAGTAATACTGTTTTTATGATTATTAAGACTATTGCAAGTTCAGAAAGTTAATAGATTGGATTTATTTTATTTTTATTTACTCATTAGTACTGTTTTCTTAATTTATTTTGCAACTGAAGAACATAAAAGTTACGTTCTTCTAATTCATTCATCTGATTAGTTTATTGCGAACAAACGATTTCGAGTACCACCCACAAATATTCAATATTTACAGTCTTGAACGACGGGAAGCGTTCACCTTTCGATGCCATTTCCAAGTAAAAGAGATTGGTAATTAATTAGGTAATATAGGGTTCTTACTAAAATCTTGATTACTCGAACAACTTAATTTCCACGGACGTTCGAGTCTATCACGCTACATCTTTGTCACGGTATTAATTAAAGCATTGTGGGTGCATTAAGTGCAGCCACTCATTTGAGAATCGAACGTTCTTTGTTTCTGCGAGGAAAATGGAAATTTAGCGTATACAGTTCGGCAACCAGTTTTTTGTTTGCTTAATAATCCTAATTTAAGGTATCTTTCCAGCAATAGATTTAATTTATATTGATGATGAACGAGTTTACGATTTCTTTTTCAGCAGGCTATATTGATTTAGATAACCAATGGATTAAAATTAAAGTACAAAGTCTATAGAAGAATATGTACTAGGGATGGGATAAATGCGAATATAAGTGAAGTACGATTTCATGTAAATGGCCACTAAGGAGGAATTTTACGTAATAAGTCTGCAGAGCAAATATTTTTAAAATATGATAGAAACGTTATTACAGGAAGCTACTTTGCAGGTACCTCTATTGGGCGCAAAATCACCAAGATTCTAAGCTGAGATAATTTGCGTTTACCAAAGATTTCCGCTTAGTTAAGAGGAAATCTGCCTGTTTACACTAAAAATATTCAGCATAGGATTTATAACAGCAAATCAGCAGTGAATCGACGGGAAGACCGCGGCGGCAGTGCGGAGAAAAATGAGTTCCCGCAGATCATGCACCCGGCCTGGTTGCATGAAGCGGACGAAGATCGAGCAGAAATTATAAATTCGAGTCGTGTATGCAATATTGTCGCGATCAATTTCATTCGTTCTTAACATAACAGCGAACATGTTTTTGCACCATGTGGGTATCATATAACTCACCTGTCAACTCTGATACCCTCCTGCATGTTTTACGTTCATTCCATGTAAACCACAGCGATGCAGTGCAGATCATTTCATTTGCGCCAGACGCTTGTCTCCAAAATGCACTTCTGTAGGCTTAGAGTTTTGTATACATGCGGTACAAGGAAAACAGTTCTTATAATGCACCGGTCAAGTTGATGGCACGCGGGAATATGGTGGTCTGCTGGTTATTGACAAGACGCCATAGGCCATAAATATCCGAGTGTTCCCAATAAACACCTAAGACTCATTTCATATGCTGTGTCTTCCTGGCTGATAGGCATCTCTCTTAACTTACTTCACCTGGCTTCGCCGGTGCCAATCAAGCAATTTCAAAGGTGCACTAAAAATGAAAATATACGCGCGCATTGTTAAAAGCGCAATTCAATAGAAAAAGCTGGTTCAGCAAGTGTTTGCTCACCGAAATAAAATGGCATGGGAAACTCGCATTCAGCATGATTTATTTAGTTAACATGTTTTTACTAGAATTACTCGAATTATACAGGAAGCCATTTACCTACAGATCCTGATATTTGTAAAGTAGTTTACCTCTAGTAAAAAATTTAAAGAATCCATACCCTTTCAGCAATACAGTTTTTTCAATTGTCTTTTTTAGAATCCAAAAACAAATGTATATATGTATACATATAATCGAAGATTTTTTTCTGTCTCCATGCCCATTGCCCAAAATTATGAACCTGTAACTAAAAATATGTGAACTAGTCCTTGAATCATAGATAATGAAAAGAATTATAATTGTATAATATTTTTAGAAAATTGACACTCTGACCATAACAGATTACATTAGTTACTTTTGGTAATACGCTCCTATTTTATTTTAATTTTTTGTGAATGCCATCGGATTCAAATTTGAATACCTATCTACAAACCAAGCGCCAGAGTTTTGTTCTGGTTAATATAACTAGAAGATAGTAAACAGTTTGGTGGTAATATGGCCACTCATGACCACTATTTGTGATCGAAAAATATTCGTCTAAAGATCTTTACTGAACGTCGTCTAATTCAGGTACTTGCCTCCATCTGCTTATTGCAAGTTAAGAAGGATTTAAGTTTTACATAACTCACTTATGTTACATATAGCCAGGCTGCACCGGTCCACATCAAAATGCATATGGCCCGACGCCAGCTCGCCAATTAATCGAACCTCTTAGTGCAATTTCAGGAACGGCGTAAAGGTGTGCGGCAAAAGGCAGAAATCGGTGATTTGCAAAACGGTACTGTCCATCCACATGCCCACAGGTATGCTACAAAACGGACATTCCAGTCCGACCATAATGTTGTGAAGTATTAACGACCGGATGCGCTGATATATACTTAAGGCTGCAGCAGCCGAGAACTGGTTTCCTGGCAAAAATAAAGTGCACCTTGCTACCTGAGTTGCAGTTAATGATTTATGATACCAAAGATAATAAATACTGGAGTGGACTTATCTTGGAGTAAAGGGCGAGGAGGCGGATGCCCCGATCAGGGGCCTCGCTGCAGCCGCGCCGCGCCGGCTTTTCTGGGTGCTTTCTGCGGCCGCTGCCGGTGCGGCGGCGACGGCTGCTGCTGCCGCTGCTGCTGGTGCCTTCACGAAGGGTGGAAAGGTAAGTAAACGAAACGAATGGCAAAAGAGGTATTAAGATGTTTGGAGAAATTAATTTTATCGAACGTAAAAAAGTCGCGACCAGTTCTTCATGTGTGTACCGGGAGATCTTCTTCACTTGCACGACCAATTCAGAAGTTCTACAGCTTCCAGGGAACGTGAAAAAGCGGCCGCGAATAAAATCCGAATAACGTAATTAATATGAGTATACAAAAATTAACTCCTTAATTGAAGAAGATTTAAGGCATAGCATTAACTTTTAAACAAAAAACCGTCAGACACATCGAAACCAATTAAGCGCTTCTTCTGTCGGGTCGGGGCTATTTGTTGTAATCAGTTAAATAGCATTAACAATAAGGACCAATATTTTGCAAAACAGGAATGTCTTCTTTACAAGACTTAATTCCGTCCTGAATGTATTTGACTTTACGACCATACGTCCAAGTTTTCAGCCATTCTAAAATTTGATTAACATTTTTTACTATTTTATAAAAATATTAAACAATATTCCGACCCTTCGGAAATTATATGTTTTACCATTGTAGAACCTTTAAAACGAGTAAAACTCACAAATTTTTAATGGCAATGACTGTATAAAAAACTATTTAAATGAGTAATACATAGAGCTTGCAGCGCCTCTAAAAATAAGAAAAAAAAATTCACAAATACGAATATAATAATGTTTTAAATGAATGAGGTTACTATCCGTAAACCCTAAATTAAAATATTCCACAGAAGGAGTCAAGTGAACACAAGATTGCAACGATAATGTTTCCACGTTCGTTGCAAATACCACTCGTAGAATTGCTTAAAATATGGAGTTTATGCATCTGCAGATTTCTTTCAAGGTACTCTATTTGCTGACTCGGGTATGCTTTTCTATATAGAAACTGGTGTAACCTGACAGTAAGATTCAATGACACAACACCTACACCCTGCATTTAAAGTTGTCAATGGACTTGTTTAAACATTCCTGGTGACAGCTTATGATTTCGCTGAAAGAACTATTATAATTAATATTATTGTTACAGCGACAATCGTACTATTAACTTGTAAGAGCAGAGTTTTTTAAACTCACTACAAAGCTTACAAATGTCTAGATTACTCTAACCGAGTTCGCCTTGTAAATTTACATGAATTTCGATATTTAACAAATAATAATTTTTTTTTGTAATAATTTTTGCTCCATTAACATTGGAGTGTTATCGTTAATGTAAGGCGTGGGAGCACTTAAAATCGATAAGGTGATTTTCATATTTTACATTCCTTGAAACAATGTGAGGAGATCGTTTTTTTTTCTCAAAGCGTAGAAAAGAAATAATAATGGATTTATCAAACCATAGATATGGCAGACCTACTTTATTCGCGTTAAAGAACCATAAAATAAATTCTTAAGGCAAAATTTAGTTATGAAGTAGTTTGAAACTCGTTAAAATTAAAGTAACAGTTTTAAGCGTTGTTTCTTTCGACTTTGGCGAAGGTTTGAAATTTAATATTTGAGTGCATACATCGCTTTAAATAAGAACTTAAGATTTTCTGACGAATCACTGTTTTTTAGTAATAAATTATCCATAAACACAAAAATTGATTGAAAGTTTAATTTAAAAAAAGTAAACAATTCTCAAAATCACTTCCCCATAATTAAAAAATAAAATGCGCAATTATGCCTTGGCTGTTCCACATACTTGCAACAAATACTTTGCAATTTTGGATTTAATTAAATTTAATATCAAATAAACACCCTTGGGGCAATTATTGCGGCGGCTGCGTGTGCATGTGCATATCTTTAATAATCTGATCCTGAACAGATAAATCGTTTGAGCTTCTTTTCGCGTATGAGGAACAGGTTCTTCGGAATATGTGTTGAAAACGATAAAAGTGCCGGGATAGGCCTGCCGTCTCTTCGCCTTCAGGAGAAGATTGTAACCTTCACGAACTTCCACCAAATGAATGGTAACTCCACGGAACGGATGAATGAAAGGTAAATTACAAAACTCAATGAATGGAAGCACTTTGTAATGGAGCGCAGTAGTTATTTCTTGTCGTCGGTGCCCTCGATGATTGAGTTAAGGAATGCAGCTGGGAGCCATGCAGACCATCGCCAGCGATTGCTTCTTGCCAACCTGAGATGCAGGCACCTAGCGGCGCTTCTAAAAGAGCGCTGCCGCGTTTCGATATCGACAATCCGCGAAGGCTAGAAGATATACTAATAGGAAGATTCAGCCACACCGACGAAGAAAAATGTCAGTGGTAACAATTTACTTAAAAAATTTATAAGATACGCACCAGATAGAATGATATCGACGCCACCATCGGAGATATATTGTCGAAATCTTCATCTTCATCATACGCCTAGCATCTTAAATTTTTTAGAGAATCCAGAAAAACATTGTTTCATTAGGAAATCTTCACCTACGGTAAAAAGCAAATTATGCCATTAGCAAACAAATTTTAATTATAAAGTTTTGCTAACTATTTTTTGAAGTATAAAACGTTAATAAAAGCGTTTTGTAAGTAAAGCTATCAAATAACACAAGAATTAAAAATTTCCATTATTTTAAGTACAAACTACTTCTTTTGTTCGAGACTAAGGTAATAAATTTTACAATACCAAAGTGCTTCCACAGTCCATGAACAGAAAACTCTAGTCTAATTTATTGCAGTGAAATCGAGCAGGTCGTATTCAAATTGAGACAAGAAAAATATTTATGTGACAGAGACATTTGTTGTTTTGCTAAACTAAGAGAGAGAACCTACACACTTGGCAGCGACTAAAGTAACCTTCAAGGCAATCACAATTAACACATGATCTGCAAACTGCGCCAAAATACACTTTGCAGACCATTGGATTCGAGTATGGCACGTTGAGAAACCCCGCATTACATAACTAGTGCATTTTATCGCCGTAAATATGACATGAAATGACAGAGATATTAATTAACCAGTTCGAGCTCTATGGTGCCGACATAAAGACGCCAATTTTTTTCTTTCGCCTTATTTGGCCTATTTTCTCTCAAATACTCGTTGCAGGGGCGTTAAGGAACCATAAAATTCAACTTAATATAAATTTTCGTTAGTAGTATGAAATATTGGTATTGGTCCTTTTGAGTTCGGCGAAGTTTGAAAATTGATTGTTTAAATGTAAAACATGCACCTCTGTCGAAAAAACTTATGTCCTTCTGTGTTTAGACACCAGAAAATTATCGATAAATACAAAAATTCAATTGAAATAAGTTCAATACCTCTCCTACTTTATTCACTTTAGTAAGAACGATTTCACCACTGTCCTTTTAAAAAGTGTTGCAACAACTTCTACAGTACTATTTTTGCCCAGCAGTATGTATTAGCTGTTTATTAAATTGAAGCGGATTGAAAGGTTTGAACTAAAATGTTGACCGAAAAGTACTCATTAAGTTGTAGCTTCCAGGGTAATTAGACTAAATCGGCATGGGCGTAAGTATTCCGGTTTACTCGCCGATAGGCGCGACATACGAACTTGTACGTCCAAGTCAAAGCAACCGGCGAGCGATGGATTTTTAATGAATACTCCAAAAAAAGAACAATGATCTTGTTCTCCACGCAATGTTTTATTCAGTCAAGATCCCTCTAAATCAACCTCTCCAAAGCTGTTTTCACTTCACTGAACTGTCCTCTTGAGGAACCATGTCGGCGTGACGGTGTCGGATTAGTAAGGCACGGTACACAACTTGACTGCTTCTATATAAAGTTATGTGGTCAATGGAACCCGGCCATTATGAGCGTACAAACGTTGCCGATGATGATTTCACACTTTTCAATATTTCTCGGTGGGTACTTTATTGAATGAAATGGCTCATTTCTTTGCTTTTTTTCCTCATAGATCCCAAGTGATCATTTATTTATAATGGATGACTTGCTGCTGGCGGTGCCCATATTAAGGCTACCGAGCGATGCGTGAAGTAATCAAAATCAAATAATGGAGCGGTTTGGAAGATATGAAGAGGTGGAAAATTACAATTGTTACTCGTTATTGGAATTTTAAGCACATATTACCACATTTGTCCATTATTAAGAGATCTTTGTATTTCTTTAATATTAGAATACCAATCAACTGGGCATTCCACTTTGGGCGTCGAGAGAATAACCGCACCGCGCGATTCCTGCTCATGGGCCATTGCAGTTGGTCTAAAAGATACAAAACATTTGGTCCAGAAAACATTTTCTTGGAGCGATAGATATCACCACAAAATCCGTTAGTATTCTATTACGTTAATTTTCTCCTTTACCGCGAAAAAACCAAACAATCCTCCTTTACACTTCGCGCGCAAATGGGCAGGTTTCGCTAATAACATACTTGGAATTTTCTTTGTGCGAATGTATAGCACATTAAATAGAATAACGAACTGAAATTGTAATTCGATTATTTGGGAAACGCTCGTTCAAGCTTCGTTGTTTTGATTTATCGATTGATGCAGTCTCGAATGCATTTAGTTACCGTGGCGCACATAAAACTACTATTAATCTTAAGCCCAGCAAATTCGACAATGAGATGCAATGCAATGCAATGAATGCAACTCTTTGGAATCGTTTTCGAATCAATATCGATTCTTAGAAAGACACAAGCTTGCTTGAAGGATACTTCGTCAAGACCCGAAAATGATCTTGATTGTAGTAAAATCCATAAATTTCAAAATTCTTGTCAAAGATACAAAAAGATTCATACTGTTCTTAATTAAAGCATATTGTTACAAACTAAATTTGGCACGTAGAAGGCGGCAGTTCTCTTCAGGTAGAAAAATGCATTTTAAGCCGTATGCAAGGACTCCACTTGAACAGCAGCAAATTCAATTTAGCCAGAAGGTTAAAACCGAATGCAAAATCGATGATTCCGTAACTCATGAAAGTAAGATAAAGCAGGGAAGATAATTGGTTTTCATAACTCTCCGAAGTTGCTCCTGAGACGAAGGCCTCGATCTTTATCGGATGAAATTTATTCATAACGAACGCGAACAGGAGCTCTACGTGTTCAACGTGCGTTTTAATTTATTGATGATGCTCAAAGAGACCAAAAAGGAACCTGAAGTTATTAAGTAAAATGAGCCGAAAGATTCGATCCTCTTGCGCTTCTAGATTACAGTAGCTACGCACAGAAGCAGAAATTGACTACCTGGAAAAAGTTTTAATAAATTCTGAGGGTATGGAGGCTGAGTTAAAATATAAATGAATATGCGAATAGAGAACACTGTTGAACCCTTTCAATTATTCCCTTTGCAGCTTATACGATTTGAAATTAGTGCTGATAAGCAAGAGGAAATTGCGCATTACAAGCAATTAGCACGTTCGATAAAGTTATGCCTCGAACCAGATTTGCTGAGTTGTTGACATGTTTATACTGCTAATCGAACTGACAAATTCGATGATTATTCTCTTTTTAAGTGCCTCAATAAAGGTCTGTAAAAAAGGGAGGAAGAAATAGCAAATTGGGGCGGAAATTAAAATGTATTGTATTAGTAAGGATTTCACAAAATATCAAGTGAAACCACATACTTTTTATATTCTTTCTTTACATTAAAATCATCATTAAGTTTTCACTTAAATTATAGGTAACAACATGAAATCATGACTTAAATTTAAAAGTGCATGTCAGTGCCTGTACTCTTCTTTTTTTGCCGACGCATTTATCGTTTTTGTTTGTTTATAGACAATTTGAACTAGATCGGTTTAAATAGAGATATCGGCTTCAAGAAATTAATTACTCCTGTCAGTCAATAACTACTATTAACTTTCAAGAGCAATAACCATAATGAAGTCTGGCGCCTGCAAAAAAGTTTTGGGTAAAGGTAGGCGTACATATGTGAATATGAAGACCTTCTTTAAATTATTTCGGTGTGACTTGCAGTTTGTAACTTAATTACCTTTTCTTGTTTAGACATAAAGGAAATAATAGCAAGTCTGAAAGAGTTTAATTGGGAAATTTAAATCAACTTGTTCCGCTCGATCAAAACTAATTAGAGCAATTTAAAAAAATATCAGCACTGATAGCATTGGTCTATTAAAAATATGTACCAATAACAATCTAAAGTTATAGAAAAAAAACAGATCCCAGCGAAAGCTAGAAGAAGGGAAATGTTTAGAAAGCTGCTCAAAAAGGACCTTAAATCTAAATGATAGTCAGAAATACGATATTTTAATTTTTATTAGGAATTGCGGTCTCAGCCGGCATGTCCAACTTTCGTTAAGAATTTATCTCTGCCCCATAAATGCCAGGCGATATAAAGAACGCAAAGCAAACGAAATAAGTGATAGTGAAGAATGAGATTGGCATGTGCAGAGCATTAATTTTCCTCTAAAATGGTTCTCCGCAAACTGATGGAAATTCCTCATTTTTCACCGCGGATCAGGAGAGGCTTTGCTATTATTTATTTTCAACATGATCTTTATGCCCATGCCCATCTGACCAGAAACAATTTCAATAAAATCCCAACCGAGTTCTTATTATTGTAAATCACCTCACCATATCGGGACTTATGCAAAGTACGCGCCGAGTCAATTTTCTTTTGATTTGTGTTATGATAGTTCGAGTGCGGCATTTCATGTGTTTTGCGGTGGCTGGCTCGCTCACATTGATTTTTCAGCACGTGTTCATCTCTCCCCAGCATCTTCCGGGTCAAACCAGTAATAGAAAATTTATCTATGCCAATTCGTGTTTATTTGCACGCTTCATTTGGCTTATGGATTCATAGCCCTAGTCTGCATATCGAGGTCGGCGCAATCATATTATCTCCATCTTTGTTCGCATTTCTTACCTAAAGAATAGATTCTGTTATTTTCACCGTCGAACTTGCTCAAGTATTCCCTACACCCAACTGATCCTGTGGAGTAAAATCCAGAAGCACTTATCTCTTCGTTTCGCACCAGGTAAGCTAACGACGCTTGGCTTTCGTTTTAGGCCTAATAGTGTCGCCCGAGGATTCTCAAAATTACACTTTACATGAGTTTTTAGGAAATTATGTAAATGTGATCACAAGCGATCTTGCGTTTACTGCATTAGCATAATTTCAATAGAAAAGAAACGAAAAAATACGAATAGATATCTCTTAAAATGTATTTTCCCAATTTTCCTAAATTTGGTATACTTCACAAATAATACCTTGCCCGTTTTCACTTCAGTAACTAGTAAGTTGCACACGAACGCATTACCTGAGCAGAGCAATTAACCAACGAATACGCATGGGTGTGCACTGCAAGTCTATAGTCTCCCTTTCGACCTGCATGCTAATGAAGCTATTGAGAACGCCATAAAACCATAAAAGTCTTGAATTCGCTAACGATTACGGAATTAGTTAATTTCAATTTAGCGCTGCGATTTTCATTAAAAGTTCTCTCCTAAGTTAATTCATCCGCACGTTTTTTTTTGCCCCCAGATAGCATTAATGTCTAAGCCAGGCCCAGCAAACTTCCCCAGCACCAAGCCTGTGATCTTATTATCTTTAATTCCTTCATAACGTTTGGGGATCAGACATTTTAGGAGCCATCAATGTCAAAACTGGTTTAAACTTACGACTCTGATTTTATGCCAGAGCCGAAGTGCTCGTCTTCATACCGCCCATAAGTATCGGATTTTATTTTCGTTTTAATCTCTTCATTACGCGAGTGCGCCTCGTTGACGCGAACGATTTTGAAGCCGCGTCTGAGACTAAGATGCAAGCATGGTTCTATTCGAAATAATTATCCTCAACGGAAGCTCATCTCCCTCCTTATAATTATCTCAAAATGAGCGTATTACCGAGGAATGTAACTACTTTCCGTGGTTGCGGCAATGGCGGAAATTTCATTGAACAACAAACTGTAACTCGAACTTTGCGAAAATAACAGAATTTTTCTGTAGTTGCCGAACATTCAGAAAATGGAGACTTACCAGTATATGTTAAAAATATTATTAAAATAACTTTTACAATCATTTTTGGATTAGCACTAACTCATAGTGTGGCAAACGTCTTACCTTTTGTACAAAACTCCTTCAGAAATTAAACGACAATTCTTCAATTTATTGCATAACTTTCTTTCGTCGCCAATGAGCTGGAAATACTAATAGATTAAAAACAATTTCCTAAATTCAAATCTAATTCGTTTCGCATTGAAATTAATTTTCTATTGTACTTCACACAAATTCTGCGCAATTACGTTCGCAGCAGTCATATCCCCATAATGATCCTGGAGGAAAAATGGAAAAATCATCAAGATCACATGTTGGCGTGAATAATGAGGATAATTTAACCAAATTGCTTTTAAGATTGAAGATGAAGAAATATGGTAAGGTCTACCTCAAATTAGAACTATTACGCTTTTGATCGTATGAGGCATACTAAATTGCTTTTATAATTATTTTTAAAATTACTCACTTCTTAATACTTGAACCGACTTTATATGTGGACGTTTAATAAGATTGTTCGACTTTCTTTCCGTTCGTTGGCGATTTTAATAAAAGGCGCTAAATTTTAAAGAAGTTTAAAGTAACTTTTTAATTCTTGGGGAAAAAAAACTTAAAATCTTTAAACAAATCCTGTTCTAAGTTTTGCACAACAATTTCTAAAACTAAAAATATAAAATCTGAATTTTTACATGCTGTACGAAAATTGACATTAAGATAATAAAAAAATTCACATGCCATGCGGCCATCTCACATGCATATGCCTGTCTATAAATTTGGACCTGATTTTAGTGAATTATTATCGCTTTGTAAAGACCAGTGGAACTTAATTTATGGCGATGGATATTTCATTACTCTCCCGTATATCAACCGGAGACGACAAGGAATATGGGCTTTTAACAAACAGCCCTAGCAATAAATCAGAAGAATTAATAATAACATTAACTTGTTAAGAGGTTGCGTTAATTCTAATTTATGGAGTCCACCTTTTAGTAAACCACGTAGGTGTCACACAACTGACATCAGATCCTGCGTATTCAAGTCTTTACTGAATTCGCTTCAAATAAAATTGGTTTCATTATACATTAGATCTGGTTTCCAATGAAAGATAAAGTACTTTTTTAATTTTCTTCCAACGCGTTACTATTCTTAAGTCAGGATTCATAAGCTGAACCCTAAGCTTTATTTTAATTGTTATTCATATATAAAAAAGGAGACTCTTTTTAATTTGATTTACCTTAAACGTAGACGTCGTAATTATTTAATTCAACAATTCTCCTCGCAACATTTTACCGTCTCGTCTTCAATCATGTTTCTTCGAGTTCATTTAACTAAAAGTGCATTCGATTATCTCTTAACCTTAGCGGGGCATCCACTGAGATGTGTGTAGCGCAGGTACCCATAAATCTCGTTAATTCGAAATAATGCGGTGCAACGGACGGAAGCCAAGGCTGGACAAAGAAAGAAATGGACTATTCGTCCATAACAGGAAAGCGGGTAAACTACATAAATCACGGGTCATCGCAAAATCAATTTTCAATAAGGCTCACTGCGGGACAACTCGTGCCTCACGCTGTTTTAACAAATGGCAGGTGATTAATTTTTTGCTTCTTGATTTTAATCTTAAAGTTGAGAAATTACGACATCCAAAAGTACAACAACATCATTACTTCTTCTGTGCAATACACCTCTGAAAACTGAAAGACGAGACCCACAAGGGGCTCCTTGGCTAGCCGCCACCTCGGCCTTTCCTATGGAATCGCGCGTTGGCAGGGGAAGACTTAAACATTTTATGTTAATCGGACAAAAGGTTTGTGCGCCTCTCTATCGTCTGTCACGATGCCTTAAAAATCAATTGACATGGGCGTCAAGTCGAGATCTTTTATTTCTTAAGGATTTTTTTCTTTTTGTGTGAACTGAGGTCCACCCAAAGAAGGTGAGAACTGATTTATTTCTTTGATGTTGATCTTATCAACTTACAGTAAAGAAGCATCTTATGATAGCTGATATGCATATGCATACTTCGCTTCCGCATTTTTAACAAAATATTTAAGGCTCTAAAAGTTAAAAGGTAGAGTTTGCGTCTAGATATGTATTTCAGAAAACCATAAATTCTAAAGCAATTTTAGCCCTATCTTTGGATCTATGAGGAGATCTAGATATCAAATAAAAGTGCAAGTCTCGAAGATTCTAATGTACTCTAATGTACTAATGTTCTATGTGAATAAGCCGGAATTCTTGGATTTTGCTTTAGAATTTTTCAAAAGGCCTCTTCTGCGGATAAATGCTTATAGAGTAAGGAAGGGTAATATGAACCATATAGCCATTTTCCATTGTATGCATGAGATATCTCATTATTCATATTTATTGCATTCGCCAACTCTCAAAACTGATTTGTTGTTTATTGCCTTTAATTTATTTTATATTTTAAAGTTAATCAGGATAAAAGTGAATACTTTTTCCTATTGAATTAAATAAATATAAGCGTTTCGTTTTATTGTATTTTGAGATTTATTTCATAAAAAAAGCTGGGTCGTCCATATTAATCTCCCTTACTCTAAATTTTTTAAAAAGAAACTGCAGATTTCTTGGTTCTTGTAGCGCGGTTGACTCGAGAGCGAAACGGAAAAGAGGAATTTATCGCGACATGAGAGTGGAGCGCCCGCTTTGTGTTAAGTATGATTTTCGTTCAAAGGTGAAATATAACGGATATTTTGACTGAATCGAATGGGCAGCAAAAAGCTATTCAAGCAGGCAATTCTAATTGAGCTAATTTCTGAGAAATTACTTCCGCTGAATATTTCGTTTTGCCTTTGATTGCCTCTAAATCCTCAATGAGCTCGTGCGGGTAAAAACTACTCACTTGGGCCGGTGCCGTCGTCTCATTCATAACTATCGCGTGTTCTTTTGTCGAACGAAGGAAAAGGTCGAACAAATTGAGAAAAATACTTTGGAGGCGATTTACAAGCTACCTGGAGCGCCCGATTGGCGGCGGCCCGCGAACATTATTCGCTTCCCCCAGCCTCTAGACTCGAGGTACGTGGAACATGCAAGACGGATATTACGCCGGGCACACTTTAAACGATGCCCTGGCGGAGTCCGCGGTTGGGGCGCAAAAAGGCCCGAGCAGGGCTTCCACGTATCAAGCCCAATTGCATTTTAATTCTATCCCAGGAGTGCCGAAGAGGTGAATATCTTACCTACCAGCGATCGTAAAGCACTCATTTACTCATATTCCCCGACTCGGGCTGATTTTATTTGCACTCGGGGCAGCCGCGGCTGCTGCTGGTACTCCGCGGAGCTGCGCTGGCTGGACCCCGTGCCGCACCGCGCGCCCAGACACATGCTAAGACGGGCGTAATAAGCGGTTGGCTCTGAAGAAGACGGGAGAAGCCCACCAGATCCAGTTTACTTTTGGATGTTGCGCCATGTCGTGACAATCGGTGACTTCTTGATTTGATCACGCGAGGAGGCCGGACGGAATGCACCGGCAGAGGCTCTCCACTTTAGTTAATAAAGTGTTGAAAAGTCCGTCAAACGTCCGCTGCAGAGCTAATAAACAAATTTTAATAACTCCCGGTTTTCGGACCTCGAGACCACTCGAACTTGGCACGCCGTTAACTAATCAAATCGATTTTAATCCCCAAATTTAAAATCCATTTTTATTCTGGCAATAACAATATAAGATTATCAATGCATGATTTATTCTAACTTTGTGAGCTTAAGCGCACTATTTTCTATCAGAATCAAAACAACTCGACTCACCTGAAAATGTTGGAGATTTTCAACTGGCAAGTGTTAGCGAACCACTCCATAATATTTTACATCAAAATATTCCAATATCTCGAGCAAGCTGTCTAAAATTATAAATTATGGTGAAATTCTGGACCAATCAAAAGCTACAAAAATATTTCCCGCGTTCAACTTCAAATTTCGTGAAAAATGCTTTGTTTCCTCCGGATACTTCTTAAGACACCACCCCGTGGCAAATTTTTGAAAACTGCCTCGATGCCCGCAAATTTTGAAATCACATGGAAATTTTAAGACATTGCGCTAAACCAAGTGAGGGTTTGATAACTAGAGCTCTCCGGTTTTACGTACCAGAGAAGGGGGGACCACGGGCGTTTCAACGCCTTAAAATTTAAACACATTGGCTTCGAAAAAAATTAATCTGTATGATATTCGCCATTCTAAGCCACATTAACAAAACAATCAACATATCGAATTTCGCGTCAGTAAATAATACAGGGAGAATGTAGAGCCAACAAGTGCGCGTTTGGGGCCATTCAACTATTCTCTTTCGCGCCGGTCCTTTGTGCAGCCTCCTCCACGGAGTCCTCCTCTTCGTCGTCGTCGTCTTCGCTTTCCACCTTGAAGCCAGCCTCCTGCAACTGCGTCTTGTACTTGTTTAACTTGTTCTCCTGGTCGGTCAGAAGCTCGAGCAAGTCCTCCTGGTCCTTCCGCAGGACGTCCAACTCCGAGATGCTGTGTTCCGAGCGTCGGACCTCGTCGTTCAGCTTCACTTTCAGTTCTTCGATTTCATTCATTAGCCGGGAGTTCTCTGACTGGTAGAAGCTGATCTGGGTATCGATGCCTACTTGTGATGTCTGCGGAGGAGCAGGAGTTTCGCTACTACTACCCGGTGTTCCTGCGGCTGTCAGTTGCGCCTTCAGCAAGATATTCTGATCGCTGAGCTGCGAGTTTGAAGATATAGCTTCTGTTAGCTGAAACTGCAAGGATTCATTCTTCTCTTCTAGCCGGCCAATTTTGCTCTTTAAGGTGGAAATCTCTGTGTCTAGGTCGCGAATTATATCCTTGTATTGGCTCACAAGACCAGATGCCTCCGAACTCAGCGTTAACTCTGTAAGATTAGTGCCGTTCACATCGAAACCATTTGCTGTTTTCGCTATGAGTGCTAATATATATGAATTATATTAAGAAGGAGTTTAATTAGTTTATATTATACATACCTTCTAAGGCTTTGAATAGTTTACAAAACTCATAGTCCAGCATTAATTCTGAAGAAGATTTGACGCGGATTTGTGGTTGTTTTGCTGCTCTACTGTAGGCTTCATGCTTGGAAACATCGCCTAATTTTGCACTAAAGGTCTCCAGGCCAATTCGCTTTACAATGAGCTGAAAGGGGAGACTTATAGATTTTAAATTCCGGTACTGTTTAAAAGTCATTACCTGACATAAGTCTTCCCTCCTGTAGTTTGGCAAAGAATTGTCGTTAAACTGAATGCATATGCCCATTAAGAAGGTGCACAGCCCCTGGATAAGATACTCGTTCTCGTCGTGCTCATTAGCGCTGACTTGTGCGATCAAATAAGCCACACTTCCGGGAGCGGCGAGAAAAGCCTTTACACCAACAGGACAGTGACTCAACCAAGTGCTGAGCAGCATCAAAATTCCCACTTTGCTCTGCAACTTATAGTTGCTCTGCTGGAGGAGGGTAGTGCACTGCTGCAGCAGGGAAACGGGCTGGCTACCTACAGACGTAGCCAGCAACACCCTTAAAAGCTGTTCCTTCTGGGCTGGGTTCTCTACTAAAGCGTGCTTCAAAGCCACTGCGGAAAACCAGTTGGCCAGAGTGTCTGCGCTGAATAAACCCCCACAGAGCAGCTGTCCAGTGGTCAGGCTCGAGATTTCGGATTTAGATGGAAGCAAAGTCTGCACCAGAGCTGTTTGACCGACCTCATTTCTGTACAGAAAACACTCGAAGCTGTAAAGCACTGCGCAGCGAAGCGAGAGGGGCTGCTTCTCGTTAACCATGGACATGAGAAGAACAACGATGGCAGGGCGAGGCGGATTGCTCGGGGCCATCACAGTGCTCAGGTACTCCTGGTTGCTGAGGTCGCCGCGCACAACCTCCCCCACAGTGTTTATGGTCTCTGTGAGGATGTCAGCAGGCACTCCACTGCTCATCAGGAGGTTGCAGAGCGCCTCTAGCAAACCACAAGTTCTCATGGTTTTTTGGCACGACGCTATAATTTGATGTTGGTTACTGGGGCTGACCAGTGATCGAACAACCTGCAGCATGCAAGCGATGTTTGAGACCTTTTGAGGGGTCCAGCCACTCTCCTCTGCCTCTGGAGATATTGTGAACATTGGGGCTAGTCGCTGAATATAGGAACCCTCCTTGAAAAATTGCTGATTGCTCGAATTGTTCTTCAGTAAGTTCAACATAAGGATCAAGCAGTCCTCCACGACAATGCCACCGTCGGAGCAGCCTTCGTCTCTGATCACATCAAAAAGCCGATCGAAGGCGTTCTCAAACGCGACAATTTTTTGAATATTCGCGTTGCCTTTAGTCAACTGAATTAAGAGGAGCAGAGCATCGTTCCTGATCACTTCTCTGCTGTCGATGAGCAGGTCCATTAATTTGGAAACCCCCATGGGACTGACGAGGACTATCTCTTGGATCTCCTTCGTTTTGTTGGCCAGCAGTGTTGTTAGCAGCTTTATCGCGGACCACCTGACTCGAAAATCATACTCCTCCAAATATCCCAAGATAAGGGAGACGTTATCGGGTGTTTTAATGAACATTTCTGTAAACTGTTCTCCGACATTAACGGACACCGTTGGGTTGTCAGCCTCCTCCTTGAACTGTTCTGGAGAGACAACGTTACAGAGTGTGTCCAGAGTGTAGCTTACTATTTCACTGTCAGCTCGGTCCATCTGCAGCACCTGGATCAAAGCCGGCATGCCCTGGGCACCCACTTCTATCCGATACTTCCGAGAAAGGGCCTTCAGGGCGCGACATGCGTCTCGTCTGTCATCAAGGAGGGTCGAGGAGGTCACACGGTCGACCAGACGTTCAACCTGCAATTAGTGAGACCGCGATAGTCATCAGATTCTTGGCACTCTAAAAATACTCGAATCTGATCGATTCTGGGAGTGATCAATTTATTTTAGCGGACGCTAAAAATACCCCACTTCGGGAGTGAACACAGCACTTTGGGAAACGTTCGAAGCCGGCATTATTTAGAAGCATCATTTTTGGTCGACCTTCACCTCCCGAGGAGAACTATTTTAAATAAATAAGAACAGGAAAAGGGAGCAAATGGCACTGGACAGTTGGGCGGGCATTCGTTTACTCACCGTTTCTGCGCCAGTCGGCTGTTGGCCAGGCTCCGGAGAACCCAGGACAGTTTTAAGCCCACTTTTTAAGAAATCCATTCCGCCTCGGATGAAATTTAAAACCGAACCACTTCGCGAACTTGTGTACAACACAATCGCCGTGACATATTGACAATTGACACGTCAGAAACGTCAGTTGGGCAGCCATCGAACGATTCCAATTCGGCTGTGTGGATTGGAAGTTAGAGTTTATTGATGGAGGTCATTGATTAAATTCATGCAATGATAAAAGTTTCAAAACTGGCGATTTCAGAAATTCATTTCAACTTTTCTAATTTAATCATTTAAACACTGCAATAATTTATTTTGGGACTTGTAAAATCGAAGTAGTTTGGGAATATTTGCAAATTACGTCGGCATAGCAGTTCAGCCGTTACTCAGCTGCTCAGGATGATTCAACAGTAACAAGAAGAAGACCCACTGACACAGTTTATTGTCATTTTCCGCTTAAAGGTTTTGTTTTTTTTCGAAGGAGGAAGAAACACGAGCGATGTCAGACATACAAATCCTAATGGACATGGGCTTCCCCAAGGAGAAAGCGTACGAAAACTAAGAAAAACTCAGCTTGCTCCTAACAACTTTCGTCTTATAGCGAACGAGCCCTGCAAGTGACGAGCTTCAAAGGCGTCGAGCCGGCGATGGAGTGGCTGCTGGCCCATGCAGATGAAGACATTCCTCCAGCTGACCGGTCCGAGCAGCAGGAAACCGCGGCCAGCACAGCAGAGGCCACCGAGGAGGAGGACGAAGCCTCAGAGTCCGCGAAGTCGCTCCGGTGCGACGACTGTGGAAAGCTCTTTAAGGACCAGTCCGAGGTCGAGTTCCACGCCGCGAAGACGGGACACAGCAACTTCTCAGAGTCCACGGAAGAGAAGAAGCCCCTGACTGAGGAGGAGAAGAAGGCGCAACTGGCGTTAATCGAAGAAAAGCTAAAAATCAAAAGGGCTGAGCGCGAGGAACGGGAAAGGCAGGACGCTCTGGAAAGGGAGAAAATTAGGATTAAATCCGGGAAGGATCTCACAGAGGCTAAGAAGAAAATGGAGGAGCTGGAAATGCAGAAAATCATCGAAGCCAGGAAACGCGAAAAGGCGGAGGACCAAGCGGCTAGGGATCGGGTCAGAGCCCAAATCGAGGCGGACAAGGCTGCTCGGAAGGCCAAGCTGGCTGTGTGAGTATCCCCCACTAGATTTTAACACCCCACTGCCAGCGCATAGTACAGCAGAAAATCCATTCCCTCCCCCGCTTCCTTTAAGCCAAGCTGTACTTCATAGCACTTAGGCGGCACGCCACAAGCTCTGCCAGTATTATAATAAAAATAACCAGAGCAGCAGTTTAGAAATTCATTTTTTGCAGGGAACAAGGAAAAGTCCAGCCAATCCAGTCCCCGGCAACGTCTTCCACTTCCACCATTCAATCACCGAAGGCTCAAAAGGAGTACACAAACACGAGGATTCAAATTCGTCTCCAAGATGGCAAAACAGTGACTGAAACCTTTAGCGTTAAGGAGCAACTCTCTGCCGTTCGCGTTTTCATCCAGATGAAGCAGGGCGCCGACTTGCCATTCGGACTGATGACCTCCTTCCCCCGTAAAGTGTTCGCCGACGAGGACTACGAGAAGCCCCTCGAAGTGCTGGGACTGGTTCCTTCGGCTGTCCTTATTGTCACGAAAGCCGCATAAAACTTAAAATCCGTGGGCGTATAATTGGTAGCTGGTGCTTCGCAACTTACATGATATCTTTTTACACATTACCCGCACCCACACTCTGTAAGATCTTGTTTTTAAACATGGCGAGTATGAAAAACGCAGCGCACATGTTTTAGTTGTTTTCTTTATTAATTCAACCCTTTATACAACTGTCAATAAGCATAAAATATAATTCATCATGTGTTACCCGAAATCACAAGATCGCCTGCTTGCATGATGGGGCTGCCCGCTATCTTACTTCAGCAAGTCTTAAACCATATTCAGTCTGATTGAGTGCAATTTTAAAGACGGACAGGATGTCCAATTTCGTTTTGGCAACATTTTGTTGTTATTGACTAAAGACTGCCACTAGTTGCGAGAAATAAAAAACGGTGAAGGATTAATTATTGAGTCTATTAGTACAGAGGGTATTTAAAGGACAGTTTATTGCTTAATTCAGCAATTTGTTAGTCTGACTACAGAGAGTCAGGCGGGGGTTATCATTGCCTGAGAAAAGTTCTGCCGTAGCAAAAGAGAGCTCAAAAATGAAAATGTGGTTTTCAACACAGGTCTCAGTCCCAATGCAGTATATTTTCTAGATAGAACCTTAATTTCCCCAAGCAGATAGAGCACCCACTTTGTTAAAGAAGTTATTGTTTTAAGCCTCTTCATTCAGCGAGGTACTGCAAAACAATTCTTGATGTGAGCGCAGCAGTTAGCTTGATAACAATTTCAGCGGATTATCATTGAAACTATTAATTCAAAGTCATCGGATTTTTAAAGGCTCTAGTTTGAGCAAGCCCAGCGTAATAGAAGGAAATCCGAACAGTTTTGGTCTAACAAAAAGTATTAATTCTATTTGCAAAATACTTCGCAAGTAAGTTCTAATTTTTGGAGGGGCAGAAACTTGAAATTTAAATTGGATTGATTTCGGGGATTGATTCAATTTATGTTGCAATTCATTTGCTAATAATTTTATTTACCTAAATCCAAATAATTGATCATAGCTCGCCCGGCGTCGTCCGGCTCCGAATATGATTTGACCAAAATATTAGTCGTGGAAATCGTTTAGTAATTAGTAAAGAACCCCGAGGGAATTTATACAGCAATTTAAGCTCCAAAGGTACGGGTAGGCAGGGTAGAGGGGAGAAACGATGACCTGATGCTATATGTACAGTACTTGGGGAGAACTATGGATCCTCGGTTATGAAGAAAAGCCGGATTTGGGGCGCTTGTCCCATTAGAGCGTGAACCACATGATGAAGTTCAACAGTTTGTAAACGTTCACGAAGGGAAACTTCCAGGCGTCCTTCTTCAGCGGTGGCACGCTGCTCGGGTACTGCACGGGCTTTGAGATGTGGCAGTTGGTAATCACCTTCCCGCCGGGGTAGTCGATGGCCACCTGCCCGCCCAGGACGCCGTCACAGTCGATCAGGTCCAGTGTCTTGTTGAAGCAAATGCGGATTTCCGAGAGGAAGCTGGCGTCCTTCTGCCGGTCGTATATGCAGTGAATCGATGGATTCCTGTTCAGCACTCTCTTCAGCGCACTTTGGATGTTGATGACCGTGTTGGAGGAGTCGGGGTTGATCCCAGCGCTGCCCAGAATGTCCGAGATGATGTACTTGCTCCGCCACTGCAGGCCTTGCTCGAAATATTTCCGCTCGTCGTCCAATTCTGGGATGATCATTGCACAGGTGCCGTGCTTCATCCATTCGTGCTTCCATAGAGACTCGCCGTCCGGCCCGCTCAGCTCGAGCTGCGGCCAGTACGTCTTCAGGTCGGCCACGATTCCCTCCAGTTTCGTGATGTCGAACGGTGCCGACTTGTTACAAAAGTTGGGTCCCACCTTGCCGTACGCGGTCGGCCAGATCCCGTGAATCGTCCAGAAGTCTTTCTTCTGGGGCAGGTTGCAGATGTGCGTCTGGCCCTCCTCCATCCAGTGGTAGCAGGTGGTGGCGGGCCACTGCTGGGTCAGGATCAGCACGTCCCAGTCGGACTGCCCTGGCTGGCCACTCCCGTCGTAGTCGAGCTCGATGTCGACGTCAGCACTGGGGGGAAACAATTGACGCCGCGATTAGTCGCAAGTTGCTCTTTGTCCATTGGACTTTTTTATGTAACAAACCTGATAACAGACGAGAAGGTGAATGCAGCCACCAGGAAGTAACTGAAACCGAAGCCATCGGCGTTCATTGCGACACTTCGCTAGGTTCTCGCTCGCGAGGGCGTTTAGAGGAGCGCGATTTTACAGTTTCTGGTGCAGTTCTCCTCACGCGAGGGTGCAATTTTGCAGGCCGTGCAAATTTCTTTAAGGCAAATATGTAAATAAACAAACGTCAAGCAGCGCTCGAGTCAGCGAACTGGCTGGGCTAATTCCTCTCGACGATCCCAGCGCCAGCTGGTAGTCATCCATCACCATCACCGACCCATACGTGCGCTAGAAAATGCGCAACAGACATGTTAATCTATTCTACTCCTCGCCAGATGCCCCTAGCTGTACCATTTTGAACTTCTGCGTGAAACCGTCCACGTAAAATTCTCGTTTGCATCCAAATTAAATTCTTAAAAACCGTATAAACTTTGTTCCGAGCGGCCCTTTCAATCTACCCACATTCATCAGCCAAGTCAAGAGGAACGATAAGTACAGTCTTATACTTTCTAAAAAAAATAGATCCCTCTCAAAAATTAATTCGCTTTAATCGCAGCCTCAGAACTGAAAAACTATCAAAACGAAATCTGATTTAAGTTGACCGAGTTATTAGTTTTTAACAGATAAAATGCGAATCATAAACTATGCCTTTTTACATAAAATGTCGATCGTTCCACAAGCAAATTGATAAAATATGTATTACCCATGCTCAGAAACTTCTGCAGAAAGGAGGCAGAAAATAAAAGTTATCTTTCAACTGAATACCTGGAACGAAGGAGTTTAGAGCTTTTAATATAAAATAAAAATTAGTAGGGAGGTTTGTGATTAAAGGCGTATTGTCCTGAATAACCTTTACATAAAACATAAAAGAAAAAGAAAGCATTGAAAATGCAAACCTTTAAAGTCTAATAGGAGGTCGAATTCAGAGGTGTCTTAAAATTTCTTCCTCCACTCCTCCTCATAAGAAAAATATTTAACCACCCACCAATCTGAATCGCAAGTTTTAAAGGAAAATTCCCCACAAATTCAAGTAGAAATAGGCACTCGTCTTTAATCGCGCACATTCACTAACTGAATGAGCGAATCTTTTTCGGACTCTGGCGAAGAAGTCCGTTTTGCAAGAAGAGGCGGCGAATCGTCGTTGCCGGAAGACGCGAAAGCCTTTATAGGGTGAGTTTTATTGCCTCCTCAAGCCTCTGCTAGTGCCTGCGAGGTATCTCCTTATTTATTGGGGTCCCTGAAAAGATCCTTCACAAACACGCGCAATCGTGCACTCACGTGCTCTGCTTTAACTAGCTTTTGGACTGAGTTCTCGCTTATTCCTTAGAGCGGTTACATGCGTCAGCGTCGTAGATAGCATCGGAAATAATTCATGTTGTTGATCGTATTAAATTAATTGCTACTCCCCTTTTCTTAATTTGCAGAGCAAAGAAAGGGCCATACCGTAAATTTAGAAATAATTATTTCAAAGGAAAAGGAAACGTCTAAAAATAACTGAGAACACGATTACATTTTTTAAATAGTTGGCAGAAATGAATGCGACACCCAACCCTTTTCAAATTATTTTTTATTTCTCTACATCAATGTGTCGCTAAGCATCATGAACAACATTTTTCTTATTACATTTTATTTTAATCTTTCTCCCTTCTCAGGTATTCAGGTGATGTTTTCGTTCCCTTTGCGAAGTTCAAGGCGCTCTAGGTTGCCTTTCTGTGAGTAGTAATTTTCCCGATCGACTCTCGTTAAGGTTGCAAACGTCGTAGGATCTCTGGATATTTATCACCTTCTTAAAATTCATGAGCGGAACACTGAAAGTAGATGAATTTTGTAGAAACAGCAAAACGTAAAAATTTCTAACAAAAGCAACTAAGCAAAAAAATGAAAAATTAATCATACTTATGTGAAGAATTTTAGCATTGCTGCAACAAAAGTGGAAAAATGGTAATTTTTTTAAAAATGTAATTAAAAAATGTAATGAGGACACCGATAGACCACCATTACAAAAAGTATTTGGAGAAAGGCGTTGCGCTTCAAAATGCGGCGACTGAGTATCAAAAGCAGACGCGAAGCGATGCAAATTGTCCTCACATTGAATGTACTTCAACATGTGCCGGGTTTCAAAACCACCAGAGCACCTGATGAAGTACAATAGACATGGGACAATTTTAAAGATGCTCTGTCACTGGGCGCTCGCTGAAAAGAGTTAAAATAATCGGTTACGGCGGACGCGGTGCAGTGTAGCTGGGTTCCGGCACTCCGCGCGCTACTTCAGGTACCTGACTTTCGAAAACCAAGTCCTGGCGCCTGTTTAGCGCGCAGAGTACGAGGAAATCGGAGCGGTGCGGCGTCGCCGGTGAACCCCCGCTGACCTGGAATGAATGAACAAAACGTTAATAAAAGCAACGAACGCAGGTTATTAAGGCCATCAGGCCCACTCTAGCTAATTAGATGCAGCGCACGGCGCGGCGGTCGGCCGGAGTTTCGCAAACTCCACTCGCCGCGCCGCGCGCCGCGTGCTCCACCTACAACCCCCCAATCGCACTGGAAGGTTCTTGACCACCGCCGCGAGAGTCGGCCGCGAGCTTAAAGCTCCCGAGCCCGAAGGGGCCGATGGAGACCCGCTGTGAATGACACGGTGTAAAAGCTCGCCGCCGCCCGGCGAGACGCAGCGAGGAGTGAGCAGCGGCACCGGCGGTCCCGGCAAAAAGAAAAAGGAAGGCGTGATTTGCATAGTTCGCCGTCTAACGTTCGGCCTTGAGAACTTTGTACTCATTCTAAAAATTTCTTCTAATGAAAAAAATTCGCGTGCGCTCCACCGGGCACCGGCGGCGGTGGCGGCAGACGTGGCGAGTGTGCCGGGCCGCGCCACGACATGGGCGGAGGAACCCCGAAAGAGGAGCGCGCGGCCGGCGCGGATTGGGCAGGACTCTTGGACCGGCCGGCGGGCCGCGGCCCAGCTGCTGACAGAGCGAGACGCGCCCGAGTCTCTCGCGGTCGATGCTCGCACTGCTGCGGTGAGTAATCGCCCCCCGCCCGGCGCTGGGGCGCTGCGGGGCCTGGGGAGCCCGGCGGAGCTGAGGCGCGCACACCACCGTGCTTCGGCCGCGGTGCCTGCAAGGCGAGCTTCGGCGGTGCTTCGCCGTGCCCGCAGCCGGGAAAGTTCGTTGACAGCGGTCGAGCACACGTGCTGCGCCGGGGTCCCGAGCTTTGGGGGGAAGTGTCGCAGGCGAGCGCCGGTTGGTCGGCGGTTTGTTTTCAAATAATCACCCCCGCCGATCGACAGACCCCGCGCCCCGTGCATTTGCAGGAGTCAGTGCCGCTAGATTTTAAAGTTTGCAGAGCGCGACGCTGCCATTGGACAATGGCTGGCGAGGTGCGAACCTTCCAAATGAGTTCCTTCGTTTTGTGCCCGAGCCTCCGAAACCCTCAAACGGCGCATCCGGAACTGCAATCCTTGCCCACGAGGTCAATTCGGCTTTGGGGGTGAATTCGGAACGCCTGCAATTGCTGAATTGTATATAAAATTCGTAAAGGAATCCCATACACAAAATGCAGCTCTTAAAGTTTCGACTCAGCAAAACAATTCCTTAACAATTAGCCAAGTAGGGTACAGGACTGGAAAATATCTTACACGAAACGCCTGTTCGCTGCCGGAATTTTATTGAGCCTTTAATTCATCCACAGCCAAATGTGGCATCATGGCTCCGCATTGATTTAATTTTGTTGTTGTGTGAACTAATATGAAATGTCTAAATCATTTGATTTACAAAATTTGTTTGGTTAAATAAAATCTTAATGATTTTGTTATGGTTTGCAATAACTTATCATCGGCCGCATTAGTGCAAGTTCTCCTTTTAAATTCCTTTCCAAGTTCTAGCGAATGAAGAAATATCTACTGAAAAAGAAAAGGTCAGATGACTTATTTATAGATTTAAATTTTGTAAAACAAAGGCTCATGAACAGAAAAATTCAAAAATTCAATTAAAACAACAGATCTAGAAAAAATCACCCCGAAAATAAGTTGATTAATTTTGTGTAAGACCCTAGTCTGTCTAACGAAGAAATTCAACCGAAGAGCCTTACGTGATCCTTGACCTTTGGGGAATGATTTCCATTGTGCCCTACTACTTAAATTCACGTAATTTCGTTCCTCAATCTTTTTATCTCGATTCTGTGAAAATCGATGGCCTATTTGGCTGCAATTTTGTGCAAGGTTTTACAGAGAACTTCTTCTTGTACCTCGAAAAAGCTCACAGTGAAACGCTTTGAAATTGTTAAAAGGACCGAAATATGCTTCACCCAGGGCGAAATTGGTGCCACCGTCCAGGAAAAGAAATGACGGTGGTCCATGAAAATTCAGAAAATGTTTTAGTTCAGGCATTGCGCAATACTGTGTTAGGCAATTGTTGAAATTTTAACATTTAATTAATTTTCTAAGTTACGAATGCACCCCGACGGCATGGTAAATAGTGTTCGTCTTCGGGTGCAACACCCTTGCGCCCCTCCTTTTTTCACTTACGTGATACGCGAACTCTGCCGGCTGCGATTGGGTGGGACGAATATGCACGTTGAATTCAGCTAGGTTACTGCGCATTAATGCAATGGCGTCCCAGGATTTCAATTTACTGCATCCGACAGGGTTATGTAACCAACATTAAATTACACAGGATACTCAAAGAAGATGAAACGGAAAATTCTCTCAAGAAATTGTAAAAGACGGATATAATCAAACTGAAAGAAGACTGGCGGCGAAATGGGGCGCGCTCCATCCCTCCCCGATGGGGTGCAGTGGATGCCACTGTGACCTTCCATTATGTAATATCTCAATTTAAAAAATCTATTGCAAAAGAAAAAATATTTATAGGGTACAATAATATAAAACATATTTTAGCAGGAGTACTCAGAGGCACACACGTATTAATTTCGATGTGATTTACTAAGTTTTGCGGCTGTACAGGCTCCTGTTTACATATTTCGTATCTAAAATATCTATCAATATATTTTTACATAATACATTTAAAAAAAAGAATTCGTATCATATTGAACAGCATTTTTAGAATCACCTGGGTAGTTTTCAAGAATTCAGTTTCTGTAATCATCTGTTCAATTCGGCTTAACAAAAGCAATTGCTGAATTACGAAGTCCATTTAAGAAACTGAACTGAAAAACATGGATGCCAATTCATACCACGGTCGAGTTCATCGTGTAGATTGATTGAACTCGATTTTGATAATTATATTTTCTTTAGTGATTTGAGCAATATTCTTTCTTAAAACTAAATCTTACATAAGAGGTATTTTTGCTTTGATCAACTCTTAAGTTATTACTGGCAAATGCATTTTTGTGTGTTTGTTTGTCGTTTCTCAACGTTCGTAACTATTACTTTTCGTTGATCGTGATGTTTTACATGTTTACGTATTATGCGTTTAATCAAAAAAAAGTTTAGATAGTAGCGAAGAGAATGCATATACGTATGACTCATACAAGCATATAAACATCTACGTTAGTTTGTGAGTAGGATTACTCTTTAAAGCCAGTAATAACGAACAATTAACAGCCGGAAGGTATGACAATTAATGACGTGGTGTTTTTCATACGGCACCAGAAAAAAGCGAATTGTTTCTGATAAAAAAAATTATTGTGCTGGCTGTCGAGAAATCTAGAAGAATTTTCCTGCAATGCGCCTCTCAAATTATGCGCAACTAAGACGCACACTGCAAAATGACATCATCTTCCCCAATAAAAATGCTAACCAGCAACGAAAAAGCAGCCCAAAGGCAAGGAAAGGAGCAGCAGAAGTAATAAAAACGATTAAACGAAAAATAAAATGTGATCAGGTAGTTAAAAGTAAAAATCAGCCCGACCAGTCTGATCTTGCAACGAGCGTTCACCTCGCTCCGTCTGTTTAGTGATTCTACAAGGTCGTTTCGCTAAAATTCGATGACGTCACTGATTATTAAACCTTTTCACTGAGATCTTGCGCGAAAAAAGTGTTCGCGTTCAGCAGATCCCCAACCTTATTTGGAGTGAATTGAAGTTTCTTTCGGCATGCAATCTGCGGAGCGGCCGCTTATAAATTGGACTGATAATGCGACCGATACCTATCGAATGCGCTTCTCCAGCGTCTGAAGAGCCCCACTGAAGAAAGTTTGAGCCGGCCGAGTGACCGGGTGGTGTGCATGCGTTTGCGCAGCAGACAACTGAGATAGGAACAATGGTTGCTGGAGATTAAACGCTTCAGTTGTTTGTAAAGTATAGATCGAAAGATTAAATTACCTCCTTTCGTTCGGCTGAACGCGGTGACTCACTGGGAAAAGTATGCTCATCGCCGATCGGCTGGCTCGGGATATTTTACCGGACCGGGGGAGAAATTTTATTTTCAAGCATGTCAAAAGTAAGCGAACAAATTGAAGCAGGCAGGTGCCATTAAGACTTTTTTGTACAAACAGCATAAGAGTTATTGTCATTAACCAACCGTTCACGCTTTCAGCTGATCAAATCAGACAGGCAAAACCCCTTCGATAACACGTTTTACTTACCTGAGCTTAATTTTTAGACGGCTCACCGATTTAAAGAAAAATACCATTGCAAATCATTGATCGCCTACTTATGAAATTTTTAAAGGACTCTCCACATACTTTTTTTTTATTAATTTATTATTATTTACTTTTATTATTTGGATTGGAGTTTAAAACTGAAATAGACCAAATTCATTTTGTTTTAAGATATTCATTCTTCAGTTTTCCGACCTTGACTCCTTGTCTGGATATGTACATATTTCAATGCATGATATTTACTAAAGTATTCACAGTTTTTGGCTACTATACAAATCTACTCTACGAATCTTGAATTTCTTAATGACGGGGGTATTTATTTAGGGACTTAAATACGTGATTATCAATTTGACGTCCGTACATTTGCACTCTATGAATTTCCTGTTTGGCTCAGTAGGAAGGCGCGCCACGCCACTGTAAAACCCATTCATTCATCCGTTTCAATTTATTTACTTACTCGTGAATAAAACAGTGACAAAAATTCTTACCGTGAAAGAGGTACGTTGATTGTGTAAAATTCGAAAATTAATATTTATAACATTTTTATAAATATGTGAAGTCTCAGAGTGGGAGGTCCAACGAAAACAATAGTTCTGTATATTGGTATTCATGTGGATAGTTTAAGTTTCTTAAGCTACAATATCAAAATAGTTGCAAAAGTCGAAAAAAGTCGAATAAAAAAGTAAATAATAATAAATAAAACATAAAAAATTGCATTCTGACGGTCCGTCAGTCGAATTACCTTCATACTCAGAAGACTCAGTTGTTATCGTTCCCCATCGAACAAAGGCGAATGCGCAGGGTGAGTCCTGAACTTCAGATGGGCCCGCATGGCGAACAATCTTCGTACGTAACTCTGAGGCACAAGCCGTATCTCAATTTGCGAGTCGATAATTGTCAGTTGCCTGACCTATTCACATACAATGTATCTTAGCTGAAGGCTTGGGGTTCATTAAGGCCCCTCCATCAGCTCCTTGCGGTGCCTCAGTCCGCCGACCATGATGAGTGCGATATTTTGCGCCGTCTTCAGAAGTTCAGTAAGGTACATATGTGCGCTGATCGGTCCGCGCTCCATTTATTTTCAAATAAATTTCTCCGCGGTATCACTGTTGCGCGGCTGTATCTGCTCACTGATGTCTTAACCTTAAAGATCAAGACGCTCTTTCAACACATGCAGAAAATAAATCAGTTGACCGCCCGGTGGAGAGTGGGGCCAATCGCCTTTTGGCATTGAAGCTGAGTTCACAGTCGTGCAAAAACTCAGAAGCAGTCCTGGTCTGGTAACTGGCATAGGTTTACGTCTCTTTCTTGTGGTGATTTTTCGTGTTCTACAAGGTGCTTACGACCCACGCAAAAAGTGCCTGTGCCTTCCAGATTTGCAGGCTCCTTCGTCATTTAGCCGGTCCTGGGCTGAGAGATCTATTATCTTTTTCGCGAACTGTATAAACGTTCGCCAAGCAGTGGCAGCGCTGCAGAGGCAATCTGCAAAAGAAATAAAGAAGAACTCCTTATCAATACGTCCAGGCGAGAACCATTAGAGTCGTTTTCTGTCTACTTTTTGCCGAGGCGAAGTGAGAAAATAATTTTCTGCATTCCAATGTCAAGGGAAGGTATGGGTGCACCAATCTGACCATAACTCAGATAGAGGCTTAGAAGAAAGATAGATGAAAGCGTAGCGTGGAATGCAACTGAAGCGGATATCTTTATCGAAGTCAATGGTCATGACGAGAAATCAGTTAAACCTCGCGCATTCCAGCGGTTATGTTATAGCATTTCTCGAGTCTATCCCCATTCATACGATCGGCCTCCATGGGCGACGATTTTGCTCGTCTGGACGCTGCTTGGCAAGTGTGCGGCGCGGCGGTCCCCTCACCCCTGCCCTCGCCCGCTGCAGCAGTCGTGTTCGCGGATCTTCGAGGCCAGCAGCGAATTTCAGCGGATTTCGCCGCTCGGCGAGTTAGACACCAACATCGCCGCATGTCTGGTCCCCGATCCGCGGCACCAAACTCGTCCGATAGCCAGTTATTTGCTGTAGTTGAACGGTTCGTTTGATTTTAATTTTAGAATCTCAAGTACATTGACTTGGGGAAATTTGCTACAAGCCGCTCGGGGCTCAGGGAGTTCATGGGAGACTTTGCTCACAGGCAGCCAACCATCAGCCAACCAGCAGCCAGGTCAGCGCGGCATGCACGCGAGAAGGACAGAAGAGACTAATGTGCGCGCACCTTTAGATTTATTTTTAGGAATCTCCGAAGTTTTTGCTTTCTTCAGTTCCAAATACCTAGACAGTTGCGTGGAGCGCTTTGTTTCGGGCTGCAATTCTCGCAGCCTTACTTCAGAGATAGGATCGCCGGAATATACGACACCGCCAACAACTTTAATTTTGATAAATACAAACTGTCCTATGCGATGAAATTTGAGAAAATAGGACTCAAAAATATATTTACAATTTTTTATAAGTAATGAGTAGCTAGTATTTATAAATCAATTCAAAAATGTATAAGATAATATAATTTTTAAGATAATTTGACTAGGTACTTATTTTATCAAATAATTAAATGCAAATGTAGCATTACTTAACAAATGAAAACATACATATAAACAAACGATTTGCCACCATTAAACACTTCATTTTTAATTACCCGCAATCAATCATTCAAAGTGTAAAATTCCTGCCACTCTAGAGTGGACATAAGAAAATCCTTGCGGTTTTGGGTAACACGGAAGCAATTTCCGAAAAGAGAAACGAACTGATTAAATTACTCAACATTTTGGAGCTGAAAATTTTGCGGTTAATGCTTTTAAGGTCTGTTAGCATGTCTTAAAACATATTGTTGCTGGAGTATTTTGAAAATAAATTATTGTGAATTGAAAGAGACAGGCGAGTAATTTTTAACAATTTATTTGTATCTTTCGGTAAAATGAGTTCTTATTTTATAATATTATAGTCAAATTTATTAGCAAACATTTCAGTGAAAGGAATTAGGGAAGAACAAACTGCAAGCAAAGCATGCAAAGGTGTTAGCGCCGCCGTCTTCCTCGTCTAGTGGGCTCTAGACTGGACTGAAGCATAAACAGATAAAACGATCTGGATGGCGAGAGAACATAAAAAGTAATCGAATTCCTTGTTGGCACCACTTCATGTCATTGTAGACTAAAGTGTAATTAATCTGTTTTGCTTTCCTTCCTTCTGTTAGTTAACCTGAGAAATTTTTTGCAGCACTGAGCAGCCAGTTAGAGTTAGCAGACAGGAACGGTACGGTAGTTATCATGTACCACTCAGGCATTTTATGCAGAAGTTAAACTAAAGCTCTTGAGATAATCGCTCTAATATTACCTGAATAGTTTTCACTTTCCAATTGCTTTGATTATTCCACCAATTTGATACTCGATGTATGTAATTCAAGAAAATGCGGTAGTGAAACTTTTATCAATGGAATATTAAGCCATAACTACGTATTTATTGAAAAATGTATGCACTTGCTCCTGTGACTGTTTGCTGATGTAAAGCTATTGTCCTGTCTCGCAGGTGATATTTTCGACCATATCTTGATATTGATAGTTTCATTCAGAATTCAAATGAAACACATTCAAAATAACTCTTTCTTATAGATAAGAACTGCGCTAAATTCAGCTACAAAACACGAAGCCAAACCATTGCTTAATAAGCCCCCTCAAGCAATGCCAATCGATTCAACGTGGGTATTAATCCTTAAAATATCCTTTGGCTAAACTTTAATTTATTATATAATTATGCGAAATTGCAGTTATAAAATATCAAAGGATCCAAATATTTCTAAATGTGATGTGTATTATTATATCATATTAGCGGTTTTTATATTGCCACCAGTACACCTGTACACATCGATTTTGATTACTGCACCTGATGGCCGGGTAGTCCCTACCCATGCGCTCCAGTTGTGTTAAGCCGCGATAGTGCTCCGCTTGAAAGTTAAGCCTTTTATAACGATCACTTAGAAACTAATTTTAATTTAGGTGTATAATGGAAATACCGTCGCAACCCCTGTAGCTGTCATTTGTCTACATATTACCAAAAAATTTACGCTATAGCCGTTGTTTTTTTTGCAATATGCTTAAATTCGATGTCAACAAAATATAGAGTACAGCGTACGAATAATAAGTAATCTGCAAAAGATAATGCAGCCATGTAAAACCCTGTGAAACCCGCAGAAGCAAGCGGCTTTGATTTCATCAGGCAACACTCGAAAGCTTTTAGAGCGGCCCATTACCTCGATGCACTACGAAAGAGCAGTGGAGTGAGAAGCTCTCTCGGTGTGCTTTCGGCAGGGGCTTACCATATTTGCAGTGTAACGCGGCCGGATATCCGCACAGCGAGAGCACTTCTGAATACCAACAAGGACGATTCGCGGGGGAGGTATCATCACGCAGCAGTGCGTGTGAACTGAGGTGCGAAATCAGAGGTCAATTTCGCATGCTTACGTTGGAGGAAAAAGATGCGTCTATTATTGTTTTAAACCAAGCTTCTGGATTAAGCTACAACCACCCTCGAATCACTCACAGTCATTAGGTGAATCCTAATAATTGCCACTATCACCTATCGGCGTACATAACTTGAGTAGATTGAGATTGTACCATGGATGACCGCCTGCTGAATAACGACAATAATCCTGAAATACTTAGTTTTGAGTAAAGACTAGCCAGTTTATTGTCCGATCATCCGCTGAAAGAAATTTGCTGCACGGTTCCATTAATTTCCTTCAAACAATTAAATTGGTAATGCGGCGCTCAGCCAAGACGGTGGGAACTTTCTTTGTAGCTATCGTGGTTGGTGCAGTTTGCGGCTGTCTATTTTGGTATAACTCAATACGGGCTAATTAGAGCGTACTTTCACTCGACGGGCATTTTTCGTGTTAAAGTAATTGTTGGCGAGCTTTTTCCAACACGAACATTTCACACTCTGGTACACTACACAAAATCTAACCTTACGCTGGAGAACCGAGAGCAGCGAACTATCTCATATGTCCGCGAAAAGATGGAAGCCGCTCGATGCCGAATCGCAACGCAATCAGAGCTGCGGAGCCCGCGATAAAGACGAATGTTATGTGCGATGTGATGCACACGGGTGACTCAAGGGGAAAATAATCGACGGAAATCGAAGCCTTCATCGGCTCCACTCTCCGGTCTAATCTCTGGCGGAGCGCAGAAATGGAAAAACCACTTGGACAAGAAGGTGGTATGACTCACCGGGCCTACATCATGTGGGTTTCGCGGAAAAAAATTTCGCATCTTGCACAAAATTCGGTCGAGGCTGCCTGCGCCTGTCTTTTAAAGACGCAAGCAAGTAAGCAGTGTGCAAGGTGCATTATCATTGGAAAAGGTAGAACTGAGCCATTTTAGTAATAGTTTTTTGATAAAAACCAAGAATCGACTACGTAGAGCAATAGAAAAAAAGGGTTTTAAATAATAATTTATGCACTATGCTGATATAGAGAAAGACTTATCTATATAAACATAAAAATATAAATAGTATATGGGATGGTTAAATGAATGTTGTTTAAAACCTAAAAAAATGCAAGTTGCTCACATATTTCTGATCGACCGGAGCGGAGCTGCGCCGAAGGAGACTAGCACAATAAGCTGCGATCCAATTCCGCGACAGCCGGGTGGAACTCGCTTATTAATCATCTAATTTCGCCGTTAGTCACCGCCGCTGAATTTCGCAACGTTGCTGCGAAGTGGGCAAGCAAACAAAGTCTATCTTGCATGGAAACTGAGACTGAATATTTTTACCTCTTCGTTCTTGGCCGCGATTTTATCTAGCGAGAGCCTGTCCTCGGACGCGCCCGCTTATCTGAAAGGCGCTCTGGCCGCCTGCACCGCAGCCTAAATTGTCGCGGAGAAAGCAGCGCTTGGCCAATTTCCTGGCTTTCTGCAGACTCAGTCAGAGTCGCAGTGGAATGTGGAATCCCTTCCTTCTCACGGTTCGGATCGGCTGCCGGCGACGAACTTTTCTCGAAATTCAAATCCGTTGCTCTGTCCTCTTGGCTCGGCGACCGCCGCCTCTTCTTGGGTCCAAAAATATTTCTTTGTTGCGCCCCGAAATGATAAGAGGCGGTGACGACGGCCGGCATTCTTGCAACCTTAGATCAGTCGAGAGCCGGAATTAGCCGAGGGGTGGAGAGGGCACAGTTTCACTTTGGGGGTTTCACCTTCGAGGAGCAGTTTCACACTTTCAAACTTTCGAGGAACTGCTGCAGTTAATCGGGCCTTCCAAATCTGCTGAGTCACAAGTCGAAATCGCGGCTCAGGTGAGCTCAGTCGTTGCAGGAAAAGTACGTCCAAGCCACACACTTCATTAATAAAACGTAAGCACTTATTTCCGCGAGTCGAATGAATAACGAACCATAAAGACGACGGGTTCTAGATATGACTAGGCGAGGTGAATCTAACTCCTGGTCGTTCCAGAGACACGTAACGACCTGCACACTGCGCCGGGACTTGGACTCGGCTTGAACTAGACACAATTAGCACTCCACTTCCAGCAGTATTAACACTAATTAATGTGGATAATTTCCATTATTCATAGTATTCGGACGGCCAACCAACCATTGGAGAATGTAGCGACTGACTACGAGACGGGCTCCGAAGATGAGGCCACTTGGTGGTCCTCCTCAGGAGAGAGGTCCTCCTCCCAGCGCAGTACGCGAAAGCTCCGCAGCCGGACAGCGACAACGAACGTCTGCTAGCCGACCGGGGCTTATACGCCTTCTATATCAATTTCAACACCACGGAGCCCCGCCGTAGGGGCGCACACACGCGCGCCGCACACCTCCAAGCGCGTCCGTACTGAATCTGAATGCGAAATTGCATGAGAGTTCAGAGTACTTGGAAATTGAATCATCGTCTTTCGCTGAATCTTGAATGTGCTTTTCGCGGCACCGTCGTCTTCGCCATCTTCATCGTCGTCGCCGTCGTCATCGCGTGGTGGGTTTCACATGAGAACACTTGGGGCTTGGGGTTTGGAGGAGCCGTCGCCGTCGCCGTCGCCGTCGCCGCCGTCTCCGTCTTCGTTTTAGTTGTCGCATCGCCACAAATGCGCCGTCGAGTGTTTTCGGAAAAGCTCGAGATTCTTTACGGCGATTCCGCCGTCGGCAGCCCCATAAAACCGATTTTATCGATGTCCTTCAACGGCAAATAAAGCACTCGAAGTTGGTCTCGGCGCCGCTCTGATCTGCAGTCATTAATGCAGAAATCTCTGCATTTTCCTCATTTGCAGACTCGAAACGGGTGGAGCATTTTGTGCTGGCCCGGCCTCGCCTCGTCTCGTCTTTTCTCGCCTCACCCCGCTCGTCTAGCGCGTTAGCGAGCTTTTTCTCAGCCTCCATCTGCCTCCTTTACGACGCCCAGACGGAACTACGTCGCGCCATAGCAGCCGTCCTCGTCCTCCCAGCGAAAAGCTCACCTCGCTTTTTTCCGTTGGCGCGGTGCGCGCAGGGACCCCCATGCACAAAACGGGGACCGGTTTTCTGGCTGCTTGCTGGTGCAAAAAAGATGTTCCACCGACCACCACACACACCTTGGCCTCTAGGTGTGGTGGGTTAATTCGTTCGGTTGCAGTGAGCAAATTCGCTCGTCAAATTAGCAACGGAACGAGCCGAGCCAGGAGGCCAATGCCAGGAATTTCATCACCGGCGAAAAACCTTTCCAAAAAGGCACGAGACCCGACTTCTTTCTGATTCTGGCTTTGCCCCGGCATGTTCGCAGAAAAGCAATTGCACCGTCTTATCGTTCCAAAAACTGCGGTGAGATGAATTCAGCGGAAAGATAGCGAAAGCTATTAATTCCCGAGTTTTTTCTAAATATAACAGCTGTTAACATTCCGTTTTTTTTTTATTTTGCGTTCTGATAAAAATTAAATTCGCTATTTCAAGATATCGGCTAGAGCCAGTGGGGTGGACTTTGATCTCTCCAAAATTTATGAGTGTGCACCTTGCCGTCTATGGTACGTCCCAATGTGTACTATACATCTTTCAAAAAAACACTAAATCCGGATTGATGTCAGATTCCCCCTAGTACCTGTGTTAAGTTAGGCATCAAAAGAATTTGGATTAATTCATTTTATAGAATTAATTTACATGGAGTTTTCTTGAATAAGTTTTTAATTTATATTCACTTTTAGGACCTTTAATTCAACATTAGCTTAAGTTTCTAGAACTGGAAGAATTTTGAGATACTTTTGTAGTCATGAAGATCTATCTATCCATGGTACGTAAACCTAGATGTGGAGGAGAATGATACTATTTTAATAGTTGATAAAATGAGCTAACAAAATTAGAAGTAGCTATCGTAGCCGTGCCTAAAAGGGTTTTGTGATTATCCTCATTTTCCAGAAAACTACCAATTATATTAGAATTAAATACGTAAATATACATATATTTCCCCTTTGATTGAAAATTGATAAACTTCCTTCAGAAAATGTAATATCCCTACCCCTGATACACGACAAGAAAGAAAATCGTTCACGTAAGGGTGTGCGTTTACTCGGAAAAATGTGGTACCGTAGGCTAGTAATACCTAAAAAAAAAAATATTAAATTGTGAATCAGCGATTTAATTTTCTCGAAGGATTTCCCTACTGAGCTTTTAACAGCGAAAAAAAATGGATTCTTTACTAAAAATATGAAATTTTAATGGCATATGCTTTCTGTGAAGCGAATATTTCTTTCCTTCATAGAATTTTTTACACTAATCATTATAAAGTTTTTTACATTAAAATTCCAAAGATTATAATGGAACCTCTTTGTCAACGAAAAAATTTAAAATTCAAATAACAAAAAATTAATTGGACTAGATATAGAGAAAAATCAATTCCAAATTCTTAATTAAATGTGCTTGACTTTAGACTCATTTTTACCGATCTAATGATAAGCTATGGAAACGTACGATCAGTTGCTCAAGAAAATAAATAGAAAATATTGAATTGCTAAGTAATTTGCTGAATAAAATTGGACAGTTTATACTTCTATCCTAATAAGTGTCAAGTTGTAACACAGGTTGCGAACAAGAATTCAGTTTCTATATTTAACTTTGCAATTCAGCTTAGGAAGACCAATTGCAGAATTTCAAAGCTGACTATTGAAACTAGAAACTTGTTTTCATAGAAGCTGCATACATAGTTTAATTTCTAATTATGAACATAACGTCCTATGCTGATCATTTTAATTGTGATTTAAAAAAAGATTTCACAAATATTAAGTGCTTCATAGATGTGGAAAAATGTTGATTTTATAAATCCGAGGGCACATGCAGGTTGATAACACTCACCTTTCTTAGAATTCGTATTGCTTATACGTCAGAAATATCTTGAAAGGTAAACAGATCTATTATAAATGTGCTTCTGAACGGAAAACTGGTTTAATTGGAACTCACGAAAACAACTACCTATGCAAGTACGTACTTTCTGCTGAAAAACACTAAGTCATGGCTGACGCATACTTCCCGTGGGAGATGCAGAGCCTTATAAATTTAATTCAACAAAACAAGTAAAAAATTTGCAAGTGTAAAAAAAATACTACCTGAACCTAACCGAACATGAGTTTTGTTGATTGCGGTGCATTAAAAGCACCAGCGAGTGAGATGCCTTAACCATGGGACTATATGCCAAAAAGGAAGGTGACTACCACACACCTCGAAAAGTTCGCCTGTATGCAATCCCACGAAAAACGCGCTGCAGCATTAAAAAAGCAAAAGGACATTGTGTGTCACCTCAAGGAGAACTGCGGAAAGGGCGAAGACCTTACGTCACCGAATATAAGTAGTATTGTGCTTTTGGGGTGTTGATAAAGCTTCCTTTCGGGGAATTGATTTTTCTCGAAAATAAGGCGATTCGAGACGTGGATTCGTTTGCTTGACAAAAAGACACTAATTACCTAAGGCCATCCCCAACTCGCGAAGAGGAGCGGCGCCGAAAAAGCTCCGCAAATTGAGGTAGATCCTTGAGGTGAATAAAGCTTGCTGATTTCGTTAAGTTTCCCGGCCTGCCCTTGTACGAAACTATTCCTGGGGTAGGTTATGCCTGATGCTCCTTATGCTGAGCTGGGACCAGACCCTGCAACGGAATAAACATTGCGAAACCGGCGGCCGCACACAGGCGTAGAACGGCACACCACACCCAACGGCACACCGTCGCGTGCACGTGGAGCCCGCTTTGTCCTTCAGGCTTTCCAGCCGTGATAAAGTGAATGTCGTTGCGAGCGGACTTCACTGGGAATGGGATTCACGTCTGGTCTACTTGACTTTGTTTGGGTTCTGCGTCCTATTCCCCGTTATTCGATATTTCCAAGGGAAAGGGTGCGATTCGCCAGACGCAACGTGATAGACACTTACAGACGGTGGTATACAGCTACTCAGCGACTGTACTTTACAGGGTGTCTCCGCTCCCTGCTGCATGCTCTGCAAGATTTATTAATTCGAGACGTCTTTTATTGAAACATGAAATGGCGGTGCCCGAGTAAAAAATATTTCGAAAATGAGGAATAAAAACATGCCTTTTAAGCGATGCCAGCAACTCTGTCCATAGTATACAATACGGGAGTAGTTATGATAGGTCTAAGTTTCCCATTGCAAGTTACTGCCCACAGCCATTACAAAATAGGAATTTCACATGTTGTATGAAAAAAAATATCACCACTTCTGTAGATCGATTTAAAAGAGATTGTGTGTTCTATGTTAACATAAAAGTATGATTGGTTAGAGATACTGCTGCAGGACTTATGAACATAAAGAAAATATAGAGTATAGTAGACGAACATGAACATCATTTAATGAAACTCAAAGTATCTCTCTCTACAAATTAGAATAGGAACCGCTTGGCGTCGTAATTGCATGTCCTGAAAATAGTTCACACCATGCCAATTGATCCTCTGTTAATTACATATTATCTCCAAGGGCCCTTAAACATGCATAAAAACACCCCATTCATTGTAAATCTATCAGCAATTTTCCCCAATTCGACTTCTAATTATTTTGTCAAAGTAATAGCTCTACCAGGTTTAGTCAGAGGACGGCCATATTGCTCGGATGCATAAGGGTGCCCCTATAATTGAAAATTTAACACGGCTAAAATGTAGGGCGATTATTCAGGCGATCGCTGAGGCCGCGGCCGCACCTCCCCAGAGCCGTTTCTGTCAATTTGGCTCGTATTAAGTCAAGACGCACTCGTTTGACTAATCGTCATTCCACTTGCAAGTCCTCGCTCGCATCCGATGATTAATATTTCCTGCATATTGAGGCATGTGCTGCGATGGCGTAACTTTGTGACGAGTGCACGGCAAAACCAGAGCCGCACTTAACGGCGGCCTTTCCGTCCAGCGGTCCGCAAAGCGTAACGCATGTAGCCGCTGCCTGCCCGACTAATCGAAGTTATTCATCATATCCCTCCCGAGCTCCGCGATGATTAATGGATTTATTGCCAGTCGATCGAACGCAGCCAGCAACGGCCATTTGGCGGTGGGGCCCGGCATCGCGTCGACCGAGTCCCAGCCCAAGTTAAAGGGATTCTTCACGACGTCCCGTCGTCGTCGCAATTTGGCTGGACACGCACCAAATTTTTCACAAACGCACTCGCAACGCAGTTTCACATAAAATTAGTGAAATTACTATGAATTAGGAACTTCCGCCCTTTTCCAGTTTACTCGTTTTGGGCTGAGCTATTGATAATTATAGTCGGCCGTACGTGTTAGTAGCAAAAATTAAAACTCCGCGAGGAGACGTAAATTGCAAATACTATCTTCGGACGGCATCTTTGTTTTGCGAACGATCTGCGTGCTTCCCGTACATCGAATTAATTAAGACGAGATTCACGATCCAGCAAATGAAATTCTACACCTTTGTGATTTGATTTGCCCTCTCCGTCTAAGTGGCAACTCGCCGATAACTGCACTTGCGATCCGATCTTTGAATTGCATTAATTCAATGAAAAAGAAGTCATTCGCTGGTAAGAGGGTGTACCAGCGAGCAAAAATGATGGACGGCAGTGCCTGGGCCTTGCACGTCGGTCTTGCTCCCTTATTCATGTCTTTTAGAAGCCGACAAAGGGATTTCAAAACCCATAAAACGCGAAGTTACATAAAGATCAGAGTGTCATTTCTACCGGAAAAAATTTGCAAACTTAACACCTCTACTCATAAATTTAAATTACAGTCTGCTCAATTCCAGTAGTAGAGAGTAGTACTACTAAACTAAAGAGGATTATGGCATAATTACTGGAGAAGGTTCTATAATATCCTTTTGTTCGGTACCCGCAGTCGATTATTCAATTCAGCTAAAACAACAAATGCTGAATTGAATAGTCAACTGCAGGAAGTGAATTCTGAAACGGCGGATATCTGTGAATGTTTTTGGAATATAGGAATTGTAATAAAATTTCCCCGTATAATATGATATGATAATATGATCTTGATAAATGTTATAAAAAAAAAAATAACAAAATAGGCTTGGTAATATTAAATCTAAATTAACCTGTAGCCGATTTTTCCTACAAATAAAATTTTAAATTATGTTGAATAACAATCCCTTAGGGAAAAATCAATGAATAATACTAGTCTATGGAAAATGTTAGAATTCTAAAAGTTTATAACAAAGTGTTAGTGTTTTAGTTTATGAATTCTTACAATAAGAATTTGATGGAATGCTATTTAAGGTTCAGTGTCAAAATTTCATTTTCCTATCGTCCTTACCGGAATAGATTTGTTTTAAAATATCCCAATGCTAAACAGTAAAATTCTTTGAAGATTTTTATAATGTTGAACTTGTGAACAATACGACGCCAGTCGGCTAAAAATTCGAAGTCACGTTAGCGTCCCCGCTTATCATGGCCGTTTGTTTACTTGGCGGACATCGGTTAAATTACATGGCTAAACCACAATTACATCGATCAAATATGTCATTAAGTGTTTTTTTACTTATGTCCCTATACATCTGTGCAGAATTCAGAATAACGACTTTATCTGATCGTGATACCATCGATCTTTTAATTGTTGCCTTTGTTTTAACAGGTCATAAAACGAATAAAATTGTTCAACAGCTAATTAACAATTTTATCGAACTACTGGGAGATCATTCCTCACATACTGAGTTAACAGCTGTGAGCATATTTCAAAACTTCAATTCTTGATAATTGAGCAGAACAGATAATTTTTATTGCTTAACATGCTTTAAATATTTTAAATTGTTGGTATTACATTAAGCTTGGCTAATTGGCCCCCACTTTTTTAATGAATAATTATTTCATTTACTCACCCAAAAATATAATTTCTTCCATTTTCTATTGTTTTTCTCGTAAACGAAACTGGAATGAAACAAACTTGTTTTTTTTATTTTCTGAAAAAGGCCTTCGATTCATTTTAGATACCTTTAACATTTTGGAATTGTGAGTCACTATTTGTAACAATTTATATTAGGTTCTTCGCTGCCAAACTGTGAAATAGAGCTGGCTGTGGCTGGATATGATCGCGACGTTCAACGGGATAACCGATAACATGAAATGGTTGTCAGAAAGTTTGCGTTTCTGACTGGAGCAGGTAGCAGCGTTGTAGTGCTACCATAATTCTCCACCTCAATGTAGGTAAAGTATCGAGAATTACAACCGATTCCCCGCCGACGAGGGCGCAAAAAGTAGAACCACAATGTTTGCACTGAACATTTAATTCAAGGTGACACCATGCTGGCTAGCTGGCACATTGGAAGCAATCAGCTGATTATACTATTATCCAAAATGTGATCCGGATCACGTCATTTATATTATAAATTCGCCGGAAAATACAACAGCCACCGAGCGAGTGTTTTAAACACTTTAGCTAATTGAGAACCTTCAAGAAACGTTCTAAGATCATCGGCATGATCCATCCCCGTTCTCTAAAACGGCCCTGTCTCCTACTTCAAATAAATACCTCCGCTTTGCATAAAGTATTAAAATCCGAGATTAAGCTAAAGAGAACCAGTTTTCTCGAAATATGTTTGCCGGTTGAATGAATTACCCTTCAGAGAAGAGACGACCGGGAATCAGACATAGAACCCGATCTTGCGCGATAAAAAAGCAAAGTGGAAAAAATGAGTTCCGAATGCGATCTCGTCGGCGAGCCCCGAGACAACCAACTAGTCGGCCTTATAAGACCCAGTGGGCTTGGATCGCTGGATCTGGCTGAGCCGACCAGGGAGGAAGGATGACGACGGCGTTCCACTCAAGACGGAAGGGATATGAGACACAATCAGACCGAGGCCTAGACGTGCTTTTTCAATAAATGCAAAAGAAAAGAGCTCCGCGGCAGCCGGCAGAGGTCTCAGACAGAGACAGGCTATAATTTAGATATATGAATAAATCTTTGGCCAGTCTTTCTGGAAACATGAAATGACACGTTCTCTCATGATCATGTCGCAGCACATATGATACGGGATGACGAATAGCCGCATACGTACATAGGCGCAGACTGTATCATTGCGCTCTAAGACAAAGCAATCGCGCCGATTCTGTGTGACTTACACCTTACGTACACGCCCCGCGGATAAAAGATAAATAGATCGTCTGTTTCTGATTGATGAGTACAGCTGACGCGCTGGGGCTAAATGTAGAAATCTAATTTTTATCGGGGGTCTTATCGGCGGTGAAAGTGTCTCTCGGCATTTATATGTAGTGTACTTCCTCAAATTTCCGGAAATAACTTTTCGTGGTGTCGAACTTCGAAATTTCCTGACATTAGAACGGCGGGAAGCCAAGCCAAATTTGCTTAGGAGAAACAAATTTAACGATTTTTAATGAATGGTTTGTTTAACCCATTCTCTGCCGAACCTATTCAGCCAAATATTTAGCTTTTGCCACGAGCATCTTCGTGATTGCCTTTGAAGTGAACTGAAAAAGATGAAATATGTATTATGAATCAGGAAAATGATTTTATTGTTTTAGTATAAATATAATTGAGAGAATGTAAGATGTTTAATACAACTAAAATATTTTGAATAAACTAAGTGCCTTGCAATAATGAGAGTGTAGTTACATATACTAGTAAATTCTTCAACATTAAATATTTTACACACTTACATATATTTGTACCTCTTTTTCTGATGACACACTAGACAAAACAACAAATAGGTAAATCTGTTTGCAAAATATTTTCCATAATACATAGTTCATTAAGACAAAAGTGTTTCAATAATTTCTAGGCGATTAACAACATTTGCATTGTTTGATAGTATTGAAGCACCACCTGCGGGCGCTCTAGTCCCATAATTACGAAGCTTTCTTATCGCGCCCCTAAAACATTCCGGCGCATTTGCGCAAAGAATATTGACCAATATTAGGAAAATTTGGCTTGGAAGAAAGTCGATTTATTCAGTTTGATAGTGCAAATACTTTGCGATTTATCTAGAAGAATTACTTGAGGGGTTTTATACTATTCCTTTTTGTAAACTCGCACGGGCCGGGCGGCTTTTTTTAACGACACATAGGTACAACGAAATGCCCGAAACAGGTCACTCACCCAGCAACAGGGTTTCGCGCGCCAATCGGATTCTTGGCTCAATTAATTTTGTATTTCAATTACCTGCCTTACATGTGTATGCCATTATCTTCATATAAAAAAGTGTCGGATTAATTTTTCACGGAGCAATTTTCACTACAACAAAAAATAAAGAAAAAAATAGGAAGTGCTTCGAATATATCTCACTTGCGTTGCTAGTGGCAGCTGCGGCCTTTCATTTTTATCAAAGAAGAAATGTTTTTCAAAGTTAAACAAACATACATCGGTCCAAAGTTCGCATCAGCTGATAGCCCCTGGGAGCGATACTGCTTTTAAGGGTCGTACACACTTTCACATTCAATTATGTAAACAGTATGGAATTGCAACAATCCTCAAATATTGAAAGGCATCACAAGGTGTTATTGCACATGTGTAAAATAAGCCAGGAAATATTTAAAACAGTAGATGGGAGCATCAGCCGACTTGTTAATTTACACACATTACGTTATTTTTCACAGGTATTCTGTGTACTTTTTAATATGAAGTGCTGCACTTCATCGAACACATTTGAAAAAAAGCTTCACTGGGTTATCAGTCGAAATTTTATTCTTTCAAGGCTCAAAGGTGAGACAATTTAAAAAAAATTGTGCTAAAATTCTCACGACTTGGTTACACAGGACTATATCTGGAACTTTCCAATAACAATTACTTGAATTTCGATACTTTATGTAATCGCAATTTTGTGTCTTTGTGTAGGTAATTAAAACTTATTTAAGAAACTTTCTCGTCAAAAATTACTTATTTTAACTTTAGAAAATGTAGAAAAAAATATTATCTTTAATTTTGACTCAGTTTGTTTTTAATTTGCACTTTTTCGTACAATTATAAGTGGCCAATCTTAATAAAATAGTAATACTTTTCTATAAAGATTTGATTTACCTTCGAGGACTTTTGGCAGATGAGTAGGCTTTTATTTTCATTTTCTGAAAATACATCATATAAATTAGTTTATTTACAAAGAACATATTTCAAAATTAAAATTCAAAGTTGAAAAAATCAACCGATATTAAACTTTTTTTTTATATTGTTTAGTTGATGGAATCGATTGGTCTCAAAATCTATGTAAGCACATACATTTTAAATGCATTTACATACATGTATTATAAGACACTTGGACTCTGGATCTAATACCACGTATCAAAAAAAATAAATTGTAAAACAATTGGTAATAAATAAAAAAATCTTTGTTTGTTGGTTACGCACATTTAAATATTCACTGTACATAGAAAAGTTAAGTATTATTTGTAACTGTTGCTTTTTTAAAGGGTTTTGCAATGAATCTAAAAGATAACAAAATTCAAAACAAATACAGAACTGACTCAGCACTCTAGTTTCTATCAAAAATAACGATTTTTCAGGATACTCTGACATCAACGGATTTTATAACTCTAAGCTTAAATAGTTACTTTTATAATAATGGACAGGAAAATGCTATCACTACCGAATATCTTTTAAAAATAATCCGAAGAAGAATTCAATAGAGATTTCTCGTTGCGCATAAAAATATTTGTCAAATTACAGGTATGAAATCATCAATATTGAAATAGTGCGATATACATAGTTGTCTAACTCCTCCCCTGTCTTGGTAACGTTCTTTTTACTTAACTATGTGGAAATTTTCTTTACATTCATTTAGTTTTTATACGGGTTGGTGCTTTTATTAGTCGGAACAAAAAGAAATAAAAAATTGGCTTCGAAGATCCGGGAAATAAAAATAAATAACTAATATATTTTAAATTTTCCGAAAAACAATGAACGAAACCTTTTAGTTATAACTTTACAACATAATTGAAGGCGATATTTGGCGATTGTATTTTACCTACTTTCTTTCGATCCAAAGACTTCCTTCGTTTAATGTTTTCCAAAGTGAAAATCAGAGCCACTGCACTCCGGATTTCTCCACCAAAATGGAGGTGCAATTGGCGAGGTGACTTCGATCACTGCTAGAGGTGAAATTAACAATCTCCAAGGAGTCTAACGAAGTTTTTGACTCGGGCCGACTACGCGCCGCAGCAGGCGCAACGAGGCCCCTTGCAAGGACACCCGACCGCCTGGCTTTGGTGCAATGGCCTCCATCTGAACCTTGCGATTGCTCCGTTCAACCACACATTCACCAAGGAGGTTATTCACACGGGTGGCTTTCGAAACTGCCACTAAAGAGCTCAAAAGATGGGTTTTGTGCGCCAGCCGAAACTACGGTAGTTCTCACACCACACATCTCGCCCATTTCAGAAGTGGAGCCGGAAAACTTTGCCTAGCAACAGCTCTTCTTCTTTCCGCTGAAGAGACCTCCATTCTCGCGAACTCCACCTTTGCATTGGAAATATCTTTTTTGCACTGTTTTGCAATAAACTTCTTTTTTCTTCTCGATTAAAGCAAAATGGGACTATAAGCTGGACTCGGGCTTTAGCAGCTTGGAGAGGCCTACTTAAGGCTGCACATTTTTGCGTGATCAGAAAAAACCAACAAGGTGGGGAAATAGCACTAATTTCGAAAAAATAATTTTCGTGCGAACCTATCGAACCAAAATGAAGGATTTATGAAAGGGCGTTACTTACGGTACAGTGGGGTCTAAGTCCAAGCCGACAGTCGAATCGCTTCACTTTTTTTGCTTAACAAATAAAATCCTTGCAAAACTCACAAGCAACTAAAGTTCTTCAAGCACCTGGGCTGCGGTTCGCGCGGAGCTTAAGCGAATTTCCGCATATCTAAAAATTGAACTTTCACTCAAGTTTTTTATCACTGTCACAGACTATTCTGGACGCCCTGGTCGACTGCAGATCTGCTTTATCACTTTTCGCGCATACCCTCCGTATGTCTCCTGAGATGCAGAGATACTTGCGCGATCTGCCCACTCCGGGCAGAGCGCGTCGCCGCCAAGACAGCTGGCCGATCTTTTAAATCATTTTTGAGGAGGAAAACAGTTCTTCTCTTTTTTAATGGATTTAACACTTGCGGGATCGGACCCGAGGTATGCTTGGCTGACTGCGATTTTTCCTCGTCGCTATCCGTTTGCCGTTTGGGACAATCGCATTTTTGGCATGGCAACAAGAGCACGGTCTATCGCTTTCTTGAGCAGTTTACACTTAGCAACAAATAGTCCAGGAACGAGCACTCACAAGATTTTTACAAGAGGCACCACCGCCTCAGCTGATCCGCTCGCTGCCAGGCGGAAGTCAGAAGTTCAGAGGCGAGGCACCACCCATTCCGGCAGGGTCTCAGCCAGCTCGAAATGAACTCGCTAATTTTTGCGTTAACACTTTGTCAAATATTTGCACTTAACAAAATTTTTTGGTTTTATTTTGCTGAGGGTTGCGCGGCCCGGACGGAGTGCAGCGATGGCGCCGCCCGGTGCAGTGGGGAACCCTTGGACTTCTGCCGGTGGCGACGAAACGACCACATCATGGGGCAGTACTGATTGCTCAGGTTCAGCAAGTATTGGAGTTGAGCAAATGAAATTTATTACAGCGGCCACAACTGAAATTCAAATCAAACCGTCCCAACCGGCTGTTCGCGTTCAAATGAGCTTCCATCATAGTGCCCTGTTGGAGTTTATTCTCCCCGACGAGCGTTTTGTGAAAAGCTGAAGTTGGGAGGTTTTTGCAAAAAGAACATCGCCGCATCCACACAGCGACGCGAGCGCCCCTACACACCCGGCCGCTATGTGCACGCCGCCGGAAGAGTGTGCGAGCCGCAGAGAAGATTGCATGTGCCGGCGCCCGCCCCCCGCGCCCCCACCAACACCTCCGGTGTGCGCAATCAATCCATCGCCTGTGTGAGTACATAAAGTGATAACCGGACCAGACAACCTTCACTTGGCCGCAGCCGGAGCCGGGAGCCGGGAGCCGCGCACACACTGACGGCGCGGTCATATGGCTCGCGCGTCTGTACACGGCGGCGAAAGCTCCGCGGCGCTGTGTGCGAGCACTTTTGGTGGCTTCGGCCTCCTCGGAACTATTTCTTTCGCAACCAGAACGAGGCGAATTTGCAATTCCCTTCACACATGCAGCGAAGAAAGCCAGTCTCGGGTCTTGGCGGCTCCTGGGGTCGGGTGAAATATGCTTGCGAAGGCCCGTCTGAGATGCCGGGGCTGAGAGAAACAAGAATTTCAAGATTGCGCTTCCCGTGCTTGTGTTAATTTGTAACGATATTTATGTTCGCGAAGTTTGAAGCTCGCTGCGCGGCTCGATTTCGGTCCCTTGCCGAGCCATGCGAACCGCTGCGGATGGATTAAGCTCGCGTCAGAGCTTGAAAGCCGGTTGACAGTCATTCTTTTTTTTCCAGAACCGACTAAATGGCTCATCCTGTTCGGGTGCAGCGGTTCTCAACTGGCAATGCAACTAATTTTCAGAATTCTGGGGCTGCATAGTTTCCAGCTCCGGCCTGTGGAAGCATACCTGCAATGCGTGCGCTCAGACTCTGCTCAAAATTCCAAACTAGCAACTGCTATCTTCGCCAGGAATTCTAAAGAATTCCGGGGTCGTGCTACCGTAATTTGAGGCGTCGGCAGAAGTGGGCGTGATCTCCTGCGAACTGAAAGCAACTCGATGCTTTTTGTAAGTCCCTCGATAGTTTTATTCCTCACTCCACATATCTTTGCATTTTAATGTCCACAATGTGTTCAGTTGGTGAACTGGGAAAAGGTGAATTAACCTTCCAAGTTTATACCTACATATACACATATATTTCCCTCTTCTTCCTTGGAAAAGCGCACATAGGAGAATATTAAAATTTTTAAAACAATCTGAAAATCGTGTTTTCCCTTTCCTTGTAGCGTCTGGTTAACAATACATTAAGAACTTACGTCTACAGCACATACAAAATTTCTGATTTTCAACAATAAGAAATGCTGGTAGAATTTTGTCCGACTGACCAAACTGCAAGACTTGCTTTCGCTCAAAATCCCGCGATAAGGAGCCATTTTTAAGAAATTTGCTCATCCACGGGGCAAACGAAAGGAAAAATTGACCAGTGTTTCGATCCTGGGCTCCAGTCTGATTTCATCAACGTTGTTACGTTTTGATACCTCTGCCACCTGCGCCACGATCACGCGGTCAGTTCTTATATCTACTTGATTCAAAGAACAAGTGTGAATTGCATGAATGCAAAACTTGTAACAATATAATATCTAGTTACTGATTTTTGTGATGCCCTACCACTAAAGTATTACAGGATTGTCAAATTTAATGCACTGTCATTCACCATCGATAAATGATTAATAAATCACCGGGTAATACTAGCAATGCAATGTTTCGCCAAAAATGAATTTGGGCTTATAGTATATATATTTTGCATATATGATACTTCTTCAGTACGTTTCCCAAAGTCACCAGCGAAAGTAAGGAAAAATTGTTTGATACACTGGGCCCTAGTAAAGTTTAGGTGCTTCCGTTTCCGGCCCATTTCCATTGATTCTTCTGTAAACACAATCTGTAAAAAAAGAAAAGAAGGAAATAAAATAGTGCTTAAAGTACGACATTTATTAATTTACCTTTTTTGGAGTACTGAACTGTATAATTCTTTTTAAGCCCTTTCAAAATAAAAACTTTCTTATTTAGTGTCTCCCCGTTTTTGATACTGCAACTTTTACTACCATATTTAAATAAGCTTTTTTTCTAATTAAATCTGTGAAAAAAGTTAATACCCTTTAAATTTTTATTATGCTGTAGTCGTTTTTCAAAACACAGAAATATGTTTACTTACACAGTAATTAAGCGTTAAGAAACATTGAACAATTTCCTTATATTAAATATTTAAAACAACATGAATTTACATTAAACAAACTTTCAATCTTTTAATTTCTTTTTCTTGAAAAATGAATACTTCTCTGCTCTTTTACTGTAAACTAGCACAATCAAATATGGAATGTGAAGTTTTAATTACTTTTCTTAAATAAATAGGTATTCATAACAGCACAATTAATTCACATTAAAACCTTTTCTTTCATAACATACACTTTCATATAATATTATCTAAAAAAAGATTATCCATTCGTTTTATTACAATTGAAGCCATTTGGATGATATTAATTATTCCGAAAAAGTTCAGGTGATACGAATTATTACAAATAAGTTAGCATAGCTAGCAACTGAAAATAAAAATGATTAGATAATTCTCAAAAAATTTTTGCCCCTCTGAGAAAGTCAGGGGATTTGTGTTAAGAAATAATTTTTTTTGTAGTTTAGGGAGAAGGATTTTCTATTGACAATAAATTCGTATGTAATGCATACTTTCAGAGGTGTTTTTACCTTAAACAACATTCTTTTTCACTAATACTAACAAAATAAAAATGACAATAGATAGCAATTTGCAGGATTTTTGATAACAAGACTGGTGTAAAAAATTAATAACTAATATCTTTGTTTTTGCTGGCAAATACTATGTTCTGCATTTTATGTTATATAATTTTAAAACAATGACTATACCCATAATTGCAAATCTCATATCAAATTATGTAGAACTGCTCGATGGTTATTTGAGAAGTATGTAATTCAATTAAATCAGTTCATTGTGCCACTTAAGATAAAGCTAAGATTTCAATGACCGTCTCGATTGATGAGGCAAATTTTCCTCAACGCTCGAAATTTAGTCATCGAAATTTCTTGGAAATGTCCGGCCTTCTTTTGCTCATGCGGACGTCTTTTTGTTTGCAACTGGCGCACGGCCGGGAAGTACGTACCAAACGGGTACGCGTTCGCTGTACCTGATGAATAAAAAATGTTTGTGCAAAGGTACACACTTGTTCACAAAAAGCCACCCGAGTGTTTATAGTACTCGCCACCCTCCTTCCTGCCGCGACATATTCACATAGAAATGAATGGTAAAAGCCCATGAGCGCTGCGCGCTACCGTCGCGTCGCGTCGCGAGTTCTTTTTCGCGGGGTTGATTGTGGCACCTGCCTTTGTGTAGGTGCTTCCTTGCGCATTCTCACTTAGCGTACACGCGCGAATTCTGGCGTTTTTTTCCTTATTTTCCATGACTGGCAAAAACGCGAAAAAGCGTTCTCTGAACTTCTTTTGTGTCGGCAAAATCAAGTAGAATGTACACAGATGCAGACGGCACGGGAGACGGTGAGCGTCCCATGGGGTCAAATAGCGATTGCAAATCACAAGGGACGGCACGATAATTAATTTTTTAACACAAGCAATTAGGCGAGGATGATTCATAATTTCCAATAAAGAACAATTTTAGGTCGAAAGGTGCACTCCCAGCACAGGGACCAGCCTCCTAGTTGCGTTTAAGCTCGGAGAACTCTGCCATTCTAATTTGCAAGCTCGCTAATAATGAATGGGTTTTTACTAACACGGACTATATTTTAGAAAATTATACCGTGCACAAAGCAAAGAATACTTATTATTAAGTACTTTCAGAGCATATTGTTTATCCGTTATCGGTATTTTTTATTATTGGTTTAACCTTTAATTCAGATAACCTATTCCAACTGGATGCACTGCACTGACTTTCGATAATCTTATGCTTTTACAATTACAACATTATGGCCTCGCTACCCAGTAGAACTGAATCATTTTGTTCTTTAATTAAGTATATTTTTCTATGAATTGCGTTTAGACAACCTGCAGTATCTCCTGTTGACACGGACACACAATCAAAATATAATTGATCTTTGGTTTGAGAATTTAGCTGCAAAAAAAATTTCTTAATTTCTCCAGAAGATTATGCTGAACGAGACCCATTGCTGAATTGCTAAAAAAATGTGATTTTTGCAAAAATATTACCAAGTCAGCAAAAACTACTGAAGACGAAAAACTGAAATTCGAGTACATTTAGTAAAGAGTTTCGTAAACATGGTTGTTTAGAAAATAAGTAAAGCTTTGGTGGGTGGTTGTACTTGATCTACTTTTAGTCAATTGAACCAAAAGTTTAGGACTATTCAGTGTCCATAATTACGTCCTGATTCTTGTTGCCTTAATTAATTTTCAGGTCTGAAATTTGATCAGTGTATCACCGAAAATTGCGGCCCAACTGTTTTTACCACCATGTTTTTTACGGCTTTCACACTTTGCCTCGCTGGTGGTAACTGAATACGGGGACTTCGGCGCTTAAACACCTGTGCCGGTTATGTAATTCGAGTGATCACTCCTGAAGAATTGATAAAGTGCTGCAGCTACTTGCGCTGCGCTGATAGCTTGATATGGTCTTATATAAACTGCACTGCTGTTTTCCGCTGCCTCACTTCTCGTTTCGGTGTCATGGTCATGAGTAATTAATTTTGGATCGCAGCGGCTCTCTTTTCTTACTCCACGTCTCTGGTCTGTACTTAATTAGCGGACTTCCTCGGTTTGAAGACTGGAATACAACAGACAACGCCGGATGCAAAAGTGTGACGCGGAGACACCTTGATGCATCTTCTTGGCAAAGGCTGTGGCGTTTCTTGGCACAGAGACCCGAAGCGATTGAAAAACTTCTAGCGCTCTCCTGTGCGGAATATGACGATGAAAACGTCCATGGGCTTTCGCCATACGCCGCAGAACGGTGGAGGAAGGGTTAAGCAGGGTGTATGCGAAGGATTGTTAATTTTGTGGACGGACTTAATATAGCCACGGCGCGGTGTCCCGGTGGACTTGCAATCGAAATGGTAATTTGAGGTTGAGGTTTCTGACATTTTATGATCTCCTGCGAATAAGATCAAAAAGGGGCGTGAGAAAAGAGCTCCGAGTAATCAGTTATTAGTCGTTAACTCGTTGCAGTTTAGGTTTTTGCTTTGAAGATCTTTCTCACTTTCGTGCCTTTTAGGTTTTACTGAAGGGAGATTTTTTTTTTTTTTGAAGCCAGTTATTGACTTTACTTAATTACCTTTGCTTGTTTTTCATATTTAAATTTTATCAATCAATTTGATAATCTCCTGAATTTAAATTTTTAAAGAATTTCAGGCGGATAAAAAGCATGTAATTGTTCGAAAATTAAAATTTTGTTACAATGTCGACATGTCGTCCACGAATAGAAAGTCGTTACCTGTACAATGCTCCAGCAGACTAGCACCAGACATGAGCAATCGGAAGTCGGTAATGACTCATCGCGTTCATCAACGACGCGGGGAAACACTTCCTTCCAAATGCAAATCACGAATTGGTCTGGCGTATTAATTATTACCTGTCGCGGTCGTCACAGTTATTCGAGGTCCGGCCGGCGACATAATATGAGTGGAATGGACATGGCCTGATCTAATATAGCTGCTGCGATGCGGTTGGTTTCCCTCAGTGATTCGGCCGTTAAGTTAGTTACATTACCTAATAGTTAGCCATGAATAGTTATTTCCCACGAAGCATATTCAGATCATCTCAAATACCTTCGCCAAATCGCAGGACCTCGCACGGATATGTTCGTTCCCTCTCATAATCGTGTGAGGGTGTCCTCGCTTAAAACTTACTGCTAAATGTGAAGATAGAGCGAGAATATCTCAGGGCCGTTTGTTTCGATCCGCTGCATAAAGGCCATCCAAATCGTAAAGTCCCAGCGCGGCGAGTTTGTTTTTCGCTGTAACGTCGTAAATTTACTGTGTCCTCCAAAATGCAAAAGCATAAAGTCTGTAATGGCTCTAGACGGACTCAAGGAGAGTTTCATCAAGGACAATTAATCAATTGTCCTAGAAAATGAAGGTTGTGACTAGAACACCTTAGACTTGGGGCACTTTTTGCAGAGGGTATGGAAGAGTACTCTTTTGAAAGCAGAAGACGGAAAGCATAAGATAAAATTTTTAAGCAATTTTCTAGATACGACGTGGTAGTAAAACGCTTTGTTTATCCCTTGAGAAGGAGAAATACTTGAGAGTCATTGAAAGGAAAGGAGAGAGAGGAAATTAAGATTTGGAGCACATTTCAGCGGGGTATGTCCTTCAAGGGTGTGTCGCCAAGTGGGTTAGAGAAGTTAAATATTAGTTTGGTTATTTGAATTAATTCCATAAGTTTGAGAATATATATCAGCTTCTTCCAAGATGAATAGGGCTGCGAAACATTAGTAATTATATATACATAATATAAATGCAAATTTCAGTTTTATTACGGTTAGTTTAGAGTTTAGACTTTCTACAGCTGAAATGACAAGGATATGCCTTTTATCATTTTCTTTAGAAGTCGCTTTACCGGAATTAAAGAGCTTTTACTAGGATTTTTTGACCACTCCTATTTAACTAATAAAACTTTTAAGGCGCTGACCTGATCCGATACTTTTCAAATCATTCTTTATCTTGTCAGGCAGGCGCGTCTTTGAACGGCACACTTTCCTGGTGCAAATGTCAGCGGTCAACCGATTTGTAAGAACAAAGTGGCAAATTAAGGCTCAGCGAATTTGTACTGGAAATTAAATATCCCCGGGAAAGAGGAAGCAGACAGTGAAGACGGCAGGGATGAATTATTACCGAGAGAAGAATTTTAACAATGATAAATGGTCGGATATCAGTCACTCGCCTGCGATTCCTCAGCTATTCATGATCATCCAGCATGTATCAAACGTACCGGAGCTCCGCATAGTTCATAACTGCAGAGTATGAAATGATATTAAGCACGCGACAAGTGCACCTGAACAAGATTGCACTCACTCGATTCCGAGACGATTCCTAATCAGATTTACCTCCATGGTTTGGTCAAATGCAGTCTATGCCTACTGCCGGCCGGTGGCAGGCAATGGCAGCCACCTAGCTCCAAAAGCCGGACCGACCTTACCTGTGGGGAATTATGTTGAAATAAATTAGTTAGAAACTATGGCATGCCATAATCATAACTCATATCAATGTATGCACCTCTGTTGCGGTTCCGGCCGCTTGAGTCAGAAAAGAGCCGGGCCCGGCGCGGTTCGGCCGCCTCGGCCGCCGAGTGATGCCGTGGAAAACAATGCACCCAATGAATTAACTTATTTATGGCTTGTTAAGCTGATGTCCATATCGTTCTGTCTACCTACCCGTGTTCATGCTTAGTCTTATCAAATCTTCCACGGCCACGCATTGTATTTTTGTTAGTTTTAATCATTTGCACTGATGTATCGCCGCAATTAGTCTGATTCCCTAAGAACACGAAAGCAATAGAAGAAATCTTCAACTCATCCTCGTTGTTAAATGATTGCTGACAAATGCGAATTTTTCGACGAGAAGTCGTCCTATGTTCTATTGAGAGTTATAAGTATTCAATATCGTCAAGGTGCATGAATTTCAATGAGCAACTGAACCAGATTCGCTCAGCTATCAGGAAGTATGTATGTATACATATGTACTTGAAATAAATAATCTACTAATGTCCTTAATATTTTCCGGATTAGTTAGTTGAATTTGTTTGGCTGAAAAATTCATAAAATCATTATCCTTCAATGAGATAAGAGCAAGACAAAGCGTAACCTCTCAATTACGAGGGTAATATGCAACGCAGAACAATCATTAAATGGAATTATGCCAGTAATAAACGCAGTAAAACTTAATGAAACATGTCATAATAAGAGCCACCATTTACCTGGTTGCTTTCTCCGGGGTATTTGCGTTGCGCCTGAGGCCAATCATCAATTTTTGGATTGGAAGACACCTGCACCAGCGGCGATTTCGTACAGAAACATGCCTCCAAGTTCAGTACGCCCCGGGCCAGAGGACGATAAACGACCATTTGGTCGATAACACGATCAAATAATGACGGTGGGCTCTTTTCACTCTCTCTCGTTAAACGGCCAACTTTGCATAATAGTGCAATAAGAGCCAAGCGCAGAAGCCAGGACCTTACGGGTGGCAATTGCTGAATTTCAATTATGATATCATACTTTGTGGAGCTAAAATACCAAGCGCACAGCCTCTCCACCTTAATTAAGCGCTTCTTAAAACGAGTCGTATAGATTCTAGATAAGTTCACCCCGGTTAAGCCTTGATTTGGGGCCAAAATGGGTACTGAAATCTCTTGGCGCAGCTTAGGTATTTTCGATTAGCTGCAGAAACTCCAAAAATGGTCAGTCACTGCACTGCTTGTGAAAATCGCACTACGCGCTAGGTCTGTGCAAATGGAAGAACCTCCAGATCAAGGCGATTGAGATCCACGCGCAATGGCCAGACTTAGTAATCAGTATGCGCGTCTTATTGACCTACAAACAGAGTTTTATTCGCACCAAATGCGATTTATGCGGCATTCGGGGAAGAGATTTGTAAATGGGACAACATTTTTATTTGAGAGCGTAAATATTAGTTAGTATTCTGTAAAGCAGAAACCTGAATTATTTTCGTACTAACTCCCTGTGGATTCCATTTTGATTTACCCTTATATCCAAGTATGTTTAAGTGTTGAAGGGGTATCCAAATTGTCTAGTTGTAATTTCAAATTAAACATAATTATTCAGATAGAAAAGTATCTTTTAAGAAATTTTCGAAAAATACCTCAATTACCTTTTTTAATTCGCACTATTTTTCAGATACATTCTAAAAAATATAGAAGATTGGAACAGTTTTGCTTAGGTGACTAGACTTTAAGGTGTTTATATTACTAGCTAGCTTACCGAATTTGGATGCTCTGTTTGTTCTGCGAATAAAATTTATAATTTCATATCAAGTTTACGTAGTGAATAACATTTTTAATTTTTTACTAAGTTTATGTAGTAACATCACGCATGTAATTTATGTATTCTCACGGCATTTTGATGTTGGGCGGGGCAAAGCACTGTGCAGGAGATTATTATTAGTTACCTGCTCCTCGCAGCTAGAACATCCGAAAGAAGAAACCGTACGATACTTATGCAGACAGATTGCTCCTTTCATAATTGGTAATGCTTCTCTTTTGTCTTCAATTAGCACAAATTGCGTCTACTAACTTTATTATGAATCCGCAGAGAGCAGTCATTTCGCCGAGCCTTGCAATCTAGAGCGGGTGAATTTTCAGAAATAATGATAGCGTGCGCGGTTTATGTACGAGGGATAAATTAATCATTTCTTGTAGTGCTTTCGAGCCACCGCATTTGAAAGAAAAAATTCAGTTTCCATCTATCGTAATTGCTCGGTGCTACCGATTGCCTTAATCGCGGATTGAGGTTTATGACCGTGCGGTGCAGTTTACATGGACGACGCTGATTTCCTCGTCTGCATACCCTGACACTAGAGCTGGCGTCGCGAGAAGTGCCAAAACAGACACTGTCGCTGTCTGCGAGCCCTGCCTAAAAGGGTTAGTAATTGCCCAGCTCGAGCCGCCGTCTTGGCACTAATGACCAGGATCGGCTTTATGGAAATCCGCTCACAATGTTTGTTGCCGCGGGCCGGCAGGTGAGAAAAGTGGTAATGCAAAAGAAAAAATCCTCCCATTCGGGGTTATGATCGCGGACGATGGCTGTGTTTTTATTATTAGCATTTTAAAGGCTCGCCATGTCTATCACGCTAACGAAATTAGTTTCCCTAAAATTAAGACGCTTATTTTGGGATGCTCTGCTAAATGTTAAATTGCCTTTTAAGGATGTGTTTATGGCGAACTGCTGCAAGCGATTTTTCGTTATCTTTGGTGCACGATGTGCGAAATAACAAATTTTGCCGGTGTACACAGTTCTGCCATCATGTCAAAATCTTTTGTTTCAGACTATTACTTTGCATGATGCACTGTAACGCGGCCAATTAAGAAATTTTTGCGCATCCAACGTCATTCTGGATGCTGCGTGAAACACGATCAAGAATTTTAGATTCCTTTTTATTTTATTTTATTACAGATATGTATTTTCCACCGGGAAAGTTTAGATGCTCGATTTTTGTGTTGTACTAATTAAAGTATAGACGATTGAACCAGAAGACATTTGCGAAATAAAATATAACCATTGGAACTTAGATGATCTAAAGAAGACGAACGAAGAATTACGATCTTTGAAGAGACTTTCAAAAATACCACGTAAACTCTTAAACTTGCTGATGATCACATACAAAAAAAAATGAAAGAAATAAATAAAATATCATATCAATGAAATTAAATTCAGGCGATAATATTTATATCGATATTAGACAATAGTTCTGGGACTGACGGACAGCAATTTTTTTTTGTACCAGAATTTTCAAAGAAAAATAAATTAATAGAAAGACGTTTAAAAGAAATTTTTTCAAATTAGTTATTACTTTTTAACTTAATAATTCATATTAATCAAGAAAACTACAAGATAAAAACTGTAATGGGTGCTTTATTTTTCTTCGAGTTTCAATACAGTCAAAATTACACTTTCCAAAGACGTTCAAAAGTTTTGTACTTAAATACGGTAAAATATTTTAAAAACCATTGTAGCCTATGAGGTGCTTAAGATTAAGAAGAATCACCTTATAAAGATTTTCGATCATAGTAACAAGAACTTAAAACACGCACATTACATCTAATTTTCACATGAAAACGTTCTTTAAAAGTGGTCTTTCTGAAATCACTGTGTTTATAATTATTCTCTTTCTTAATAAAACTAGCGAAAATATTTTTTATACAATTTAGCAATCAAAAATAAAATAAAACTTATTGATATTAATTTATCTACAAACATACTGGTTACGAAAGTCAACGTTGAACCGAACTATGAATAAAATTGGTTTTCAACGATTAACGTGATCAGATTTATTATGTTGTTACGATTCAAATGTTCTAAATAATGAATAAATTAATCAATGCAAACTGAGTCAAGTTTTAGATATTTTTGTATCATTGTCTTTCCACGTTAGCAAAATGCCTAAATATTATTAGCCGATCGAATGCCAAAAAGAGAATTCTTCGATTTTTAAAAAATATCGCTAGGGTTTGGGTGGCTATCTCAATTTTCGCATAAGAACAATGGGCAAAAGATCGCTGAAACTGACTGACAATAAAGCGATTCCCGTACTTGCCAAGAAAAAGGGAAATGCATCAATAAGAACGAGCTCAGAAGGAAGAGACTTGTTTGTCCTGCCCGACGAAGGACTAGCTCCGTCGAGCCGCAGGCGAAGGCAGGTTCCAGAGGGAGGCAAGGCTCGGAGCCATTTTAATGAGAACTATACCTCGAAATGCATTCTTAGCATGGATTATTAATGTTAAAAGATTCCCTTTGCATGAGTATAAACTCGAAGTCATGCAACTTGTTTAATCAATTTTCCGTAGATGCCGTAGTTCGTCTTAGTTGAATGGTTGTTCAAGTTTTTAAGTAATCATGCAATAATATTGAGAACACATTCGGCAGCGGGGTCTGGAAGACCGAACTTCTCCCCGAGATGAGATCTAATTTTTGGGGTTCGGAACGTAAACGAAGCATCCCAGTGTGGGATACTGGGGGAGTTTACAGAGCAACTGAAACGTCTGAAATGTCTAAGAAAGTTCGTTGTAGTCGTTTTATGATGCCAAGAAAGTGTGGCAGACTTGGGGTTAGGGGATGGAGCTTTCGGGTGGATAGGATTCAGACCGTTCTGCCGTGGGGTCTTTGGGAGAAGTAATCATCTGTAAGAACTAGTAAAATAAGTAAGGTAAGGACGTCGTACTTTACCTGGTGAGTGTAACTTAAACAGAACAGCGGCTGGATAAAATACTGGTAAATGATAAATCAATTCGCGTTGCAATAGGATGCAGTCGGTACTTCAACCAGGTTGTGCTGCTCAAGATATTTTTCTTCGAAGACGTGTCTAGCTGTTTCCTTCCCATCTATCCATTCGAGCTGCTTCCGCTATGTATGGTGCTGAAGTAATGTCGACTTGGGTGTGAGATTTTTAGCATCAGAATTGGCAAGGAAGAGGTGGCTCGGTGTTCTCTTAATATTAGAGGGATAAGATGATTCTCGGCGCTTTCCTTTTGTACATTGTTCCTTCTCAAATAGACGTTGGATAGCTCTGTGTGCGCTTCTTATTGCTTGTATTGTAGTGTTGGCGGAGTTGCTGTCGTCTATAAGAATGGAATGAGGCACCCAAATTGGGATAGAAGGCTTCACAAACTGATTTTTACTTCTGCCAACTACTATGCCACACTGCACTAGGATGAGCCAGACGACTGTGGTGGCACAAAAGGACTCCACCTCAGGCATGTTGGATCAATTTTAGGGAAGTTTCCGCGTCGTTTTACTCGTTCTTCGAACTCTTCAAGAACATCCTAGATATATAGAGGACTTAATGTTATACTGAATACATTTCTATATGTACATAGCATATAGTCAAAAAATTGATAGTCTACTCTATTTTGGAAGGTTGAACACTGTATTTCTGGAATAACATGTCATTTTTCTAAAACAAAGAATTAGGTAATAGCTGAACTAAAATTAACGAATTAATTTATTACTCTTTCTAACAGTCGTCGTAAATTCTAACTTTTCAGATTTTTTTAATAATGTATTCCAATTCTTCCTGATTACTCCATAAAGAGATTTTCTAGAAATGCATCTTAAGGATTGGAGATTCTACACATTAGGGGAAAGTTGTAAAGAACTTAACACATTGCCGCAACTGATTGCTATTCAAGAAGCAATTTTAGAATTTCGTACACAGTTGAATAGCTGTCTTTTGCGACGGTGGGTTAGCTTGTAACTTTGCCATGTTCTTACCTGTTTTTTTAGCACAATGTGTTTGCCTTTCCAGTACTTCATCATACCCAAAGCCTGCAAGGTACTAACGATATCGTAAGAATAAATCGCCATTTCCTGAAAGTAGTTACGACCGATTAGACTCTTTTAATTCAAGAAAACCCAGGTTTTGATATATTGATCGGAGGAACATTAGCATGCTGCATGTAAAAATTGCGTTCCCCTCACGCGAAAGAGCAAGTGCGCCATGTGAAAGAATTCAATTAAAAGCAGCACTTGCATTGCCTTTTAAACAACACCCCTCTGCGAGGTGAAAAGGCGCATTAACATAAACATCTTAAACGTTTTTGGACCTCCAAGCAAATCCCTGCAGCTGTTGAACTCGTGTCGCGCGGTTATTCGAACGCCACCGGCCGCCGTCTGCATAACTCAGAACAAGACAATTTCGCCGGCGTATTCAGATTACCAAATGAGGCATCTTCGCAGCGCGCCGAATGGGCCTAAGGCATGAGCTCTTCAAAATAATTAAAATTTCTGGCAGGGCCCAGGGCGTGCCTCCGAAAACCCATTTCGTTATGCAAATTTCGGAGTTTCAGGAACAGATGCCCTTCTAATCGTGTCGCCCGTAATCGAGACAAAGTCCGACGGGTATCGTGAAATAACTTTATCGACCTCTTCCGTGAAAATAGCCCGTATGTGGCGGCGCATGGAACTACATCTACTACTACCCTCCAACTGTTTTGTTTACCTGCACGGCGAGAGCGCTTGCCACAGACACAGTACGCACTGTAATTATCGATGGCAACGGGAAGCATTCGGATTATCTTCTGATAGACAACGCGATAAGGCCAAGGTAAATTTGTTCTCATTACGAAGTGATTAATCGGGGTGCTGAGAGGAATGCACTCGCAGCATTCAGTTCTCGTGGATGCACCTGTTTAGCATGTTTGAATTCAATTAAGATTAAGTGAGGTATGCGTGCGTGTGCAGGGGAACATCTTAAGAGGAATCGTGAGGTAGGTACGCAGCACCACACACTTCCGCCGCAACTCACCTGTGAAACGTCCTTAATACTTAGTGTTGTGCCCGTGCGTTTGCACAGGTAATCAAGCAAAACATCCTTCCAGTACGAGCGATATGAGATGAGGCCCAGATCAGATAGGGGTTTCTCTGGTGAACCAATCTTACCTTCAACACGTGTAAGAAGATAACCTGCAACAAAAAGAGAATTAATTGCAAGCAAGGTGTGATAATAAACCTTCATGAAATGGCATGCGATCAGGACCTTAATCAAAATATACTTTGTGCTGCGCATTAAATACTTTTTTTATATAGTCCAAAAGACCAACAACAAAAGGGACTCCTCGAGTGTCGTTATAATTCAATTCCAACATAATGTTTTCGGTCGACATCGACTTACTCCAGCTCGTATCTACACAGTAGAATAATTTACAAATTAGAGGATTAATTTCTTAATCATTTTCTTTCCTTTCTTCCTCTGGATGGCTTTAAGTTTTGCATTCGATAAACATATACATATGTACATATAAGAAGTACCTGCCGCTCAGATTCCTACGAATGTTATTCTTACAAAGGAAAATTAAATGTTCATCTCTATAACGAACAACTAAATAAAATCTTTACAGTTTTTAAAAAGTGGGTTAATGTTTACTTTTACCTATGCAATTTAAAAAATCGAAAAAACGAGAACTCATTTGACTCGAAATCCTAAGTAATTTTAAATTATCTTAGCCGACTATCCCAGATATCGTTGAGGTTCTAAATCAAGAAGCGCAAAAAGCTACCACAGCCATCTGATTCCTTGGCAACCGTTCAAATTCACATAATTTCGCAAGCCAGGAAAGATAATTGTGGTGCACGCATTTATTTAGCTGCCAGATAGGAAAATATTTAAAGAAGCTACAATGCCAGAAATAAACAAAAAATTTTGTCTGATACAATTTTTGAAATTATTTGAGAACGAAGAGCATCTAGGCGGGGAAGTAAAAACATAAAGAAATTTAATCTTTTACTTTATACCAACAAAATTTTAGGAATTTAAAAAACGTTGTCTGTTTCTATATGTTCTGTACGTATCCCACATTAAATGTTAATCATTTTTGAACATCTATGCCAACTTTCTTTGGTTTAACGAAAAATAAATCGGAAATATCTAATATCTATAAATTTTACTGCAAATATTTTTGGGCAAGATGGGGCCTATCCTGCGGCAAACTTACTAAACTTTAACCTTTCGCAATTAATAAGAAGATATGTAATTTTATAAATTCTTTTTGTTGTTATAAGAATTATGAAATTTTGGGAGAAGTTGTATGTTGGTTTAATAAGCTCCAACAATTGTTTACTACAATGGTCAATGATGATATGTCAGAATCTGATAATGTTACGGTGAAAGCTCTGAACGCCTTGATTTACTAGTTATGAGCTTGCGAATGGATGCATTCACTGCTTAAATTGATTTAACCTATACCTGATAAGTTAAAATTATGCTTTTTCGCTAAAAATTTATTGAACCGAATTTCGTAATTGATGTATGGGAGTCTAGTTCTTCTTTCTGCCGTGAGGGTGATGGAAGTTAAGGAAGTTAATACTCTACCGGGCGCACAGATCAGAATTTCTAAATTCTGATTGCGACAAATTATTTTGGGAAAAAACAAAGAATTTTTTAAGCCAATAAGAAAAACTTTTTTGCCGATTTTCGCGGGAAATACTGCAGCAAAAGGGCATGATCCGTGTATTTCAAACATTTAAATTGCACCTTAATTGGATCAGTTCGGACAATACCAATTATTATATTTGTGAAAAAGGAGTTCGAAAATGCTTTCAGATGTGAGCTTTGTGTTTGAGACTTGGCCGACCTATAGAATATGATCTGATCACGGAGCAAAGAGTTTTGTAAGCTGAATTGTGCGAATCTGCCAGATTCTGGTTCTTGTGTGGAACTGCACCAAGGGCTTCTAATAATAGGAGTTTTAATGAACGAACGGCGTAATTGCATTATTTCGTAAAATTCATTGCTACCCTCACGTTTGAGTGAATCGAGATAATAAGAAGGTGAGGCAAACCACTGGAATTAATGTCGGGAAGGGAAGAACGGTCGGGGTGTGGATTGCCCGCAGAACAGACGACGGGGTGGATGCTGGCAGACTGAAGGTTCTAAAAATCAATAAGAATGAGGAAGGACAAAAGGAAAATAAAAAGATCTTCGCAAAAAGAACCAGTAAATTTTTTTTTCTGCTAGGGGGGCGGGAATTCGGTGGGAACAAACTAACCTACGCCAACAATGCGCAACGTCGGCATGGCGCCCTAATGCGTCGCGACGTTCCATACAACCGGAACTGCCAGACATTCCTCTCCTCAAGTGTGCCTACTTACACACTCGCAGCGATGAGCTTTTCGCCGCCTTGCACATCCCACTCACCACCACACCCCCGGCGGGCACATCAGCTGCGCTCTGCGGCCCTTTCTTACCGAAGTAGCGAGGCGCGGGCGCGGGCGCGGGACGGGCACCAATGCCGGGACCAGGACTGGCGTCACACGCGTGCTTTCCTGCAAATTTTATCCAGCGAAGCACACACACGCCGGCCACATGGCGAACCGAATTTAACGGGCACGAAACTGTGAAAGCTGCTTTAGCCTGGACGCGGGACCCGGGACCCGGGACTGGGGATCCGGGACCCGGGACAGGGGACCCATCAGGAGCCCCACTCCGCGCGCCATTGTCATGGCAGAGGAGAGTTCGTCGCTCCAATTTGCGGAGCCTCCGTCTGGGAAGAATAAATTGAGTGAAGAAAAAAGCATTCACCGAGCTTTTTGCTCATTTAACAGTTTTAATTGTATTTATTAACGTTCGCACTTCTTTCCTCGCCGTGCGCCTCGTCCCCGGAGATCGGAGGAGCTCCGGGGCTGCGACGGACGCTCGGAGATTTCTGATCTTCCCATTCGCTGCAAATAATAATTTGATTAAACCCATTAAGTGTTCCACGCGCGCCGGTCTCCTCTAGCGATAGAGCGATTTGCAATTATTTGGAGCTGCAATTGCAGCTCACGCCTAGCGGCCCTTCCTGAAGCAGACTTCTGCCCCTCAGGCGGGAAAGAGGGGGATGAATTGTTTAATTGAAATATTATGCTTTCACGTCATGGCTTTCTTAAGTTAACTTATTCTGAAGTTAAATATTTATTTATTTTAATGCTCTCGTTATTATTCCACCTTTTCAGTGATACGCCCTGCAGTTTCGAAATCCAGCCAGCGAAATGTTCATTTACTGCAAATGGATGAACAGACGAACTTGCACATGCGATGAATCCAAAGACAATACAGAACCACCCGAAATTCAAAACGAATCATCTCACCCTTGTTAGAAAATCTGATCAAATGTTTGTTGAAATATATTGCATTATACTATGTATACTATATTACATTTTAGATTTATAATAAAAACCATTTGTAGGGATCCCTTGAGCCGTTTATTTTGAAAGTAGTCCTAGTTCAAAATGTCAAAGAAGATTTTTTCTATATTAAAATCGTCCTTATCATATTTTGAACTGAGACCGCTTTCAAAATAAATGGCTCATATTTAGGTTTAAATTTATTAACCAAGATAGCAAATCTGTTACACTTGAACATAGTACCGAGTAGTTCCGCATAAAGTATGCAATTTTATTATAAACTAGATATTTTAATTGGTATTTGAAATATGGAAAATTAAGATGAACTTAACAAGCTATAATTAATTTTAGTTTCCATAAAACTAAATATTAATTTAAAACTTTGACTGTCACACTTTAGTAAACTATTCTGTCATCCAAACCATAGATGTAAAATGGCAGTTGCAGATTTAGAAAACTGATAAAACGTCTTTTTATATATGGTATGTATATATACATATGTATGTATATAATATAAAATCGTAGATCGTGCACAATACCTTGGATAATATCAGATCAGAATCTTCAGTTGAAGTGGTGAAGATGTCGCTTGCGGATATAAATCAAGAAAGAGAATACACATGTTAATAATTGTTTTGTTTGAAAACTGGTGCACGAAGGGCAATCGTAAAAATCAAATTACTTTTTCGGTTTGCCGCGCATCCAACCTGTTGACGCTGGAAGACACATGAGAGGTTTTTATTGTCGATAATAATGTCGTATTATGATAATTCGCCCTGGCCCATGCCCAGTTGTAAGCGTCGCCAGCTTGCAAAGTAGCCGAGGGTTTTACGGCGACAATAAAGTCAGATGATCTTATGAAAAAGTCGAAAGGTAAATTGGAAAAGGTTAATAACTCCGCAAACTAATCTGTTGAACGGTTGCCCTTTCGCTTGTTTATCGTCGCGGTAAATTAGGAAAATTCATATTTCGCAGACTGGCGAGGATCTCGCGAGGCAAAGGGAAGCACGCACTGGGGGAACCGTGCAAAGGACAGCACCCGAAATATCTGGGGGTGTGCACGCCGGGGTTGCGGACGAAGCCGAGACTCGCCAGACAGCCGTTTAGAGGGCAACGTTCGTACGTTACGACGATGCGGGCCATCGTTCGCACTTTACGTAAAGGGAGGGGTGGTGGTGACAGTCTGTCGATGGCTGGCCCTACAAGCGAAGTTGCCCTTACCAAAGGGTTCGGGTGTTGTGCAGACACCGCACAAAAGGCAACGAACGAGCTGTTTTGACAAAGAGAAAAGGGAGTTGGAGAACAAACACACAATTACGTTAACGGATATGGAAAGAGGTAGACAAGTAGGAACCTAAATTATAAAGTTAAGGGCAACGTCATTGTGTGGAAGTCCCCTCAGTGTGGGTTTCCCGGGCATTGCTGGGCCAGGGATCGGCACCCGGGACCCGAGATGGGGAAAAGGAAATATAAATAATGCGAGTGGATGTGTGTGCATCCGATTCGCAGACCTACGAGATGCTAGTAAGATGCAAGGACCGTTTCACCCTAGTTGAAGTCTGGTTATCTGTCGCTGTAGGGCTTATATGTGGAACGGAGCGCTTTGTCTGTCTGATGAAAGATTAAAGGATGATTACTTGGAGCTTCCTCTATATAGCTGCCCTGTAGAGAACGAATATATGCAGTCCGGTTCCCTGGTGTCTGTGCGCGGATCCTGGACCCATCCGACAACATCCAATCGTTTGTGCCAATCCTGACTGTTCAGCTGGATGGAATATGATGGCTAGCTGTCTTACGATTGACTCAATCAAAGCAGCGCCAGAGTGCAGATCCGGGAAAGCGCGGGGCACAACGCGAGAAGCCCCCAAAACAAAAAAGACAATAGTAACAAGCTGTTGGCAATGTGGCCAACACTTACAGACCCCGGCCCAGCGTGGAAAGGGCTCTTGGGGTTGTCGGCAGTGGGCAACCAGGAGAGCTCCCAAACGTGAACGTTGCGTATATACGACAGCCCAAATACAAACTTGTGTACATCGTCTAGACAGTTCTGCGGTTCTGCAAGGGTAACGCTTTATGCCTCCACAATCTACAGATGATGTAGATAAATAAATATTTGGTTTTACCCCCTGGGAACTTGATTGCAACAGGATATCAGTTATTGATAATCAGAAATATTCCAGGCGCCCATGGGATGAGGCCGGTAACGGCCAATCTCCCGGATTTAAGTGAGACGTTCTCAACCCTTCTAGTAGCTAGCTTTATTGTCCAGCTCAACGAACGATAATCCTCTTATCTGGTTAATAGTAAAAAGCAAGCATTGAGGAAAACTTACAGGGTTTGGAATGTCATCGAATGTTCAATTCAGAAATTGGTTTTGTTGGGCTGAATTGGGCATTTCCAATTCAATTGATCAATTCTGCAAAAAGATTCCTGGAAAGTTATAGCTTGTATTTTTTTTTAATAATATCGGGTAAATACAAAAATTAATCAAAATCTTAACGATGTACAATTCAGCGTAGTAGTCTCTGAAGCTGACAAGACAAATAGCAATTCAAATATAAGACACACAAACTATCGAATCGAAATAAATTTAAATTTAAATTATTTTTTGTTAGATAGTTCCTTGTTGATAGCCAGAATGTGAGCAAGTTGTAACCACTTAGTCAGAAATTAATCTACGTTACATATGCTCATCTTCGGAGTACAAGCAATACACTTTTCCGAATCGTACCCATAAGTAGTAGGAATAGTGTAAGAGTAGTAAAATAATTTACTAGTAGTTTATGAATGATCTGCAAAGCCGCTCTGAATGAATGACGAGCACAAAGTTAAACCTCCGAGCAGCTTTTGTGTTTTAGCACATTATCAGCAGTTTTACAAAAAGAGACGTCGACAGAATGGAAACCATTGACCTAATTTTCATCGTTTCCTGGAAATGCACTCCGCCGGGCGTGATGGGGCTAAGAGGGATTTAACAGCCACATAATGATTTAACGCTCACACAACGAACATGGGCTGATGTCGCCCACTGCTACTAAAGTGTTCTTACAATAATAAGGAGCTGATATACTTTTTGCCTACCCACAGTCGTAGTCGCAGGTCACCTTCCAGCTAATTAATAGCGCTGCACCTGATTACGCTCGACGCAAAAGGTAAAACATTTGCATTCGCGTTTGGCTCTGGATGCGGCCGGCTGCGGGGTCTGGAACCGAGGCCCAATGCTGTCCCGGGCGTGAGGAGCGTAAGGATACACACTTTTAGTGTGAACTTTTGGTAATATCTAGATTTTCCCCCTGGTTTTTTGCATTCGCCACACACCAAATTTCATGAGAAGCATGTCTGCACGCGACTCACGTGACTAAAAAGACGCCTGGATTGGCTAAGACTCACGTGAACCTTTATTTTCCAGTGTACACTAAGTAAAATGACTTTTTTTTGGTAATTGTACGTTACAGACGTTGGCGAGAGCCCTTTTTTTAGATTGGCGACAGGAAAGTGATTCATTAGCTGGGGGAAGTTTATTGACTATCAATCGAGGGTAAAAACCCCAGGTGAAAGAGGTTTCCGTGAAAAAGATTTTAGCGCAATTACGTTAAAAGATTTATGAAAAAAAGTGTTACGATGATGTCATTTGCTACTCGAACTAAATTTAAAGTAAGTAAATTAGCAGTCATTATATTGACCTTAAACCATCCACGAAGGATTTTGATGGTCAGAGTAAAAAAATCCGAATATGTTTTTGTTCTGCGTCTTTAGTTGCAGCTGTCCTTCATTAAATATACAAAGTTGCAGAGGATTATTTCAACTAAAACAGCAATCGTTTTTGCAGCGGTTCACTGTGCAATCAATCAATTTAATTATCATTATCACACCAACATCTCTTGAATTTTTGTTTTCTCTGTAGGAAAAGTCTTGAAAGGTAATCCTTACTAATATTATAAATGCGAAAGTAACTCTGTCTGTTTGTGTGTTACGCAATCACGCCTAAACTACTGAACCGATTTAAATGAAATTTGGTACAGAGATAGTCTAGAGCCTGAGAAAGGGCATAGGCTACATTGTAATGTAAAAAAAGGGCTGTAAGGGGTTGAAATAGGGGATGACCGCGCGTCATACACAATTAACGCTGCGCCGCCGCCGTGTGTATGTCACTTGAACTCCTTCTAAACGGCTGAACCGATTGTGGTGAAATTTTTGGTGTGTGTTTGAGTGGCACCCTGGATTATTAAGATTTACAATTGGGCCCGGTAGGAGGGCCACTCGATGGCGCTGCAATACATTAACTTCTATGCCGTTCAACCGATCGTCGTGAAAATTGGTATACGTAGGTATTTGAACACGGCGAATATTTTCACGTCATCCATTTTGCAATAATTCGCCACTAGATGGCACTACAGTACATCAACTTTTATACCGTTCAACCGATCGTCATGAAAATTGGTATAAGTAGGTATTTGAGCACGGTGAATATTTCCGAGTTATTCATTTTGCAATAACTCGCCACTAGATGGCCCTGCAGTACATCAACTTCTATACCGTTCAACCGATCGTCATGAAAATTGGTATATACGTAGATAGCTGAACACGGTGAATATCTTAGTGCTATTAGCCGCGTTCTTATCGTCTATGCAGAACAAAAGGCGATTTTATATTGAACGGAAACTTATTAACAGTTTCTCTGAATAAGAATTTGGAATTTGCATCAATATTACATCAAATTGCCTTGATTTTAATAATGCAAAACTTCAAAATTTGAACTGAACTTTTTACAGATTAATTTTTGACTTCAAAGTGGAAAAATATCAGCGCATCTTGATGCTATTTTTAGGATTTTAAATCTTTGCTGTAGGAAATTCATATGATAAATTTCAAATCAATGCAAAATCTCTTTTTGTACTGGGTAGACGAAAAGAACACAGCCATTATTACCGTTCACCAATCGTCATGAAAATTTGTGTACGTAGGTATTTGAAACGTTCAATATTTATGCATATTTCATTTTACTTGGGTTTTTGGATTTTTGATGCTCAATCACGTCAAAACGGATCAACAGATTTGAATGAAATTTGGAACACAGGTTTTTATTTGCATGCTTCAAAATGGCGGATCCAAGATGGTGGATCTTTAAAAGATTATGCGACTACCAATAAAATTGATACTTGGGGTTCTCGGGGTCGCTCGACTGTCAGAATTTCCAAATTCAAGACGGTGGAACGTAAAATGTAAAAGTTTATGCGATTTCCACCAAATTTTGTACTTGGAGGTTTTTGGGGTCGCTGATTTCAAACCATCTGTCATAATTTACGAATTCAAGGTAGCGGATTGTTATGTTTGAAAATGTATGCGATTTGCACTAAACTTGGGACTTGGGGGTTTTCGAGGAGGAGGTTTCAGGAGTGACATAAGCCACTTTTTTGCTGCCTGTCTGGCTATCTGGGCTCATCTTCGAAGCAGCTTAACCGATTTGAATTTTACAGACATGAAGAGGTGGTCAGTAGTAACATAGGCTACGTACATATTTGTAATTGTTTACTATTGTTAAAAGTTACGAAATTCTGAACGCCAAAGATATGTTTATGGTGACTCAAGCAAAAATCACTTATCCGATTGAGATGAAATTCTATGAGCATGTATCGCACAACCTCCTAAGACATAGTCTATGCAAGGAAGAGAGAACAGGAATGTTGAGCGGTAATATGTTTATGGTGCGTTATCTAGAAAGTATTTCTGCGATTAAGAAGAAATTCTATGGGCGTGTTGCGCTTAACCTTCTGAGTAACATTTAATCAATTTGAAATCAACAACATTGTGATTTTATTAAAGTTTACTTTTATTTTCGGGATAGTTGTGCCCGGGCAACGCCGGCTGTGGGCCAGCTAGTATTATTATACATGAGTCTGAAGAATTTAAACTATGGAACCACGAAACGTTATTATGTGATAGATTTTTTTTTGCACTTTAAGATAGAATACAGGTTAAAGTTTAATTTAACTAGTATTTATAAAAAAAAAAAGAAATAAAAAATCGTTTAAGATTAGCATATTTATTTTTAAAAAGTCAAATAAGTTGGGCGTTGTTGTTTTTCCTAAACTTAATTGGAGTTTCAAGCATTCACAATTATTTCTCGACATAAAATGGCCTGTCTTGAACATCCAAGTCCTCGACCGCTGCGCAAGTTAAAGGGTTTTCCATTAAACGATTTTTTCTTCTATTTTATTTTTATTTTTTATTTCAAAAGACCCGAAACTTTGGGTATGGAACATCCTGCTTCCGGCAATGTGACTGTCGGTTGGTTCTCTAGAGGCTAATTAATATTCAGTTTCGCCCAGACATGTATCAAGTGAAAAGTATAAAAAATCGTCACTTCTTTGACAAACCTAAAAATTAGTGGAGCGGTGGGCACCAAAGGACGTGGATAGATAGCCCTTTCCAGCCTCACTGCTCCTGCATTTTGCTTTTTTGCTCGGAGGACGAACGGGCAAAAAGCTCGCAACGCACACGGCGGCAGCGGAACAGCACATACATTTAGGGGGTTGTAGACCCAGGCTCCGGGGGTGCAGAGCACTGGAGCTTTCGCGCCCACTTCACCCACTTACTTAACCCCCAAAAACGTTTCCTATCGCCGTCTCGCTCGGCAGACACATTCTGACAAAGGGTTTTAGCGTCACCCGGGTGGAGAGCGCGCAGACTAGGGCCAGACCAGACCCGCTCTGCAACGGTCGCACGCACACACCCAGGCAGCCGCAATGTCTGTAATCCGGGATGCCCCAAACCCCCGACAAGATGAAAAAAGCTGCAGTAGGTTTGGTTTATATGGGAAGCGTCGAGACGACTTTATCGATCGGCGCTCGTGGCCCTGGGGCCGACGCCCTGACTGTGACCTGACTTGACCTTTTGCGGTGTGTATTATGCAGGGTGAGTGTACACAATGGCTAAGGCCTTGTCATTATTCGTGAATTTCGGCGCCGCTGTGTGCGTGCCGAGCATTTTTATTTTAATTTGGCCATTTATTAACACGCCCGAAGGCCCTACCGACACGGGAACAATAAGCGCCGAAGAGGGGGTGGGGCCGGCGCAAGGTTATTTACTGCAGCACAGAGCGCCAGGCGTAGTCCGGCGTGTGTTCCTTTTTTCAGGAGGTACCAGCACGCACCCCCGATTGGGAGGCCGTCTACAAATTTTCTCATAAAACAGGGCGAGCATTCACCCTCAACCTATTAACCAGGAACTCCTCGAGGAGCGCCTACGTCGAGTTGAAATGACGTGCATGAGGGGAAAGGTCAATGTCGTGTCGATGTTAGCTGGCTTTTTAAGATTTTCAAGGCAACGAACGCAACTTGCGACTTACCTTCCCACCCCGATTTCCATAAACACGTACACGCTGCGAGGGTTGCAGAGTGGCCGGCCAGACAGATATTTCGCCGACACAAGGCGGCGCGGCGCGGTGCGAATCTTGCGCTCGCCCGCCTCGGCAGAGTCCTTTGTGGGATGAATTACAGCGGGAAAATTTGATTTGATGTCAATTTCGAGGACGCGCCTATGTGCGGCGAAATGCGGCAAGTGCATGGGAGCTGCCCTTCGTGCCGGCATACGTCCACACTCCCAGGATCACCCTGCACACAACGCAATAATTCTGATTTAGCATCTGCTCAAAGGCAGGCGGAGCTGTAAGCGGTATGCCTGCTGAGATCTGCAATTGATTGAAGAGCAAGCAATTAACGCAAATGTAGTTTTAGGTGTCCTTTGATGACGATTCCTTCGATTTCAAAAATTGTTCAACTAGGTTTCAACAATTTTCAGTAGAAGTGGTTCCCCAAAAGCTTTCAGTCGAACTTCTAACCAAGTAGTATTAGTTTTATATTCTCAAACGCCCATAGCTTTAAATTCGAATTAATGCAATTGTTTCATCAACCCTGTATTTGAAAATTTAGTTTTTTTTTCAGTCAACTGCTCCATTAGCGAAAATCAACAAATATGGTAGGGTAAAGCTAAATTTCATGCAATGTAGAAAGTACTTACATATTATAATAAAAGTATGACATGATCGTCCATGTCAGCAACATAGTGAAAGTAATTTTGAGCCCACCTATTTTTTCGATAGTTTTGCCTATATGCAATACATTGCATACTTAATTTAAATATGAAAGAAATTCATTCAAGTTCATTTTTTTTATAAGAATGGTATGTATGACATATTGCTCTGACTAATTGATCAGAAATGCAGAAGTTGTATATTAACTGACGAGACAACTTTTAGTTCTTCGTGACAACCAAAATAACCTCTTTGACTTAAGTTTGCCCATTTGAGGTTCCTATTAAACTTTATCTTGTATTTTGCCAGTACTTTTATTAAAACTTTTTATACTATTGGGTTGTTGCATTGTGCTGAATAAAAGTGTACTAATAAAGAGCTAATTAATTGATTGCAATTTCTCAAGTCTGCACTATCGCACATACAGCGATATTTCCAAAGTCTTCCCACTCAGTTTCTTTTTTATTTATGTCCGCAAAGAAAGGAAAGAGCAATATTCCCGGGGCTCAAATCTTGAAGCAACTACCGACAGTGGAGAAGGAGTCCTTGCCAACTTAAACAGAGAGGTGTGGGTGCAGGTTGCACACGAGGCAAGCGCACCGCATAAAGTCTTCGAAAAAAGTCCAAAGTCCCTAATGTTGGGTGGAGGTGGTTTGCTTCTTCACAACTACTACGAGCTTAATTTTATGCCCGGGGCCCCGAAAGTGTCGGTCATCCAAAAGAAGCCCTTATTTTGCGCCAGTGGTGGTGCTTCTTACTATCATACTACGGGCGAGCGTAAGATAGTAAAGTTTGTAAACGTCTTAAAGCCGAGCCTAAATCAATGAAAGCCCCCAGTTCTCTTCATCGTCTCGTGAAAGATGTCAGTAACTAAAATTAACCAGACATCGAGTTTTTCCCTAACCACCAGGCCACTAAGCCGGAGCAGGGGAAAATCAATTGAACTAAAAAGCTCCGACTCAAATTAGAACTCCTCCCAAACTGGAAGCAAATCCTTTTGCCAAAAAATCTGATAGCTGCATCGCCTGAGAGTGTATAGCTGCATTTTCAGACACAGCCCAAGACGGGGTAGGACTCGGGCTGCAGTCTGCACGTACACGGGCGCACACACGCGCCCACACTGCAGCAAAATCTGCACCGCATACGGAAGCCGGCGGATAATCGGGATGTCGAGCTCAGGCCACAACACAACTACTGCACTTTCGTCTGATTATGCCCTGCCGTTTAATGCAGTAAAATACTCACACAGAGGCGGAATTTCGCTGACAAAAGAGCGAAATTATTGCAGGTCTGTGCGATTCGATGATGCGACGACGGGAACTGCAAATAGCATGTTGTACGGGGTCAGGGATTGAGGTGAACTTTTGGCAGAGTTCATCAGACAGCCAAGCACTTAACTGCTTTTTTTGCCCTTTCTTCTCCCTTCGAAGGTTTTATTGAACCCTCAGATGGCGGATCTTATTCTTTTTTTGGGGAGATACGTAGACACAAATAAAAGAAATTTATCTTCTCGTTGGGCATCGTCGGGTTGTTGAACTGACCTCCTGCAATTTGGATGGAGGTTTCTCCCTCGGGATAAAGTTTTTCGAGCACACCATCATCTCCCGGCCATTTGAATGGCGAATAGTGTCCAAGACGACTCTTATTGTGCCGCGAAAAGAAAATATCCATCTCAATTACGACTCTTTGGTAAAGCTATAAAATGTTTACACAATCGCGCTAAAGGTCTCACTTTGTGAATATAAATATTTTCGCACAACACGAAATTGCCTTTGTTTGGTACTTGGCGCAAGTATCGCTTTTTCGAGTCAGGTAAATTTTTTAATTGACAAAATTGAACAGTTTCACTCTGTTTTACGAGAACTTTGCACATCAAAACTTAAGACGACTTGTAGACTGCCTAAAAAGGGCGTGGTTCAAAGAAGTAAATCTAATATGTATTATCATTCAAAAAGATGCAGAAGTGTGATGTCTCCTCATAATAAAAGGATTATCGTCTTAAGGCAGGAACCTATGTTATCAAGACAATATTTCGATGGTTTTTTGTTTTTAATCGAAAATAGAATTATCGAAAAATATGCAGAAAACAGTTTAGAACGAAATTATAAATTCTTTATGAGTTACAGCCGGTTAAATGTCATGCGACTAGTAATTGTAAATTTGTTTCTGCAACTTTTAGAATTTATGTACACGGTAAAAAACAAAACAAAAATCGATTGTCTCGTTTTGGTTCATTTCCATCACCTAATTAAACCTAAAATATATTATAAAAAGTAAATTAAAACATTGATTTGGCAACGTTAAAATCACAAATTCGTTTGAAAAAGCGTATGTTTTTTCCAAGGTACGTAAAATATCGCTCACGAATGAAAAAAATATAAAATTCCCTTATTTTTTTCGCTCGCGAACTGAATTTTATTTTTCAACTCGCGAACTTTATTTTTGAGGAGAATTTTATAAATTCCATTCGTTCACGGAGAACGAATGCAATCGCCTTACCTAATACAATTCGTTCGTGAGAGCGAGTTTAAAATGAAGAGAATACAATTTTTCTCTAGAGAGTGAAAAAGAACCGAAACGAATGATTCTTTTTCATTCTTTGAGTAAAGTTCGTGGTGCATGCGTCGTGCGTTTAAATCAGAATCAGGTAAAATTTGCAATTATGGGTCGCCGGAAAGTTTTTGAATTGTCTAAATACGTGATTTATGATGAGATATCTAATTCATCAACGTGTTTAGAGTGTAGAAAAATATTAAAAGGACAATGTACGGGGAATATAAAAAGACATTATGCTACAGTCTACAGTACATAAACTAAATTTAAATAATTAAGACGATCCTGATCTCGGTTGCTTAGCCGAAGTAGCTCTAGCTGTTCCAGCATCCCAAGTTTCTGTTGAACGGGCATTTAGCGCCTTTTCTCCTATTTTAACCAAAATGAGGTCAAAGTGGTCGAAGGAAACAATTAATAATATTTTAATTGTAAAACTCAACGACAATGTTTTAAATAAAATATATATTGACATTTAATTGAAAAAAAGTATAACAATTTTTCATTGATTTTTATTTTTGTGTGGTATTAAATTTTGATTCACGAACGATTCTTTTACAAATCACTCGTGAGCGAAAAGTATTTTTCAGTTCCCTAAAAATAAATTTCGCTCGCGAACGGAGAATTTTAAAAATAAAACTCATTTTATAAAATTCGCGAGCGAATTCAAAATAAAATTCTTTGGTTATTATTCGCTCACGAGCGAATTTAATTTTTTCAGTTCTCCGAACCCTGGTTTTTTCAAAAGCAAGCAAATTATGTAATGTTCGAAATTAAATTTTGTTTTACGGGTAATATTTCAGGTTAATGCAATTCAACTATTGTAGAAACTAAGCGTCTAAGCAAAATATTGTTATTGTCTTTTTGTATAAACATACTGAAATTTGGAAATGATGAACAAAACCCCAAAATTATTCCTATTTATCTTCCCCCATAACCTAGAGGTCAGTTATACAATTCAACTTAACAAAACTAATTTCTGAATCTACATCAATAAAGTTCTTGTATAGCTTTCGAAGACAAAACGAGCTGAAATGATCGGGTCTTTGGCTGAATAATGCAAAATATTCGTATAACAACTTTTCTGCGCAATTCAACCATATAACAAATGAAACGTCTCGTTTAGATCACGTTCTTACCAAATAGCCTGTGGAGGGACTATTTTTTAAGAGACTACATCAGCTTATAAAAATAGTTCATTAAAATCAATTTAGTTATGAATTTGCACGCGATTTAAGTATAATTTGCAGATAATTAAGAAAACAACTAATTAGTTAAGCAAGTAATTCATGATTAGACAATTCACAACTGTAACATAATTCTTGCTGTTCTATCCCCACCTCCAGTGAGGTGATTGGTGCGGGTAGGTCTTGTTCCTCCCCTTTAAAAGGAAAATCAGTTCTGCAGTGTGAGCTTTTGTTACAATTTTTACTTTGTCGTGCACGACGTAATGCCGTCAAAGAAAGTTTCGTTTACAGGAATTGTTACACTCTTTCAAATTGTTTTATAATGAAGGCCTTTTTTGTGTCGGGGAGCGCGGCACACAGTAATCGGCGCCCTAATTTCCTCGACAAACTACTGAGCACCTTAAAAAGCATTCTATGCAGAGAATATATTCATGTCTAGGTATAGCACTTCTTAAAATCCGCCCCTATCAGCACTTGCGGCAGAGTCTACGTCATAATGCCTGGTTTCTATCGGTGGCGAACTTTTTCCTCCATCCATTTTTCGCTTTTGCCATAATTTTTGTTTATGCGTGGAATCATTTCTCATCCATATTTGTGCGTAATTGTGGGTTGCACAACTGTGGGGTGTAATTACCTGACTGGCTGCCCTGTGGTGCATTAAATTCACGCTTCTCTCACTTTTCAGAGACTTAAGACACAGCCCACTTGGGCTCTGCATTTTTGCTTGGCTCGGTAGCTCCAGCTTTAGCTGTGGGCTGCAGTTGGAGTTGCTGGGCCTGGGTGTTGCATTCTAACTCCCCGTTATTAGCAACAGGCGTGCACTAATGTGTGCCGATGCACATGCAGGAGCCCTGATCAAACCACAGCCACGGTGCACTACTACAGGCCCCAGGGCCTTGCCTCTATGTTGACTGTTGACTTAACCCTTCCTTGCCTTGTAAAATTTCATTTTACATACCTACTTATGGCCGGCTTCTTCATAATCGAGAGTGATGGTTATTATGTTGCGATTTTTTGTTCGGCCACTCCATTCGCCCAGGGCTCACGTGCACCAGGTTCATTCATTCAGGTTGCTTTACTCATTCATGTTGTTGCCAGCCCAATCTGAGGCCATTTTCTCCGTAGCCAGAATTAATTTCGAATGACACATATTTGCACTCGTTTAATTACAGTACTTTTGTAAATTGATTTCGGTGGTATTTTTATTGGTTGCGCGAATTACGCCCTCCTGCGGGCTTTGTGCCTGGGTGAAGACCGCAACGGATCGACTAATGGGCTTAATTTCTTTTTACTGCTTAATACCCTTAACAGCTTAATATGATTCACTCCTGGCCGCGGAGAACATACCCATACATTAACCAAGACGGCGATTTTTGAGAAGTTATGGCTACAGTCGCGTGATAGTTTGTAATCCCAAATTTACGAGACTTACCTTAAAATTTATGAGAGAAAAAATTGTTTCACGAAAGTTTGCTAGCGTCGCTGGCCCGGCCGTTTGAAATCATTAAAATGTTAATTCCCTAAAAGTGGCAATTCGTTGCACCTCCTCATTAACGCTCCCAGGCAAGCTTATGCTAAAATGTAATACAAATTGAAAGATTCAGCTGTTGCCCGCATACATTTTGTCGTTTATAGCACATCAGATGTGAAAAGTAAATTCTTTTACACGATGGCCCCATTTGTGTTTTTTTCACAATAAGGTAATCTTTATTTGCGATTACAAGATTAGCTGCAAAATTGAAGTTATGAGTTCAAAGAACTCACAGAATTAAAAAAAAAATAACTGATTTTTGCGAGAGTGCCGTATATAATTTTATTAATTAATTTAGTTTAGAAATTCCAAACGTGAATCCCAAATGTACAATCAAGCGTACATTGCAACAGTCAAGAAACATCAACGCGAAAAGATGGCAATCAAAGTAGTTTCTTACGAGGAGAATGGCAAACGGATGTAAAAATCAAGTTCAATAATTTGCCATATAATTAGAGGCTTAATTCCCCTGAAAGAGATTCAGACAAATAAGTAGAGGATATTAATCGAAATGAAAAGAGCGACCTGAAACTTTAATTGTTAGAAAATTTCCAATCGAAAAATAAAAGTATGGCATTGGAGAAAAACGGCACAACTTTCAGAATGCTAAAAGATATTTAAATAAAGATTTTATTTCGATCTATTAGTATTCTGACATCAATATGCTGTTATTTGATAAAGATTCATTCGCGACTATATTGTTTTTATGTCTATGTAACTACTACGCTCGGATGACTCAGTTAAGACTTGAAAGAAAGACAATTTATAATCATTTTTGAATCTATGACTAAATAACCATCTGGAATCAAATTTGCTATTTTCTTTGTCATTTTTAATGATGAAGATAATTTCTCTGTCGTTTAAGTGAAAGGAAATCAGGATTAAGACCACATTCAGTACAATTAAATGAAAATCGTCTGCTGTCTCGTAGGCTAGAATTATCTAAGGTAAAAAGTTGTATTCAGATAATTTGGCACCTGGTTACTTATAACCTTTAAGGTAATAATTAGGGCCTCGTATTAGAATCTGATAAAGTCTGATTAATACCGAAATGTTGAAACTGAAATTGAATAAATTCGAAAGAGTATACCAATTCGATTTGGGAGATCAATACGCTGAATTGAACAATTTTGATTGGCTGTCTTTTATTGATTTTAGATATGGCAGAACCTATTTCAAATGTATCGAATGATACATGACTCCTTCTTGATCAATCACTGTTTCAAATTTAAAATCAATTGCGGAAAGAAGCCCCATTTAGTGACATAGAGACATGAAGACCCACTTAATAAGACCTTAAGAGCATCCTCGACCAGATTAACAGTAATGAGGACACCAGACAAGATCCTTGTCAAAATGTCTGCCAGCTCATGTGTGTCATCGTCTTTGCTGACGAAAAGATGAAAGACTAGCCATCCTTAGCCTGGAGGAAAATAAAAAATAAAAAAATATATAAAAACTAGTGGCAAGAAGATCCTGTCTGGGTTTGCAGCTCTTTGTTTTTATTTCCGTCACCGAGGCTCTTCCGCCCAAAAAATGTCGAGCAAAACTTCGAAGGAAGGAAAATTAACAAAAATAAAAGAAAAAAGAGAAAATTGCAAATAGGGCGAGCTGGGCTTTATCAGATCTTGCACATTCCGTCAATGAGGCCTTTGAGGAGAGGCCTTCTCGTCACAGTGCACTACTTCGGGCGCGGCGAGAGCTCCGTGGAAAGTTGAGTGAAGCAGAACATCTTTGTGGGCGGGACTGGGAGGAGAAGTGGGTGCATCTTGCGCCTAGGCCCGACTATGCAAAGTGCACCGGGGGCACGGGCACGGGCCCCCGCCACCAGTGTACTTTTTGCTGCTTTCATTTCGCCTTTCGCCTCTCATTTTGAAATTAAGGCACCACCTTTTCGAGGAGCGCAATTTGCAGCGCTGAAGTGAAGGAAAAAATTTGAATGAAAATGGGCGCTACAAGTGGGAAGTGGGGGCCCGTGTGGAAAGCGTCACCGGCTCCTGGTGTGTAAGCGTAAATTCATTCACACGACAAGTTCTGTGCAGTCCGAAGAGGCTCGATGAATAGAGCTGGCAATAAAACTGCTTGTGTTGCCAGACTATGTTAATTTTGCTTCTAGAACGAGCTAACTGCAGCCGGGGTTGCCGGATTGCCGGGTTGTCGGGTTGCCTCACCGGAATAATACATTAATGTTTGCTGCTGGGTAAAGCCAGGCCTTTCAGCGGTAGAAAAATTATTTCACTTTTCCTTTTGCGCTGGATTTCGGCGCATATAAAGAAACCTCATCGCTTATAATAATTGAATTAATCTCAAAGTAGACGGCTTCGTCGGCGGAGGACTTGCATTATTTGCTGAGTGCGAGACCGCCTTTTAAATCCTTAGTGCTGACTTTAACGAGTTATCGCAGAGAGCTCTTCATTTTCTTCTGAAGCGGGAATTATTGCAATAAAAAGAGCAAAATTGGTGCTTCAACAGAGAGTTATAGTAAATAATTATGCTATTAGAGCTAACGAGACAAAAACGTGCATGGTAGTAAGCCTCTTGTTAGCTACAAAAAGGAGGCTTCTATAAAATTCTCAGGGTTGCAAATGCTTCAAAATAATATCTTAATTGCATCTAAACATTTTAAGATACATACCTAGTTTTCAAAAGAAGCGATATACCTACTTATCAATTTTTTAGGGAATAAATTTGCGCTCTACGATTTTTCAATTGATAACGATCTCAATACATATAATTTTACTGTGGCCAGAAGACATAGGCACAAAAGACAACATAAAGTCAATAATTGTTAAAATTTCTACTTCTACATTGAACAAAATGATAGATGTTCAGCTGCAGTGAATGTAAACCGACATCGAATGAAAACGATGTATGAATAGCTTTAATTCATGAAACTCATTCGAAACGTCACATGTTCGACTTACATTACCAGTTATTTCTTGTCGCCTCGAACATGCCATACATAATATCGAAATACCTTGGCGGCAGTTTAAATAAATAAAATATCACTTACCAGTTAATATAGATTCTGTCTATTTAATAAATTGGCCACGATTTACTTGCACAATTAGCGTGTAGGTGGAACAGAAGCAGAAGCAGAAAATTTTATGAATGAACATGATTTCCATGCTAAAAGAACTTCTGGAATCGTTTTGCGTTTACAAAGTCCACTGATTCTGTGGCTGATTTATATAAAGAAGCATTAACTAATAAGGCGTTACTAGAAACGCTTGTGCCACTCCTCGGCATGACGACATGCTGCCGAGAGCACAGTAGGCGTTTTAGCTGCATCTAAATTAATCGATTACAAAATTTCACAATCTAAATAAAATTTACATCGGCAGACAGTACCGGAGCCTACCGTGGAGCTCTGGCGAATCCATTGGCCTACTTTGGTCCCCAAATGAATGGGTTACAAAGTCAACAATGAACAGATGAATGGATGACGTGCATAACTCAGAAATAGCTCCGTGACGTAAATACGTTGTCATTGCTGGCGCCATTTAAGTGTTTGCTCCATCCACACTTTTACTAAATCTCTCTGTAAGGAAAGGTATTCTCTTTAGGTATAAATTCACGTGATATGAATGCTTTCCACGCCTCGCATTCGCTGAAATGGACCGACTAATGGCGGTACTAAAGCGCTCAAGTGGGCGGAGGGCATTTTTAGTAGACTCTCAGATGCGATATTTTCGAACAAGGCTATGGAGAAGTCCTAGCAATTTCTCTAGAATGGCGTCAATGTGCCCACAATTTGCTCAGCCTAATGCGAAAATGTCGTGAAGGCTTAAGTTACATCAGCTGTTGTTGTGAGTTATTGCGCACATATTCTATTTAGGGCGATATCGCATGTACCAGTACTTACAAGATATTTTGAAAAATTTGAATTTATTTAAATTATCTTGATGATTGGAACTTTTGTAAAGTATAGTAAAATAATAGTATGAGCATTTTGATCAAGCAAACTCCAAATTCGTTCAAACATTCGCAATTCCACACTTTTTAAACTCTAATACAAATATGGCTGGACACAAGTATCTAAGAAATTTCCCACAAGCGTTACTCATTTCATTAAAAAACAGTGCATGATTTCATCAGGTAGCTAAAAGATAAATTTTAGGTATATTTAAATACGTTGTCATGTTTGTGTGAAAATGAATTTTGAAGCAATTTGTCATAGAATGTAACGGTAACCTCCTAAGCAGTTTCAAATGATGTCACCTACTTATGTACCTATGTTCGGCAGTCCGACGATCATGCACTGTTAAGATAATCAAAGACACTTTAATTAGTATGGGCAAAATCTACCCACACGTGCATGAGATACTCCGATCGTTCAACTTTCCTCAAGACAATTTAACTATGAACGGCTCACAACATCATCGATCAGTCGATCTTGGCGACATACATGTAGACGAAGTGAAACGATTAAATATTTCACCTTCAGCTGACGATTTTTCATGCCCATAAACGTAAGCCGCCATCGCAACAGCCAACCATATTCAATCATAAAATTGCTGATCACCAGACGACCTTTATCGGTGACGACATCCCGCGAAATAAAAACATAGCAAGCCACGACGCCAGACGACGGTGCAGAATCGCGCGGCGCGTTAGCGCGGCGAGCATGATCATGCCATCGCGTTCATTCGTACTCTGCACCGCCAGCCACTAAATAGTAAAAATAGCGCTGGACGTCTATTTTTAGCATTGAACCCGACTATTTATAAACGGGTTTGAGAGATCTCGACAAGGCGCAAGTATGGGAGGCGCGCTGTGCCAAATCGACCATATGATAGAGGAATTTTTCTAGGAATAATCACGGCTCATGAGCGCAGTTAAACCAGTTCATTGCTTCTCATAAGCCCAGTGACTTCGAGAAAACTGAAAACGAGCCCGAGAGACCAATGTGCATTTTCTACTTTAATCGGGTGATGACATCATTTGCCGCGATAGAAGACAACTCCTCGCGGGTCCCGTCGTATCGAAAGAAATAGCTTGGAAAGCTCGACTCCGGCCGAGTGTGGATTTCGGGAGATTCCGAGATTCTTCCATCCCCAGATTGGGTCTCAGGGACGGGGCCGAGCTCGTGAAGAAGCTGCCATCGCGCTCTGGTGTTGCGTTTATTTTAAATTGCAAGTACATTCCAGCACTTGCGGTTCACTCACTTTTTAGCTCATACGTGTATTAATGGTAGACACATGTTTCGCATTTTGATTTTCTCGAGTTCATCGTCCCGGCTCAGATCAAGTTTTCATATAGAACAGATGCCGCTTTACAAGGCGGCGATACATGGCTCTTTGTTAAAGTTACAGCCTAGCTAAATTAAAACTTTTAATTGTCTTTGAATCAATTTTTGCATTTTGAATCAAAAATTCATGAACGCCACAAATCGAATGTCACAAAATCTAAACTTCAGCAGAAATATAGCCATAGAAATTGCAATTTAATTGGACCTATGAAAGTTATTCCTGTGCGAAATGAATTTAAGTTAACGTAGCGGCGTATGACAAACAATGCCCAACCTTGCTGCATATATGCGAATGAATCATCAGACGAAATTTATTTTCCGTAATGAGAGCGCCACAAAAATGTACGACTAAACAAATTGAGAACCAAACTGTACTTACTGAAATCGATGAGTAATCGACCATATCCCTTCCGCTGATACGGCGGCAAGGTGAGAATGCAAGAGACGTTGTAGTTCAGGAAGGAATTCTTCTCCTGCAAGAAAAAGACAAAAGTATAAAAAGCGAATAAGTAAAAAAATAAAAACATGTATCAAAATAAGACAAAAGGAAAGTGAAAAATGCTCAGCATTTCCTAGTATAATTATTGTTCAATTTTAAGATGGCCTTGGCTACACGGCCGGACATAGTGCGATAGACAGGCAAAAGACAAAATGCGAAAACCAGCTGGTGGGCTAGAACCATACAGGTTTTAGGTTAACTCCACGAAAGGAATTTTTATTGATGGCGAAACTCCGAACAATTGAGATAAATGTTTCCTACCTCTTGTGCGGTTTTATCTTTAGCACGATTAGCAAGATATCCGACCCTCTCTAAGCTGAAAGTGTTTTTGTGCACTGCACCAGTGAGTCATAAAAATGTTTAAATACTTTGGCTGGTATGCAGTGCGAATAAGGTCAATGACTGGACACATTTGCAGCGGTGGAATGATTTCACCTTAACACTCGGATGCTCCGCTCGTACAACACAAGTCTCGAGACCGGGAGGATCATGCGAAACGAAAGATTTCCAGGAAAAATCGATGAACTTGGGTTTTCGCGTCTTAAGGAATTTCCGTCTCAACTTTTTTTAAAGAACATGGTCCGTTTTTTGCTCACGTTGGGCGAACCGCATCCAGTCGACGGCAAATAAATGAATCAGTTTCCATGCAGTATCATAGGCCCGGAGTTTCAGAGTCAACCGTCATTGAATTGCGCGTTCGTCTTAGATTCGCATGGTGTGTGTGCTGCTCGCACTTAAAGACCTCTGAAATGCGAGCACATGCAGAAAATGACCAGGATCACTTAAATTTGCATGCGACCTTTTATATAAGTTTTCCCTTTCTAGAAGATCGGATTTATATTTTATGCTTTGGCTACTTCAGTATCGACGTATTCATATAAACTTGTGGTCGCCCTGAGGTCGAAATTCGACTTACTGGAGCTACTACGAAAAATACGAATGTACAAAGCCTACTATATGTGTTTGAAATTGGCACTGTCAATAATAAAATTACGATAGTTTGACCACAGACTACTGTGCGTTTTATATAGACAGTATGAACGTCAATAATGAATTTACTTTATTTTATTTAATGTATTTGTAACACATATTATATATAAATTTTAGCTTTCTGCACTTCTTCTCTAAATAAACTTTAACTATGCAAAATTTCACACTCCTCCGTACGTCCAATGTGCTTAAAAAGGGGTACTAAGTTTTCTCTTCACGTATTAATATATAGATGTGTAAGTTTGTGTTTTTTACGTTGACTACTCAATCATCAGCTCAGATATTTGTACTCGCTTTGGATCGAAATGTAAACCATCATTAATGATTTCATGTCACCGAAAAGTATAAGAAGGGATCTAGAAAAACATTATACTTTATCTGCAATAAAGATAATTGAAACATGGCCCAGTATTTATACAGGAACAGTACGTAATTGTAAATTCATTCTATGGACTCCTATGGAAAACAAATGAAGTGTAAACGCCTGAAAGAAAATCTTAACAATACTAAAAACCCTTTTGAATTACAAAATGAAAAGTCCAATGTCCATCCAACTTCAAAGAAAATACTTTGTGCAATCGTAAGTTTCCACTGAAACAAAAAAATGTTAATGAAACCATGAAAATTCATACGAATTCGCATGAGCCATCACCCAGACGAAAGCAACACTATGGAAATATATGCTCCTTTCGTGTCCCTTGCAGATTTAACTTTTGCATACAGCAGCGGTGGGTGAGGACGGGTGTTAAGCAAATATTCGAGAACATCGACAAAAGGACCCTCTCCTTTATTTTAAAATTAACCTGCTGAAACCAAACAGCTGTTACAAAAGCACATGATTAATGGAATTGAATGAAGTTGGCTTAGCAAGGCTTTCACCGTGTCTATTTTTGGACCACCCAGGGATTTATAATTTTGATATGATATGATATTATGATTCTTAATTTTGAATTTTTGGTAACAAATTATGGATTGGATGCAAGAAGAAGAGAATTGTATTACTCTTGCATGTTAATTAGTCTTTTGAGTACAGTCTGGAATACTTTATAAGGCTTTTTTTCTTTGATAAAGATGCTAAGATGGGCAGATTAAAAAAATAATGTCTACTGGATTCAGGCATCAGTTCCTGTCCTCTAAATGCCATAAAGTTGCTACAATGGTTTTTGATCTACTGCCTCCTCTATAGTCTATAGGATGTATGTTTATGCAGATGACTGAATAGCATAAGTCCATATGTACTTCAAAGCAATCGGGAACTCAAAAGCTATGCCTTGCCTACCGTTGCTCGAATCACTTCATTACTATATTTTGTGTTGTCTAGCAGGAACGTGTCTTCCTTTGTTGAATTGATACAAAACTCAGATTTGAGCATATCCTCCGTGCCAAAGAACCAGCGCATATGTAATAATCAATTGCGTAATTTCGACTCTGCTAATATGTACATTCACATTGTACACAAGGCTCCCCACTCCGAGCTGAATCATGAGAGGTGGTATTTATTAACAAATGTGAAGACTAACCCTTTGCAAAAAGGCCATATTTGAATTCGACTGGGCTCGGCTATGGCTTCATGCTTTCATCGGGTCCTCCTCTGATTAATAAATTGCGCACAGCAGCACCCGTAATCCCAGGGAGTCTAGCTAGCCAGCGATGGCATTAAGGGACGGCCACAGGATGTTTTTGGCCCAAGTACGAAAAATTCAATTATGAATTGTTAGGCTGGGGATTAAAATCGCCTTTTTACAAAGCAGATTACCAAAAATATGTTTTTTTCTTTTAAATTCAAATCCCTGCACTCTAAACAGTAGGTATGTGTTGTGAATATTACTATTATTATTATTATTGTGAATTATGTTTTTACATATACAAGTAGCAAATTTACAAATTTTCAATAAAAATACATATATGTTCCGTCTAAAAAAATTACTAAAACTACACGCAGTTGTGAATTTGCAATTTACTATTAATTGCGTATGACTTATAATGCAATATAGTGGTAAAATTGAGTGCATAAGTGTATAGGAATCGAAGTCACAACCACGAAATGGCAAATTCACAGTCAACAATTCCACACGAAGCCTCTCAGTGCATTTTTCCGTAAAATTACAACAAAAAGAAAAATTTTGTAATTTTTCAGCAATTACCTATGTAACTCGTTTTTAAATTTTGTACATAGTTTACTAAGCTTATCGTACAAAAATTACCATGCATTTGTGGTTTTACTGATCGCTAAGTATAAAAGTGCACTAGTTACGTTATTTGGGTGAACAAATTGAATCTTGAAGTGCTTGTAAGTTCAATGAAAACGAACCATTTATATTAAATATTATTATTTTGGGATGCATTTTAATTTTTTATTTAAAACTATGTACATAAAATCATAAATCAGTGAAAGTATAGTTTGTTGAAACACACATATTCAGAGAGGGTGAAAAGTTATTTTATAACAAACGAATGTTGTTTCCCCTTTTCTGGTTATTAATATATTTTAAATAGACTACACGGTAAAAGGAGCTCTTTTTCCTGTGCACACAAGTTTAAAAGTTGGCAACTATTTAAAGTTATCGTTTGTAAGATTTATATCATTCTAATGTTAGCGGAGCATGGTAAAACTACGGCATTTACCGTTTTCTTTACTTTTTTTTACTATTTAATGAATATCTTTTATCATAAATGTTGCGTCTAAATTAAATTTCATAAAAATAAACGAAGCAATCACGAATTTTATGAACTATCATATCCCTTCACGTTTGGTTACATATTTACAATTAGCGGCTAACGAGACTTAATGAGATTATTATTGTTGCCTTGATTATTCCAACTTCTTCGTTCTACCTATTTAGTACAGCAACAACGCATTAGTTTTTGGCTACTGAAATTTTTAGCAATAATAAGGCTTCATTAACCGTCGCGGTAATTAAACCTCTGGCCCATAGCCGAAATAAGACAGATCTAATTAGAATTAAGCATTTTTGTAGAATTATTTTCTCGAAGATTGAAAAAATAGACGAAACACCATGCGTGGATATTTCACCATATGACTCAGACAAAAGTAATAAGCCCTCCGACGTGCTTTCGTTGTTATTCAAACATGGACATGTTACCTACTATTTCTTTTTCTCAAAAAATCAATGAGATCATCCCTAATAGTGTCTCGAACACATCTGTTAAGTCTGTTATAACTGTGTTGTGCCCCACCCTTCCATCCCCAGACACCAGACTAGCGGGATCTCTTGATTCTTAAGACATTTTTTCCTTCGCAAGTTAAGGAGATTCTGGGCGCTGTCAATGGCGAACCCTCAACGTCTTCTCGGTTTCCTATCTATACATTAAAACCGGAGGATTTTCCCATTTTCCGCCGTGTGCCCTCTGAAGACGGGCATTTCTGAGCAACAGACATTTTGCATTATGATTGTATACTCGCCCCTTGTAATAAAAGTTTTCTTGAGATGTGCCGTCGTCGGGCTGCCCAAACCCAACTCCAACTCCGCTCGAATGTATTGAACTTTTGTTTTCCTCGGAGTGGTAGAGCTGCGCCCGCTTAACTTATTTGGTCGTTGTCCTTTCTTATGCTCCCAAGCGAATATGCTCTCTAATTTATGAGATTCTGTCTGGACGCGGCGATAATGGCCAGCTTCGCCGGGAGGATCTTAGCTATTCATCGCAATTGCTACTTGCCAGGAGGGAAACAAAATTAATAATTGTCCGACGTAACGCTGGGAAGGAATCTTAATCGATTCATATTGATTATATTACATCCACTAATATTATGAATATTACGATTTTTGTACTCATTGTACTTTTTTTATAATAAAAAGGTTGATAAAAATCTAGTTCCCAAGCAAAGGGACTATAATTCGAAACCGCAATGAAGTTTTCTTTAAATTAATTGAAAATTTATTTGTTTATGACGATGAGAATTTTGAATGAATGACGCAAAATGCACGCTTAGTTCTGCAAAACAGAAAAACGAGAAAATTGGAAGTGCTGAAATCTCGTCAAACCTAAGGAAACATATGATTTTAATAGCTCGCGGTTTGAATGTGAAATTTTAACTGTTTGAAAACTAATTATGACAATAAAAAAAATCCCTCCTTGCGAAAATAGGAAATCTTCCAAGAGAACATCAAAATCAAATTAAGAAAAGTGCCAAGTCGACATGCAAACATTATTTCAACTTCAAGTGCCAGTTTGTGTACGCTCAATTCGATTTATTTTTCTGTAGATAGTGTTAAATGGCCGTAAAGGCAAAGCATTAATTAAATTCGAACAAGCTGCTGAAGAAATCATAACTCTGCGCAAGAGGTCAGAAGCAGCACCACGCTGCGCTGTAATCGCCTTCCTCATAAAATCAAATATTAAACTAATTTAATTTCCTCCCGCGTCTGGGAATGCCAGAAGGCTTAGTCTACCAGGTAAGTGAGAGGTGATGCCGCGTTTTGATGCGCTGTCACTCATGTTAATTTAGGATAGTTGCATCGCCGCAGAATCTACTTACTCTTGCCCCGCGCAGACTAAGTGAAACTGCAGAACAAACTGGAAAGAAACAATCCATTAAACTCATAAAAATTAACAATTCATGACGTTATGCGGACGATAATTTTATATATCAAGCCAAAAAGTTAAGCACCGAGACAGCTCGTAAAGGTGGGATACCTCCAAGATTTGGCCCGGTGTGTGTGCAGGAAAGGCACCGGGGGAAGAGCCCCGACGAAGAAAGGCAGGGGTACCGCGAAGAAGAAACGGAAGTGTTGCTGGCTCGTTAGTTTCGATGTAGAAATATGTTGCCGTCGTTAAAGAAGTCATTTTGGGTAGTCCACCCAAATTAAGCTGGTGTGGTCGAAATTTATGTTACTTGCTGAGTTAATGCTCTTTAAAACGAATAATTTTATCGATGGCCGGCCGGCACGGTCGAGCCAGGTTCTAAATGATCAAATCGAATAATGAAATTTGATCGGAATTTTCAGACGACGAATTAATTTTTTGTTGCACAGACACATGAGCGACTTTTTCACAAGTTCGTTAATTTCTGAGGCTCCAGGTGGGTCCACAAATATTCGACAAAATTGTTGAAAACATAAATTGGCCTATGACACTTTTATCGATACTTCCAAAAATTATACGCCGTTACAGAACGGCAAAAAATATGTTGCACATAATCAGATTCATTATAGGGATGGTAATTTACCCTAAGCAATTTCACATGGCAAGAGTAAACGACCTCCAACTCGGTGTAATTTCAACACCAAGGGATTCGAAAGTGTGTTAGGCCTTTTAAAAAGCTTATATTTACCAAGCAATCATTATTGGATCTAGAATCTAAATCAAAATCAAAAACGCCTATCTATTTCTGTTGTCTATATCGAGGAAGGAATGTGGGAATGTTTCAAATTTTTTTAAGAGCCCAAAATATCTATTTTCAAATAAAATCATGTAAACGCCGATGTAAAACAATTTCTAAAAAATATATTCAAATACTACACAAAATTCTGATGACCACGATTTGTTGATGTTAACGTTCTCTTCTTATAAGAACTAAATTGTTTTAAAATATGTTCGTTAATCAAATTAGATTCAGGAGTATAGGAGAAAAATCAAGACATATTCTTTTAGTTTTCGCAAGGTGAGTAACACAAAAGGACCAATATTTACATTCTTTCTGCATGCAAATGAGAAGGGGTGACCTCTGTAATTGATTTATTCATGCGGACCACTTTTTCTAATATGCGGGAGCCAATCTTCAAAATTATTATAGGGACTGAGTGCCATTGTGCACACAGAGGACAGGACCAGGAGGACTCCTCCAAAAGTCAACACCGAAATAATGATATAAAAATCGTCCTGTGAAAGGACCGAAGGAGCGGGTACCTAGATCCAAAGCGACGGCGGTTGCCATAGTGCGGCCCACACCTAAGCCCGCACACGGCGCGGCGCTGAGGGTAAAAGTATTTCGGCGCAAGGAAGATTTTTTGGTTCCTATGCGCCCCAAACCACCGGTGCAAGAGGGTCGTAGATGTGCCTAGCTACGAATTCCGCACATCCCGGGCTAAAATACTATGTATTTACAACTCCCGGGCTGGCGCGGGTTCAGTGACCGGTCTCGGCTGCATGTAGCTGCCGTCTCTCGTGGCCTCATCCCAGATACTCAAATTTTACGCTGCCATATATAGGCAAAAACTGGGATCGAGCATTTTGCCCTTTCCAAACGAAACCCCATTCCCCAGATTTGGTGCGATGCTGCAGAATACATGAAAGAGACAACACGGACAGCCCTAACGCGCGAAACTAGCACAAGGCTCCCGTATTCCAGTTGGTTTGGTATACAGCGGGAACGGCGTCCCCAAAATATCGCAGAGAGGACAATAATATAATTCGTACGCTGCGGAGCGAGGTCTCTGTCCTATGCAGTTCCCGAACACGAGCAAAGTCTCCAGGCAGGGAGTCTCGAAGTGCTCGGGCTTCGGGGCCGTAATATATACCCAGAATTTCCATTAACTTGAACATCCCTCATTCCCCGTATCCTGGCAACGTTGTCTCGCCTGGTGGCAATGAATGCAAAATATATTTCTGAACCAGTCCTATCCCAACCCTTAAACGGGACTCGAAAAATATGGGTCCCAGTGTGATGGGATTTGATCCCGATGCGGCCGTGCGCCCTGCGCCACCTTCCGCCCAGCCAAGATGAAAAAAGAACGCCCAGACTACGGCTAGACATGTTACAGTCCAGGCCGAGGTATGAGGAAACAGGGACACCCGCCTTTGTCTGTAGTTCGGGGAGACGACAAAAAACCAATTTACCACAGTGTTTAGGGATTCCACTGGGTTCAATGACCACGCCGAGCCTCGCCAACCCCGAGGACGAGCGTAGTGGTACAGCAGACAGCATCCCCTGTATTGTCGACACATAAAGGGGTAAATGGCTGCGTAGTGTGTCTTTCGACAGACCCTGCCTATGTACAGAGCGGGCTCGCGAACTAGTCTGACTAACAAACAGAAAAAGGGAGGAAGGGGTTATAGGTCACCCATAAATTACGCGGGACCATGCAAAAGACGGCAACGGCGGTGCAAGCAGGGCCCCAGGCCCCCAGGCCCCCAGTCTAACGGTAGATGAAGCAAGGATTAAATATAAATTTCTAATTATAACTTCGTCATATCGCGAGCGTGTCAATGAAAGGTGCCTGCGGGGCCCCCGCTCCGGTCGCCCTCGTTCGGAGTCTTTCTTGGCCTCCCCAATTTTTGGAGTCGGCTCCTTCGCCCCTAGTCGGCATGGAGCGATTAAAGTCTGCGAACGCAGTCTGCACCACCACCAGGACACCTCGCACACTGGCGCAAGACCACCGGGCGGTTTGAGGCTGGGTTCACAAAAGTTTAGTGGATAGGTTGGGGTTAAGAGGGGCACGCTGCGACGTGGGCATTGACACTGAACGTAGGATGCGACATTTTTGGGTATGGTCAGGGTTGGAACGCCGGCGTGTGTGTGACAACGGAGCTTTTTCCGCAGCTTTCGCTTAAGCCCGGGGGATTATGGGAGGGGACGCAGCCTAATCTCACCCAGCGTGTTGCCTCTAAAGTAAAAGCCCTGTGTGCGGGCGGATGAAATTTTATTAAATTTCCTTTTGATAAGACTTGAGTTAAGGCGGATGAAAAACCAGACGAATGGCATCTCTAGACGTGAATGAGGAAGGCTCTGCTCAAAGGGCATAGCCGGCGAAAAAAGTGAAAAGCCGTTTTTGTTTTAATTACCCCCGGAGTTTTGATGTGCTTTAATCGCACACTTCTCAAAGCGCTAATTCCTTTGAATTCTGGACGTGCTCAACCCCTAAGATATAACGCTTATATTTAATTTATGGTAATTTATTCAACATTTCGTTGCAGAAAAAATAAAAAATGTTAACTTTTAATAAATTGACGCAAAGATGGCACTACATTCAGATTCCCCGTTTTTGGCACAGAGATGGCATTTCATAAATTTATAAATCAATTTGAACTAAACACTTAACTGTTAAGATAAATTATATCAAGGGTTCTTAAGTAGACCACATTATACATATATTTGTTTACTATATAATTTACTTACAAGTCGACCTAGACTACAGAATCAAGCTCTTTAATTATTTTTTCAATTTGGGAATTTGTTTCGAAAGCCTTTTAGGAAAAAAGCAAGTGTAAGAAAAAAAAAATTTTTTAAGAAACGTTTTGCCTTTAAAAACACATCCACAATGTACGTCTATTGTCATCGAAGATGAACATGTATGCAAAATTTCAAAGCTTTACGAGCATTTTTCGGTGCATTTGACGCTAAACAACTCAAGTTAAATAAAAGCGTTTAAAAAGTAAGCAATTTGGAATCTACATCTTTTTTTTAAATTATAATCATTATAGTCTTTTTATTATTATCAAATTAAAATCTATTGTCAACACTTTACTCACCTTGCTAAAGTAGCCCACCGTGTGGCATCCTTCCGAATCGAATAGTGTCATGACGTAAAACAAAAATGGCTCAACATCGTAATACAAAGTTTTGTGATCAAGGAAGAATTTCGCCAGCAGGCAAAGATGCTGACAATATTGCTTGTGCCTTTTGCCGTCCACCTGCCACACTTGGAGTTTTCCTTTGCGGTAGATCTCGTCGCCTGGCGGATGACGCCAAACGCATTTTTCCGCGTGCCTCTTCATCCCCACTTCCGATTTCTGGTACCTCAAGCAGTATTCACAAATGTACATCTTGGGGAGACGAGCGGCATCTTCAGGGTAGGGCGATTGGTACCATACCTTCATTTGGTATTTGCCCATGGTTATGTACCTAAAGTGGATTATTCAGTATTCAGGGTTTAAGTAGGCATTCATAAGGAAATAACTTACTTAATGCCCTTGCCAACAGGCAGGTCTTTCACCTCCTTCTCGACCTTCTCACTTGCTATCGCCTGGGCCTCCTGGAAAAGCTTCAAGTCATAGTCGGGCACTAGACCCACCAAATTCGGCTCTTTGTCCTTATCAAATTTCTCTGCCTTATTTTTGTCTGTCGTCGGAGTTGGTTTGAATTTATTCCGCATCTCCCTGATGCTCAGGAGCGACGCCTTCTGCTCAGGTGTGACTATCTTTTTAGTGGGATCGAAACCGGCGATCATTTTCTTCCTTTCCTCGTCCCTTAGACGCCTTTCTTCCGCCCTCTCCTTGCATTCAGCAACGGTCATGTTGTGGAAGAGCGGACAGGCTTCGGGAAGAAAGTGTTTTTCTAAATTTCCGCTTAAGTGCCCGCTAGAGTCACACCCGGCCACTGGGCATTTCTGCTCCTCAGGCACAGGGGAAATTGTGGACCGAATGGGCGTGGTCGCCTTGATATCTCGCTTTACCTTCGCCTTGCTCTTAGTTGAGCTGATAGGCGCCTTTTTTACGGGACTCTTTGAAATAGACCGCTTTTCGAGGTCAACATCCGATTCAGTATCCGAGGCCTTTCCGGTGAGATGCTTCGATTTCCTGGTGCTCGAGGATCTGGTTAATTTCCGCACCGCGGGGGTTTTTACCTGATCCCCCTGGTCAGAATCGGACAAGATTACTGTCTTTCCACTTTCGGTAGCTTTACTCGTCTTAGGAACGATCTTCCGCTGAGCCGGCCTCTTGGCGGGCGGAGAAGAATCATCTTCGCTCGACTCGGTATCTTCACTTTCACTGGACGAAGTGGACCCAGATCCTGAGGACGAGCATTCGGAGGAGCCCGTGCTCTTCGACTCTTCTTTTTTCAGAGGAGCAGACTTCCTCTGTGGAGCGGCCTTGGGTTTAGGTTTAGGAAGCTGCTTAGCTTTAGGTGGAGCCCCTTTGCTGCCTTTTTTTTCATCTTCGTCCTCGGAATCAGACGAGTTGTCTGGGGAAAATATACTTTTCTTTTTCGACTGAACACATTTGGGCGCCGGCTTTGGATGGGACTTTAGTAAATTTTGACGATTCGCTGCAGCCTTGGCAAAATTTTGCTGTTGCTGCTGCTTAACAACAGCCGGAGGAGCCTTCCCGCCCCCTACAGGAGGAGGTCCCGCCTGTACATGGGTGGACTTTCTAGTTTCCGAAATCTTCCTTCGATCGGACGTGGCAGGATTTCTATTAAGGGGTTTCTTTGCTGGAGCGACATCTTCATCACTCGAGTATACGCTGCTCTTGGACAATCTCTGACCTCGGTTCACCTGAAGTTTTTTTGAGGCACTCGTTGCTGAATTTGCCTTTTCATCAGTTTTTGACTGTTGCTTGGTGTCGGAGCTTCGTCTTCTTGCAGCCTTTTCAGTTGAATTCGATGCGTCGTTCGTTCTTGTAGGAGCCTTCTCTTCCCCAGAGCTGGAGGATTCACTATCCGAAGTGGTTGAACCAGTCTCTGAGCCTGTCGAACTCCCACTTGTCGAAGACGACCCCGAAGTAGACCCAGAGCTCGATTCCTCTGTACTTGTGCTCTAAAAAAAATTAAAGCTGGTAAAATATGTTTCAACTTATTTTTGTCTTAAAGGAGAAAAGAACATTTACTGTAAAGAAGCCGGTGAATACAAAATTTCTTATTTCGACCATAAAAACTATAAAAAAATTAAAAATACAAAAAATGTGCTTCGATGACAGTAAACTTGTTAAATAAAGTTGTTATGTATCTGGCAGAAGTTTATTCTAATGTATTTCTAAATCTTTTATATTTTACCATTTCACACACAGACTTACAATGAATTATTAGTGGAAATGAAAATGCTAATCAAGTCTAATACGAAGGAATATTTCAAACCAGTAGAAAAAGACTATATAAGATAAGTCAAAAATCTATTTACATTGTATCGTGTTTATTTTTTATCTTGTCTCGTTGACTTAATAAAAATCGTAGATTCTTTTTATAGTGGACTTAGGTGTAATAAAAAAAACATCAAAAAGCTTTCCTAAAGAATCTTAAGTTCTTAAAAAATTCCCCACTGATTGCTATTTGCTCTAGAAAGTTTTTATTTTGGTCTTACAGACGGTCCATTCATTCCTAAGCAAAAAAATAATTGCAAGAAAGCGAACCTTCGGTTTCTTCTTTGAAAGCCAAGCTCAAGTAAAATCATATAAAAGAGTGTAGAGTTACTGGGGACTGTGACCCAATATACACACATACAAAATTTTAGATGTGTGGCGCTGGTCGATGACGGACATTCGGAAACATGGTCAATTTGGTCAACCTTGCCTGGACCAAATAAGCTGCAGCCGCAGCACTATCGTGGATAGTAATTTAGAACAACCAACCAACCAACCTATAAAAGAGTGGCAAATCGATCGCATTAGTTTAGTAGTACCGTAGTATCATAAATGCAGAGTAAATTATTTTTCATTTGGGTAGTAGCTAAAACTATATAGTAAAAGAGAAAAATATACATATTTATATAAAGGGAAAGCAACATAGTGTAGTGTAGTGTAGGGTTCTGAAGTAATTTATGGGAGCCTTGCATTAGATACTAACGGTGAAATGTCGAAAAATGTTAAAATAAATTCGAATCACATTTTCACTGAGTTCCCACCATGGCCCACTTAAGATCCAACCAATTTCGAAATTACAAAAGGCGACGACTTTGGCGGTGTGGTTGACCCTCATACCAAATATAATATTCCTGGGAAGAAAGCAAATTTTATTTGTATTTGTCCGTCTTTTTTAATTACAATCTACATCTAGTGTCATTGTACAAAACTTCATGCATGTTTGGACACTCAAATGCGTAGTTTGTAAACAAGTACATAATCGAGTGTTCCTACAAAGAGAAAAGAATGAAGCGAACTACCTCAACAATACATTTTTTGTACAAACTATGTGCCTATTGAAGTAGTCGTTAGAAACTAGATTCTAATAATGTTTGGAAAACGCAATTTCGAGGCACAGAAAGAAGCCAGCGCCATTGTGAAGCACTTTTGAGTGCCTACGTGCAGATTAAGGTACTAAAATTATTTTACAAGATATTTAATTACTACAATCTACTGCTCTGCAATTAAAATCATACGTGCAACTAAACTTTAAAGCAATAAGCAGCCATAAGCCACCCAAAAACTTAGCGTTTTGCTTCCGCGGTGTAAAGCGGGCAAAATTTGTCCGTACCAGTTTTGCTCATTTCTACACTTTCTTGATTGCGTCCAATATTTCATTTGTTCAGTTTTCGATAAGATACCTTTCTCTAATGGCATAAATCTCTAATAATTGTAATTATTCCCTGTAGTCGCACAATCACCCGCCCTTTTGAACATGAACCGCCGCGCTAGCCAATGAACTTTTTGCACTTCTTCAAAGCCCGGCCAAGAACCCTCTGGAGCCTGGACGCAATCCGAAGGTTATCGAAAACGCAAACTGCCGGGACAGCTGATCGCCTTTGCCAACCCTGCAGGCGCTTTTAGACCGAGTCAGCCGCAAAATGTCAAAGTGGATTTCCAATCGCAGAAAAGCGTTTTACCATTTTATTAAAGCCGCGAAGTCGGTAAACTTCCCGCAAACACTCTGGCACCGGGTAAAATGCCTCACCGCCTCTTTTGGGCCGTGGAGAATCAACATACAAGTGGGAGGGAAGGTAAGCAACTCTATGAATAGCACTCGCTCGCTCCCGTCTTACCTTTTTCCTGGACGACATCGTGGAACTGGCGGGACGTAGCACTCAATTTCCGTCTTTTCGGTGCGTCAATTGCGCTAATAATTCCTTCGTTGCAACGGGAACAAGTGGAAAGGGCAAATCCGGTCGTGTTGACTTCTGCGGTGACAAGCTGTCAGTTCATGGGCTACTTTTACTTTTCTGCCAGTGCTAAAAACACTGGTGAAGTTCGGTGCGATTGAGGGAAACGAATCTGCAGCTTTTTTCTTAACAATTTTTGGACAGGAATCAAGTGGGCGCGTAACTTCTGAATAGATAAACTAATTGGCGATAGTTGCATTTGATTGTACTTCAGCAAATAAAATCATAAATTGCTTCGTTTTGCGACTGTCGCAGCTTTGAATTGAGTTGGGTTAGGATTGCCAGGTGTCAATTTAAGAAATTTCCAAGAGGACTGTACCTGCAATGGATTCGGATTGTTTTCCCCGGCCGTTTCTTGTCGTTGTTTTGGTTGTTTTCATCGCAGGGACCGGGTCCGGAATTGCAGAAAACTTGCATTATAAAAGGGTACGACTTCCTCTAACTGGTCTTAACTAAAGAACTCCCTATTTAGGTCAACCATCGGCACCTGGAAGTCGCCGACCACCAGGTCTCTTTCGTCGCCAGATTGTCGGACAACGACCACCTGCGGCGCGCGGTGGACAAGATTTTGATTCCCCGAGTCGTGGGAACCCGCGGGCATGACCAGGTGAGGGACTTCATCATTGAGGCGATGGAGGAGCTACGCTGGACGGTGACCAGAGACGCGTTCAAGCAGGAGGCCCCAGGCATGGGGGAGCTTCAGTTCGAGAACATCATCGCCACGCTGAACCCAAATGCGGAGCGATTCCTGCTCGTGGCATGCCACTACGACAGCAAGCACTTCCCCGGGGAGGAGTTTCTCGGCGCCACGGACTCGGCGGTGCCCTGTGCAATGCTGCTCAACCTGGCGTACACCTTGCGGGAGCAGCTGGACACCCTGAGGCAGAACGACGAGCTGAGCCTCATGTACGTGTTTTTCGACGGCGAGGAGGCTTTCGAGGAGTGGGGTCCAAGAGATTCTATTTATGGGGCCAAGCACCTTGCGGAGAAGTGGGCTAAAGAGAATTTTTTGGAGCGAATAGACCTGCTGCTGCTGCTGGATTTGATCGGAGCCCCCGACCCCAAGTTCTACAGCTTCTTTAAAAACACGGACCATTGGTACGCCCGACTCGTGCTGGCTGAGGAGCGGCTCGCCATGGGCAATTTCCTCGACAGCTATACGACGAGCAGCGCCGTGGGGCACAGGCCAGAGAGGTACTTCCAGCAGTACACAACGAGCATGCTCGTGGAGGACGACCACGTTCCGTTCATGGAGAGGAAGGTGCCGGTCCTCCACCTGATCCCTGTGCCCTTTCCCGACTGCTGGCACAAGATGTCCGACAACCGGGATATTATCGACTTCACCACGGTGGAAAACATCAACAAAGTGCTCCGTGTTTTCTTGCTCGAGTACCTCAACATTGGCCTGTAAACGGGGTGCTTTGGCCACACCGCACGTTCCAACTGATACTGTCGCAATTTGTGCAATATTTGTAAATAAATTATTGAAATTAGAAGCTGTTTCATTTATATATAATGCTCCCTAAAGCCACCCAGTTAGCGGAAGTTTGAAAAGTGCTGTTGATGTGGCTCCTCCTTAAAGGCAGAAACAATTCATCCGCTCCGCTCCGCCTGTCAAAGTCGAACATACGTAGTGCTGTATGTAAGTGGACCATTGACGTATAATATAATGGACCGCTCACGTTCACGTTTTCCCATAGATAAAACCTGGGTTTTCGGGTTTTCATGCGGAGAAAACGTACTAAAACCTGGATCAAGTTCATTAAAAAAACGCAGCTGTAGTATGCCATGCGCATGCGTTTCCATCTAGTACTGCGACGTTTATCGAAACGTCAAGTGTCAAGCGTGCAAGTGGCAAAAACACGAAAATGTCCGGGAAGGGGATTAATAAGTTCTTTATTTTCGTTGGATTCGTGATCCTCATCCACGCTGCTTTCTCGGCAGCCCAGCGTAAGTACGAGCGCTTCTTAAATTCCATTTTATAAAAGGCCTTCCCCTTGCAGACCGAGCCTACTTGCGGATCTCGGAGCAGGACTTCACCCAGCTGCCGCTCGACGTAACTCAATTAATTTACTCGGGCCGCTGACCGTCACTTCTCAAACATGTTCTTGTCTTGCAGATAATCATCCAGGCGCTGATAGGACTGGACATCCTCATTTACAACATTGTGCAGATCGTCGGTGACTTCAAGGAAATTAGGGCTGTTGTGGACCTGCAGGAGAAGTCGTGGGACACACTCTCGAACGTGCCCTCCTTCTACACGTTCAACCACCGCGGGAAGACCCTTGCCCAGCATTTAGACCCCTCGCTTGAGGAAGTCCCCCAATGCAATTTTAAAGATTGAATAAAAGACGGGGAGTGTTGGTTATAAAAGTCTCATTTTGTTAATTCTCATATCGCGCCTCGTCTTTAGAAAGTGGGGCGTATGGCTGAGTCTGCAATTTGGTTTTTTTTTTAAGAAATTTGTTCCATTTGGCTTTGAAGTTGAAATCTGAAGGGGGAATAGCTGTTTTATTTGCGAGCATTGAAGAAGAAAGAAAAACGCATTGTTTGCACAATTCTTCAATTAATCCCGAGGTTTTGCTGGTTTTAAATTTGCCACATATTCAGCACTTATGAGCACGTTCCTAAGCGCTTTTACCGGCACCTCTCGGCAAAACATAAAAAGTATTGATTGACATTTGTGACTTGTCTTTTTTGGCGTGTCGTGTTGTTGTCTGGTGCACCGGGAATAGGATAAACTCCCGATTTTCTGCAGAGTGCAGTTTTTACCGTTCCCACAGGAGCATCGTCTTCTTTCTGATACGCAGGAATAAACTACCGCTAGATTTACCGTTGGTATTTTAAAGGCTTGAGTAAGTTCAGGTTCAAGAACAGCAGGAGCCGTTTACAAGTCGGAATTTTGTTTCAGCTGTTTTTGCGAAAAACATAAAATGGCGCAGTATAACCCCAACAGCGACTACCAGTGGAATCAGCAACAACCGCCGGAGCAGAGCTACAACTTTGAAATCCCTGCATTCGGCCAGGAATTGTGAGTATTATTTGAGTCCCTTTTTGATTAAAATGCGTCACTGTAAGATCAATAGAAATTAAGAACGATTTAAAGAACATTGGCGTCGCCTTTATAATCTTTTTGTGGTTTGGCGCCACTTTGGCGTCCTGGCGTAAACACGCTGCAACAAAATTACGTTCGGGATACAAGCCGTTTTTATTGCAGGAATTTCCAGAATTTCGACAATTCACAAGCTAGTGTTCCTCCAAATTACAATGCGGTTCCGCAATATACCCAAAATTCCGGCGTGGGCAGTTTCTACGACCCTAATGCGTACACGGACAGCATTTACTCGGGGGGCGACAAGGTTGCCGGCCCCAACGAGTTCGAAGACGAGCCCCCTCTGCTTGAAGGTATTTCTTAGTAATTTATTTTTTTAATTTGTAAAGTATGCACAACTCTTTTTGTTTTTGTTGTAAGCTAAGCAACACCTTTCCAGTAATGTTTAAAACGTGTGCTTTAGTTACTTTCGCATATTCTGCTAAAATCCTAAAAGTCAAATTTGTTTTTCTGTAGTTCTCTCAGCAATTTATAAGTAATGTGGATGCGGTGTTCGTGTTTTATAATTAAGAAAAACGCTTTTGTTTTAATTGCATGCAAGTTCCTTTTGCGCGGCTTCTTTTTGCACATTAAGTAAAGAATGAATTGCATTTTGTAGCAGTTATTTGAAATCTGATCTAACAGACTTAGGGTTTACTTAAATTTCGTTCTAAAAATGGCGAGAAATACAAAAATTCATTAATAGGTACTGATTTGCTTGATAAATAAAAATCTAGCTGTGTGCGAAATGAATTAAAGCCGCACCTAAATGGCTAGATTTTCATTAAGAAAGATTGTGTCAATTTTAGGGAATTAGGTTACTTGAAAATTGCCCCCAAAATGGAAATTTAGCCAGTTAGCCTAAATAATCAGCAAGAAAAAGTGCGTTGACCCCGATTGTAGCGCCGCAAAGCTGCAGTACTTGTCTAATTTCCCTAACCTTCTGAAAAAATCTTCATTCGAATTCCGGATGCACGGTGCAATGCACAGACAGGGTTCTGGGGAGGACGATTTTAATAAAAAATTGAGAACGCACAAAAACTAAGGCATTCAACTGCCACCATTTGTTTCGCGCACAATTCACCTACCAGCGACCATCGCCATCGAACTGAGTGATGCAGCGGAATTTATGTGGCGTGCATGATTTCCCCGTTGGCTTCTTTATCAATAAATGTGTAATTTAGCCAAGTTCCATGACTTTTATATTCACGGATAATAAAAGCGATTTTGCTGTGAAGAACGCTGCAAAAATATGTGTTGCATTATTCCCTTGCGTGTGGTAAGGGTAAAATATATAGAAAATTGGAAATGTCTGACCGATGCTTGAATATGCATAATAAATTTTACCTCTTTACCAATGATCCTGCTATTTTATGTATCTTCACCGAAATGAAATCCTCTGCTCGTCTTTAACAAAGAGGCTAAATTAATAAAAGAGTTGAACTTTGCTTTTTATGCCCAAATAACATGTAACCTATTTTTAGACCACAAAACAGTCGTTCATTAATTTTATGAAAATAATTCCGAACTTTTTTCCACAGAGTTGGGCATTAATCCGAATCACATCTTTCAAAAGGTAAGTGGAGTTTTTCCTCAACTTTTTGTTTAACTACTCAATTTTCCCAGCAACTGAGCGCAATTCAAACATTAGTAGTTGGGAGGGATATCAAAATCTCGGAATTGAGAAGGTTTGCAAGTAATCCTGCATACTCTTTTGCTAGAGTCTAGAATGTGGCCTTCTTCCGGATCCCTCCCATTCGAGCGGATCTCTTTAGAGAAGGCAAGGTCTTTGTGGTTCTTTATCTCAACTCAGACACAATACGATTTTCAGTTTCTTCACTCTTTTCTTTTTAAATTTTTGTAATTGAAAATTAAATTTGACTTCAGCTGCGTTTTCACTTTTTCTCTTATATCTGCTTGGCTGCCACCGACTGCGCGATGGAAGAGGAGCCGCGATAAAGAAGATTTGTGCGCTCCTTTGGCCGGGTGCAGGAGTAGCCATTAAGACGATCATTAAGGGTTTTCTGAAAACTTTTCCGTCTATTATTATTTTTTTGCTCCCACTCAGATTTATTATTGGAGATAATGAGCATTGAGCATTTGGAGCGCATTGAAATCTCTTTTATTCACAGTGCTTTATGCAAGTTGTGCAATCCTCCTGGTTGTAAAAGAAAGGCTGCTCTCCATGTACTGAATCGTGAACAAAGCGGAAGATATCTTTCAATTTAGTCGAACTATTAAGGGCTAGAGTCGAAGAGAAAGCTAATTAGCGACGAGATATAGAAAATGGTAAACTAATTTGCGCGCAAAAATACGAAAATTTGAATGGAACTGTTTTGGAGTGAAATCTTAAAAAGACTAAATATGCATACATTTTATAAAGGGGGTGGGAGTAGGAAGGAGTCTGCCTTTGGCTGTAATTGTGCAAAAATAGAAATTAAAGCATTCATGAAAGATGATCTTGTGAAGCTGAGCTAAAACGAGATTTAACGCAAACTAAACCAATAGTGTTCAATAAATAAGAAGATATTAGAATTTTAAAAAGGCAAGAGAACCACGTGTAGTAAAAAATAAAAATACAAGGTTAAAAATGACCCGTTTCTGTGGAATTCAATAATCTGAAGATACGTCTCAGATCGTTTATTATTCAAATACTCCGCACGAGATGGACTCGCAAAAAGGTAAATTTTATGAACTTTCAACATTTTTCAGGGACGTCTCTCAAATTAAAAGTGTTGTCTTGCCCGACGGACAGATTTTGAGCTGCGAGGGGTGGGAATAAACGAAAATGATTTATGCATCTTAAAAAAGTTCCCGGAATCCTCCTTACAAATCATGAAAACACAATTTTATTTGCTCTAATTCACCAAATCTGCGCTGGCTGTTTGTCCCCTGCTCGCTATCCCCCTTATTTACTCGGAGCGAAATCACAGGAGCCGCCCAACACAGACGCGATAATTATATTTTCTCACAATATTTATTTGGTCCCCAAAGTGTAAGCCAAAAGCTTCCTTAAATGAGTTTGGTCATGTCAAAAAGAAATGAAGGACAGCAGGAAGCAGAGGAGTCAAATATTTGACTTAAATAAAAACGAAAGTCAAAAGGACAAGGGTATGGAGAAGAAACAAAGTGATGTCAAAGAAAGGACAGCAAAATAAAACTTTTTTAATTTTGTCAACTCATTGACTTGTTTGTTGGGAGTTGTCGACTTTCAAAGCAAAAAATCTATTTCCCTTTGGCCTTTTGCAGAAATCTGCTCAGAGCGGAAAACCCTTTAAACGCTGCTGCGAGAGATGCACTTTTTGAGATATTGTGTTTGGATTGTCTCGGCTAGGCCCTTGTAGTCCCTGATTAGAAATCTGTTGCACACATGGATTGTTCGCAGACTGGTTGCAGACATTTGAAATCAACTATCAAATGCTCAGGCGCTTATTAGGCAAACATGCGCGAACCCAATAGGCAAAATTTCTTTCATCTCGAAACAAATGGCTTTTGGATTGGGTTGGGTAACTTTTTGAATTTCGCTAGAAGTTTGGCCATCGGATAAGTACATACAAGAAATTCCGCTTAGCGAAAAAGGCTAACGATCCGCCAAAAGTCGCAATTTCAATAGAACGAAATCTCACTCCATCATCAGAGTATTTGAAGCCGATTAGCAATTAGCAGACGAGGGGATAATCCTGGCGCAAGTTCAAGCACATTCTCACTACCCCGTCTGCTGGACTTTATTAACTTGTTGCCCAAAAGATAATTGAATCATCGAGCGAGCGCTTGCGTTCGTCCTGGGACTATTCCCCGTTTGTTATCGGGAGCTGACAAGACAATGGGAGCTCGACCGGGAGCCCCCTGGTAAGTACATGATGAAAAAGTGCCTCCAACTTATATAAGGAGGACCAACTCCAAACTATGCTCCAACGACCCGAGCTGTTGACTGAAATGGAAAGGCTTAACTCTCAGTAGAATCACATGGAGAAGGAGACTGCCAGAGAAAGCAGAAAATTTTTACAAGGAAATCCCGTACTAATCCGATAATTGAAAGATTAAGGGACGCTATCTTCTTGAGGTAATTGACTATAGAGGGATTAATTGGCTTGTATGAAACACAGAGACCCTTTTGTAGTGGTTAAAATGTTGCCGAAATAGCCTCATATATATATGTATATATGTACATCAGTACTTATGTTAGCACTATACTATACCTTTAGGTGCACTAACTATCAGCATACATCTAGAACGACACAAGTACAATTTTAATAGTACTAATTTATTTATAGAATTAATTATGAATGTGTCTTGTTTACATCTTTTCTGCAGTCAGTCGGGTTTTTGTTTCTTTAAATTAACTTTTTTATTTTAAGTATTTTAGTTTAATATGAGCGCATTAATAGCCGGTTTAAGAGATAACACTCCAGTGTAATTAATGGTTTAAATAGATTGTGGGCGTTTATAGCCTAAGGCTGCGTGCGAAATCTCTTTCGAATATCATTTCGATCATTTCAATCATTTCAAATGACAAAAATTGGGAAATGTCAAGAAAAGTGTGCGAAATCTTTGACGTATCATTTCTGCTGTTAAAGTACAGCACTTTGTTATAGAAATATTTTGTTGAAATAATAAAGCATGTTTTATAGTAAAAGGAACGTATAATGGATATGGACATAATGGAAGAGGAGTTATTTTCCCTTTAACCCACAACAATGATCTCACAACATTTGATCTGAAATGATCAGAACTGTAACTGAAATGTTCGCTCTGCCTCTGAGGCTCGTCATTTCGGCGCCATCTTGTTTTCGAACTTGAAATGACAGAAATGATATCATTCTATTTGATTTCGCACACAGCCTAAGGCTGTGTGTGAAATCTCTTTCGAATATCATTTCGATAATTTCAATCATTTCAAATGGCAAAAGTTGGGAAATGTCAAGAAAAGTGTGCGAAATCTTTGACGTATCATTTCAGCTGTCAAGCTACCGCACTTTATTATAAAAATATTTTGTTGAAATAATATAGCTTGTTTTAGAGTAAAAGGAACTTGTAATAGATATGGGAATAATGGAATATTATCTCTTTTCTACCTTAAGAGGACTTAAGGCACAAAAGTGACTTTTCAAGATCTGATCTGAAATGATCAGAACGTCACTGAAATGCCCGCTCTGAGGCTCATCATTTCGGCGCCATCTTGTTTTCGAACTTGAAATGACCGAAATGATCGAAATGATATCATTTCACTTGATTTCGCACACAGCCTAAGAAATAATTAACACATACCTACGTACTTTTTTTAAGTTCGTGTCAAAATTGTAGGCATAAAAGTGTTATAATATATATATATATATATATGTATATACGAGTATATATATATATATATATATATATATATTTAGAATTGGCCATTTATTGGCTCTCATTTGTTATAGAAAAAATTTTTTTTATTCACCCGCAATTATTTTTGGTTTTTGCGGACCCCATATGTAAATGTTATACCTTATGTCACTCCCCCAATTGAGACGAATCTAATGACTCTTCAAAATTGGTAAAGCCCTTTAGGCTACAGGAGGTCACAATGAAACGGACATACAAACATACATATGTACATACATACACGTGTAAACCATTACCCTCTTTCTGAGTCGGTCGGGTAAAAACGACGATACCGCCGATTGTGACTGGAATTTTGAACTTAGGCAAGGTTTTGTATTTAATTACTTTTAAAGCATTAAAATTTATTGAAATAAATATAATAAATAAACATGATTTCTGATGACGAGGTAATTGCTAAGAAATGCGCGCGACATTGTCTCATCGAGCGAATTTGAATTGGTCTCATAAAACTGTCGAGCAGATGTTTAACATTCGCAGCAGGATTGCGCTCCGCTAATTGAAAATCAAAATTTTTTCAATGGCCGCAATTTTGCACAGCTTCATCCAGCGTGAAATTATTTTGAATAACTTGGCAAATGAATATTCGGGGAATTATTTTTCGTGGATATTCATTTGTTCATTTTTCTCTTTTCTTTTTTACCCCTCTTTTTTTAAGTGATGCAATCATTTAAATCTCTGATTGTCCGGAAAAATTGCCACAGAAATTTTTTCATCATTTTCCATTAACTGGGCATTGCTCTTTTGTACCTGAACCAACCGCGCAAAATTTTCCATTTGTTTTCTCTGGCAAAAGCAAATATTTGAAAGAGTGCAGTTTTGGTTTTTTGTTATTTAATTTCAATTTGAATGGTTTATCTATAACTTTGCACCCAGAATTCGAACTCGAGCAGGGCTTTCCTTTGTTTGCGATACTTTTTCTGTTGTCCGGCGCGCATCACGCACACACCGCGACGCATTCCTGAACAGCTGCACCTATGCAGGAGCGGGCTGTGTTTGTTCGTTTCCAATTGAATATTTACTCCAAATTTTAATTTTTATATGAAGGTGAAATTAAACTTGCGCTTGCGAAGGGTTGTTCTCTGCACGAAATATGTAAATGGAAATATTTGAAACTGCACAGTAGCGTTCGGGAACAGCATGTTTTAATTTAATGCCATTCCCATCTCGGATTAAAAACATAGTGCTGCTCATACATAAACATTAGAAGCTGAATAACGGAAGAAACACCAAATATGTATGAGGTTATGTCGGATAATTTAATTTTTGCATATTTCTCAATTGTGAAAAGTTTATACAGAGTTATCTCGACAACCGCAATCTCCTTATTAAAAGGACCTTACACTTTCCCGTTTTAGCAACATTTACTCTTCAGAAAGTATCCTATTAAAAAGTATCATATTTAAATAATATTCCTTGAACATTTCAGGCGAATTTTCTAAATACTTTCGAAATTACAGACTTGAGATGATGGAACAATTTTGTAAGTTAGATTTCTTCCCCGAGTCGAAAACAAAAACCAATTCTTTAGGAGGCACTAAGATTAGTACTCAAATTAGTAAACGCAAGCAATTTCCCTGGTGATTTCCTCTTTTTATGGTCAGAATTTAAAATTGACTGCAAAAACATATTTGCAGTGTTGTAGCGCCAATATTTCGGCGTAGATGTAGATCTGCCTTTTCGGTAGATCTTTATTTTCTCTTACTTCCCAGATTGCAAATTACCTACCATCTAATGGAAGTTGTGCCTTATGGTCTCTAAAGCTAAAGTACCCTGCTCTGATTGTTGTATGACTTCCGAACTATGGGACCAAGTTGTGTAGCCAAGGATTTGGGCACCAACACATTTCATAATTCAGCTCGATGTAACGAGCCCTGAAGCAATCAAAGAAGATTGTAGTGAGCGATGTTCATGCAGAAGAAATTAAGATGAGGAGATAATGATTGGAAGTCAGTTGATTACACGGAAGTTCTTACACTAGTGATTGATTAGAAATTGATGAAAGCTCAGCGCCGGCATCTTGTTTCCTTTTGCCCGAGATGCGGAACCAGGACCACCCTCATATATGATGTTATTCATTTGAGAAAATCATGGCGATGGAGGAGTTTATGCTAAGCAAAAGAGATAAGAAACTTCTATTACTGGGTAAAGCACGATGATAAGTGGGGCCATTTACCACCTCGCCGATATCAACCTTGGGTTGCGTGTAATCAGAAAACTTTCCGATGGTAAAAAATCCGTGCTGACTTCAGCTTAACGAGAGCTTAATGCGATGAACAGTAATTATTTTCTCTGTTTGAATGGTCAAACTTCAGGATCGCGCGTCCCGGGTTGCGTGCCTAAGGGAAATTTCCTTTATCTAGAAAGGAGGTATGTGGTGTACTGATTACTGATAAATATACCGAATAACATGCTCGTCACATGCTCGGGAGTCGATTCGAAGATGTCCTCAATTTCAGAACAAATGCATTCTTGCGTGACTTGTACTTTTTCCGCTCACCAATTGTCCCGAGGCAACGGCTATTATGGAGGTTAAGCCACATTGTGGTGATGGGCTCGAAATTTGTAAGTGCTTAAAATGAATAACTTTACTATTTTCTTTGAGAATATCTTCTTTAATAGCATGCTCAGTTTGGAAGCAAAGCAAAAAAGGTTTTATGTAGGAATACCGACTCTCTAGTCGACTGGATCGTATTGCTAAATTGTCAATTTCGTAAAAATCGAGAAGGGTTTTTTGTAGATTCGATTAATCGAATCGAAATGCAAAATACGGCCCCTGCTTCTCTCAATTTTTTCTGCTTTTAATATGACGTTGTTCGTTCTTAAGAATCTTACCTATTTCTCCTTAAATTGGATACCATGTTAGATTATCAAAAGTTTATTAAGTATACAACCGAATGGACTTTTCATTTCATGATTTTCAGTGCATTCATTGGTCGCTGCACGTTTCCGACACGGCATGTGCCCGTTTTTGACAATGGTCAACTCATTCTGCAACTTTGCAGCCGACGGGACTCTGACATTTTAAATTATCCCGACGAGAGTACACATTGTGTTTGTGTTTTTTTTCGTGTTTTGTTTTTCAGCGCTCTCATTTTTCCTTGTCACCTGGAATTTCCTGTGTCATGCACGGTGTCCTGAATCGCCACGAAGGAAGAAAACAACTGGAAATAAGATACAACTTAGACGTAGACAGTTCAACGCCAAGTTGTTCTCCTTTCCCTTTTCATTTTCAAAGCCCTAGTTATGAAGTGAGCAAACAACAGGTTGAATCCATTATTTCCGGGAGGCCTTCAGGTAAACTTGCCCGACAGCCTTTAGGCCGGCTGCCACCCTCGACGTCGAAATTTGTCTGCTTTTGGAATTTTTAATTTTGTAGAAGTACTAGCAACTCCCTGCTATGCATATTAATGAGCAGAAATTAATTTATGTTAGGACAGGCATGGGCCCCCCTCCGCTGCTATTCTTTGTTCGTGAATTTTTATAAATTTATGCCACCTTGCTCAAAATGTATTAAATCAGCCAGAGCGGGTCCCGAGAAAATTATGTTGTCATTTGGTAGGCGTTAATCCGTTTCACTCCTCTACGTCACTGACTGAGTTATTTTATAGGGCGTGAAGGGCGTGCATAGCACCTTTTGAGGGTACTAATTAGTCTGAATCATTGCTTACAGCGGGCCCCCAAAAAGCAACAGAAGCTTTACAATCTTAATAATTTAACGAAAAGGTCGATTGATGGTAAAACAAGAACAAAAATATTCGCGACATTTAGAGCTACTTTTAAATACTATTAAATGCCCCTGTTTGTAATTAATAATTCGCCTTCGCTTCTTAGCGAGTAAATCGTCTTTGTGATTCAGATGTCGAGCAAGTCGGCGGCTGGCGGTTCGCTCATTACTTCATTGTCCTTTCTTCATGGACACAGAAATGGAAAAGTGGAGCGTTTCTAGCTCTTAGACAAAAAGTACCACTAAATTGTTTGCTTAATTAACTTGTTTTATGCAAATTATACGATACCTTAATTTAAATCGCTTTAAGTTAAAAACTTAAATATTGTAGGTAAGCAGAACGTATAAATGATGGAAGTTTCAATTTTTTTTAAATAATATACTTTCATATATTTTGTTTTAAATACTTTATTACCTCAAAATTTGCCGCGTTATAGTTAATGTTTTTGTTCATTATCTATAGTAGACAAAATAGACGCCGTTGTCACTAAAGATAACGAGCTTCATTAAACTTTGGCCCAAGAAGTTCGATGATCCATATATCACCAAACTATTTTACTGTACGTTTGTTAGGTCAATTTTGATGTTTTGTATGTGTATATTAATTAAAGCCGGATGTTATTGCAGATTCCATTCCGAGTGCTGTGAAAGAGCTGATGATGTACTTTAATTATTTTAATGAGGCTGTTAACGTGTGACTAATATCAAGTGGTTGTCCACTTAAAAAACTATAAATAACCTTCACTAAAAAACTCCCGAAATTAGTGATATAAATACAATTTCCCGGAAGGCTTAATTTAATAAAAGCTGGAGAAAAAATCGCGGAAAACCTTAATGAACCCTAGGTAGCCTGCGAATATAAAGGAATTAATTAAATGAGATGAATCATATGTAATTGTGAAACCTTCCCTGTGAGTGTAAAATATGAATAATTACGGCAGTCCGCCCTCCCCATTACGAGTCCTTGTCCATGCACTGAAATTCACATAAAAATTTAATATCCTGAGTGAAGGCGAGGGCGCTCAGCGGCGAGGAAAGGTTACAGCGGCCCTTGTAATCTGGCCTTTTCTCCGATTTACCATTTTTAATCGCACTTTGTGGGGTTTCTTTATTTTGGGAACTACAGCGGACGTTTGCAGCGCGGCTTCCGCGCTGAGGTGTGTGCGTCCAGTATGCAAGGACTCGGCCTTCAGCATTTACATTATTTCCGCGAATTTAGAGGTAAAACATTTAAAAGGAGTCGTAATAAAACTTAAAATAAGAAAGTCGGCAGGTATAAGCCTTAAACCTATCTGAGTTGAGCGGGGGCGTATGTGGGTGCCAAAAACTAAGTAGCGAGTAAGGCTGCAGGGCGCCGTGAATTAACGAAACGCGAGCGACATGAAAGCTCCGTAACAAATTTCTTTTACGTGCAAACGCCGCAGTGCAACGTCGCCGTGCAGTTTGCATTTTTTATAAAACGACCCATGACCATTGGAATACGATGCCTTTTGGTAGCTTGGAGACGTGACGACTTAATTGGGCAACGTTCCCAGTTATGCTAATTAAAAGGGCGAATATAAAGTTGGTAATTAGCACCTATGAGAGGCAGCGACAAATGAAATTTGCGTTTCAAGCATCACTCTGATTAATGACATTTTTTCCGAAACTGTGAATAATTTGTCAAAGAATATAATGCTGAAATGCTTTCGCCATTCTCATTTTTGGGGTGCCTGCATTTTAACACGTTTGAGTGAATTTAATGCGGTTTATAAGTTCGTCACGTGTGCACTCAAAATGCATAATCGGTCAGTTCTCCAGTGGTACTGGATTTCAGTTAGAAATAATGAATGCACTAGTAATATTAAAGGTGGTCAAGTGGTAGCCAGAATTTGGAGCAATTTTCATTTTGAGCTTGTGATTATTATTCTGGTTTTGGACCTACATATTTGTTTGCTCCTATTACAGGCAAAAAAGTATAAATTCATAATAGGAGTTCACATCTATCGATCCAGCGCGGACAGCGATTTAAGCGCCTCCATACACGATAGCACCGCACATTAAAACCAGGAAGCAGAAATGGGCGGCAGAACAATAACAAAGCTGTTTCAAAAGCAGCTTATAAAAAGCTTTAAAAGTTATTGTTCAAAAAGCAGAAAAAAAACCGTCAAAATTCAAAGCTTTCAATATCTTTTATCAATACAATATAATATAAGTTTCTTCAAACGCAAGTTGAGGTAATTTAAAATCTGCATAAATATTAAGTATTAATCGTTTTTGTCATCTAATGACTTTTTTAATAAAGAATAAAAAACCGATGTTCTAATGTTTGAAAGGAGCCTTCGTGTTATAAAAGCGAACTAGGTCTCATTTTGCGGTATTGATCACCCATTGATTCCAGGAATTTAGGGATTTTTTAATGAATAAATTGCTCACGAAAAGCGCCGGGTTCTTTTCAAAAGAGTATCATTTATTTAGAAAGTCCTCTTTTTGCCCGTGCTCGCAAGGCACTTCATCACGCCTTTAATAGCACTTCAATTAAGTCTACTGCACCTCAAGTTGTACGAATGCAGGCGGAATATCAAGCAGGGTGATTAAAAATTTGAAAACTTAACCCTTCCTTGCCGAGGCGGACGACAAGTGAAGTCCTTCTATGAAAAATGTTAAAAATACTAAGAAAAAAGGTCACTCCTCCCATTCGTCCGCTGCCCGTATTTACCCGGGGCCGGGGGGCAGGAGTCTGGCTGAGTTTTATGGTGGCAGCACTAAAGAGGAAACTAAAACTTTATCACAAGTTCAATTGAGCTTGAACAACTCGGAATCGATTGTGGCTAACTAACTCGCTCTCTACTGTCGAAAGTTTTTCGTTTGAGTTTCAGTTTTCCCTCGATGACCTTCGCAATGATATCTTCTATCGGATGCCGAGAGAGCCATTGGGGGTTTTGAAATAGAATATGTCGGGGCACGAGTACACGTCGAGTGTGTGGTTAGATTTAAGCTAGACGAGCCACAAAGGAGTGCAAAAATTGGGGTTAGCCTTCACGAATATGTAGACTTGAATGGGATCAAATAAGGGATGAACGTTTTGGGGAATTTTTTCATATTGAAAATCGAAAGAAAAGTCCGATAAGGAATTTCTCCGGCCAAATCAGACGATTTTAATTTTGACAGGACGTGACGGGCAGATGAATAATCCCCGGGTAACTTGGGTACGTTTTATTATTCATCCTGGAAGCTGGAATTTCAGTTTATCCGTTTTCAGAATTTTGCATCGAAAATATGCGCAGCATTCTATAATTTTGTAGATTGTTTAAGCGCTTCTCTCATTTTAATTTGGAATGTTCTGCCTCCATGCGCCACCTTGATCATGGCACCTGAGTAAGTAGGCTGAATTGGCTGAATTATTTCTCGTTGGTTTCTAATTGCAGTTGGCATGTTCTCAGCTCCTCTTTACTGCAGGAGGTATCAAGTTCGAGAGAACTGAGGATGAGAAGCGGAGGAAAAGATTAAATTGTTCCAATCAAGATTCTTAAACGTTTAATGTTTTTTCAATGTGTCCCAAACCATAGTCAAGCAAAGTATTAGTGGAGCTCTTCTGTTTAGAGTACTCGTACCTTCTCTTTAAATTTTTTAAAGCTTACCATCCTTCTGTTCTAAACTAGTAAAAGTTTGTACAAAGTTTTCAGTAATGACACCATTTTGGCAATTCTACCGTTTAATTCACTTACTGTCCTTAGGACTGCATGCGGCAAGAGCCAGAGCAAAGCTTAACCTGCGAGGAACTATTTTGGGGTCTGCGAAAGGAAGTTTGCCTCAAAACTACCAAGCTGAAGTTTGTAGATAAATCACTTTAATTGACCCTTACTCTTGCCGCCAAAAGTGTTAATTTAGAGTTCAATTTGGCTTTGGGGACTGGTGCAGGCGGCTCCTGGTATGCCCTGCTGCAATTAGTATCTTAAATTTGTTCTGCACTTGATACAAATATGTATTTCAGGAAATCGTATCTTTGTACTTTCAGACGCTAAGTGTATTAAACCCGTTCCGCACCACCGATCAGAGCATCCTCCAGGACACAGACATGGCAGGCCCCCTGGCCTTCTGCTTGGCACTGGGAGGCTTCCTCCTCTTGGTGAGTAATAAATGCATAAAATTACTTCCGGCTGTGGCGCGTACTAACATAAGTTTTCCCCAGAGTGGAAAAGTGACGTTTTCCTACATCTACGGCATCGGAGTGATGGGGTGCATTGCGTTCTACAGCCTCCTCTCACTGATGGCGACGCAGGCACAGGTTACTTTCGGCGCGGTGGCCTCGGTGCTGGGGTACTGCCTGCTCCCAATGGTGGTTCTGTCCGGGCTAAACGTCCTCGTTTCCATTCAGTGAGTATTTCATTAGTTCGTTGGCGGAAAGAGCTCGCGGGACAATCGAGTTTTTTCACATTTCAAATTTAATGTTTCCAGGGGCAGCTCAGGAATCGTTGTAACTGCAGTCTGCATCATGTGGTGCGCCCTGTCAGCCTCAAATCTTTTTGTAACCGCCTATTCAATGGATAACCAACAAGTGCTCATTGCCTACCCGTGTGCGCTTCTCTATGGAGTTTTTGCTCTTATTACGATATTTTAAAGTTATTCGCGAAAAACAGACTTCGGGTGAAAAGCTAAAGCGCTCAAACCGAGTTTTTTTCAGTTTGTCAAATCATTGTAATCGGCGAAAATTAGCAACGGATGATCCTATCGAACTCCTAATTTTTTTCTCAAAGGTGGGAGTTTTAATTGTTCTGTTTATGGTAAAATTATAAATTGAAAAGATACTGCGCATTTGTTTTCTTGTCGCATTCCTTTCGGTCTGAATACTATTTTAGTTGATCAGTCCATTGATAAACTACCAAATAATCCCAATTCCTTATTTGAATTATATTATGTACGTATGAATGGTTGAAAGATTTTTGATTGATTGAATGAACGATTGCTTTTTCAGGTCAATAAGATTTGCCGGTGCTAAAGTAAAAGTATAAAATTGTTAAATTACAATATAACTAAAACATTTATTGAACGAAAATAAAAAGGAAAGGTAAAGTAAAATAATGGAGGCAAGAGTATAATAGAATGGAATAGTAATACATACATATGTATAACTAAAATTGACAACTAAAAAGAATAATCAATATGTGCATATTATAAAAAGAGGAAAGGTATGAAAAAAGATCGATCAGCCTGAATTGTATATAAGCTCTTGTCTTTTTTTTAAAGAGTAATGTGCGAATAATAAATCGAGGAACTTTTTCTTTGAAGACTATCCCCATAGCGGATGAGGTTTTAGCAAATCTGCGCCTTTAAGCCACTTTTTTAAGTTCTGTAATTAAGCAAAACTGCTGTAATTGAATTTGGGCCCCGCAAGCATGGAGAACTTTCATCAGGCTGACATTTGAAATTCATTGAAGCAGGAGTGATGAGGGGTGCGCATTCCAGAATTTACGTCCTCTTAATTACCGTTAAGAATTTAATTACAGCTGAAAGATTCGGATCAGAAACTGACGGCGTGAAAGGTTCCAGCCATGAACCTTTTATCATATTACGACATCTCAAAGAAATCATTCACCTTCGCAAATAAGCCTCCTTTTAAAGGGGCAGGCGAAATTTTTGAGTTTGTCAAAGATGTGAAAGGGTTCAGGGCAAGTGTATGTTCTGCGCAAAGATGACGGTTTGCGATGACGGGGAATATTTCTATGAAGTAGCTGTGTACCCTCCCTCGGAGCAATATGCTCATGCTTTTAGGTATACTTATATTATATAAAGCTTTTAACATTACCTTCGGGTAAATTGAGTCTTACCGAAAACACTTTAATGACGGAAGAACATTTTTTACCAAGAATCTTCACATGTCTCCGCACTCATTATGCCCTGTCTCCTCTGCATGACAACAGAGGCATTAGCGTTATGAGTCTCAGAGAAAGAACCATCCAGGCATGCACTGGTAGTGATTCTTTGAAGAAAACAAATTTAAAATTGTAAAAGGCACGTTTTCTGTAGTTGAGGGTATTTTCTCTAAGTTCTGGAATGGTGCGCCTTCTCGCTGAAAGGAATGAAATATCTGTCTGTTTTTTTTAGCTAAAGTATCAGTGTCTAGGAAAAATTAGACTCTAAATAAAATATTTTAAAGACAACATACCCTTAATCAATTTATAATAAAATCCTACACCTCATCTTACTAACAAACTAACCCACAATTATTTTTGTTCCTTTTTTTCAGTTTTACTAACGAAGATAGTCATGTGCACTAACAAGTTTTGTGGAGCAAATTACCTAAAATTATCCGAAGAAGTGGAATGAACAAAATTAAGGAACCAAATCAGGAGGTAAAGTAGTAACGAAGGGAATAGGTGCCGTACCCTACCCAACTGTATGTGGGCAGCATCTTCTCTTAATTCCAGCAACAATATAACCCAGGGTAGCTTAAAAATAGATACGTAAAGGGCAATTAGTGAGCCACCGTATGAAAGCGACATTACCTAGGTTATTCAGATTACAAAGTTTTCAGGGTATGGATGAGTCCCACGAGCCATGGAGTAAAGAAAAAGGGACGACCAGGGAATTATAAAGTTACTGCAGTTTCCGCCACAAAAAAACTCACATGTTCCGGGCGGAGAGTACCACATAATTGAAAATTGAAAATGAAATTAAAAAACAGACCAGATGGAGCAGTGAACCTGGCGCCCGCTGGGGTCATGGGGCACATTTTCAGGAGCATTCTGCACGATGGATTCGGTTGAGCAGAGCAGACGACAAACAGCAACTAGGTACGCTAATAATTTCATTTAGTCGCCAATTTTAAAAGCGGGGTACAAATGTATGATAAATTTCACTTTTCGAACGAGCGCGCCCACGGTTGAAAGTAGTGCCGCTCGGGCGTAGAGTTGCCTCCTGACCTGACCTGAGCATCAATTAAAATAAAAGCAAGGGCAACATTTCTGGTCCACACGGAGTTAATACATAATTCTGCACAGATGGGGTAGCAAAATGAAATGGATGAAGGTCAAAAAGGATTACGTAAAATTCGTTTTTATGGTTCAGCTGCCTTAATTGGATATGTTGGAATAATTGAGAGCTGAATTTACATGCAAACGCTGTTCGGACTGGAGCTACCTACTGTTTTAACCCTCCACCGAGAAAATTTTGACTCTTTCCAGGAGCACTTGGCCCGTGTATAGTATCTGTATCTATTCGAGAGCTCAACAATTCGGGGGAAATCCGATTCAGGCAGCCTTCATTTGCGTGTAATTGGAGGGCAGTTACTCTCTCCGTCGTAAATCCCCCGGCTTTACGACCTTGCTTACATAAAACCCAAGAGGTGGCTATTATTATTCTTTTCCCCAATATGATTGAGCACCATTTGGTTTGATTGTTGTAAAAGTGTCACGAGACATCAATGGATAGTGTCAACGACTTCGACACGTCCTACAGTCGCATTCGGCGTCAGCAGAAAGGCGGAGGCCGGAGAGCGGATCACTTTGGCAGTGCCGAAAGGATTTCGGTTGAGTCGACATCCAGGCGGAGTGTAAGGAGTCTCGGCGCCCCGGCGCCCCGTTCGCTCGCACTTGATGCACAATCGACCGAGGGGAGCAGCGCCGCTTTGACTTCAATCTTGTTGATATCATGACTTTTGATGGCCCTTTATGGCGGAATGGAAGCTTTTTAAATTAAAATTTGATGAGGTTAAGGGTGACAATAAAAGCTTTACTCCTTTAGCGCTCAGTGAATGCGCGACATTCAAAAAACCCGTTGAAGGGGATTTTCTTGTTGAGCGTTTGTGAACACTTGTACTCCACCCTTGACTTTTTATTGCTATTTGCATTGCTGCTTGCTGCTCGGAGACGGGGACTGCTGGAAGTCTTGTGAGCTCGACTTTTTCACTTTTTTTCCGTTTTTATTTTCTGCCGTTTATCATTTATCTAATTCAACCTAGATGACATAAACTGAAAATGAAAAACGAGATTGAAAATAAAGCTAAGCTCTTAGGGCGCTTTTATGGTCGCGACAGTGAAAGGTTTTTACCATTTCGAAATTATTCCTTGTTGTAAAAAATACGTTATTCATCAGTTTAAATTATTATTTTTTTAATATGAAAAGAGATAACCTTTCTAATATTAAAAATTCCCAAGAGTTCTTTTACTACCATTAATTCTTCTTCGCTATCTTAGAGAGATCTGTGATCCTTTTGCTAATAGCAATAGTAAAAATGCGGAATTTAAGTATATTATACTAACATTCCAAGTGGGATTCACTTCAGCCCTAAAAAGATCAATACGGCTATTTTTTCACTTCCAAGACGATTTAGGGCCTTTTTATTTTCATGGAGAGCACAAATTCATAGACCCTTCGGAAAAATTTGTAGATTGAAAGGATTTTTGCTTGGCCACAATGAGCCTCTAAGCGCAATATTAACCCATTCATGCTCTCAATCAGATTTGTTTATTTGTAACGAATAAGGGCAAAAAAACTTGAATTTGTTTGGCCAAGCGCACAAAAGGACGCAGCACTAGAGCTAGCATTTTTCGGAACTTGTTCCAATTTGGATTTTACAAACAGAAGCTGTGACACTCCACTGTAAATACAAATCTCATAAATCTCGACCGAATCCTATAAGTAGTTTAGCAGCAGAAATATTTCGGTTCGTTTTGGGCGGGCTGAGGAGGGTTCTTTAGCAAATTCAATAAAAAATAGACAGGGGAACAAAACGACAACATGACGAGGGTTCCGTCCGTCCGGCTCGAAAGGGATGCGAAGGACAGAGGACGGACCACGTAGATGCCACCTCACACCCGAAAAGTGTATCATACTTTTGCGTCCGTGTTGTGGACAGAGACGGGCGGGGACGTGCAAAGGGCCTGAAACAACAAACTTGTAAAAAGGATAACAAGATGCGGACGTTTTTTCCGTAATGACTATCATGGAGTAATTGCGCTGAGCCACCCGACTGGAGAATTGTTAGTTTTAAGCGGCTAATGGCGGTGCGGGCAGCTCCCCGAAGTGCAAAACATTCGCAGCCAGAGCGAAGCTAGACTCCGCGCTATCTCGCTAAATACAAAGAAATAAAACTGACAAACACCCAACTGTCCTAAACTATTACCGGAGGGAAAGAATAGGGTTAGAAAAATGATATCTTCCCTGGGCCGCCGGTCTGCTCTTGTGGTGTCGTTACAGACTCCTGCTGCTTCCTCCGGTGCTCCTCTGGTCCCTGCCGTCGTGTTGTGTAAATCCGTAAAGGCTATCTACTTCGGTCATTATTTATTCCTCCAAATGGCCGTAGTAAAACTTTTCTGGATGACACTTTCTTTCTATTTCGCCCGAGCTTTTATTCCCACAGTCCTTGTAGCAAATCTACGACGACTTTAATGTCAGAGTTTTAGCTTCTTCGATGGGTTACTTTCAGGTTTGGGATGGTACGTTTTGTACATTTGTTTACCATGCTTGTTATACACATCGATCCCCGCCCGCCCCCGTCCTCGTCCATCCCTTCTCTTCCGAGGGGAGGGGGGACTCGTGCGCCATGTCGTCATGCGGATGTAGGAGTCGAAACGGAAAAAACGCTGTGAAACTATGACCCTCAAGATAACTAGAGATAAATGAAAGTTAACAATTTTATGACTATCCGGATTCTCTTTTTGCGGGTGCGCCCAAATTTTACATCTTTCTTGAGAATATTTTACTTCAGCGCGCTTTTATGTGCGCCCTTAGGCTGCACGGCAAATGGGCTGCAAAAATATATCGCTCAGTATTTTGATAAAACCAACCCTTAAGACTTTTTCCTGCCTTTTCGGGCCATCACAGATGGGTTTTAATGTATCATTTTATGGATTCGACAATTTGGGCCACGCCGAGAATTTTTTGCGTGCAATGGGCTTAGACCTGAAATAGTACCTACTCTTATAAAATTTGGGCTCTTTTAACGAAGCATTTGGAAGATAAGCACTTACTCAGCAGCCGAGTGTATTTGGTTGAGTGCTTGTACTCTATGAAGAATCACAAATCTTCCCTAGCCATATCCTGCCCCTTAGTAATAAGGCTCTTCTTTGAAACTCACTTTTTTTAAACAAATGCTTTAAAAAGCACGGGTTTATTTTTTACTTAGATTTTTCGTTATTGCTAATTTTATTTTCATTTTATTTATTTGTTTTATATACATATATATAAATGCTCGAGTTATACGTTCTAGCCATATTCATAATTCTTTCAGGATTAAGACACTTAGAATATTTCCATCCTGGAGTTTTTAGAGATATGCTTTTTGAACGTTCCAACCAGCAATTGATTTTTAGTAATTACACGTAAAACTATTCAAAACTGCACCTATGCACTTTGTTTGAACTTTGACTCTACAGTATCAAGCTAACAGCTCAAATATTATTTCTTATTAAAACTGTGTGACAAATGCGGCTAAACCCAGTTAACTGGCTAAGTGGCTAAATCTCTGCTTAGGCAGAGAAGACCAACTACCGATTTAGGTTACTTGAGTATTTCCCCAAACTATATTACCGTCACCTAAATAGACATTTAGCCAGTTAACTGCATTTTGCACACAGCCTAACTAATAAAACAAAATCGTCAGTGCAGCGCTGATTTTTAAATACCTTCTGGCTACAATTTAATTTAATTATATGATACTTTAGTTGTAAGAATTTGTTGACTCTATATTGATAATCTGTGCTTTTTATGCTACGCGATTTTTCATATATTTGAAGATTTCAAACAAGGGTTTTAGATCATCTTTATAATAGTAAATAGCGATAACAATAAAATAGTTATTTCATATTTTAATGATATACATACATATATTTAATTCGAATTTGTGAAAGGCGAGATTGGCAATCTAGGGTCTATGGTCCGCATTGACTAACACTAAGTTATTTTATGTTTAGCTAACTAATGGATGTGGTTAAATAGTATAATCTAATTTATGGCACCTTGCACACAGAATGCACATGCTTCCATACTTCCACATAGTATTTGTGAAATAGAAGGCAAAAGACTGCCAATGCTAAATCCATCAGGTGCAGGACTTATGATGACGTAACTTGCAATTCGATGCGCAAAGCAAGTCGAAAGCGCAACATTGTTCTTATGCAATTAGACCGAAACCCGCGCTGGTTTTCTAAAGCAGATCTATTTCGACAGCAGCAGAAGCAACTTTCATGTGCATCCCCATTGAAACCTGAGGCCAGTCATCATTCACTGAGGTAAAATCAATAAACTAAGTTTTAAAATTAAGCAGCAACATCTGAATAGTCTCGTGGGTGCTTTATCACCACCTTGCAAATTTATGTTTGTTTCGGCGTAAAAAATTCGCCCGCTTTGTAATTCGACGTACTTTTAAATCTTCGCACAGAGCCATTTCACAGATCCTACCGCAAAAGGAAGGCCCTCTGCGGATTTTGTGTTTTTTTTCCAGCTTTCAATTTTTCCTTTTCACCACATCTGTCTTGCGGACTGATTTATCGTTACTTTCTGTTAGAACACCTGTATTTTGTAATACGATAATTTATTACCGAAACTTAGATGTATTTTTCATTCACCGAGAGGAGCTTCTCGGTGCACCGTTGTGCAAATGGCGCTCAATATTCGATAACTTCGAAAGTTTATCCAGATTAGCCAAGGCTCCACTATTACGTTGGCTAAGCTATGACTGTATCCTCTAAATGTTTAAGGATTTCTCATTTCTGTCGTTTTGTGCGAATATGTGTTTCGTGGAACTACCCGCCTCCAGGGATTCCCAGCAGATGCTGCCGCGCCAGCTGGCGTCAGTCGAAACTGGAGCAATCATAGCCGTGCCCCTGAGATGTTGCAATCTCACGTCTCATGCGAAGAATGAAAATCGAACAACTTCAATAAATCTCGGATTGGGTTCGAGAGCTTTTACTGTGATAAATTATCGGCAAGCTTAAGATTTCGCTTAAGCGGTTGAGGATGTGTAAGTGGCCCCCTGTGGCAAGTCTTCCCTACCTCCGTGCTGAGCTGGGGCCAGAGGTGCGGCGGCGGATCCATGGATGAATCTTCACGGGCATTAAGTCTTCGCTTCAGTCTAAGTGTTGGGGCGTTAATTGAATTAATGATCGCCCCGAAGGGCACGAAAAGGTTGCAAAATTTATTTACGCTGCAGCATGAACTGAGTTTTATAACATAGTTCCAGAAAGCATGTCAATTGGACAAAGTTTTCCCAATTTAATTGACTTATTGTGATTGCAATTTGATCTGGGTGCTAGGGTCCTAACTTTGTGTCGCTGATTTCTGCCGTAAGTCTACATATTGGGAAAAAGAGAAACCTGGGAGAGCCTGCAGGGATATTAATGATTTATACCAGCGACACACCAACCAACATTAAGAATTTCAAGTATTCTCAAATTCAGAAATATATCATATAACTTAAAAAATTCAATTAAAAAGAGATTTTGACATAAATTTGGCTTTAATTTCAATCAAACCAATACATACTCATATTGTGAAATTTAATGCGTTCGGAATTCTAAATTTCGGTTGGTGTGTCGCTGGTATTAAAGTCACAGAGTTTCCTGAAATTTATTGACGTTTTGTGTCCTTGGCAATGGATATAATAAAATTTCTAACGCGTCTTGAGTTTTATGCTGGAAGGTTATTACCTTAGATAATAGAAGTACGACATTAGTCGATTTAGCTGACCCACTTAGTAGTTGTAATTTGCGTAATGCGTGAAAACGTGGGCTATAGCCCCTTCAAAAACATTTTTTAGACTACACAACTGATTTGAGCCCCATAACAGCTGATAGCCGATGACATTTTTTCCCATTTGCCCCATAGCAGGCTGATAGCCGATGACATTTGGTTCCCATTTTCTAGTGCCGTTTCGCTCTCTCTAATATAGTAAAAAATTTCCCCTTCGTATTTTCGGAAGGAGAAATCTTGTCGCTCACGTACAGGGCTTTTACACGTTGTGGCGTATCCTGTACTCTATGATCTAAGGTTATTATAAAACTTAAAAAGGGATAAAATAAATGCAACAGTGGTAATCGAAATGAACTAATTTAATTCAATTCTGCCTACCGACGACCACCTATTTCATTGTAAACTGTAACAGTAATCTATTTCTGGTGTTGGCATAACAGATATAAAAATAAAAATCAATTGGTTCTTATCGTTCTGCAGCCATCAGTGAAATTAACCGATAAGATATCTATTGAAAACGTTTTTTATGGATATGGCTCATTGCACCGATAAAATCACTCCGTCCTTGCGGAGCTACATGGTATTCTTAGTATTTATATTTGTTAAGAGTGACTATACTTATGTTTCGTTTTAGGAGAAATTGGAAAACGGGATAGACTGAAAACTATATTAGTAAATTGGCTACTTTAATCTAAAATATTCAATAAATCTTTAGAAACAGAAGCTTTGAAAACGTTTAAAAAACTTTAATAAGGTAACTTTGTTAATGATCATCAGCTTATACCGAGATTCGGTTTGTCAAATTTTATTCAAAATTTCCATGACGAAAAAAGCCATGCTCATTTGAGTTGTGTTCTTGGTATAACAAAATATTTCGTCATACTCTGTTAATATGCCAAATACCAGTATAGATGTCTCCCTCCTCAAAGCTTTTATTTATAACTTCAAAGCGAGGTTTATAGTTTATTATGGTTCCGTTTTCACGTGCCTGTCGAATAGGAAATACGGGCTGCTTTCGAGATTTAATGCCTTAAGCACCGATTGCCTGCCTATCTTAGTTTGCTCCCCATCCGTGGTTTCTCATTTCGTTCCACACTGTAATTTAAATGTTAATTTTGTTATCTGTTCATTTTAATTAGTCGTATCTGGTGTCTGCCGCCAAAACAGCGCAGGAGGACTATTCCTTGATGAGATTAACAACCCAAATCAATTTGACCCCAAGGATTAGATACGAGATCAATTATTACCAGTGAACTCATGTACACAAGCAATTAGCCTTGATCGGCTTTGCGGGATTAACTTTATGGCTAGTGCCGCAGCAGTTGACCTATAGCCCTTGGGCCTCTGCCATTTCTAACATGTATAAATCAAATTACTGCAAATTACACACGTAGGTAATATGCAGTACCTTGTCTTCTACATTAAGAAAAAATAACCAAGTTTAGCATTCATGTCTGAAAGGGGGTCCTCAAGCCCCAAAACAAGAAAAGCCTTCGAGGTGCTACGGCGAATCAACCCAAAGTGTATTTGTTTGTCTCCCCGCGAGGACTGCCGAGGCAGCTGTTTGTGATTTATAAAGTGCCTTCCTGGTTTTGACTTGTGTTTTCTCCAAGTTTTTTTGCCAATTGTTTTATTTTCACAAAAGTTTTCTTTCACACTTTTCCGACCTTTGCTGTACTTTTGCTCCATACCGCGCTCCCCCAGACGTCTTTCGTAATTTCTCGAGGCCCCTAGTTTCTTAGAAGGAGCAGGCCAGCCCAGCTGCTCTGTCCTCGGCGTTGTGCATGAAGATTTTTATAGCTCTCTAAAGTCTGCGGATATTGGCTGCACGACTGGCCGCCTAAGGAGACTTCGATCCGACTGGTGAGATCTTAGTCCGCTCCTGGATGACATTTTGACTCCTCCATCGGACCATAGTGCGGTGGCGGATCGAAAGCCCCTTCGAAGAGGTTTTCACCTCGTTTGATATTGGCTTGGTCCCGGTGCGGTTGTTGCAGCCATTGACTGCCCTTTGGGTCCTCCTGGCGGCTTTCGCTTGCTTACACCCGGGCGGCCCTTAGCGGTGATTTTTTCGTAAGACTGAGCAACCTGACGGGCCGAAGCCCGGGTTATGAGCCCTGCATGCCGTGCCAACGAATAATGCAACTCAATTTCGTAATCTACTCCGAATAGCGTGTTTAGTCGTAAAATTTTACCGTGCATGCAGAAAGTTTCCAACACTTCTGCTCCCCCGTCCCTGTTAAAGCTCAGCACTGTTTGTATCCGTTTTGTTATTTTTGGCTGCAACTGCAGAAAATGTTTCGCGTAATTGAGTTACACATTTGCTAGCAATTGAACAGTCCCTCTGGAGGCGAGAGCTGTTGCATAGCAATGAAATAATTATTCATAAATGCATGAAAAGTAAATAATTTATGTACATAATTTGGATAAACTCCACAAGTGCCTTAGTGTGTGTGCGTCAAAGCATCATCATTTTAGCAAACTCTGCGGTACTCAGCTGCTCGACACGGAATGCAATTCTAGAGTTCGGGGAAAATGGAAAATAAATAGCATTGGTGCCGAATTTGAAAAACATTTGAACGAAAACCGAAGAGGAAAACTCTTTGTGGAATGATAGTCACAGCAAACACTCCATCGGGGCGGCGGTGGCTATAGCATTTTGATTCCACCGGGTAGAGCTTAGCCCTGTCACGAGGGCAAAAAATGTGTTTGATTAAATAAACAAAAGCACAAATGGGCATTTTAATCCGGGAAAGAGTCTGGCTGGCATCACCGGCCACATAGCTAAATAACACGTTCCAGGCGAATAGGTCAGCACACATTGGCTCCGAAATTAAAGAACTTTTCCCATTTATAAGACATGGACCGACGGTCCACCCGCAGTGGGCCAAAAGAAAACTCTCGATATAAGATAAAGATAGACGCAAACCATTCCCTAAAACTACATTATATGTATGTATGTACATATGTATGTGTAGAAAGACAGCTTTTAGATCACTTGTATTTCAGATTTGTTATAGAATTAATTTATAATGTAGTTTTTACCATTCTTAATGAACTGTTAATAAAGTGAAAAATACTTTAAATTTTCATTATTACAAGGAAAATGGTTGGTTGCGCCATGGGTTCAATATTAATCAAGCAAACAAAAACGAAAATAACTGTTCTGTTCAGCAAATGGAAAAAATGTACCAGCGTTTATGTGCCTTTTTCTTCTTGGTCTATGTGCATTTCATTCAAGAGCCTAATTAATTGGATTCATTTGCCAACCCTGAAGTAAAATTTACTCCCACATAAATCTGTTAAATTTGCAAAAATTCATTTCGTTTGTCATTTTCGAATACCGATTTGAGATCGGAAGCTTTCCTATGATTATAAAATATGTACTTACTGATTTAATTTTGTATTTTTCGTGGAAATAAACAATGTAAATGGTGCTCCACTCTTGGCGCTCGTGTCACAACAATTTTCACAACTTAATTTAAAAGCAAACAACCAAAATCTCACTCATAAACTTGAATAAGAAAAGTCTCACAAGTACCGTATTTTGTTCCTGTCAGACCCTAAGTGGGAGAAAGTTCGTTTTCTGCAAATTAAAGAGTATTTACCACGAGCTGAAACAAAAATGTCTCACTTGAAAATTATCTGCAGAAACTCGAAGATAGTCGAGTGGCTAGCTCTCCCTTGGGTGACACAATAAGGGAAGGATGATAGAAACTTATTTTCAGCAGCATTTTGCTCTAGAGATAATCGGTTTGGTCTGGGTATTGCGCGACTTAAACGCGAGTTGCCTTTAGTTGTTTTTTTTTTTTTTGAATTAACTTGCTATCATGAATTACAAGGGGGTGCTTAAAATGAAAAAAACTTCAACCTTATTAAAAATTTTCACAAGTAATGCATAAGACCTTGTTCAGACGGAAACTTTTATAATGGGAAAATTTTCTAGCGCACTAAAGCGCAAAAGGACTGCATTGTATCGTAGCGGTTGCGAAAAAACGTGGAAACATTTTTAATGCAGCAAAGGGAAAATATTCTTTTTCGAAGGTAATTTCCTTCCCACAGCAGGCAACATCTATAACATCCTGCAAGATTCGTTTTCCTTTTTAATTTTCCACGCAACTTTTTTAGACGGGATGTAAAAGGATGATATTCGCCCTCTAAAATGCCTGTCCCTTAAATGCAGCGGAGAAAATTCACCACCATAATGCAATTATTCCCACAAAGCTGCCTTCTTTCCGGCGCTTAAGCCGAATTGGTTTGAAATCACGTACATAAGCGTGGGCGGATCCCGAAGCAGATCCCAAGTTTTAACTTGAATATATTTAAGATCAATTGGGTGTTTGGGAAAATTGAATAGGTGTCCTCCTTCACGCGGAGAAAAGGTGACTTTTCCGATACTTGAACACAATTTTGTTCGTTAGTTTTAACTGGTGGATGGTTTTTTTAGGTATTTTATAAAAATATATTTTGAATAAACTTTACCATAAAAATGAATGATTCATACTTATGTATATGTGCTTTAATTTGCAGTCAATCGAATTTGTGTCTATTCGAGAAATAATATATCAAACAAATGTTTATTATATTTACATAATATCTAGTAAATCGTATAAAACTACTAGTTTTTCCATTTTAGAAAAGATGTCTTCGAACATATGTTTTTCAATGATCAAGAGCTTTTTGAGCGGTAAATAAAACGTTTGCAATTTAAGTCTTTGTAGCGCTGGCGTGTTCTTTCCCTGCCCCACGGACTGGGGAACAGTCCGACGGGAGCTCTTTAACCTCTCAGCGTTTACAAAAAGCAATTACGTGGTATTGTGGATTACACTCAGCCATGAACTGTCTCGAACAGTGATTCAAGGGATGCTAATTGCCACACAGTCCTACTTAGGCCAAGTATTAGTCTAGTTCGGAGAATACGAGGAGCCGCTCCGTTCCTCCCGCTGCCCGCATGCGACGCTTGCCGGAGCCAGATAAATCATTTACCGTAATATGTGAAAGCTTTTAAGGGAGCTTCATGTCAAGGATTAGCATAAATTTTACTCAATACGATAGTGGTGCAGAATACAGACAGGCATTGTATATTATGGCGACATATATTAATGTCAATTAAGTTCCATTAGGTTCGGGGTCGGGCAAGCGGTGGAGCCTCCGCATACGGCAGATGTACGACACAAAAGCGCACCGCGAAATTAGCGGTGTTACAGGAATGTCTCTTACACTCGCGGCGGTCGTGCTCCGGCGATTCGATGAGCGCGAATTTTCCTATTAGTCGAGGATAATAGAAAATTAGGCGCAATTGTGAATTGATTGAAAACCAACATTGGGTCTGTCTTACTCAAACACTCCCGGAGAGGTGGAAAATGGTTATTGACTAGTAGTTCACAGGTAATTACTAGCATGATTTAGGCATGGCACATATTGTCCATATTGTGCATGGCCGATGTCCTGTTTTGGGCAGATACAATCTTCTGCTCAATTGCTGCATGTGATGCACGACGGTCCAATTACCTGCAAGTTGCGCTATCATCTACCGCTTCGCAAGTTGTAGACCCAACTTTTAAAAGTATGTCTGATTGCAGAAGGACACTGATATAATTCGTTTGGTCAATATATTCTTTCAATCAATATACACTTAATTATGCGGAAAGTTAACAGTTATATGTGTCTATGTTTATATTTTGAAACCATAAGTTTTATATATGCATTATAATGAAAGCAATCAAAATAGTATCTACAATCTACCTAATACAAAATATTAATGGAATATGGAAAGTGGGTTTAGTTTCGCAGTGTTAATGTACGATCTTCTTGTTATTTATGCAGATGTGCCTTATCGCCTTGAAGTACGTTTAGGCGACGTACAAAAGGCAAGGGATTGCAGCGCAACACAATTAATAAACACTTGGACGTGGGAAACCCGACCTCGTCGTAAGCGGCCCTGGCCAATGTTATAAGGAATATTAAATTACTGCTGCAGCAGCCCAATAATCCGAGTAGGTATAGCAAAACCGCTAAGCTGGCACTATCCAGGAAAAAGAGGACGAAGCTGGGCTAATCCGAAAGCCGTTCTACCATGTACTGAAAAACTTACCCCATCCGGCCTTGGGTGGCCCTGAAAGCACTTTGAAAGACAATTAGACCAAGATCTGTTTTTAATTGGACTTTATAAGCTTTTTGCGAAACACAGGAGATTATTTTGGTAGTCAGCGTTGCCGTTGCCTGCTGCTGAACTTTTGGGAAGGATTCGTTTGAGGATTTTCAATTAAAATTGCATTAAACGGTTATAACAGTGGAGTGGAAGATCATTTCGAGAGGAAATAGCAAAACAAGTAAAGCCTTAGGATTTGAGGCGAAATACGCCCTCGTGACACCGGGATAATACCAAAAACGTCGAGCCAAAGAAGATATAGAAGACGCAACCTCTCGGGATAGTGGTTGTAAGCGGTGTATGTAAGAGCGACACTGTTATCGGAAAATTTCATTTCGCTGGAGATCCCTCAACTTTTCCCGAAACCGTTTGGTGGTGTGCTGTCGGTGATGTAAGTGCGCTGCGAAGGGAATTAGCATTTCGGGGTTGCAAACTCAAAGAGACCTGTAAAGGAATTCCTCCGGCGCAGAATTATACCAACTAATTTCCGTCGTCGGCTCTTCAAATTTTAAAGAAACCAGTCCCCGTTCTCGGTCGCATTAAGCACAGAAGTCAGGGCTTCCTAATGACTTTGCCAAATCATCCAGAAGTAGATAATCAAATCTTTTCTCGTTCGCTCCATCCAATAAGAGGCACTTCAACTTTGCTTCCTATTAAATCGCATCAATCGAAAGGATTTTCACATTCTACTTCGACTCCAGTCAAAGGCGTTCGCCGTACAATGGAAGTCTTTAGAAGACAAAATCAAAACCAATTTAGACATAAGTTAAAGAAAGATTGCTTTTGAACAGCGAAATCCGGGCATACCGCCAGGTAACGACACCGACGGAGGTAGTCATACTCGTGATGACATCGCCTATGTATAGACGGATCCCTCCACGTCGGGCAAAGCACTCGATAAAGCAGCCGTCATTTAAAATTCAATTGCGAGCGATAGAGTTGAGGTAAACTCCTGCTGGAACGGAAGCACCATGTAGCACATAGCGCCGCCCATATATATCATAAGCTGTGTGCTCAACAATCCTCCCAAGGAGTGGTGCATTATGAAGACGAAAATAAATGGAGACAGCTATCCCGGGCATCCTTTGGGTCGCATATAACCTATAAAAGCCGGCTGTGATGTGCTGGAATTGTTTCAGTTGTTTTTCGTTCCACTAAGTTACACTAAGAATAAAGTGGAAATAAAAGGGAAGTGGATCAAGTCATTTTTCTCGTGCGATGTGGGGCGGGAGGGCTCAATGACGGTCGTCTCGCTGTGCAGTCCCAGACGACGTCCCATGGCAGAACTTAATCTACTTCCTCCGCCCTGATAGTAAAATTACGGAGTGCAACTATGTCAACCGGCGGTATCCTGCCAATCCCCGCTGACACTTTCATTACGGTGCGGCTGCCTCGATTGATAGAGTTGTCAGCAATATGTCCAAGTGTGTCATATGCAATTCTACCGCTACCTACATACGTATGGACGTGCACATTTTTGTAATAATAATGATTGGTTCGGTTACTCTGGGAATTATCACGTCATTTCGGCGGTGGCTCTCATCAAGCCCCCTGCGATGATAATTCAGAAAATATTTCATTGGTGAAAACGTGTATCTTTGGACTTAACATGACGGCACACTTAGCACCCTGCACACCCAATTAATCAAACAGCGATTTATAATGCTGGACGGGAGCGTCCTAAATGAGTTTCCGATAATTGATTGGTAAAGCTGTGAGTATTCGATTGGTCCGCATCGACGTGGACACAACACAATGTTAATTCTTAATTCGTTTCAAAGAATTATTAGAGTTAAATCATTTCTTTGAAATTACGAGTCCTCTTAATTTACGTTGCTTTTTTAGTACTCAAACGTTAAATGTTTGATTGGATAAATTTTGAATTTATCAAATACTACTTAAAGATATCTTCAACTTGTCAAAATAAAGTACGCGCATTTTCATAATTTTAAAACTTCATTTTTGTATTTCCACTTGTATTTGTCCTTGTAAGCAAATGAGTTAGAAAATTGAAAAATAAGATCTTCAACCCTGAGTTTATTGCTTCAGCAACCAAGGCTGCCAGTATAGGCCACTTTTTCGGCTTATCCTTAATGGCAAAATGTGCAGATTCACACAAAGGTCGGCCTAAACAGGATTCACAAGCGACAGAGCAGCCCACCACCGTCTAAGAAGGGTTACCTACTCAAGAATTCCACATCATCCCAAATTAATCCAATTAAATGCTGGCATGGAACCCTAATGTAATCTCATCATGCCGTGATATCAATACATTGCAGGCATCAATCTTGCTGATACATTTTTGATGTTTCATTTCCATGCCAGCCTCCGGTTTGCGAGAGATGTTCACTCAGAAATTTCAAAAATTTCTTAATGATAGAATTAATACATCTTTTGTGTCGCACAGACCATGGAATTCTTAATTAACATTAATCCACGTCTTTTGTCGGCGCCGAATACAACCCGGGCTCGAGATTAATGAACTTAATCTTCATTGTATAGACGCTCATCAATCACACCCGACCCAATTCCCCACCCCGGAATTAAGCAAGATTCGAATTCATAGTTAGATTAGAGTGCCGCTGCCATTGGCTGTCAATCAAAATTCGCGCAGGGAAGTGCTGATCAGCGCCGCTTGTGTACCCACCGCAGCCCCACGAGGAAGTCTCATTACGAATTTATAAATTCAGTTTTCCGACTGGGTTTCTTGGGAGGGAGTTCATCTCTGGGACAATCCTTTGCTCCAACGCCCGGGAGTGCAGAAGGAGCTCTTGAAGTTTCCCCCGATGGTGGCCGATACTTCCCGGCCTGCGCTTGCAGGGCTGCGGGCGGGGCGCGGGGTGCGCCCGTTGGCCAGCTGAACATTATGTAAGAATAGGGGATTACTTGAATATCAGAACCGGGCGCTAGAGTGGAGAGCGCAATTTTTCTGCTATTCGTTGATGATTACACCCTTGGGAGATGTAATTCATTTTCGTAGGAGCGCTCCAAAATATGTGGCTGGGAGCGCGCCATTCTTATGCTCGGATTCATATTTTCCGAGCTTAGAAAACGGAAAATTAAGGTCCATTGGAACTTCAGCGTCGCATAATAATAACAATACACTGAATTGGCTATGGCGAATAGCTTCGAGCGAGGTACGGCTAACAAATTAAAATGTAATGAAAAAATGTAATCCTGCATATGACTGGCATTTATGGAAAAACTTCTCTGAAGTCTGAAGATTTCCATTGTAATATTGAGTCTGGGCTATCCTTGGAGATAGCACTTAGAAAGTTCAGGCAGTTGGTAGTTCAAATATTCACATTTTATAACAAAAATATGTGAGAGTTACCAATTTAAAAATATTCTCATTCCCCAATTATAAAACGAAGAGTAGAATCACTTGGTTTTCCAAGACTCAAACCTTCGAAAAAAATTAACAATTAATGCCTCGTTCAAACTATCAGAATTATTAATTAATTTGAAAGCTTTTCTTCGTTGGGCTGCCTATTTTTTTTCCGTGGATTATCGAAATAAAATAAATTAATGCTGATAATGCAGTTCAATCCGTTGCATCTTTCTCTCGATACACAATTAAAGCATTGAGAGGCTTTACGCGAGAAAATTTGTACATCTCCAGCGCTTCGTTAAAGAAAGTTTATGGAGAATAAACATATCAGCCAATTACTAAGCACGAAGGCACGTATAGAGGGTGATTAAAGAATCTTCAACTTTCTTTTTGCAAAAGTTGACGCAAGCCTTGTAGAAATATGCTGCTGAACACATTTCCCTGAAGGCATTTGTTGTTGGATTCACATTCTTTCGGTAGAAATATTTTTCAATAAAATCGTTTTGATGGCAAAATGCAGATAAAACGGAATGTGTATTTTTATTAGAGGCAAAATATTCTTGTAAATTCGAAACTAGTGTGCGAACTTTCTAGAGAAATACGACGGAAACTCTTGGAAAATATTAAAGATGCCAATTTACTTTCTCGATAGGACATTTTTGAAAGTTTTTTTAAGTTTGAAGCAATTTTCTTTCTTTATTTATTTATTTTAGCTAAAGTTAAGATTAAAAATCTTTATTAACTAAATTTTCTTTTCTAGAATTTTTAACATATTTTCAGTTTTTCTTTCATAATGGGAGAGAGAGAAAGATCTGTTTTGCCCAAAAATATAGAATATACGTAATTCAACTTATAGAACAAGTTTTATAGCATTTAAAACAAAAATTGTGGTGGTTTGCCACGCTACTTCGCTTTATATAAATTTGTTAAAAATTGTTTTTTTCTGAATTCCAATATTTCGTAATTTCATTTGGGAAACTGTTGTGAAGCCGGTCTATTATTAATAAATACAATCCGACTTATATCACGATTTATATCCTATAGATATTTTTGCTGAAAACCCCGACGGATGAGGTGCAAATGACCTACGAAGGACGCAGCGTTCTGGGTCTATCTCAAAAAATAAACCCGAAGCGACGGAGATCGATGACTTTCTATACACCATTTAATTTTTCATATGACCAAGACATATGGTGTCGATGATTCCCGGCCTGGCGAGGACGAGGGTGTCCCGAGTATAAAAATTTCTTACGTACCTATATTTCATCTCAAGAGGATTCTTTATCATCTCTGGACCGAACGGCAAATATTATAGTTGAGTGGAGGGTGGGGGCGGATGACGGTGTCTTAAAGTTACGGAGGCCTGCGTGCGCCGAACGTGTTAATTTAGCTGTAAACGGAGGAGTCGCCTCCGCGTTACAGTTTAATGCGGATTTCACTCATGAATTGGGAATAGGAAAACTCGGCCCCACAACTTACTCCTTCTGTGGCGGAGCGGAGTTTTACGGGACCTTATTTATCTTTTATCTTTAGGGATTTTCTCCGCAGAAATTTGGGTGACACTAGAAAATATTTATTTATGTGCGACGATATCCGTCTGGGAGATAAGGCTGCCACCGAGAATAGCTATCGAATGGGGCGGTCCACGGATGAGCTCGAGCTAACTTGGCTGGGAACTCTCCTGTTCCGTTGACAGGAATTGCTCCTGGAAAGGGACTCACGTGGGATAAGGTGCCGCAGTACCCATATATGATGCAAAAACTGAAAACCCGAAGCTATCGATTTTATTCTTTTTCACTTTTTATCCCTTTTCGCCTCGCGCTGCCACTATTTGTTACCAGCAGAACTGAATCGCAAAACAATTTACTACGTGTGTAAGTTTTCTTTGCCGCAGGTGTTGGGTTTTCACCAAAGCTCTATATCCATGGAGATTTCTGTTTCCTATCGCTGCCTGTGCTAAATAGCTATGCTGCCAACATCAACATTAGCATGCATACATTACAGGCAGCGTTTCAGCGAGATGTAAATTATTGCTAAATCCTTTTTGCAGCTGATAGAGGCGTTATATTTGTTATTGGATACCCGCCATGTGGAAAATAAAGGTTGGGAAATGGGCTTTTAGTGACCGGACTTCTCGGCCACCAACTTGCGATTTTATAATTTCCGTATCAACTCTAATGCTCCTTAAAACGAAAAAAAAGAACGTACTCAATTAAGACCAATATTTCAACTCACCGGTTAAATCAACATAAAGCTTGAATAAAGGGAGAATCAAACTAGATATACTTTCATGGTGTATAGGATGTGCAAGTAATTGGTTGTAATGTAACAAATTGTCTCATGGCTATTCTTGTTCATTTAGAAATACTAATAGTTTCTTTTTCATATAAGTAATATTTTCTAAAAATTCATATAACTTTCAATGCGATATTTTGCGGTGTTTTTATAACTTGGATTATGAATGGTAGGTGTTTTAGGGTTCCGTGTCTTAAAAAGAAAAACGGAACCCTTATAATCCCGACCGTCCGTCTGTCACGGAAACTCGAAACTTCTCGAAAACTATGGAACGTGCATTTATAGTAGATATGTATTTCTGAAGATGGTATAAGTCTACTTTTTGAAAAATTCATATGAGGGCTATCTACACGATAAGATTAAATTAGAGAAGTTGTTAAAATGATATGCTTAAAAAGTGGCCAGTCAACGATCAGAAAAAAAAATATTTCTGTTCTAAAGAAATTTTTTTAATTAATATAATGTATGAGGTATTATTTGTAAGAGCTACGTTTAAGGATTCTAAAAGTATTTTTTTATAATTTTTGGTACAGTGGTCTTAATGATAGCTCAAAATTTGGTAGAAATATAAAATAATTATTTATTAAGTTTTACGGTAATATAACGGTATGGATCCTTCAAGGTGTGAGTTCTATTTGCACTTGTTTGCCTTTTTTTAACCATCAATACGTATGAATTAAACATACCTTTCAAGAAAATTTTTGGTTGTATGTACGTTTTTTACTCCGAAATACCGAAATTGAAAGAATTGAAAAGTTCTTAAATCTCATTATCTTGCCCGAGTGAATAAACTTTCAAGAAATCATATCGATAAACAATTCTCGGCTTTCGATATTTTTCCTTTTGGAAATGATGAATGGGCTTTTGATTAGGGAGTAAAACGGAAAATTCGGCTTATTAGGGGTAAAATTTGGGGAGAGGGATTTGTTTTCATACTGACTTTAATACTTACCAAAAGCTTCTGTTTGCGGTCGCATCCATTTTCCACAAAACTTTTTCGCTTAATGTCAGACTTCTTAGGATTTCTTTTATCCTTCGTTCAAGCCGTCCAATTCGTCCGTAGATTGGAAGGACATCGGGGCCCCTTTAACTTACACCACCATTTGTATTAAATTCGAAGTATGTGCTGCTTTTACGGGTGATAGTCTTCTTATAATGGAGAGATATCGAATCTATACGGGGCAATAAAAGGAATCTTTAATAATCCTCCTGCGGACCCCGTAAAAGAGGACACTTTGTTTTCATTTTTCGTCAACCTCAAAGCAATAAAAGCTAATGTCTCCATGACACTGAATTACATCTAAATATTTTTTTCTGGTAGATTCTGTAAGCCCCAGCCCGCAAGCTTACCAGCTCATCGCCTTTAACATACCCAAGGGAAGGCTTAGGTTGTCCCTTCATATGAAAGGGAAAACATAGATTCCGAGAGCAGAAACTGGAAAAGGGGAATACAAAAAATCACAGCACGAAAAATTTGTCTCAATTTGCCGGAAATTGTGGTTGCAAGCCATTTCGACAATGTGGCGTTCCGCGAAAATCATTTTCTGTCAGTTTATTCAGCGTGGCTTTTGATGTTTATTGCTTTAACAATGGCCAGCACTTGAATGTGGCAAACCCAGGAGATCTGGCTGTGCTGTAGATGGTCCAAATGCAAATTTTACGTAACATTCACTTTAAAATCAGGAGGTCTGAGATTTAAATGAAGCTACGCACATATGTAAAAACTGAGTTTAAATTTAATTTAATTTTTTAATTTAAATTTAATTAAATCAAAATTTACTGAAATTGTTAAAGTATTATTTAGAAGCTACTAAACATTTAAATGGACTGGACAAAATCTGCAATTCCGCTATCATATCTATAAATTCTTTCAGTCAAACACATAGTTTTTAGGATGCGACAGTTCTGTTAAAATTTATATTTTTGTGCACACTTTATACATACTGCTTTTTTTATATATGTAATTCACTAAATCGACAATAATCTCAATTGACTCCCCTGAACACCCCCAGGAATAAGCTTCATTATTTACACCCCTGTGAAATTTTGAATGGGTTCACCAAAGGGTTAATGAAGCAGCAGCATAGCGTCAATTAAGTCGCGCAATAGGCTCCACTTAAAAAATCAATGGACAAAACATACGAGCTGCCAAAACGGAGTCCTTACATATGCATGAGGCAGCCTGGCGGCGTTTTGGGCACAAAATACAAGTGATTAACTCATAAATAAAATCCGTGAAACTTTGCGCCCTGCTTTCGGATTACCCTGTTAAAATGTCCTGTTAAGAGCTGTTAAAAGAGCAGAAAAATTTTGACAGACGGCTCCATGCACAGGTACTAAGTTTAACATCCGGAACCCGATGGGAATCATAATTAGACGCTTTTTCGCGGGATGAGCAGCAAAAAACGGTATTCGTTTGGCAACACGGCCCAACTAAATATACAATTAAGGGCGCTCCTCAACGAAAAAGGGTAGCGTGCAAAGGGCGACAAATAAGGTCCATATGTAGCTAAGCCCAATGGGTAGTGTCCAGGGCGTTTTACATGGGCCGACCCCGAGTGGAGTGGCTTTTCCATGTCCCATCGTAGGTGTTTTTTCCTTTCAAACTTGCTGAAGAGAGCTTGGCGGAGGATCTGCTTATTTATTCGCTGGGCTCCTACAAGGATAGGACCCCCGCTCTGTGACCTCAGAGGCATTTTGTTTAATTTTTTTCTGCGCGGCCCTTCAGGAGCCGCTTCCTGTTGGGTGTAAATCTGAGGAGCGGTGGTACTAAGCAGCCCAAATGAGTGTGATTCGCATTTATCTCACGTTCCTTTTGTCTGTGATTTATGGCAGTTACAGTTGGACTTCTTTGGTACTGGATACTGCTCATTATGATTGCTATTCCCCGAGAAAGCCGGGAAAGGTACTTTTTTGCCAAAACTGTGGCAGATAGCAGGTGCGCTGGGAAATCTTCGTGGGATAACGAAACTTTTGCTCCTAATATTCCTAAGTTCATTCGCTGCCTTATTGAGATTAGGAAAAACTGGAGGAAATAAAAAATTCATAGTACGACTGATTTATGTGTTTTACTCACTATGCTCGCTGTGCATCAAGCAATTTACTATCAACATTTTGAATGTCCATTGGGTTGACGTTGATGTATGGTTTTATAATCAAAATTTTAACCGAGAACTTAGATAAGGTGACCAAATAATTATTTTGTATAACTTGAAATTCAAAAACAAGAAGTGTGTGCTCTTTTTCTCCTTTCCTTTACTTGTACTTTGTTTTCAGGGTATTTTTGCTTCTTTGAATACTTTGATCATGTGAACCATTTTCGATTTAATAAATGATTGCACGATGTGCTCACTATCTCAGAAAACAAAAATTCCCTTACACTTTTGCTAGAAATACTTGATGGCTAAAGTCTTGGGAGATATTTCATTTTTCAAAAAGCATCCTTGAAATCCGCAACCAATGCCCAATAGCTCTGAAACCGCTGAATGATACCCAACTTCTTTAAGGATTTTCTAGAAATGTTCTCACTTCGCCTTTGAGGGCTTGGCGTACGTGCGAGTAATACGAAAGAAAGATTTGTAATTCTTTTTCCACGTTGTACACCTTTTAATATATCACACGTTTAAGTGTATTTCGATCCTCGTAAAGCAACAACATGGAGTCACATCGGGGGGCGCAAGGCCTAGGCCACACACCCTTGTAAAGGGAAAACTGTAAAAATATACAGAGACAGACGTGCCATCCTGTGAAATGAAGTAATAAAGTATATCTCCTGTCAATATAATCTTTTATTGCTTAAGGATAACCAAAAGTCACAACATAACAGAAAATCCCTTAATATTTCTGTTAGAGAACGTGACTCTACTGCTAAACTGCTTGCTTGACTTTGGTAGAAATAAACGTAAAAATCCTCGAGAAAAATCTCACGAGATCCCCCGTCGAATGAAATTCTGGATGAAATCTCAATAGATTGATACAAGGTTCTACTTTCTCAATACGAGGGAGTTTTAACTGGATACGTTTAATCTGATTCAAAGAAAGGTGGCACATTACATTAAGAATTAAGTTTTCGAAATTCTACGGTTTATAGCGCTACAAACCGACGCGACGTCAGGTGGTTTATTACGAAACGCATGAAACCGCCTTGGTGTCTAAGTGGAAAACTTAAAAGAGCTTAAGTACAAACGAGCAATGTAAGCTTCAAGATTGCAATCGAGAGAATTAGTGTTATTGGGGTAATTGTTCCTTTATGATTTTCGTGTTGAAAATGAAAATTCAGTATAAATATCATTCAATATTCAACTAACAAAAAAGTTTGTTTTCCGAAGTCAAGGAAATAATTGAGGTCAATTCATGATTAACGTTTCCTGCAATGCAATCGTATTAAATCGACTTTATAGCTTCTTAAAGGGCTTTTCTCTGACGTTTTTCAAATGTTATTCAGCTTCAAGCAAATGATTCAAGAAAGGGGTAGTGTCTGTCAGCTCGAGAAATTTGAAATGATCGTAAATGAAAAATGTAATAACATTTTCGTTTCCGTAAAATAAAAGTCGCTTATCGAAAAAATAATAATATAATAAATAAATAAATAGTTTTTCTTAAAAATGTAAGAATGAGCTCTTAATTATTGATTTTCGAGAATTTGCGATTAATTATAATGTAACAGCTTCCAGCTTCCATGTGTGTTAGCAAAAAGTGTGCTAAAGTCCTACGGAGGAAACTAATTGATGTTATTAACTTGTTTTTCCGACAACGCGAGCAATACCCGGCTTCCTTGGCGCACGTAATTTTAATTTCAGCTGCAAATAATCACTTCCAGCTTTGTTGCATACTCAACCACATAAGCAGCCGCAGTAGATCAGCTCCGCCGAAGTATGCTGGCCGGGTCGGAGAAGCGTCTCCCGAGCAGGAACAATCTAAGATTTCCGATGCCTGCATATTATTTGCATCCTCAACATTAAATTAAATTTTAATGTAGAGCTATATGCGATCCCATCTTCCACCCATTCAGAGGAGAAGATGCACTTATCCCCCTCGGAAGAGATTTATACCACCCTCGAGAGACCCGGGAAATTCTTGGGAATAGACCCAATATAAGGGACCGGGCCTCTTCAAAGGGGCTCTTAAACGTCAGGCCCGCATATATGCAAAGCAGGCGGGCCAGAAGATGGTTTGTCTTCTGCAACCTTGCTGCTGCAGCAAAAAGCCTCCGTTCGGTGGGGATCTGCCCGAGGTCGTTGGGCAATATAAAGAGCTGGAATAAATGGATCCCCAGCCACTGAACTCCGCACTATTCGTTCCTCCGGGGAGTGCTCTTCCATCTGTTCTTGAGTTGTGGGGCTCTGGTGCTCCGCACAGTGTAGTTCCTTTTGTTTTTCCTACCTTAATTTATTGATTTAATTAACGACACATTCTCCCGGTCCGCCAGGGTACTCGCCTTATTTCCCTTAAATAAACCATATGTGGCCCAAATTATTTATCGACGGAGCTTCTTGCGCTGTAATTTTCCAATTGAATTCGCTTCTATTGGATATGCCAATATTTGAGCGCGATTTGTTTTCACACCCCGGCGTGATGCAACCAATGAAAGCAGCTTGGGCAATGCCCATTTTGTGCTATGTTACACGATGCCATCGGACTGTGCACAATAATCTCAAAAAAGCGCTGGTAATGCACGAACGAGCACTCGAATCGGACACCGGTCAAGCGTAACAATTCGACGCGACAGTCGTTGGGTCAACGAAGACTTCTTTTTGTCGGATCTCCGCCTGTCGACTGTGTAATTGGAAATTTCGAGTTTAACGAACTCATTGCCGTTTTTTAAGGTACGTAGGTATGTTAGCAAAATTATGCTATCAACTTAAGCAATTACATGGAGAGTATTGAAGTGCAACGATGGCTTGATTTTTCTTGGTTGTTGTTGTTTTGTTTTTACGATAAAAAGAGTTGCGTCAAAGAATTAAGATCTTTTCACGGAAGCAATCCTTCCGTTCGTGATATGTATCGTTGACACTTATATGTACATTACATATATTTAAATACACGTATCAATAAGGAGAAGCTGAAGTATGATTCTTTTAAATTATACTTTCAAAATCCTTAGAGTTATAAGAAAAATTCGTTTCGATATGTGAACGTGCCTTTTTGCACTATCCACGTTGGTCACACATAAATTGCTTTTCAGTCATACGAAGGCAAAAAACGAAATAAGGAGCGAGTGGTTGTAGCAAATGGGGATATAATTAACGCCAAAAGCAGCACTTAAATAAGTGGCATTAAATGGAGCTTAAACAAATTGAATCCATCAAGCGAGCTGCCGCCCTAGACGTAGACCTAAAGAAAAGGCAACCTCGGGGTTCTCAAGAACGACGCCCGCCGCCCCTCAGCTCGGGAGGATGTGCAAAAATGTAATCCTTGTTATCTGCGGGCTGAGCGGACACACGTGTCTTTTCGCAGCCAGGACCACCTCGGAAATGGGAGTCATTACTCAAAAATGGCCACAAAGACAATAAATGATAATAAGGGCTGATGAGTGAAATAAAGCGGAAGTACAAGGGCCAGGTGCCGGGAATGTGGGCGACTTCATCGGCAGATGGATTCATTTGACATATATTTCACCTATTTGCGGCCCGAGTGGGTTGAATGCGCTCGGCGCAAAAGTACGTTATTACAGATCATATATCACATTTATTTAATCATGAAGTACAGTGTTACAGGAATGCAGGAGATTACCTCAATGATCGCCCTTTTTATGACCCCACTTCTTGTGGTGCTCGTCGCCGCCCTTCTTGCCGTACTCCTCCTTGTGGCCGTAGTGCTCCTCGTGGCCCTTCTCACCTTTGTGGCCGCTGTGCTCCTTGTGGTGGCCACCTTTCTTTTCGTGACCTTTCTTGCCGTATCCATCATGGTGATGGCCGGACTTATGATGGCCCTTCTTGTGGTGTCCACCCTTCTTGTGCTTGTGCTCCTCGTGGAAATCACCGTATTTTTCTTCCTCCCCTTCGTCATGATCCTCATCATAGAATTTTTTGTCCTTCTTGTATTCGTCTAATTTATGGATCTCGTGCTTCCCCTTGGTCGAGTGTCCTTTCTTGTAAGATCCCTCTTCTTCGAATTTGTGTCCCTTTTCGCCCTTCTCGCCCTTTTTGCTTTCGTGGAAGTACCCGCCTTCGTCATGGTGCTTCTTTTTGTGGCCGGACTCTTCGCTGTGCTCTCCCTTCTTGCCCTCCTTGTCGTGGTGTCCCTTTTCGCCCTTCTTGTGATGGTGTTCCCCTTTATACCCCTTTTCGCCCTTGTCGCCCTTTTTCGAATGCTCCTCCGAGTGGTGCTCCTCGCCGCCGCCCTTCTTCCACTCCTTCTTTTCTGACGCAGATGTTTCTAGGTCATCGTGAATGTTGCGCGCTTCTGTAGCCAAGATGACCGCGTAAAGGACGACACCCGCCAAAAACACCCAAGTTGTCTTAGACACCATAACAGAAACTCAACTCCCCTTGCGTACGGTGGTAATCCTAAGAACTGTTAAATTCGACTGGTGCCGAAAGTGAAACCACTTTCCGCATTTATAGAGCACTCACAACAGTGAAATCTACCAGTCGACGCAACACCGTTGAGTAAGAGCTGAAGCAAATTGTCTAAATTTGTTTTTCAGCTCTGGTCAACTGTTGCCAGACTTTTTCCCAACTCAGGTTGTCACCCGATAGGAACCAAATCAATCCATAACCAAATCTCTTGACCACGGTGACGCAGACTTCTGTGCAATTTTTAATTCGCTTTCGGACCCAGCCGCCGGGTGGGGTTGTCATCCACGCACAAAATCAGCCGTGCGCAACGCCTGCCGCCACGACAAATTCTCTTTAAGGTCAAGTCGGGCACATTTTGTTTAACGGCGTTTTCTTGCATAATATTCATATAAAGCTGAAAAGTTACCTTAAGGAATAACCCCCTAATGTATGCCGACGTATCGAGCCGCAGAACAAGAAGACGCCACAGCAAAGTGGCTCCTTTTAAGCCCCTGCCGTTTTGCGTTATTTATTCTGTTGGTAACTTTTCTCCTTACCATAATTAAGATACTTTTTTCAGCGGAGCTTTTACTGAAAACCTTTTTTTATAATTCGATTTTTTCACGTTTTTATTTCATCAAGCTGATTGGATGGTTTTAAGCCTGGAATGTAATGTGCCGTTGAATGATACGTTGAAATTATTAAATATAGAATGAATTATTTCTTCTCTTCTCTCTCAGTAAAGCAAAAATCTCGCCGCAGCCAAAACCGAGTACAAAGAGACTGAAACGTTCATTCTCTAAAATGTAGATGTCACTATGAAAACGTATAATATATAATAGACAATTTTGTCTGCATTTATACCTACTATAATTACTCGTCTATGAAGCAAAATGACGGAGAAAAGTATTTTCATCTAGCTACCTAAAAAATTACCTAATTTTCTGAATTTTTTTTCACGCTAGAAAATAATTATGGTACTCGGGTTTTTTACTACATATTAACTATGTATTCAAGTACAAAAGAAATTTTTTTTAAGTAACCATATAGAGTCTTTTATACGTGCTCGAACGCAAGTGGCATTTTTGTGTAAGCTGTAGCACTCATAAAAATTATCTGAAATCAAATTTTCGATTTAGTAAAAATTCCAAATGAGAATACCCCCAGAATCATTTCTAGAAACTTGTCATCACACCAATCTCCCTTTAGGAAGTATACATATAACAACCAGTTTTATATTTAGGAATGGGGATTAATTTAATTATAGCATAAAAGTAAAGCGTTAAACAAAATTAATTACTGGGAATTTTCTCTGATGCCGGACTTAAATGTCTGTTGATTCTCCAGAATAGCTTGTGCCTTCGTCTCATTTTGTTTTTAGAATCGACTTTAGCTCACGCCCAACTTACATCTATTTGTATCAGGCTGACGAAGGATACTTGTCCTACTTCCCCGGGGTGCCGATAGGATTGCAGGGTGTACAATCCAGATGAACACTGCTCAGCTTGTCGCAATTACTTACACTCTAACTCTAGAATACATATGGATGAGGGGGTGATGAGTGTTCTACATGTTCTATGACTAGACAACCAACTTCCAGATAAAGACGTAGTCACCAAAAACCCCCTCGGCCCTCAGTCCATTACCAAGTAACTCGCAGTCGTACGAGCTCTTCTATTTATTGGAACCAAAATGAATGTTCTTCATTTTTTTAGCTTCTTTCTTATAGAATACCACGGGCTTATACATATGGATAACCTCCGCATTCTGAGTCCCGCAGACTAAGGTGAATGGGCGTTGTGTGCGCTGAAATGGTTCGTCTACTGTTTCATGTTAATGCAAATGAGCGACCTTCCCTGTCTGTGAAAAATATAAAATGCGAGGAGCCTGTCATTAGGTGCAGACATTGATTTCATTATAACAGGGATGAGCGGAGGACTAAGTTCAAAATTACACATGATTATGCACATTAACATTTTATTAGCTCGCGACGCGAAAGCTTACTCTGGCCAGGCGGCTTCTAATGAGGTGTGACGTTTGCATTTTTTATGAATATGATTAAGGCCGTAAAATGACAATGGTATCCTCGGTTTCTGGAATATTGGAAAGGGAGAAGTAGCTATTTCACATTTTTTAATTTATGCTTCGCTCAAGCACTTTCGACAGAAGTATTCTTTTGTTCGACGCTTCGTATCAAAGCGAGCACCGTTCTGAATAGTGCGTGTGCTCTCTGTAAATGTATTTATATTTTTTAAATTAATTTTCGAACATGATGGATTTAGCAATTGGGACATTCACATAGATGCAAAAAACAATGGCAAAAGCAGGACAACAGCAGAACTGCCAAAAAAGCAGAACTTTAAAGACAAATTGTTTTACTCTTTCACTGTGACTATGTTTTACTGAATAGACTTTTATAATAATTTCTGTTGAATAGTAAAATAAAATATATTGCAAGGACATGAACGCGAATTAAGACTATAACATTTCAAGAATGCAATGGAAATAGCCCGTGCTTACTTTATTTTCTTGCCCATGAAGTCATTTACCTATTGCCCAAAAAACCAGCGTCCTCATTTAAGTCCCGAAAAGAACACTTAAGCATTATTTTCCACTTTCAAAGGATTTTATGTCGGAGGTAGGTGTAGTTACATGCCCACAGTAGCGAATATAATTTACAGCATTGCTTTCTTCCGCTGTGGGTCAACCGCAATATTTCCATTGTGCAATGCATTTCCATAATTCGAAAATATGCAGCACTTTGGAGACATTTTAAATTCTGCTGGTGACATTTTTCATGGGCTCTTGAATTTGAATGGGGCCCCAGAAAATGTATGGCTCAACGTTGTTGCACATTAGTGGCCGCATTAGTGGTTGTTGGGACGTAAACGTTTTTTTCCTGCATTTTCTCGCAAAAAAATATTTTGTGAATCAATTCGGATGGATTTCAAAATGAAAATTCATTTAGATACAATGAATTTTCTTTTCATTTAGTGTACCTGATGATTTCAAGAATTTTTACCACATTCAGTGGTTTATTATTAATTGTAACCACTTATGTTTCCTAAAAATATTTGATTGAATATAAATTGACATTTATTATGATTAAATATCCAGGACGGACATTTGAAATTTAAATGACGCCTCCGATGTTCACATTTTCTTGAAAGTAGTCGGAACCCTTGCATAATTTACAAGCTGTGATCTAGACTATATTGAAAAGTTCCTTGAAAACTTAATCGACTCGAGTGGAGGTAATTAAAATTTTGAGCTTTTACTCCGCAGCCTCCTTCCCGGTTTACAGGAGAATTAACTCATCAAAAATGCGTCCCATTCAGCATGCTAAAGTTAGTTAATCAAAATTCCTTTTATTTTTACGATTATTGACAACGAGAAGCTTTTAGAATTCATTACACGCATAGTTACCCTTTGGTCGAAGTTAGTAAAGAATTTTAATTAAATGAACCAAAATATTTGCAAATTGCAACCGCCACGGATCCGACTGGGGTCAGAAGGTTATAAAATATTCCTCAAAGAGGAAGTAATGGAGCAATATAGGGGTTTGGTAAATTCAAATAAGCGTCTGTCTATATTTTTGAGTAGGGGAATTTTACTGGAGTACTTTTATTTGAATTTAACATGTTTACCACGAAATTGATATTAGTTGGGAAATTTAAAATTAAATTAGTTACGAAATTTCGAACGAATTTCTAAATGGATTATTATTATAATATATAAATGATATTTTCTGACATTTAAAGAACTATTCTTCTTGTGTGTTGTTGGTGTGTTTTTGATCTTCGTGATATTGGAAGAATTCTTAAGTCTAAACAATTTAAGGGGGTACATATCTCCAGAATTCAAAAACAAAACATATTTTGTATCATTAAATTTCATTCCAATTCATCGAATGATACTATAGAAAGCATGTCGGTCACGAAGTGGAAAACTTTATATAACATAATTCAATATTTTTTGTTTCAAGTTGAAAGACTAATTTATATAAAATCTATAACAGAACCTGATATCTCTTTTATTTCTAACAATTTATATCCAAAAAAATCCATAAAACGTGTAAACTCGCCCCGGTTGGACGTATTCTCTGAAGGTACCATCACAGTGTAAAATTTTGCAAAAATAAATTTTTTTTGTCTTATCTTAAAGTACATACAGTTATGCATGTTCTCTCAAAATGTCAAATTGAAATTCGAATTGTTACGGTCGCTACGAGCTTTCTAAGAAAAGGAATTGGAGCCAGAGGCTATATAAAGAACCCCTCCTCCGAACTTTAAACACGTTTATCTCGAAATACCCTTTTTAAAACAATCCCGCTGTAAGAGGAAAAGTTTCCAAGCTATAGGTTTGAAATTTTGACAGAATATTCTTTATTACATTCCCCATGTTCCTATGGAAGTTTTTTTATTTTTTTGAAATCTTCCTATTTTACGGAAAACTGTTGAAAAAAGGGCTAAATGTTGTACTTTTTACTCAAACTACCGCCATTTTTTCAATTTTCACAAAAAAACAAAAAACCTCCATAGGAACATAGCGGCTTACTTAAAGATTGATAATCTATTTCATTTTTTTTTCTCAAAATGAAAACTGCGGCCGCAATCGCGGGACCAATAGCTGCCCTTTTTTAAAGACACTTTTTTTCAAAAAATTAAAATAATTATAAAAAATTAATAAAAATGAAAACAAAAAATTTTTCTTTTTCCTTTTTACCTATCAGTTGAAAGTGGCTTGGAATTTTTATAAGTTTAGCAGTTGCCTGAACTTTTCAGAACTCCCAAAATAAGATATTTTCTGAAATATGTATGTGTAAGTTTTCTTCTAGTTGGCCCACACTTGCTGTTTTTTTAACAGTAAAGCTTTAATTAAAGGCTTTTGAAGATGAGATTTCTTTTAGATAAGCCACTTAAAGAGATATTCTTTGTTTTAACAAATATCTTCTCTTCAATTAACGAGTTTGAAAAGCTGAGCTTCGTTTAATCATAAATCAGCGCGATGGCAAAATCATGGCAGCGGTGCTGAAATTCCCCTTTTGGTTTTAATTCTTTGATGTTAAACTAAGATTTTCAGTAAGTCCTCGGGTATGAGCATTTCATTAAAAACTCGTCGCCTTCCTCCTTAAAGCGTTTGTGCAGTCCAAACACCCTCCACCAACCCCTTGTTGTTCCGCAACGTTCATCAGGGTTCAAATATTTGTTTCTTTGTGGCGTGCAGAACGCGGGCAATACTCATCGATGATGTTTGGCGACGTCAGATACGTGTGTACATTTGTAGTATCTCTGCTTTCTGTTTTTGACAGAACAATTACTGAAAGAGTTTTCGCAGTGTAATTGAATTTCCTACTTTGGTATATGCGCCCATCCCTAAGAACTTCTTCCCGTCGCTCGCACATAGACAAAGGATCCCCGCAGTAAAGAACCTTGACAGACAGTTCAAAATCCGTAGAGTTAAATTACCCGTGCAAAATATTGCCCAAATTATTGTTGCCGTGAAGAAGGTGGAGGCAATGCTCCTCGAAGCAGAAAGCAATAATTGGCGTATTGAAATTTTTACAACGCGCTAAAACGAACTTGGTTTATTGTTCTTGAGATTCGGAGTCAGAGGCCCGCCTCCAAATATTGATTCCCTTGTGTTGCGGGAATTTCGAAACAGTATTCTTTTAGCTGTTTAAGATTAAAAACAATTCACGGAATTTACTGAGGTCGTTTATCTTCGATTTCATTTAAGCTAATCAATAAATGAGCCGTGCCAAACTGGAAAAGGTTAAGCAGCACAGTGCGTCTAGTTTGAGGGCACTGCACAAGCTCTTCATTGAAAATTATAACACTCCCTGAAGGCCTAATCATATTCTAGAAGCCGTCAATTTTAGTCATACTTGTGGGAGTTACAAAAAGACAATAATTCCAATTTAAAAATTAATGGAGAATAAAAAAAGGCATTAAAAATCACGAAATGTTACTTATAGTTCCAGTATTATTATCATTCTAAAAAAATCTTAAACTATCGCCTTCTAATTTACATTATGTAGAAGCTTTAATCGATTTTCTGAATTCAGGAAGATAGAAGTGTTTTATAAAGGTTGCATAAAATGAATTTGCAAGGTCATTAAAGTTATAAAAGAAACATGTTTCAAAGTTTTAAGAAACAGCAGTTAATAAAACGCTTCTCGGGCTGCAAATTTTAATAATCTTAGTAAGCTCATTATTGTTGTCTAAGAAGAAATGTAATTACATTTCCAGTAAAGCACTAAAGCATAAACATTTACTAAAAAAGTGCTAACGAAGTCTTGCTGGGAAATTCCTTTTCCCTGACATTTTCTTTTCTTGCAAAGTTTTGTTAAACAACACTTTCTTTAAAGACCTCTGGCTAACAATTTCTCTAAGATTCTTGTAATTTCTACGGAAAATTTCTTTAACGACAAAACAACGTGATTACCAGTTAGAATTGAAATATCATAGTAGTTCCAAGATTTTATTCGAATAATTTTGCACATAATAAGATCTTTTGGGGTAATTTGAGTTTTTTTTTTGTTATTTTAGTTAACGGAAGTGCTGCTTTGTAGTTCAGCGGCAGCTTTGCAAGTTCTTCATCTTTTGTATTTCCAATTAGACTAGCGTTAAATTAAAAGAGCTAAAAAGAGATTGATAGAAGGGAACTAGTTCATGACGGAAGACTTGGGTATTTAGTTTAACACCTCGCCCGATTGAACCGCTAGTATTTTTATACCAACTTTGATGAAATGGTCATTATACCACCAAAAAAGCCAGTCTGGCCAACTATTTGTACCTTTTTATGCAAAGTATCTGGGAGAGGTTAATTTGGAAAATGGTAAGAATGAGCCAAGCAACGACTTGATGAAAAATTAGTCTAATAAAGGGAGGAGTCTTTCTCCGCTTAATTTTCTATTTTAGCATACTTGTCCACCCTCCTCGGGTTTCGTATTTATTAAAGAAGAATATTAATTAGCTGGAATTTTAATATTCCTCTCTGCAGTCCGACTAATTGCGGCGCAATTGCTTCGGGATCTTCCGAAAACTTTCGAGTTGCCATTTAATTATGCCAACATTTAAATGATTCTGCAGCCGTTCATTCAGCAATTCGAATGGACCTTTTTGGGTAAAATTGTAAAACTCTCAAAGGATTCGCGGTCGTTTCAAGGAAGCGGAAGAGTGTTAGAAAGAAGCTTAACGTAACCTTAGCAGTCCAAAAAGGGATTGGAATAGACTCACTTTAAAAGTGAATGTGTGGGAAAGTTTAAAAATAAAACCTCCTACTACTGAAATCAATAAATCTCGTAATTCTCTAAATTCCATTCTACCTGCCTCGATTATATTTTGACTAATATTATAAATGGGGAAAATCAAAACGATCATCACGCCTCAACCTTTTAACCAATCTGCATGTATTTAGTCGTGCACCAATAGTCAACACTAAGGAGAAGGACTTAGGATATTTTTTATCCCGATTCATACATACACAGCATCTTCGACTTCACGGTTTGGGTCCTAATTCACTAAGGGTTATCAGCGCCGAAAGTGAATAAATAATTAATGACAATAAATCGGAAATGGTAACAGAGGCTTGCCCTTTCGTCCCTTTTGTTTCTTTTACTTAAGAATTTCCGCCCGGCCGTCTCTCTTCTGCACATTATCGCGCGAACGAAAAGTCCCTTACCCATGAAAAATTTATTGGGCCGTTTCCGCGACAATTGAGCAAGGGTGCTGGCTATTAGCATCTTTCAAAGTGTATTCTTCAAGAAAAAAATCAAGTCCGGCGGTATCTTTTCGAAAGCTGATGTGCTTACCAAAATGAATTTTCTCCATTTCCTCGGAAAATTCTGATCGTTTTCTCTTTTGGAAGGCTAAGAAGCAGCTCTAGTGATTTCTTGGTGTGTAGTAGGCACCTTCTGAAGACAGTGGCAACTTGATTTAGCTGTATTCGTTCAGAATGTATTGGATGTAATTTCTCCGCAGCGGAGCAATTACAAGCTTGATAGATGCAATATTTAATGACCACCTCCGACGTAGATTGACGTAGGAAAAGGAGCGAATTTATTTAATGGAAATTGTTCGCCAAGGTTCCTTCAATGAGTTGCAGTGAATAAGATGTAATGGCAAAAGATTTCAGGCATAAAATAATAAGGTAAAACATTAAAGTTTGCTCAAACTGCTGAAGGTAAAACTTTTTCAATAAACTCTCAACCCGATTATATATTTTTTTTTGCTCTGGATAAAAATTGTTTTCATCTATAAATTAATTTCACAGGCTATCGCTGTTTTTTCTCTCCCCGTAATTTTCTTTAATATCGTAGGCTGTTGTTTCAATCAAATATTAATAAGAACATAAGTCTTCTTCAATATTTATAATTATCTGATTAATGATTTTTCGCGTCTGTGTGAATTATTTATAGGCCGATGCTCTAGAAATCAATTCGACCATTTATAAAATTAATCTTCTTTCTGGGGAGTTTTTAATTAAAAAGTCCTGCCTAGTCGTTCCCAATTACCATCATCCATAAATGGATGGGGCCGGGCAGTTTCCAGTCCTCATATTAATCCTCATAGCCTTTCACAATTTAATTTAATATTTGAAATAAATTTAATACGTGATCATGAAAATGTGATGAAAAATCAGCTTGTTTTTTCTGCTAGTGGGGTAATAATTTAAATCGATCTTCCTGAAATAAACATCGAACAGTAATAACTGATTTAAATGCACAATAGGTTCTCATAAATAAACCTTTTTGTTGAAACAAAATAAAATACATATGTACATATGTTCACAAATTCTCACATACTGGTAAAATTATAATATATATTTTCATAAATAATTACTTACCGAGTATATTATCATGTCTGCTTCTTCAATTTGAATAGATTGAAAATGATTTTATGCTAGAGAACTTTCTACGTAAAAATAACAGTCTCCTGGGCATAGTCCCCTGTCATTTATGAAGTCAAAATGTTAATTGTGAGATTAGTAGTAGTAAAGTAATGTCGTTTTTGTTATAATATTATTTTTGTAACTCCATAAAATCTGACTTTAGAGATATTGCTTCAATTAATACAAGTGTTCTATAGAATTAGGAAAATTATTTATAATTTTTTTTTATTTGTTCAGTTATTGTTTATTTTTGATTTATTCGTCCGTACAAATATTATAAAAGTAATAAATGAAAACAAAGACTTTGATTGCTTATATGTATATATTCATTGTAAATATGATTTTTCTTTCATATAAACAGTCATGATTTTTCATAGACTATAACTGACAAATTAAGAGGATAATGTGTAAGCTTTTTGTAAACAAATATTTCATTTATTAATGCCTCTCATTGTATTTCTATATTTTCTTAATATTTAACAAAAATATGCTTGGGACAGTTTTATATGGGCCAGTTTCCAATTAGTAGAGAAACACCCATATAGAGATTTGTGATGAATAACTTTTGTCATTTATACGGAGATCTGCACGTCTGAATATTTTGTCGTCCAATTTTATTAGGTCGTCCAATTTATCCTAGTGAAAGATAATTACTGCCCTGAAGTCATGTGTTTTCCATAACTAATTATAACCGTATCAATAGATTGCGTTTCGTACTGGGGCTACTGAAATGAAAATTTGCCAAATAAATAAATAGAATTGCTGAATCTGCCCGACCTACTTCACGAAAGGTTAACGCATGGCTATATGTAAATGAAATAGTGGCCACAAGCGCGAAGTTATGACGATATCATTTGACTGTAGCGTTCGACAGCTGCCGCCTGCCCCCGTGCACCCTCATTACAATGAAATACAGGATTTCCTGCAAATTGATTTAATTAAACCATCGTTAACAACATCTGAATTATGCATGTCATTTATCCCTGAATGACCTGTGTAATTAAATCAGCTGAATTATTGACTAGATCATTGAATACTGCGGCCAGGTGACCAAATCCTTAGTTTTGCTAAAAGCGCTCTCATAACAACATTTTTTGCCAAATTTGACGTTGTAATGCCACATACATAGTTACCGATAAATATAATCAATGATCTCTTTCAACGGCTATTCAAGTTTCTTTTTTACCAGTAAGTTAAGAGTCTTAAGATATAAAATGCAGATGCTAACTCAACATATTTGTTAAATATCAACAATCATATACATACATTAACAAAGGGGGACTAGAATAATTTAATTACTTTAAAAGACTTGAAACACAGCTTATTGAATGTTGTTTCGTACGAATTCCGTTTGTGTGGAATGATTGCTAATATTACAGCAATTAATTTAAATTTCAAAATTTTGGGCCGCATTACATAGTTTTTTGGGGTTCTGAATACGAAACTTTAGGAAAGTATTAAATAAATCAATGGTAGCCACCTTACCCAACAAAGGGCAATGGCCGACAAATTTGAAGGAGCTCCCTGAATGAAAATTAATGTTCAAGTGGAGTGAAATTACATTACAAGGCATGCAGAGGGGTTCATTAACTCAAAAAGATTCCAGAAAATATTAGTGAAAAGTTTACAGTGACCTAGAGGTCAGCGCCAGGGTCGGACTGTAACCACATTAAATTTGTAAATGCTTGACCCCGTCTAAATTGGACATTGATAAATGAGAAACATAATTGCCTCGTGTTACTTTCGAGATAAGTTCGCCAAGATGGTACCACTGCATCTTTCAAATATCCGAAAGAGGCGGGGGAGTGTAGGAAACTTTCATTTCGATCTCGAGTCCTGTGACTCCCGAAGACAATTCCCTGTCTTTGGTATCTTTCGTAATTACATTAGCTACCACTTGGGCTGCTCCAAACTTTCTCAGACCTTTTCCAAGTTTCCTGTTCACTCTCTACACATCTACACTTTAAAACTCACCTCTTTCAGTGCTTAGGAAAGTTTTAGGAGTTCTGGTTACAATTGGAACGAAGACTTTAGCGAGCAACGAAATAGCGGGTTAGGAAAGGGCGACTCTAGTAGGACATGCAAAGGCATGTTAAAGAGGGGAATAAATCAAATGGCAGATGCCGGTGATATCTTTTCTGCAAACTCTCTGGCGTCTTCGCAAGTGGGACCTGAGACACACACCTACAGTTTTCAGTTTTCAGTCTTCACGCTACCGCTCTGCAGTTCTTTGTGGTCAAGGGGTTCCTTTGGACAGGAAGGAGCTATTTGCCTACACCGTCCTAATCGGCCGGTGCGACTATTGAGTCTTTCCTTTACAGTCCTTGAGAGAATTAAATATACCCGAAAGTTGTGCATGAACTTAAATATTTATTCACTAGAAGGGCACGCTTTGAATATTGCAGTGCCTACCGGAAGATTCTTAAGATATGTTTTCAACGTAATTTTTTAATGAGTTGATTGTAGCTCAATTCAACTGCATTTTCATGTTACATCTTGAGTTTCTAATAAAGCTCAATCTCCCATATTTATTTATAATATATACCGCCGTAGAAAATTTTGAAAATTATCATACTCCCTTGTTTATTATTTTATAATATAGTCAGAATAATTAAGCATTTTAGTTGTAAGATTTTTACTAATATGTTTTGCGATTTATATTTATATGTTGAAATGTATTTTTCTGCTCATAAAGCCATAACACTTATTTTCAATCCCTGAAATATTTTTTAGGCCAATAAAATCAAACCATTTCCATTTCGCTTTTCTTATATGTTTATACGCACCTAAATATTAGAAAACTTTTTTGAACGCTCATCTTGGTAACCATCCCAATAATTGTAAGATTTTTTATACCTTGCGAATTCAATATTAATTCAATGATTCCAAAATCACTGGTGTGTATCGTTTCCAGGAAAAAAATCAACAATATCGCCGATCTGCTACTGACGAACGGATATTTCTGAATTTTCCATTCGATAACCATTATTTTAACGTGCAAATGCTCCGCCAGTAAGATGTTATTCAGTCGTAAATGAATAATGAATAACGAATAGAAAGAAAAATTCCCCCCGAGTTGTTTATATATTCGACACGAAGAGACTGCAAGCAATTAAGATGCTTTCAGTAAAATGGAAACCTCCATAATTACTTTGAGATAAATTTGGAAGCGAGTAAAAGTTTTGCAAATTCTGCCGTCAGACATATAGCGACAACGGCGGGAAAATTTAGTTCATGATATTATAAACGGCTTTGAGCAATTGCGACAAAAAGAGGCTGAATAAGTAATAAAGCAGTTTCATTTCTCGCCACGGTCTTACAAAGAAAGACCTCAGCTGTTGCTAAACAAATTCAATTTGATCCTGGCTGTAAGAAATTCTCACCGCAGCCTTATATAGATTTTCTGGTGGTCTATTTTAAACTGGAAGAAGATTATAATTTATTATCCTTGCTGTCTTCTGGATGGAAACATCGCCACAGACAAAGGTACAGATCTGAACCCGGGTAAGGCCGTCTGGCCTCGGGAAAATTAATAGTACTGCAGAGGGACGGAAAGTTGCGATTTACAAAGGCGTTAAGTGCTATTTTGTGGAAATGTTTCACTTGTCATTTATGTTAAAAATTATTTTTAATTTTGAAAAGGGGAATTTATGAGATAAGATATAAGAACAATTTTGACCGAACTGTTGGCCACACTGGCCTTTTAAACTGGAAGGACATGCAGCGTTTTCCCTCTTTTTACAAATTTCCATAGAATGCACTCCACAAAATTATCATTTTTTGGTTCAACACAGGTAAAAGCTTAACAAATATTCATTTTATTAAATCCAGTAGGGAGAGATAATTGGAAATTGATGAGATGTTCCGTAATACTGATTAAAAATTCCATGTTGAGTACTCCCAATTTTATCGGTGATAATGGATTAAGGAAAAAGGACCAGCCACATTAATTAGATCTCGTAAAAGTTAGCATATTCTGTTCTGTTGTTGGAAATATGCAATTACTTGCTCAATTTTGGTTATAATTTTATATTTAACGAAATAATCACTTCAAATTGACTCGCAATTAAACATTAATTTTTTTTTCAGTTTCATGGTAAATTATTTATAATAAAAATCTGCTTATACTTATCAAAAGTAATTAATTTTATTTATTTAGTTTACTGAATTCTGATTGGACCATTGTGGTCGAAAATCTTTTGGAATGTATTATACAAGAATTAATGTTGGATTTTATTGGATGTGAACCTTAAAAAAGTATCAAATTTAACGAAAATAGGTCTGACCTGACCGCACTATCCCTATTCTGTTTAAATACGTATCCTGAATATTTGCTTAGTAAGATAAATTCAGTCAGGAGTTTACTCATCGTAAGTGGTGCAAGTCTGTGAGTGCTGCAATTAACTAACATGCTAATTTAGCAAAATACAGGGGGATATTGTAATGAAACCTTTTCAATCCACTTACGGCCACCTATAGGTCAAACGTTCTCAAGAGGATTTAGAATATTTCATCCCTCAGTTCGACGGGGTGCAATGATTATCCCCCTCCCCGCCCCATGCACATACATACATACACAGTTAGAATTATTGCTGGGTGCTGCAGCTTGTTCAGTATCCATATCCATTTAAATTCATATCGCATAATGCTCTGCACGGAAAAGTTTCCTGAATTATCTTTCATGTAGCATGTTCTTCAAGTACGTTCAAATTTTAGTTGAAGTGCTTAAAAGGCTCTTTACGAGATCAGATATGAATTTCACTAACTTACACTTTGCACATCGTGGATCTCTGAGTAAACCACTAATTTCTGGAGAGCTAAATGATGTTAAATTCCGACATTTAAGAATTGAAAGCTGTGGAATTATGCTGAAAGCGGTGCGTTTTCAAGGCTTTCAGTCACTTAAAACTACACTGAATAAACGTTAAAGTTAACTGGTAGGCCCGCGTTGCTAATTTACATAAATGTTTTATTAATACTTTGGCCTTAAACTAGGAAAAGGTTAAAACATCACTTTTTTGAGCAAGACTTTAGTAAAAACCTTTAAATTTCGGAACGAAATATATTGATAATTGATAAAAGATATTAAATAAGAACATTTTACTTAATTACTAGGAGGAATATCCCGTAAAATTGGGCTTAAAATAAAAGAAAAACAAAATGCGATTTCGTTATAATTGACTAATTCCATTATTTAAAAGTTTTGAATTGACTTTAAAAAAAAGTCTGTAACTCTTTACTTTTAAAAAATACTAGTAGTTAAAGAAATTAAATGATGCAATAAGTTTTGTAACGGTTAGAAACAATATAATTGTTGTTAACCATGAGTTTGAGGAATTGAGTTTTATGTTGCTGGACCGACACTACTTCCATGTGCAGCTAAAAAAATGAAACTGCAGGATGACGCAAGATTTTATTTCATTAATAAAATAAAATTTCGCATTCTGAGGTATTTCACTGGAAGTAAATCCATCGATTTCTGCCTCAATTTCCATTAAGCCAATGAGTTAATGAATCCCTAGCCAGGGGTAAACGCAATCCGCTGAAAACCCATCCAGCAATAAATCTACATGAGTCCCTAATTGAACGAAATTCCCATGAGAACGGCACTTAGTTACTGTGTCATAAATTTTTAAAAGTCTCTGCCTACCATACAACACTTGAGTAGTCAATCAATAAGAGATAAATCTCCACACAACAATAAACTCGGTGATCAGCTAAAAAACACGCCAATATATCGGGCGGACAAGATAAAAATGAATGAAACACTGGATTTTGACCAATATGCAAATACTTTGCCCGTTGTAAAATCCATGTCCAGCCAGCGAGCGGCCGGCCGGTTCAACTGACGTTTGGACAATGGGACATAGGCAATAATGAAAAATTCAAATATTTATGGATAGGAATAAAACGGACCATTTCTGTGCCATAAAAATTATTCATTTTGACCAACGAACTTTTTTTATTTACGCCATTTAAGCGGCACATATGTAAGCGCATGAGGCCACCAACCGGCGACTTCTCGGGCATTGGTGCCGCAATTGATTTACAGTGCCGCTCGTTCGTATGTTCGTCCAGATTATAAAAGATATATGATGTCGCTATTTTTAGAGCACTTTCAGTATGGGTGCTGCGTGTAAAAATAGATTTTGCCAATTATAATTGATTCCTGAAATACAATTAAAGTATTTCATTTCTGTCGTAACAAAATGTTAGCAGTGATGATTGCAGCGTTAAAATAAAGTAACAATTAGTATGAAATTTAAAATCATCGGGAAAGTTGATGAATTTCGGCGTTATATCTTTATACATATACAAGGATTCAATTGATTCGATCAGGTTTATTGCAATCTACAAGTCCTTAATGCCAATAATCTTAATAAGTTACTATTGAAACGTCTGTTTTCTAAAGTGCCTATTATTCAAAAAATTAATTATTTAATGTGGTATTTGCAATATTTTTTATGTTTTATCAGAAATGTCAGATTTTAAATTTGCCGACACAAACAAAATCTATACCTGCAGACGGGCATTACCTCAGACATTTCCTTTAAATTTATTATGTGGATTTGTGTAGTCAAGGCACTTAATTGGTTAAATCATTCTTCAAAATTTGAAGAAATTCCCCAAACGGTTTGACCGTCCAGAGCGGAGATTCCTAAGAAGTCCTGAATATTGCAGTGCAGTTTCAGAAAATTAATCAAAGAGGGACTGACAGCGGAAATCCCAATCAACGCGTAATTAATAAATCCGGCAAAATAATTTACCTGAAACAAGGGAATCGATAAAATGATACGCACACCACCGAACCCATGAAATTCTGGGCTTGCTTAATTCCGTTAATCAGTTGAACAACTCAACTTTACTTAATTCGAGCCACATGCCATTACAGTCATTAATTACATTTGGCATATTAGTAATTATTTGATAGGCTACAGTGTAATTAAAGTCGGAGCATTTGACCTGGGCGGGCCAACACCCATTTCGGGCGATCCGTGCAAATACACGTCGCAGCCAAGGGAGCCCCGGACACCACGGCACGAGCACGGCCGGGGCGTGTTGGTGCTCCGTGGCGCGTTATGGGGTCAGGTGCTTGTGCGGCAGCCTTTACACAGTCATCTTGCGACCACCTGGCCGAAGCTGCTCGTGGCAGTGGACGGAACTAGCCGGCTCTATCTGCTGGCGGGGCTAATGGTGCGTTCGCACGGAAGGTGAAATTTAGTAGGGCGATAAGCGCACAGCACGGCCGCGGTCGAGCAAGATCGCGGCGATAAATGAGCGGCCGGGACTAATGCGAGCGGCTCTTCGCAGTAGCAGTAACAAGATTCGTCACTGGCGGGGGAGGGCAATTAGTTTGGCTCATCTGCGACAAACGACAGTGGCAGACTGCAGATGCTTGTCGCTCGTAACGAAATTAAAATTTAAATTGCGACCTTCGTGCATTCTACACGTAATCAAGCATTTCACTCCTGTTTACACATTTCGTGTACCTAAGTCTGCAAATGCTGGAACTAGTCTGTAGCCAAAGTGCACAGCTCGGAAAGATTACCCTTCACCGAGGAGACGGAGAGCCTGGAAGGAATCTCAATTATTCATTTTATACCTAGTGGATTGGAAGAAAATCTTAGTTCAAATAAGGCATCTGCTGGTGCATGATATCAGGATCCCACCTAACTACATTAATTAGATGAGCAAACTTCGGCTCTGTGTTTGGCGTGGCTGCTCGCTCGATTGACATAAATCACTTTCCGCGGCTTTATCTTTCCTTACTCCTTATCTATCCACCCTAATCTTGCCGTCGGGGCCGGCTGGAAAGGGGTAATTCTAGGCGCAGCTCTCCCCGGTGCATGATTAATGACCCTGCCGCAAAAGTGTTGACAGCACTGGGAAGAAGATGTGGAAAATAGCTGGCATTGTTTGAGTCGTTTAATTAAATTTGGATATCTTGATACCTGTCAATCGGTCCGGGTCTGTTCAGGCACGAATTCGCTACAAAATTTCCTATGAAATATGTAAAGCCTTCCGGCAATTGACAACCGGGTAAAAGCCTAATTAAGATCTTAAGCACACGCGATGAGTTTATAATGAGACTTGTTTACAATTTTCTCGATAATAGCGAGAGCACACTCTGCAGACTTTTTGGCATAATCCGCCTGATCTCAATCTAATCTTGTAACGGTAAGAAACACCGTTACTATGCCTGGCTGAGCTAGCCGTATATCTACGACACTCGCAGAGTGAGGCATTTAAAAGCTCGCCAAGCTGCAACAGAAAACAGAAGACCAGGACCAGCTATTTTAACCGACTAGAGCTCAGGGTATGGGGGGGATTCTTTCCTGGCTGCTTTCTGCCACGGGATGCTGGTTATATTTGTTAACAAAGAAGGAAAAAAAAATAATAATAGGAAATCGGGGAAAAGAAAAAGAAAACAACAAAAAAAAACCGACCTACTCATACTACTTTAAACTCTCACTGCAACCGCACCAAGGACTGAGTCCTGTATCACCCGACTCAACCGAATCACCATCGCCGCCACTACCACAGCCAAACAAGCTGCTTAACGCTCACGCATCGCGTTGTACATATACATGGCACAAGAGAAAAGAAACTCAATTATGTAGAAGCAACAAAATTAACTATATTACTGCATAATGATTCAAGTTAATAATTCATTGTATTAAAAAAAAAAAAAAATTGATATTACAACTAATTTTAAGCGGTAATGTGTATAAGGGTAAGTCTTGTTCAATTTACATACTAATATACTGTTATACAGGTAAGTACAATTCAATCAAGATTCTAATGCAAGGAAAAAAAAAAAAAAAAAAAAAAAATTAACCGTCTAAATACAACAGGGTAAAGAAAGCAAATTGACTACAAAAAAAAATAAGCAAAGAAAAATTTTTGTTTCTCTTTCTTTTCTCTTTTTTTTTTTTTCTATAACTTAGTAGTATTACTTCATCTTACAATTTATAATATTATTATATTTTTTTTTTTTTTCAGATAAGCAGAGCAGGGCCAACAGGAAACTTAATCAGTAAATCTAAACCAAACCAAAAAGAAAAGAGAAGAAAAAAAAAGTTTTTGCACTTACCGACGATCCTCCAGGTGGAAGCTTCAACCCGACGATCGCTGTAGGCTGAAAATTGTTAAAAATTCCTTTTTTTTTTTCACTATTCACAAAAAAATTTCGGGATGACCCTGAACCGGCCAACTACTCAGTACCGATAATAGATTTAAAAAAAAAAAAAGAAAAAAAAAACAAAACTTTTTAGGCAAAAGAATCTAAGCACAAAAAAAAAAAAAAAAAATTTTTGAAATTAAGTCTGAAAACTAATTAAATAACCAAATTTTGCAATAAATATAAAAAAAAATTAATTCAGCAAAGAAAGATAAAAATTAAGCAAACCAAGCAATGAAGAGAAAAAAAAAAAAATTTAAATCTATTGAAACTAGCACTAAAGAAAATCACTAACTATGCCTATAAGCACCAAAAAAACTCAAAAAAAAAACAGCAAAAACCAAGCGTGATCGGGTTGTCGTGTTGGACCTTCCCGCTAGCCGTGGGGTACCGATGCCTCCTGTAGGTGTGGGTGACAAGAAAAAAAAAAATTTTTTTTTTCTTTTTTTTCTTTTCTTTCTCTTTCTCCCCTTCTCCTCCTGCTTCCTTCCTCGTCCTGTTCCCGACAAATTCCCTGCTGTCCCGTTGTTTTCCACTGGCTCCTTCTTCCTGCCCTCCTCTAGCGGCCTCCAGGGAAAAATTATTTAAGGGAAAACCGGGAGCTTCCTTTCCCAATCTCTTTTTTTTTTTTTTTCTTTTTTTTTTTTTTTAAAGCTCGGGGAAGGGAACGAAATAAAAAGAAAATCCCAGGCTCGGGACCTATGCGGAAAAATTAAATTTTTTCTCTGTCGATATTTTTTTCTTTTAGGGATATAAAAAAAATTTTACCTTGCCGAGAGGGAGGAAATAGCGGTATCAGGTAAATTCCTTTTTAGTTGGTGCACTTCAGCACTATTAATTGATCTTATTCCTTTTATATATTCCAGGTGGAATCACCGAATCACCTCACTCCGGAGGGAACCAAAATTATAAATTATTATTGAAATAATAAAGCTTAAACGTTCCACTTAAATAGTTTTAAATTAAAACTCTTTTCACTGCACTGACTTTTAATGACTTGGTCCGTCCAGCTGGACGATCGCAGGCGAAAAGATCGATCGATCGTCAACCTCACAGCTTCTCTCTCAGCCGCTAGCGGATGTGTGCTGCATGCCGCTATCTAGACAACAACAACAACCGAGGATCGCAGGCGATCGATCCTCCCGCGCAGCGATGGCTCAGCCGGCCGGGCCGAGTCCAAGCACGTTGCGTGCGGAGCTTACGGTTTCTAAGCGCGCGCATCCTCCGCCGGTAACAGCGGCGGCGTATGGACTTGATGGTTCTGCCGTGCAGAAAAGTCATTGCCGTCGGCTAAAATTTTTCTTTTTCGGGGAGAGAAAATTGTCTTCCTTTTCCTTTCGGTGCGCAACCGTTACAACACAGCCTGAGTTTACTCCCTCGGAGTTAACTCATGCTGAAGACCATAATACGGGTTGGATCCGATTTAATAAAAAAAAAAACAGGTAGGTAGCCCAACGTGGGGACGACTCACACCCTGAGATTAAGGGTCTCAGGCTCTACCGACTGAGCTAGCCGGGCAGTGCAACCAAAAAGAAAAATGAAAGAAAGCAAACACAATAGAATGGAAAGTGTCACTGCTACTGTGCAGTGTTCATATGTAATTGGGCTGTGCACGTAACAACTCACCTCGGCGTCCACCAGTGCACAAGTGGAGTTGCACCACGACAGCGCTGCCCGCATCACCGACCCCATGGCAGAAAGGTGTTGTCGGACCTAGGGCCGGCGATGGAGGTGAGAACACGAAACTTAGCCTTACAGGCTAAGGCAAACTATCGAAAAAAAAGGAAACCCCCTTGCTGGTCCCTGTCGTTGACAACTTCAACACTAGCCTACGTCTGATGCGCAAGGTCACCAGGTAATACATGAAATTCTACTATCGTCTCTCCGAAAGTACTGGAATCCCCGTGAAGCGGTTTACCAGGTGGGATGAAAAGTTGGGGGTTGGGAAAAAAAAAAAAAACAATCTACTACCAAAGAGGTATGTCAACCGCGTGGCGCTGCTTGCCCTAAGCGGTGTCCACGACAACCTAATGATACCCAGATAAGCTGGTAGGATGCCTTTTTAGGGCCACCAATTTCGTTTTAGCCTAACAATACGTGAAAAAGATGTTACGATGGCAGACACAAGTGAGCTTGAACCCAACAGGTTTAACTCCTGAGGTCGTTTGCGTGGAATACCCCTAAAAATTTTCCGTCAAGATCCTCGATTCCATAATTAACAGTACCGATCTTACTCCTCACTCTAGCCTTACTGTATTTATCCGCAAGTTTAGCGGAGAACTGTTTTGAGGCACTGCTGAGCACATGGTTTCGAACAAAGACAATCTGGCCTACGTTATAATGTTTTTCTCTGGCTCGAAGATTGTATGTTTTGGTGTTCTTTTCATGAGCCTCGCGGATAAATTGTTTAACGCGCGCGTGAATTAAAGGTAATTTAAAGTTAGATGGTAAAGTCTCCACCTCTCCTTCCGCTAACGCGCCAACCTTCCGGAGAAGATCATATGTTCCGCCATGTAAAATCATGTGGTAACCGAACAAGGTATGGTAAGGAGTATTACGTATAGACTCGTGAAAAGAATTCCTCAGTGCGCACGCTACGTCACTTAACTGCTCGTCCCATTTACGGTGATCAGAGCGCACATAAGTACGGATCGCAGCAACAATGGACCGATTAACCCTTTCGGACGCGTTCGACTGAGGGGAATACACAGCGGTACGTATGTGTGTAATGCCATAACGCTGCATTAGAGACTTAAATTCTTTAGAAATGAATTGAGGACCGTTGTCGGTAAGAATCGTCTCGGGAACGCCGTACTGATGAAAAACTAATTCTTCCAGAAATGAGAGAAGACTTGAAGTTTTCGCGCTCGGAAAAGCTTTTATTAGCGGAAACTTCGAAAATTGATCTACCACAACTAAAATAACTGTATTTCCCTTCCGAGATCTTGGAAGTGGACCAATGTAATCAATGTATAGGCGCTGCCATGGCCTGACTACTTCAAAGTGTCTTCCCATTAGAGCCTGCTGAATCGAGTTTGGTGCTTTGGTTTGTTTGCAGATATCGCAACCTAGGATGAATTCTCGAACTTGTGGTCGCATTCGTGGCCAAAAGAAATAACGGCGCAACCGTTCTAGGGTTTTCCGCAAACCACCATGAGCAGCCGTTGCAGATTCGTGCTCCCGTTGAATAATTTCAGCAGTCATGGGTGAGGGTATCCATAATTTCCAAGCCGGGACGTCCGATAGGTCGGATGTTACATGTGGCTCAATACGAATGAAGATATGTGGACCTACCACTTTCATGTTAGGGTACTTAGCAGGGTTCTTCACGAGAGTCTCTTTCCATTGAAGGTAAGTGGGATCAAGGAAATCTTTGGAATTCAGGTCTACTGTATAATCGAACTTGCTCACCTCGCTAATAGTGTCTTCCGGGCATTCTTCAAACGCTCGGGAGAGAGCATCCGGAACAATGTTCGAAGACCCCTTCACATGTTCTATTTTGAAAGAAAAGGGTTGTAGTTTTAGGCTCCATCGGGCCAATCTTCCTGTCAGGTCTTTTTGCGACATCAGCCATTTGAGGCTTTGATGGTCTGTCAAAATAACGAATTCGTAACCCTCGATATAGGCTCGAAACTTTTTGACACTTAAAACGGCTGCCAGGCACTCAAGCTCCGTGATGGAATAATTTTTCTGAGCTGCATTAAGCTTCTGAGACATGAATGCAATGGGTGTTTCATCCCCCTCTGACGTCATTTGATAAAGTACACTCCCTACTCCTTGCTTACTCGCATCGCATCGAATATAGAACGGCTTTGAGTAGTCCGGATTTGAAAGTAGGGGTGCTGAGGATATGCGAGATTTCAGCTCCACAAACGCATTTTCAGCCTCTGGGGTCCATGTGAACTTGGAACCCTTTTTCAAAAGGTCAGTAATTGGCGCGGTAACAGCAGAGAAATTTGGAATAAAGCGTCTGTACCAGCCGGCCATGCCCAAGAGTCTTCTGGTTTGTCGCACGGTAGTCGGAGTAGGAAAGTTGACTATGGCTGAGACTTTGTCAGGGTCTGTTCGAAGCCCTCCCTCACCAACAATGTACCCAAGGTACTTAATTCGCTTGAGGGCGAACTTGCTTTTTTCCACGTTGATAGTTAGATTAGCCTTTTTCAACAAAGCAGCTACTACGCGCAAGAGTTCTAGGTGTTCTTTGAAATCGACGGACGTGATCAACAAATCGTCTAAATAAACGAATACTCGATCATGAAGCTGATGCGGAATGACCTTGTCCATAAGCCTGCACATCGTTTGTGGTGCATTGCAAAGCCCAAAGGGCATAACTTTAAATTGATAAAGGGGTCGTCCGGGTACGGTAAAAGCTGTTTTCTCTTTAGCCTCCTCCGACAAGGGAATTTGCCAGAAGGCGTCTTTGAGGTCTAGACTACTAATGAATCTCGTTTCACTCAACCGTCCTAACAGACCATCAATTAGAGGGAGAGGATAAGCATCCTTTTTCGTGACTGCATTCAGTCGTCGCGAGTCCAAGCACAAACGCGCTTTGCCGTTGGACTTCTTGACGAGGACTACCGGCGAACTCCATGCGCTCTGGCTTTCCTCGATGACGTCCATCTGAATCATTCGATCCAGTTCATCATAGAGAAGTTTACGAACTGCCGGCGAAACTGGAAAGTGCCGTTGTTTAATCGGGTTATTTTGACCCACATCAATATGGTGTTGCAACAGGGAGGTACGACCTAGCCCATTTTTATTGAAAGAAGGAAAGAGAGTTTTAACTTCGTCTAATTGGGTTTTCTGATCTTCGGACAACTCGTGAAGAGCGTCATCCAGGACAGAGGGTGAGATTAATGAGCTTACTATTTGGGGAACGATGCCAAAAGCTTTCCAGAAATCGATTCCCAGATAGAGTTCTTGTTGTAAGGTCGGAACAACATGAAGCCTTATCGTCTTCGTGGTCTCCTCGTATTGTACGGGAACATCGACATAGCCGAGGATCGAATTTTTAGCACCGTCAGCGGTACGAATGTGAGATTGAACTGGCCTGAGAATAATACCGGTTTCTTCGATTAATTGTAAAGAATTGGCTCCCAGCACGCTTACCGAAGCTCCGCTGTCTAACAGCCCTTTCAGCTGTCTACCAGCGATGCTAACGTTAACATGCGGTCTCTGATCATGCGACTCATAAATTATACTGGATAAGCGAGACTTCCGAAGTAGTCTACGCCACAGAAAATATTGCTGTGTACGAAGGTAACGTCTGCTCATCGGCCTGCGACCGGTAAGCGAAGTACAAGCTGAACTATTGGTATTGATGAAGGTTTTAGCCGAGGAAACGGGTTTAGAGTTTGACGCATCCGGGAAAGGGTAATTCTGCGGTGAAGCAGGAATTAACGATGAAGACTTGGTTCGGTATTGGTCGCGGATTCCTCCGTCAAAATACTGGGGCGAGATTGACTTGGGACCGAACGTGGGATCCCCAACGTTGCCGCGCTCGGTCGTGGCTGGTTTCCCGTCACACCGAGACAGGTGGGACAGTTCGGCTTTAATGAACCTGCTCTACCACAACCGTAGCAGAAGATTCCCAAGTGGCCCTTACTACAATCTTGATAACGGTGCCCGATATCACGACAGTTCCAACAAACGAGATACTGGCTGTTATTTTTGTCAAGTTTACGGTCCATGACACAGACCTCCAGCGACTGATTAGAGTCGAGGGTTGAATCTGTTGTGGGGTCACCTGACTCAATAGCATGAACAACAGGGTGACCTTTCGGACGTGGAGTGCTGTTTAACTGCCTTGGATCATGGCCCGATAAGCTCCACAGCTTCTCCAATCTCTGACAAGCTAGACGCAATTCTTCGGTAGTCTGAAAAGTCGTCATGAGCGTGGCACTCTGTAAGGCGGGGTCCATATTCTCCCGGATTATTTCCATGAGTTCTTTTTCCAGGAAGGGACGACTAAGGCGGCCATTGAGACGTTCAACCTCCAATAAGAAATCGTTGAAGGATTCCTTAGGAGCCTGCTTACGCGACTCAATCGCTCGACGAACTTCTCTTTCTGATACATAGCTGCCAAATCTACCCAATAAGGCGGCTTTAAACTGCACCCAGGTGGAACTAGGGTTTTTCCGACGGTATACCCAATACCAAGATTCTGCGACCCCAGTTAGAAAATTGGGAATCACATTAAGCAAACGTTCGTTAGGAAAGAAATCATTAGCGGCCAAGGTTTCCAACCGGAATACAAAATCAGTGACATCAGCGCGCTCACCAGAGCCGCTGAATGAGATAGGCCACTTTGGAATTTTAGGCTGCCATTTATAGGTTTCAAAGGGAGTTGACTGTGCCGGTGAGTGAAACTCAGTGTTAGACGTACTAGAGGTAGCCGGTCTAGGCTGAGGAGAAGTTAAAGGACGTTGGTTAGTCCCGAAAACAGAAGCAAGTTCGGGATCAGCTTGGGGCTGCGCTGGCAAGGTGATTTTAAGAAATTTCGCAATCGCTTCCTCAAGTTTCCTAAGCTCCTCTTCGGCCTGTTCAGTGTATGTAGGCGAGGATAGAATCAATCTTTGCAACCGACCAGAATAATGATAGAGCTCCGCTTTGGTCTTTTGATATTGTTCGAACGTCACGTCAGCAGTTAACGCGTTAACTTGAGCGACGAGTTCTACCACCTTGCTGATGCAAGCATCCAGGTCTCTTGCCGGTTGCTTTGGGTCATGAATTTTCGTTGGTCGTTTGTTTGGGAACAGAGTCTCCAAATTAATTCTTTCTTTCAAAGTACTCATACTAGAAGGAGCCAAGGGATCGCAATCCCTGACCTTAAACTCAATGGTCCTCTCATCCTCCGACAGGAATGATGGATCCATGATTGGTAATATATAAGCGTATATTCGTTTGGTCCCAAAAAAAATAAAATAAAATAAAAATGTTTAAAAAAAGGAATGTCTCAAGAGAAGAAAAAAAAATACGAGGGAATGAGAACAAAAGAACGAAAGAAAAAGAAGGAGAGAAAAAAAAACTATATAAAAAAAATATATGATGTATATAAACCAAAAAAAAAAACTGATACAACCGAAATTAATTCGCTAGCAATATCTACCATGTAAATTTTGGCTGTTGGCAGGTTAGGCGAGGTGAATGGCGATGTAAGGCATTGGTGTGTTGGTGAGAGGAAGAGACAAAAGAAATGTTTGGGTTTCATGAACGACACTCAAGTAAACCGTACGTGCCCTAGTACATCAACCGCATCCCCGGAAATGAAGGAGAGAGCATGTAAAAGTTACTCACGTCAACTACACTCCACGTTTGCGAGATAATTACTTATTACGGTCCACTTTTGGCCTTTCAAACACGAAAAGGAATAATTGGTGCAAATGCGGTCCGATTCGTTGTTGCAGTTCTATCAAACGACTGTGAAACGAATCTAGTAATGCGATTGCTATCAAACAGCCGCGAAAGGAACTAGCCAGTACTTGAATGGGAGCGGAAAACAACAAAAAAAACAAAAGTTAATTAGAAATGTGTTAGGGAAAAATTATTACTATTAAAGAAAAAGAAAGAACAAGGAAAGGAAAGAAAAAAAAATTATTTGCAATTGCCGAATTGCCTGAGTTACCGATTGACATTTGGGCGCCATTTTTGTAACGGTAAGAAACACCGTTACTATGCCTGGCTGAGCTAGCCGTATATCTACGACACTCGCAGAGTGAGGCATTTAAAAGCTCGCCAAGCTGCAACAGAAAACAGAAGACCAGGACCAGCTATTTTAACCGACTAGAGCTCAGGGTATGGGGGGGATTCTTTCCTGGCTGCTTTCTGCCACGGGATGCTGGTTATATTTGTTAACAAAGAAGGAAAGAAAAATAATAATAGGAAATCGGGGAAAAGAAAAAGAAAACAACAAAAAAAAACCGACCTACTCATACTACTTTAAACTCTCACTGCAACCGCACCAAGGACTGAGTCCTGTATCACCCGACTCAACCGAATCACCATCGCCGCCACTACCACAGCCAAACAAGCTGCTTAACGCTCACGCATCGCGTTGTACATATACATGGCACAAGAGAAAAGAAACTCAATTATGTAGAAGCAACAAAATTAACTATATTACTGCATAATGATTCAAGTTAATAATTCATTGTATTAAAAAAAAAAAAAAATTGATATTACAACTAATTTTAAGCGGTAATGTGTATAAGGGTAAGTCTTGTTCAATTTACATACTAATATACTGTTATACAGGTAAGTACAATTCAATCAAGATTCTAATGCAAGGAAAAAAAAAAAAAAAAAAAAATTAACCGTCTAAATACAACAGGGTAAAGAAAGCAAATTGACTACAAAAAAAAATAAGCAAAGAAAAATTTTTGTTTCTCTTTCTTTTCTCTTTTTTTTTTTTTCTATAACTTAGTAGTATTACTTCATCTTACAATTTATAATATTATTATATTTTTTTTTTTTTTCAGATAAGCAGAGCAGGGCCAACAGGAAACTTAATCAGTAAATCTAAACCAAACCAAAAAGAAAAGAGAAGAAAAAAAAAGTTTTTGCACTTACCGACGATCCTCCAGGTGGAAGCTTCAACCCGACGATCGCTGTAGGCTGAAAATTGTTAAAAATTCCTTTTTTTTTTTCACTATTCACAAAAAAATTTCGGGATGACCCTGAACCGGCCAACTACTCAGTACCGATAATAGATTTAAAAAAAAAAAAAGAAAAAAAAAACAAAACTTTTTAGGCAAAAGAATCTAAGCACAAAAAAAAAAAAAAAAAATTTTTGAAATTAAGTCTGAAAACTAATTAAATAACCAAATTTTGCAATAAATATAAAAAAAAATTAATTCAGCAAAGAAAGATAAAAATTAAGCAAACCAAGCAATGAAGAGAAAAAAAAAAAAATTTAAATCTATTGAAACTAGCACTAAAGAAAATCACTAACTATGCCTATAAGCACCAAAAAAACTCAAAAAAAAAACAGCAAAAACCAAGCGTGATCGGGTTGTCGTGTTGGACCTTCCCGCTAGCCGTGGGGTACCGATGCCTCCTGTAGGTGTGGGTGACAAGAAAAAAAAAAATTTTTTTTTTCTTTTTTTTCTTTTCTTTCTCTTTCTCCCCTTCTCCTCCTGCTTCCTTCCTCGTCCTGTTCCCGACAAATTCCCTGCTGTCCCGTTGTTTTCCACTGGCTCCTTCTTCCTGCCCTCCTCTAGCGGCCTCCAGGGAAAAATTATTTAAGGGAAAACCGGGAGCTTCCTTTCCCAATCTCTTTTTTTTTTTTTTTCTTTTTTTTTTTTTTTAAAGCTCGGGGAAGGGAACGAAATAAAAAGAAAATCCCAGGCTCGGGACCTATGCGGAAAAATTAAATTTTTTCTCTGTCGATATTTTTTTCTTTTAGGGATATAAAAAAAATTTTACCTTGCCGAGAGGGAGGAAATAGCGGTATCAGGTAAATTCCTTTTTAGTTGGTGCACTTCAGCACTATTAATTGATCTTATTCCTTTTATATATTCCAGGTGGAATCACCGAATCACCTCACTCCGGAGGGAACCAAAATTATAAATTATTATTGAAATAATAAAGCTTAAACGTTCCACTTAAATAGTTTTAAATTAAAACTCTTTTCACTGCACTGACTTTTAATGACTTGGTCCGTCCAGCTGGACGATCGCAGGCGAAAAGATCGATCGATCGTCAACCTCACAGCTTCTCTCTCAGCCGCTAGCGGATGTGTGCTGCATGCCGCTATCTAGACAACAACAACAACCGAGGATCGCAGGCGATCGATCCTCCCGCGCAGCGATGGCTCAGCCGGCCGGGCCGAGTCCAAGCACGTTGCGTGCGGAGCTTACGGTTTCTAAGCGCGCGCATCCTCCGCCGGTAACAGCGGCGGCGTATGGACTTGATGGTTCTGCCGTGCAGAAAAGTCATTGCCGTCGGCTAAAATTTTTCTTTTTCGGGGAGAGAAAATTGTCTTCCTTTTCCTTTCGGTGCGCAACCGTTACAATCTCTCGCAGTCTTAGATGATTGATTTTGACGGTTGTGATGACAAGAGTTCTCAAGTGCATTCCTACAAAAGCAATCTATACGAAACCATTCTGGGGGTCATTGGTCTTGTCGTTTATGCTTATAAAAGATCTATTTATAAAAGATCAAACAGTACCATTTTAATTTATTTGAAAAATTTGTAAGGCATGTACATAGGCCAAATGACATTCTATTACAGAAAAATTTGCAAAATGAAACCACTTTTCTTCTTTACAGATAAATGTCTTTAAAATGCCTTTTCATAAAAGGTTGGTTCCACAGCGTTATTGAATGATGCTGGTTAATCTGCAGGACAAAGCACTAAGCAAATCAATTTCGACATTTACTTTTAATTCCGACATTTCCCCACCGTCTTGCTACGAAATCCGATGAAGGGTCTCGGAGCAGAGCAGCACTTCTTAATTAAACTCTTAATTTATGCGCCGCATTCAAGCCGGCTTCGGGTATGAAGTCCAAAACATAAAATTGATTGCAAAGCATAAAATGCTTGCTTTTTTCGGCAGAGAGTGCTCTCCTCCACATAAATTCTTATGCCAGAATGTATGTAGATGCGTTTTCATAAATCAAGTTAATGAAATGTGCTGTTAGGAGCTTTTATTTTTATTCAGTTTGGATTAGATCCTGCCGAAAGAGGGAAGCGTTCCGAGGCGGGGACGGGGGTGCAGGAGGGCTATTTCACTGAGAGCAGGTCTATGAAATTGATAAAGTGTGCGCCCAAATTGCGAGGCGTCACATGTGGGTGGCGACTGAAAGCCCTGCAAATGACATGCCCATATCTGTGCCATATTTTCCGCCTTAATGTACACTTTTTCATTAGGTCCTCCGTTGTTGGTCATATTCTTTATTAACAGGGACATGGTATAAGTAAATACCGCAATTAGGAGATGTTCCCTATGAAATATTGCATAGCTGCGATGAAATGTGTCTATTAATTAAAATTTTTGGCATTTATAGGAATTGTGTTGGCTTAACGTGGGCCACCTGTTTAGGTAAAAATGGGTTATTACTATTACCTCTTTCTGCACTGTGCGCTGCGCATAATACAAATATTTCTGACCATTTCGTTCGATTAAGCTCTACGTACAAGCAAGTATTAACTTTTCATGTACCGTTATCTTTAAATACTATATAAAAACAATTTGTGAGGCTATATAGAAATTCCTCCGTCTAGTTCAAATATTCAATAACTAAAAATTCTTCTCACATGAAAACTCTGAAGTGAGCATCCATCGCACAACAATAGGGCTATATTAGTACATTACATTTCCAATAATGGGCAGCCTTGGAATGCTCTATATCTAGAAGATTGCTTCTCATTTTGAAGATATTTTCAACACATTTTAGACCCATGATGATTTCTCGCACTTTCTAGTCAGAACAATTAAAAGCATAGAAACTGGTTGGCCATTCTACTAATAAAACTCCCTAGTAAATGGTGTTAAGAAGCAATATGCCGCCTACCGAAGGACATAATTGTGAAATATTCAAAACTTTTTAAGGCGTGCGCATCGCGCATACTCACGATGGATTTAGTTATATCGATTTACAGATGAAATTTATCATCCGCATGGTGACACGTCTATTCAAGTTTTACGTTTTTTAGTTATCAATAAAAATATATATAATATAAAATAAAACGGTAAGATGGGAAAGGTTATTTACTCCAAGAAGTAAGTAGTAGTAAATTAAATTTAAAAATTTAATCAATATTGAATACAGTTTTCTAGTTTTTATAACAAATTAATAGGGTCGTTAAGAATGGAAAAAATATGGCTTTAAGTATATTTACATTCATACAGAGTTGGGTTTTTCTCAAGATGCTCTTCTTAAGTCATAAAATTGTAACTACAGCTCCGTATGATCTTCAACCTCTTGCCTTAAGTGCCATTTACAAAACTGCAATGAGAACACAAAAATTGGCATGCCTCCGAAGCAGCAATTCTCTTAAATATTTTTTCCTGGAAGCGAACATTTTAAGGACTATTAACTCCTCTAGATGCTAATGAAGTCCTGGTATCGGAGCAATTACATCAATTAATACAGCAAGGATGTAAGAAAGAGGGAGGATGAAAATTATGGAAAGGAATTCTTACATAAATTTTGGCCTCTGCATAAATTCGCCGAAGGACGATTACGGGCAACAGTAAACCGTGAAGCGTATCCGCGGCGAAGAAAATTAAAATCAATCTGATAAGCTATTATAGCCGCTGATAAAGTGATTTAGTGAGCCCTTGAATTTCAAATTAAAATTTAACTGCCTTGCCACAGATACGACGGAGAGAGCTTTGGTCGCCCCGATTGTGCTCGGTAGGTTATGACGACAAAATTTCTGCGGAGGCATTTATTATTGAGTGGCTGTCTTGAAATAAAATTGAAAGAAATGGAATTCAATAAGAAAATTTGCTTAGAAATCTTCTAAGCAGTTTTACTTGTAATGATTATGTAGATGTGGTAGGTAGAATCAAGTTTGAATTGATATAGGTTTGTCCCAAAATTTTACTTGATTTTAAGTGTACTTTCTTTCTTTCTTGAGATTTTTGAGGCTTCGAGGCATTGGTAATCATTTCGCGAACATCCAAATATTCCTGCAATTTCCCTATCTGTTTTATCCTCTCTGCGTAATTTCCTTAATAAAAACCGCGTCTCTTCATTGCAGTGGTTTGCGCGGCCCATTTTTCTATAAAATATCATTTCAAGGTATAGAAACCGAAACAGTTTATTCGAATCGCAAATTATACTTACGTGCAGGCTTTACTCAATAATTTTTGCGATTAACTTAAATTTTAATTTTACAAATCTCGTGCACCTGTTTTATTTTCCTTGTTCGCTACGATTTAAATAGATTATTTGGGCTGTGCTTTTACAGTATCTAACAGTAAAAGATATCTTTTTTTTCATTTTGGTAATGGAACAAACAATTCAGAAAATAACTATATTTATTTTAACTCATTCATTGAAGGGATTACAAGATCGAATTTTTGAAATTTAATATTTGTACCTATTATTTTCGCCAACACCGTATATCGCTATTGACGTTCAATAAAATCAAAAATCTGAGTGTAAAAATACGAAATTTACTAAATGAAAACCAAAGTAAGAATCAATAGTGGCAAAAAAGTAAAACTGATTTCGCTTAACACAGCGACTGTATCGCACTGCACATCGGCAGAGGCGCCATTTCGCACAGGGAGGTCCTTTTTTCCATTCGATTGGAATCAGTCCCCATCATGTGTCGTTTCGATCCCGACACACAAAGTTACACGTTCTCCCAGGAAAGTTGGTTATAACGCAAATTCAAAGTGAGAGCAATGATAAAATTTCCCAATGCGCATGTGTAATTTAATAAAGAAATTCGCTGCACCGGATAAACTTTAACAAGTTTAGTCAAAGTTGAAAAGTCAAAGCACTTTTCCCGTGGGCCTGGTACCTCCGTGGGTCCTCGCATAGGAAGTGCAAGAAAGAAAATCAGAAAAGTCGCATATTGATTATTTAAGTGTGCATGTGTTGGTGCGGCCTTCCCGCCTGTACTGCGGGAATAAAAAGTTTTATATTACATTATTGCCACAACGTTGAGATACCTGCTGCCGGTGAGGATACGGACGGAAGGACTGAATTTGATGTCGTCTTGGAGCCAATTTATCTTTTGGAAGCGGTAAACTGGCAAACTTAGGAGTTGAACATTATTTTATTTCTTTTCACCCCGCCTCCAAGCCCGGTAGCCGACTCCGGTCCCGGTCCCCAATGCAAAGCGCTTATTTGAGCACTTCCTGCTGGTAGGCGAGTGTTCGAGATTTAAGGCTTTTCTATTGAAGAAAAACAAATCGAGGCGACAAACGCAACTAAGAACTTTGCAAAAGAAATTGGAAGTCAAGCAAGTCCCCGAAATAAGCTTTTGATGGGGTTGCCCCTTCCGGAAAGATTTAAGCTGACTTACTTACAATGACATCAGAAGGGAAGACGAATTCGCTTATTGCTTTTTAACGGAGGATACAATGACAACCTTTCTGATTTTATCTGAGGGGAACAAATTTCATTTTGAAAATCTCTCATGGCTCTCGGTTGATACGTCCTCCTCCCGGAGACGATTCTGAATGAGCCTGGGATTTCTTGTAGAGTCCTTCAAGGAATTACTGTCCCATGAAAGAGTACGAATAACTTCTTCTTAATTGCAGCTTTTCGGTGAATGTTAATTCACATTAAAGTAATGACAACTTGACATTTATACCGTTTTATTTTGGGCAAATTATGATTTATGCTTTTTTGCAAATTTAAAAGAGCTTCCTGTTCCTGAAATTTCGAAGAGAAGTGGACAACATTTTAATACTCAGAGTTATTCTTAAGAATATATATATGTTATGTAGCTTTTTAATAGCACCCAGCTCTAGGAAAAATAAAAAAAAACATAAAACTGCAGTCATTCTAAATAGTATAAAACAATAAATGTATGTTCATTTTAGGTGTTAAACAATAGTTAAATGGTAAAAATAAATGTATACTAAAGTAAATACACATGTAGATATGGATACGCATATTTAGAAATTCTCGGAAGTGCGAGGCGTTTAATTAGTCATGGAATCACCGTGCTGATTGAGGTCACTTCGAAATCAAAAGCCCGTCTTCATGTATCGCAACATGTTTTACTTGTCGCAGGTTGTTTATGCGACAGCTCAAAGAGAAAGAGTCCATTTGCAGGCTTTAATTCTCCACTAATTTCAGTTTTATCGAACAACTAATGGCCTTTCACACATCCGCGGAAAAGCCTTGCAGTTTAAGCAAATTCAGAGGCGGTGTACCGCCTCAAAGTCATTAGATGAACTCACCGAGCGACGAGAAACAATTCAGCAGACTTTATCGTCTGGCAAAACCATTCGAGGAGTTTCCACCTTGAGCGGCGACGTAATGAAATAATTTTCTGCCATCTAAGGGGAATGCTCCGATATGAAGAATACGAGTGTTTGCACGGGAACTGCAATCAGGCCATGAAAATCTGGTCGTAATGAGTTCCGCAATAACGTGGCAGGTCCGGGGAGAAGTTCGGAGCATAATGAAAAGTAGCAAGAAAATGAAGCTCTTGAATCGATCTATCGGCCGCGCTTTCAGGCTCATCAGAGCTGGAAAAATTTACCTTAATGACGCTCGGTATCAGCACTTTTGTTATTTCCTATTGGAATAAAAGTTATTGTTCCCACGCTCGCCGGGAGTTCTGCAACAATCGGCAGTGCGGAGATACCGCGCTTCTGGCTGTTATTAATGATCCCGGCTCGCGTATTGTTTTGCCTGTTCGGCTCCTTTTGTCCGCCAAGTGTTTTTTAATATTGCCTTGTTGAGTGGGGCTCTCATTACTTCTCGACCTCCACCTGGGGCTTACCTGCCGCCGCCGCATATCCGCCCGGAATTAAACCCGCCGTAGGTGCAAAAGTAGGGCTGCTATCTTCGTTCACACACATCTGGACTGAGGGCCGGGCTGAATCCTTTGCGATCCGGCTGCTTTGTGCCAACGTCGACGGTTTTGCTGCCACTGTTGCCATCATTGTGTGAATTATTGGAATTTTACGGCGGGCGATAAAAGTTTATTTTTCGTTGTTTCCGCCAGGCCCTGTTCAAATCAGAGAGCGCTCCTGCCTGCCTCGTTCGAGCGGGCCATGTGGCGAAATTATATCGCTCGACTATGACTAAATGCGGTGCTTTCAGCGAAATAGAGCGCAACATAAACAAAAAGGGGGATTTCGCATTAAAGTGAAGAAAATCCTTGTGGCGAGTGAGCAAATAAACGCAGAATGGTCCATAAAGTTGAAGCGTGTCAAGAGCAGGAATTTGTGGCCTTTGAACAAGAGCCAGTTGCGGTGGTTATCAAATTACTTCGGCGCCGGGCCACTCGGACGGGGCCCTCGTTTGCCCAGGAGCCTCCCTCTCCTCGGTATTTAGATTATGAGTTAGTTAAGCTCATTAGCTCCGCCAAGTTTACGACGCTATTAAGGCGGGGCACAATTGAATGCATTGGAAAGCCATAAAGCCGAAAACTGCAATATTCGTCAGATAAATCAGAAAGTAATTGCCTATAAAACGGATCCTTGACATTAAGACGGGCAGTAACCTCCCCAGAGAATCAATGTGGTTTTTGGCAAAGACTTAATAAAAACTCATCTCGCCGCTCCTTTTACGGTTTTAGAAGGACCTTCCGTAAAAACCTCGTGCCACTGTCTGTTACTGTAGGTGTCTGCTGCTGGTAAAATATCATTAATGTTGAAAAGTTGTGGAACATTTCGCCGCGCTGCATCCAGTTTGATGAACGTCCGTAAAACAACGTTGTTAAAGTGTCTTGATCAACAATTGTGAACAAATCTGAAATGCATTTTAATGTACTTTTTTGCTTGTATACTCTGTACATATACTTAGCATCAGTTCCAATGCATTCTCTTCACCTTTCCAATCACAAGTTTCAAACTATCAAAGAAAGCGAAAACATTTTGAAAATTAACGTAAAATTTATTTATTTGGTATCACGCTGGTCTAAAGTTGAAAACGGAAAATGAACAATATTTTTAGTTCTTCAAAGAAAATAAAAGTTAGTTTTTACTTTAATATCATGTTTATTCAATAAACAATACTAATTTTAAGTCAATAATTAAAAATGTTCACTTTTTAAGCGCATTTAAAATGTCTTATTACGTATAAATGCTTTAAATTAGAGTACCCATGTGAAACTGAAAACACTCAACAACACTCAGGTCTTATGCTGGAAGCTGTAACGTAGTGCGCGTTCTGTTAAATAGCAGAGCGATAAATCAAGTACCTGACTAATTGCTACATTTTATTAAATTCCAGTCGAGAAATTAAATAAAACTTACACAGCCATTTTATTCAGGAATAACACTTGGGAAGTTTACATTTTGTCTATACCCCTTAGGCTAGGTAGCCGTGCACTGCATAAATTTTCCGGATTCTTGCTTCCAGACTAAAAATTAAAAATCCTTCTCCAGCTTCTATTTAATGCAGCATCAACTTTCCCAACTTAATTAAATTTTAAATAAATTAGAAAACGTATGCAAATTGTGAGAATTTTTGAGGAAAGTTCCCGTAGCACTTCGCCTAATTATTTTTTCTTAGTAATTAATGTCCATTTCCAAGGCGGGCGCCATACATATTTATGGAAACCGCCTGTATAAGGAACTTTGGAAGTTAATTAATTCCAGATTAATGAAAAAGCCTCCCTGCACCGACAGAGGGAGTTAAACTTTGTTTAGCCTTGAATTAATGAAAATAATTTATGCTCCTGTATAAATTATTCATGGGTTTGTTTTTTAAGTTTCTTTTGCACTTCGCCGTTTAACTCTTACTGAGCTATCTGAGAACTGAGGTATGCAGCACGAGCAATTAGGGGTTTTATTTATAATTGTTATTTATAAAGCTACTTTAAAAGTTGGTCTGAAATATAATTTAGAAAATGCTTGGGTCTGTGTGTCATGAATAGAGAATTACGTAAATCGAATTAAGAATTTAATTATATCTATATGTAAATATGCATAAAAGTCCATCACTGCGTTTCATCGCATTAATCTCACAAAATTTGAGAAGCTCGCTTTAGTTATTCTCGATATTCTTGCCAGCTCTGCAGATGCTTAATCCGTCCTGTGGGTGCTGTCTTGTTTTCGCTTCAGTTTTTTCGAGCCACCTCTTGTCAACTTCTCCACCGAAAGCTAAGCGCCACCTCGTGCACCTTCAGCAACATGCCCCCTGTGCATAAAATATATTCAGGACGTATATTACGTCGTTACCCGTTACCGGAGCACCTGCATATTTTTCCCATCTCCGCCGGTGCCAGGACCTCAAATATTCCTGTGCAGGAAACACAATAATTTTCAATTTCCATCATTTTTCAAACACTTACCTTAAATATTTTAGAGAAACCTTTTCTTGTTAGATGCCACTCGAAAGATATTCCGCTACTGCTATTTATTTTGCATAAAAAAGTACACTTAACCTGTAGACACATTCCGACCTGTTCGTTGACACAAACATAGTGCTGTACACCGCACTTGCGGGCGGGAGCTTCAGAACTTCCAGTTTGTTTTTTATGCGAGCACTATTTCATACAACCTTTGGAAGGTGGTGGAAATGATGTCTGTCAGCACGACCCCACTCTTTTATTTTAGCTGCAACCAAGTGCTCCATTTGTCACTGCCGCGCTTCCTGGATGTATTGTGGGTGTAAGCATGCAAATGACGAGTGAACGCTCTTCTCCCTTATCCCATTCATCAAAATTACCCCGCGCCCAGCGGCGGCGCCAGTTTTGTAGTGACGATGCTTACCCGCCGGGGGAACAGATTACGAAGTAAAATAAAAAAATAAAATAAATATTTGGCAGGAGCTGGACTAAAAAGAACGTAAATTTGTATAAATCTTTAAGCCGAGGACTTTCACATAGAATAAAATATAAGATGCAGCGAAATATAGCTGCGTTGAGTGACGGCAATAAACAGCCGGATTATGTTGCGGCTCCCCCATAAATTTTGTTAACTTGACTTTGCAAATACTTGAAGGGCCCTTCATCCCGGCCGCTGGGATCCGCTGATTCGCGTTAAATCCGTTAAATCACTTGCTCTTGAAAACTCCCAAATTAAAGAACTTGCGTTCATGAAACTCTCTTATCTTATATTATTACATACAATTTTCTAATGTATGTGATTATATTTTGAAAAGTTGATTGTCTAATTTTTCTGATTTTCGAATTTACAATAAGTAGGTATCGTATCAGCAATAAGTTAAAAACGAATCTATTTGCTTTGGGACAGGATTTTCTTCGAAGTTTATCCAATCGCAAAGAGATTGCTTTAATCATGCATAATTGAGATTATGTCGAGGATTAATTTGCATTTGGTATGTTAAGTTTAGGCCTTAAGTGTGAAGTACTTTGCCGTAGGCATCGCTTTGCGGGTTAACGCATGTTAATGAGAAAGCAATTGTACGACTAATTGTCGTCACTGTGGGTTGTTCAAAATTTAAGTCTTATGAATAGGTAATTCGAACACACATTGCATATCACTGTTTGTTCAGATTTCTGTGTGGGCTCACAGGAAGTGCTGAATATAAAGCAGTTAAAGAGGAGGATAGCATCGGTGCGTGCGGCGAAATACCCAAGAACGTCTTGACACTCCATGGCCTTTTTGTGCTTTGTATATAATTACAATGAATAAGGAATACTTAACTCACATAAAGACATCTCGCCCGGCTCGGGAATGTCCCAGAGGCCACAAATTGTTTGCCCAACGAGGCCTAATCGCTGTTTGTCATCAAAGTGCTAAAACTTGCTTATGTAGGGCCACTGCAGTGCTTAATTAGCGCCAAGAGGCTCCTCGGACCGTATAGATTCCATCTAAATCTTTTGCTTAAACTACTCCAAGTGGCTTGATTAGTTGGACTCATGCATTATACAGTTCCAGTTATTATCAGCCACCGAGGAGTCAAGGCCCCCGCCTCCCCTGCGAGAGTCTGTTCATATTTAAAGGCGCCTGTGTTGACACTGGTGTCATACGTGGGCTAAATAGCTAGCCGTGCTTATTAATTGATAATTAAAAATTCATAGGTATTCCTCTGCGGTTAAATCCAGGGCAGAGGCGTGCAAGGACTTAGTTTGAGAGATATCCTGGGTGCAAAACGAGGAGATGGGAATATTTTGTACCAAAAGGGAATTTTAACACGCCCTACAGCGTAGAAAATGCTTTGACGTTGATCAAAGTTTTATCTCTAGCTCTTTCACTGTGGTGTTGGCTCTCACGTTTCAGTGCATTTTTTATCCCTATTCTATTTCAGCTATAAAAAAGAGCCTTCACTGCGTTGCATTATTTAGCATATCTGTAATGAAGTCTTGTGGGCCCGATGAAAAAGTCCATTCTTCCTCTTTCGAGCTGCACTTTATGATGGCGTTTTGATTACAGCCTACAGTCTCAGCATGTGTGCCATCGCCTTCTATTGAAGCGAGTTTTGTGCTCTTTTCTATAAAACTGTTTACAAAATGTTTGCATTTAGGACCGAGGGATATCTGCGTGACGAAATAAAGGGTTTTAATTACCTCTTCAGTCCTCTTGCAGTAATTAACATTTTCAACCGCTCCTAGTAATTCTAATTGCCTCTGTTGCAATCACTATAAGCAAACAGGAGCTTACTCCACTCACTCAGTGTTTGTTTTATTGCAGATACGACACACCGACGGAATTGTGTAAAAATCAGTCTGTCTATTTAAAACTATTCAGTCTCTAAAATTGTGCACAATATTAGCATCTAAGTAGTCTTCTCACTACCTGCCGAAGTGGAATATTGCTTGTGCGACACAACGCGGAATTAAATCATAAATGTTGGTCCTCAGACAGTACATAAAGCAAAACAGTGGGTGAAACTTCCCTATATATGCTAAACACCTTCACCTTGCTCTTATGTTAATTAGCGGTTCCACCCAAACTGTTGCCACATATGTAATTAAGATGGGTACTCCAGTGGGATTCAATTAGTTTGCCAGAAGACGGGATAATGTGAACATAATTACTACAAGTTTCTTTGGGCGAAGGAGTAAATTACCACCTTGGGTTAACTTTAAAAATTTATTCACAAACCTAACGTCGCTAGATTGGGTTGGCGGATTTTGCGTTGCACTGCACGAAAGTATAAATCAAAATGAATTTCTCTTTAGAGCATATATGCGGACATTCAATTCTAAATGATAAAAATATAAATAGTAATCAAAAATAGTCATGCGTACGACTATATAACCTGGGCTGAGTTAAAAATATTCTTGGCAACTCTTCTTGAACAATCCAATCAAAAAAGCTGGAATTGTAATTAATATATTTTTCATGGCTATTAAAATAACTTTCTGTTTAATTTGTATAATATACGAACTTGGGCACATTGCATCCTTGTAACGTGTTTTCAAGCCCCCTATTATTCGAAATCGCTTATTGTCGACTAGGCCCTACAGAAGGACAGTGAAAGCTCACGCCTAGATGGCATCAGGAACAGAGTGTTGCAGGCGGAGCGGAGCTTGTTAATACCCCTTTCGCTAATTGATTTTCATTTAACACAAACAAAACTCGTACAGCTTCCAAATTACCACCCCGCGCTTGGTCGGGCGTTGGTCGTCTCAGCCCTCTGTCAATGGACTGAATTAAATTATAAATTCAATTTGCGCCACCCTCTTTGTCATCCGGGCCGGGAGCCTCAGCCCGGTCCTTCTAGTAATCATTTTAGATGTGTACTAGAAACAAGGAAGGACTTCGAGACAATCTCGGCAACAATATCTCGCTAACGGGTGGGCTGGGCGCGCCTTACATCTCCTTTACGTCGTGAATTTTAAAGTTTGTCTCTATTTGCTCAAAGCAAACACTAAACGCAACGAAGCGTTCAGATTCGCGTGAAAGATTTGTTGGAACACGGAGTAAGATGGCGCTATCTCGGGGGATTTATGGTGCTTTTGTGCTTAGTATTTTTGCAGGATGGCTAGAGCATTCGAGTAGAAGACGAAGTCACCCCTGGGATTTGCCGCGATGCTTCTGCGAGCAAAGAATTTCGAAATTCGCTCAAGAATAACCACTGAAATTATCATAAGAAATGAACAAATATTTGGTTCTGGATGGGCCGTCTAATTTTGGCGACAGCCTCTCGGCAGATTCTTGTCAATCAAGCGAGACGTGCGTTTTTTGTGCGGTGTTATTACCATTTCGATTTCGCCGCGTCTAACTGAATTTGCGTGAATGAGAGCAGCGCCGCGCTCATTCTTGTGGAAAGATCCGCCTGCGAAGAATCAGCCTCGAGAAATGCGCACTTTGGTTCACCGCCTTTTCTTATCTCGCTCCTCGAGTCGCTGCTTTGCATACGTCCAGGGATAGTCGCGCTGAGTGCGCTAACGCCGCAGCTCGGAGGTTCGTTTCAAGAGTAGGTAGTTAGCAATCCGCCTCTTAAGATGTCACCGGGGCCAACTAATTCTGGGCGGATATCGAGAATACGGAATACGGAAGCAAACAAACCTCAGGTGACGAGCAGCAAAGAAGCAAAGGACCTGGGTGCTTCCTGAAAGCCCCAGTCACAAAAGCAAATCCCAGGGGAACTTGTTAATAACTCATATCAGTGTGTCTTCCTTGGCTTATGCGCCCGGCTTATGAACAGGCTGCGAATATTAAGCTGGCCTGGGATAGCACTGCCGTTGTAATTCAATAATCTCTCTTACATTTCTCATGCCTACTGGGGCCCAAGCTGTCTCTGCAGCAGGACAACAATTACTACCAGAAATATTGCTAATTAAACAGTAATCTAGCTTTGCTTGCTGGGCCCAGTCGAGTGTGGGACTGTATTCAGCAAGGCGCAATTTATGATTTAATTGCTTAATTAAGTAATTTTATCCCCGGGCTGGTGAGTTTCGATTTCTCATGAAACATCCAAGAGGAAATCAGGCAATCCTTGCACTTGTGCGATTTCAGGGAATTAATGTAACGCACACATGCGGGCGTAGTTTTCAATAAGGCAAAATTTTTAGGTGAAAAATAAAATAATCGTAGTGAGTTCGAATTACACCTCCAGAAGCACTTCTATTGTCTAGGAATTTTCTCGGGAATTGTTTTCCATCTTCCAAGAGGAAAGTTCCTTTTCTTCCATTATCCCATTTTATCAGGAATCTGATAGCAGCACGAATTCTATTACGAGCCAGTGTTTTATGTACGTCGGTAGAATTTATGGCAAAACTTTCCTTCTAGATTTACCTGCACGTTGAGTTATTGGCACTCACGTCTTAAGATATGCACGCACACGTTTCGGCTGGCTTTATATAAACAGATATTTAAGCATGAAGTGTGCCAACGTACGAACGATGCCGTACACCGGATTTTAGCGGGAACAAAAATGAAATCTAATCTCAGGCGCTGTAAAATTGAAATGGAATCGCGGACCAACATGACGGCAGAAACCTTCCTCGAACAGGAAGTACGCGCAATCATGTGCAAAAAATGTAACATTCATATACAGCAAGTAAACATTTTCTTTTTTTCGACGAAGATTAGATTCAACAAAATTGTCTACATTTTATTTAAAATTTTTATTGAAAATGAGACAATGGTTTAGTACGCAGGTAACACCTTAAACTCGTGACATAGATATTGTGAATATAATTCGTACGATTAAATTCACATTATTTTCACTTGTCTCACCTATATCAAAGTATCCTGCGGAAAACAACGTAATGAGTTTTACAAGACACTTTTCAAGGAATTAAAAATGCTCAATTATCTTTTTTGGTTAAATGATAACTTAGGTCAGAATACCTTGGAACGTGTTAGTCAGCGCAATTATTCTAACATGAGGATGGGAAGACTAAGTTAGGTTTTAATTGAAGGGATCTTAAAATTGCAATTTATTTTTAATTGAAAAATAAAATGATTACTCCCATTTTGTTAAAGTTAAGAATATTGAGATTCTCGCTCTCCCCAATTAGCGATAATTTTGAGAACTTTCTTTTAATCCCCTTCTCCGTTAAAATCAAACATTTTTCTTTATGAGGCTCGGAAATAAAACGAAATTTGGTAAGGTCTGGTGTCTGATGCTCCACATATGTATTTGGTAGAACGCAAAATTTAAAATTATTATACTCAACAAGCTATTTAAATACTCCTAAATTAAACACAAGTGTCTCATTGACGTATCTGTACGCCCCAGCAGACAAGAGCGGGTGTGCCCACCGAAATCAGGGTATTGCTCCAAGTAGGCAAGCACAAGTCTGGAAAGTTATCAAGTGAAACAAATTAATACTGAACACGAGTTGTACCCTAGGCCGAACATGTTCCGGCAAGACGTGTAAGAATCCAGCACATCCTTCTGGGTGACGACTATTTTTTTATTTTGTGGTATACGAGAAGGTACACCCACGACGCCACACGACGATGCTTTTAGACGGCGTGTTTTGCAGACCAACTTTCTTGGTTTACGCTAAACAAATTACGTTTTCGAAATTGTTGGACTGCGGAGAAACAGTTCAGATTTCCCTTAATTGTATATACGTACATACGCACGTAATTCCTCGCGGGGAACGGACGCATAGTCTTAAGTGAACTTGAGGAATTTTTAATTTTAAATTTTATGGGTACTTCTGAGCACCATTGCTTTAATGGGAACCGGATAGGAAAAACATATTTAGAAAACAAGTTGTTTTGATTTTACGAAGAGGTTTGCACTTAAATTAAATTTTATGGCAAAAATTGGTATTTGTGTTGTGAAAATGTTTAATATTTTATGAATTTCGACATACGTTTGAAAAATACTACAAAATTCAATAAAACATGATGTAAATTTCCCACTGCACATACCGATACGCTCAAAGATGTACATATGTTATAATTTCCGTTTTATTCCGTAGCTTTGAAATCCTCGAAATTATCGCTGGTATCACTAAGCGAAGTCTATGTAAAGAAATTGTGTATTATGAGCCATCACCAGAAGTGGTTATGGAAATATTAAATCCATGAATATGTACACTACAACGGAGATATCAACCCTTTCGTGTCAACCCTCCCGATGTAAAAGGTTATGGATCTTTTCGAACGCCGAGGGTAGGCCGATTTACTTATGCGTCAGTAGTTTTGTATCCTGTTTTCTTACATATCATTTTACTTTCCTTAAGGGAATAACAAGGAACGGTTCGCCACCGATGCCTTGTAGAAATTGCAAAACAATTCACTCGGTCTTTCGAGGCTTCAAGTGAATTTCATTTTGAGAAGAGATTTATGTTTTATCGCTCCCGAGGAGAAGAAAAACGTTTTCCTTCCTGACCTTTTTGCCAATTCACATTGCAGAGTTATGAAAAGCGACATTTTCCTTGAAATCCTTGGGGAGGAATAGTCCCAACCAGTGGCTAATGTTGGAAATTCTTACATTAAAGCTGTTGCGTATTCCGTTCACATTATATATAAAAGCTAATTAACGCTAGACTCACAATGGCAATAAGAAATCCTTTGAAATGTGTGCCTTAACACTCAAGCTCACGCGAGGGGGGAATCAAGACTTTCTTATTTATAAGCTGACAGTTACCTAAAATCGATCCAGATTGGGATAGGAAATGACTAATTATCGAAATCGATAAATTTTTTCCTCACCATTTCACCAATTAAGTTGGCAATGGCAGCAGAAATCCATTGTACCTACCTGTGGTATGTGTTCTGCCAATTCACCTTTATTAATCTAATCAATTTCGATTAGCACCATGAGAAGATATGAGGATAAGAAAGGTCGTTACGAGGAATTCAATTTTCCTTTGATTTCATTCGTTTATTGCGCTCGTAACTTTCACGTCCTGGGAGTGTGGGTGATATCGCACCACTAAACGGATTTCAATTTCTTTCACTTTAATTATTTTTGGGCCAAGCGGAAAAATGGTGTCATGAGTTAATTAATTATTTTTGACGAGACAAGTCAGTTTATGCGAATTTTGCGCTATTTAAGATCAGAAGTAATTTTACAAGCTTTTATTTAGTTTCACCTGCCCCGGTGTCTGTAACGAAATCTTGCAAGTTAAATTTGACCACTTCCCGGTTTCCGATTGAGCTGAAATTTTGAATGCATATGTATATCGCGTGACAATGCAACATTATGATGACATGGAGCATAAAAAGCTTGATTTAAAAATTTATTTTTACTTATTTTTATAGGTAGGTACTCTTATAAACGCATGCCAAAAATTTCTGACAAATTCGAAAGGTACTAAAAAAAATAATTTCATTGCAGAAATTAGTTTTTCTGGATAAAATAAAACCTTAATAATATGCTATTTCTAGAGTTCTGGCCCAATACTTTTTTTTTTACATAAGCCAATACTTCACCTTCTCAGGGGTATAATTTAATTTTGTCATGAGAATTTCTAGTAGGACATACTATTCGACGCGATGCTTAGTGCAATGGTCATTTGAGCGACCACTAAACCATAAGAAAACCCATAAAAAGTTAGGGCTCCTGCTCTGGACTGCAAACAGCCCAAAAATTACATCTCCGTAGCTTTCATTTGTTGGTGCAGAAAAAAAGGAGGGCAGGGAGGAACCGTACATCCTATCAAAGGAGGGATCAAAACCAGTAAACTGCTACCTGTGCTGCATATGAATGACCTACTGAAGGTTCTGCGGACACATCTATAGTCGCCAATAGAATATTCACTTTATTTTATACGGAGAAAATTCAACACAAAAAAAGAAAAAAACGTGGCGCGTGAATAGAACGTTTAAAGAGACGGCAAGTTTATGCAAAATGCTTCATTTCACTTTCCTTCGCTTGCCTTCCTTGATAACCCGTTCAACCCTCATAAAAACTGACTACCACGACAATTCCACCGGTCCAGTACCAAAGAAATGCTATAGCCTATGGTTCCATTGATTCCCGTCCTTTTCCTTCTGCGCTGCTCCCAAAAGTTTCGTGCTGGACTTCTATGCTTTCTAATGCTATGTGGGTTTTGCATCGAACGAAATGGCACAATGTCTGTATTTGATTACAAAAAGGTCATGCACGACGAGCCAGTGCGATAATAGGTGTTCGTTACATGTGTAATATCGGCACTTCGGGGGGAATTGAAATTTTATCAAAGCAGGAATATCGAATGGTGCACATTTCGAAAGGAAATGCTGTTGAATAAATTAAGTTCTGCTGCCGTAACGAACTGAAATGTGTGAAGTTAATCAACTGAATTACTACGGGAGTAAGAGCACTGTCCACCTAAATGAATTTTATCTAGTATTTCATTGTTCTGTTTACTCTTGGCTTTTTGCTTTCGTGACATTTCAAACCACAAATATTTATTCCTTCTATGATTTGAAGTCTTATCATATAATACGGTCTATTTGATAAGTATTGTAAAAACCCTCACATCAGATTCATTTCACATAAGTCACGTAAATGTCCTAGATCTTTAATTAAAATTTATATCATATAATAGTCAAAGGTAAAACTTTACATCTAAATTAAAATTAATAAACCGAATCGTTTGAACTTGGATAACTAATTTCGAACCGTAAGCACTGAAATCGTAAATTGTAACAGCCGGGTACTCTGGAGTGTTTTTATATGCATGAATATTAGATGTACCTACAGTTCGAAAGGATATTTTCATCCTTGTACCAATTAGTCGTCAAGTGGATCTCAAAGATGTGGATTAATGTGGATAGCTTGAAGTGTATTTTACAGCCACTTCACTTTGCTCTATCGAAATAATTTGTTAGATGTGCTCAAAAAATTAATGAATACCTTCATCAAGAGTTTGGGGAATAAATGCCAGAGGCATTTCACAAATTAATTGCTTTCAGTTAGGCTGAAGTCAAGGTCGCATTGGCTTTCATTAAATTCATATTAATTTATGAAATCGAAGGCTAGATTGATTGAAATTAATTAAAGTAAAAATGGGGAAGACGCCTTCGACTGATATTCATATTCAGTTCTTATTATTTTTTGTTTAAATTGGTATGACTTGACTGTTTTAAAATGTTTTACATTCAGTTTACTTAATTTTGTTTTCATAACTTCTGTAGAGTATGAGTAGTGTTTTGTCATCCGCGCGCCCTTAGCTGCTGACATTAAATAAATTAAAGTTGATTTATTTTCAATAAACTGCCGCCAGGATCGATTAGTGGTGCTAAGGTAGCAACTTGAAATATATTAACAGTAAATTCCCAGGGGTCAGCGGGTGCAGCGTCATTCACATGCAACCGCAATTGCATTGCGTTGTCACCTGTCACTGGGAGTTCCTTTTATGTAATATACTGCTCCCACAAATACCAACTTAATCTTGATTTATTTAAGTCCAGCTTGCCTGCTTTCGACATCTATTATTATTATTATTATTTTTGTTAGATGTTAAGTGGTATATGTATTATTGTGATAAGAATTATACTACAACGTGTTCTCTAGCATAGACTATACAGTTTCATGCCGATCGCTTAAACGGTTGAAGATGAAACAAAGAAACTAACTTTCGCACTTATAATATTAATAAGGATTAAGATTTATTGAATTAACTTTTGGGAAATTATAAAATTTCGTTTAAATACACTGCACGTACCGCATTCTTGTCAAATGTATTGTCTACTGTTCAAACAGTGTCTAGCTAACATAGCAAACAACTTGCTTTAAGAATAAGACGGGGGTGCAAAGTGCATCGACAAAAGACCTGGTGCCTGGACGTAAGCTGCTCGACCCGACTAATCGCAATTAACGCACACACGGGTGTTTAATAGGTTTCTCTTCCATCAGGATTGTTGTTCATTGTGAAGATTACGATTTTTGGATCAGGCTAACTCCTGATAGTGAATATTAGTGTTACGCTTTGTTGCTTGTTGCACTTAAAGCACTTTCATCGGGCACGGAGCTCCGAGTTGCGAAACATATTAGTTATTATCAAGGTTCCGTTTTGAGGAATTGTGCTGCATTATGGCAGAGAATTGAATAGCTTGCAGGAGTTTTCATGCAGTCCGGAAATAGCCAACAGGTGTATACTTTAATGGGGCATTGAAATGATCAAGACAGTGGATAATGGAGTTTATCTCAAATTACTTTATGCTTCCGTGCCGTTTAAAATTTAACAAAGGGTACATAAGCTATAACCAAAATAAAGCATTTCTAATTTTAAAGCTATATGGGGACGTAAAACCATAAATTTTAACATAGTCGGCATAAGTATTGGGTTTTAACAAGAAAGTTACTTAACAATTTTTATTTTAATGTGTATGGGAAAAGTATTTTAGTACTTATTAATCATTTTGCTCCTTTTAAAATATATTGTGTCCCGACATTCACATTAATACTTGCAAAAGGAGATTCGAAACATGTATTAGCTTATTTTATGAGTTACTTGAGGTAGAATTTAGTTTTCGCACTCGATTTCTCAAATTAGCTCAAGAAAGAAAGCGCCAAATTTAGCAGTAGGCTTCAAACAAGCAAAGCAAAATAAAAAAAATAAAAAAATCTATAACGATTTGGGAAAATGCGAACGCGTTATTTGCTTTGCTTGTTTGTAACTTTTTTCCATACCTAGAGAAGATATTGGATAAATAATTTGCCGAAGTATCTGTTGAATCGATAAAGAGGTCGGAAGCAAAATATAATGAGTCTATGATTCCGGCGGGCTAAAAATACCGAGGGAGCGACGTGGGGGAGCACAATTAAAACCATTGAAAAAGTTTTTAATTAATGCGCTCCATCTGTTGCGGAAACTGAATACGAGCAGCTTTAAAGCGAAATCCGGGCGCAAAGCCCGGCGTTAATATGGGAAGCCCCATGCCCCATAATATTCGTATATTTTTAGTGAGTTGGAAGGTAAACTTAATAATCCCGCTCCGCTTACGAATTCTTGCCAAACGTTATTTATGGGCCTTTTTTCGGGTCTTCTGCCGTAGATGCATGCGGCGGTGGCGGTGGCGGCGTCCTTCTCGGGCAGCGCAGCCCCGATAATTTATAGTGGAATAAAACTAAATGAAAAACCAAAAATGAAAATCCATTAGTTCCGATGAAGTTTGGTAATATGAACGCAGCGCTGCAAGCATCCAAAGTCATTAGATGGGGCTGTGGGCGACGGCTGAAATGGGGCTGCTGCGGGGCTGCATTCGTGTCGAACCGGGGAGCTCCTAATCACCGAAACGACCAGGTACAGGCGGGTGGGGTGGTTCGAGTGCGTTCGGTTCGGCAACGGCAAGTGCGGGTCCCCAGACCGCGAATTAAATTAAAGTCTACCTCAGAAGTGTAACGAGCAACAAAATTTAGGGCTGATCTCTTCATCCAGTTACCACCTTGGAGCAGACAAGACCGAAGCTAATTTATTTAAATCCGTTTAATCATAGCAAACGATGTCTCCCGGCGAAATGGTTACTTCCACCTACCGGACTCCTTGCACCGACTCCAATAAGAGGAGCTATTTGCAAAGAAAATAGTTGTAAAGGAGAAGTGTGCGGTCCCACTGATGCCAACTGTGCGGTTGTCGTTCCCCAAAGTGCTGAGCAATTCCGCTCGCCTGCTCGTGTGGGTGCTCTTAACTGGCGGGTTTCGGGACGCATTATAACACGGGATAGGGCTCCAGGAGCTTCCCGCCCGCAGATCTACGGGGCGAACTGCTCCGTGAAGAAATGTTATGTGGGTGCGGTTTACATTGAAGCAAGATGTTATGCTTCGGTTACTGTTACGATACTACGGAATTCCCTTTGGTCGCTCGGTATTCTTCGGTGGCATATTAAAATGTTGCAGTTAAACAGAAATGAATTCCGTCGTCATCGGGGAATGCGCTGCCGGTCACAGCGAGGCAGAGATTGAATGTGGATTTTGCTCCCCTTCAATTTCGTCGACAAATAGGTTCGGCTCGAGCACCCTGCAGTTAGGTGCATTTTTATTGTTGCTCCGACGTGGGCGCCCTCTAACTTGAAACGGCTTAACTGAGCAATTGAGGTAATGTCGGGGGTGCTAAGCTTTTGACTTGCGCTTTTTCAGCCAATATGTTTTGAATGCACCCGCCTTACGAGGTGAATATTTTCTAAATTGGATTTGTGAAAGTATCGCACTTTACTTAAGTTTTAGTTCCTTTTTTTTTATTATTATTATTGTTATTCCACATAACTTCAATTAGTGTAAACAAAATTTAAAAAGTATTTGCGTGTTCATCTTAGTAATTACTAGCTTAGATTTACGCAGAAATAACATTTTCGTGTCATCTAAGAATTAAAGTTAACGTACATCTTTCGGAAGATTTTTGATGTCATTCCATTTTAGTTTACCCTCCGGGCCGTGTCACATACACACATCTGGCACATGTGGTATTTGATTGAATTTCAGGCAGAAACAAACGCGCTCCTAATTCTATTAAATCGAATAAATGTAAAAAGCCCTCCGGCACATTGGGACAGGGTGCTTCCAAGATGTCAAGGGGACGGAGGAGATGTCTCCCAGGGGGAAGAAAATCCAAGGCTTCTAAGTACCACTAAACAGCCCGGAGACCGCCTCTTACAAGATTGCATAATCTCCGAAGTGAGGCTCCTTATCCATCGAAGTTCGGGTGCTTCGCCTCTGATTGCGACAAGAGCAGGAATATCGGGAGCCGTCCCATCACCTAGGAGCCGACTATCGCACTCCGGAGCGCATTCTGAACAACAAGCAGCACAAATCGGCAGATCCGAGGAATTTGCATATTTGGTGAATTCCATATCGATGGGAATTATGGATTCGATTTGCATATGCCAACTTGTCCTGCTGCACCCCCGGCACGTATGCGCCTCGGGTGGCCGCTCGGGGGTGTCGGCGAGAAATGCAGTTATATTGTTTTTACGGCAAATACATGTCGAGTTTTGCATTCGGAGTTAGTTAAGGCTGCGGGGGGCGTGTTGTGAACCGAGCAGATTGCATATTTGCTCGAGATTCCTATCTGCCATAAGTGCAGACAAAGTGAGGAGTCTCGAGGACATTTCTCATGTCTCCAGCTCGCGCTCAGATAAAATTGCTGGTGCTGACTTTATTGCACCGAAACAAATTTATGCAGTTCGCAAGGGCCCTGGCGGCGAGAAATCGGGAGGCGTCTTGGTTGCATCCAAAATTAGGGCTTTCCCCACTTGACTTCTGTTTTTGCTCGAAATTAATTATAATTTTCACTTGAGCACGGCTCGAAGCAGGCGACGCAATTCGGAAAATGTTGCCGGTTCCCCGTAGCCAAGCTCTGCACGAGTCCCGAATCCTTCCTGGAGGAGACTCCATTTATTACGTCACTGCAGATATGCGGTAGGCAAGTAAATAAATTTTCCGGCGCATACGACGTACGACCGCACTCGATACAGTGCTCAGTAATAACTCCCATCTTCCGATGCTAAATAATTGATTAATTCATCCGCTCGAGGAGCATCGCAGCCGGATCACTGGCAGAAACCCCTGCTGGCGTGGGACTTCAGGGACCCTCTGCCAATTAGTGAAATTCAATTAGACTGTGCGCGACACCAAATCCTTCAGTCTCTCGCATTAGCAGTAAACTAAATTGGATGAATGTTAAGAACATCTGATGCCTTCTTTATCTGCCAAATGGATAGCAATTTATTTCTTCTTTTGGCTTAGGTGCTGAGATATCCACTTCAGGAGCAATAACTCTCTGGCATAATCCAAAAGAAATTTATGAGTTCTGGTAAATAAGATTTACTGAGTTGCAATGGACGTACACGAAAAGCGTTTTATTTACAGCGTAAATAAAATTCTGAATGCAATTATGGTAATTATAAGCACTTACTTTCCTCTTCTGCTTCAGGGCATTTCTAGAGAACCTGACTTAACTGCCTACGCCAATATTTCTTTCGTTATAAGTACTTCAAATTAAATTATGGCTCGTTCGATATCTTCTTTTATGTTCGGCACTTGTGGCAGTATACTGTTTCTCTAAGAAATTAAAATGTTCATTTTCAGTAATCCGAAGTTCAAATCAAGTTTAAGTTTATTTAGTTAAAGGAATAGCTGCTTCATTTTAACTTTCCTTGTTGCAGCCCTCGCCCTTTAAAAGTGAAAAAAAGTCCTCTTATTCATAGTTTACGATTAACACCTTTGAACCATTATAAAACCGTCGCACCGCCACCTTTGTTAAAAGATTGTATAAGACGTCATGTAAGGTAACAGGCGAGAGGAAATTTATTTTCCAGCTAACCAGCGAAAGCACTAAAACGGCTTTCATGTAACACGCAATAATTTTTCAGTATTGAGGGCGATGTTATTTCTGCGGAAAAATTAAACCGTGCGGCCCCATGTCATGCGTTATTCTGGGGGAAATATCGGCCCCGGATTGGGACTATTCCTCTGGGAGTCTGTCAAGTGGAAAAAGAGATAAATTTTTTATGGTTCAAGAAATTCCTATTAAATTTTCAGCACCTCAATACGGTCCGCACCTACATTAACATCATTTACTTTATTGCACAAGACCAGGGCCAATCCTGTGGCAACAAGGCACAGTGGCTCATGCCAGGCCCGCCCGAGGATGTAACATCCGGAGCCCTGGCGCTGCGAGGGACAAAAGGAGCCCTGACTGCACCCGCCGCGCCGCAGCCCCGTCCTGCCGACGCAAGCAGATTACTGCTTCCAGGAACAACGCATTGGTGGACAAAAGCCCTTGCAAGTAGAAGGTCATAAATTTGTAATGTTAGTAAATCTGGAGCTGGGCGACGGCAATCGCAACATATTTCGTTTCTCACTCATTTCGCCATTAAAATATGAAGTTGAATTGTTACCGCAGGTCGGGGTTAACAGGAAAACGGTGTACCTTGGACTGAGGAGCCCGAGGCGCTCCCAGGACAAGCGTCCGATCCGCGGCGCACCAATTCCCGCAGCTCGTTCCGTTGAAACAAAAGTTCTTCGGTTCTCGTTGCTGTTTATCGAACAGCACTTTCCCCAGGGTCTGCCTTTTCAATTGGTTCGCGAAGTCCATGAGCATGTGCTCGGTTTATTTCAATACGTTTATTTACGTCGAATCCCAAATTTAGTTCCGTCTAAAGGTTAATTCTAATTCTAATTTCTAAATGAATTAACTTAACAAGCACATGGTCCCCGTTTTCTCAGCAATTAAAATGTGATTAGCGTAGGCACAACAGGAAAAATTGTGTAATCACCGTTTTGTCACGCAGCTAATCGCTATAAATAAGTTTGAGCGAACTGATTACATCACAAACATAATCCAGATAGCAATATCCTTTCGTTTTTGTGCAATCTTGCCTAATTACATAATTATCAGTGAAAGCTTGACAGAAAAAAAATGAAAATAATAAGTAAGGCGATAACGACAAATCATTATGTTATATTCTGGAGAAATTACATCACCCAAGGTCGAGCTTAGCAAAGATGAGTTTCCCCTTTTCTTATTCAGTCCCTTCGATTAACTTTTATTCGTGGCGGGTCGGTCATTCGATTGATTCAGATAACTAAACGCTAATTAAATGATTCACAGCTTCTCATGTATCTGAGAGGATTTAACCTTGATTTCTTCGGCGGCTCTTTTTGTTGATCCTGACAGCACTGGGGAACGGAAATCGCTCCCCAATCGAAAGAGGCAATTATGTATTTGGTGATATTATTTGCGTTTTGTTCTTCCAAATGTTTCAGCAAAATTGCTTGACAAAATGACTTTTTGGTTTTCGCATTAAAGCAGCAAATTAAATTTTCTTTTACAGGGATTATACTGAATAGTCAAAACTAACGCTAACGGCTTTAAAAAGAAATGCAGATATTTGCCAAATAATTCATATTCTGATTTCTAGTATAAAATAACAACTGCGTGTAGTGATCGCTCAGCATAAAAATGATTTTGTCGCAAGCAATCTTTAATTACTTCTGACTGAATATCAATGGGGTTACACTTATTACCGTGATAATTTCGAACCTTGATTTTAAATTTAAATTAACGTTAGCTTTTGCCAATAAAAGGGCAATTCTATTCTACCTAGGAAATGTGTTATGCGGTTTTTTCAGCTGTGGCATACTTTATTCGAAAAGCATAACGAAATCATCAGGTGAGCTAAAATTTTGTACATGTGTTTCCCAGCGATTCCACGTATGTGGTGTATATCTGACTTTTAAATTCTGTCCCTGCACCGAAAATTTACAAAATTTTTTCGTTTCGTTTTGATCACGTTTTTAATAGATAATTAGTTTCCCTTCAAACATATATCGCCTTGTTGCGAGTATTTTTCTCTATAGTCTTTGTGCATTTGTGTTAAAATTGCACGACATAATGACACTATTGACTGCAAAAATAAGAGAATGGAGGATGTGATAAAATTTACACAAATTGCCCTCTTAACGCTTGACGAAATCCTCACAAAAAATCTATTTGCAGTTTCCAATTCAAAGCTTTTTTGTATGCTTCGTATTTAATTGGAAATTTCAAGTGAAAGCTTTATTTTTGGATGTCACAAACGTATTGAGTACAGCGTTAAAAATTATAACATCGGAAAAGTAATCTGAACAAAAAACCACTGTATGTGGGTTAGCTTGAAAACTATAACGAGCTCTCTGTGGGTTGTAGGTGATAGCGTCGTCTATTTCAAAATGCAACTATCAGCCATTATATTATAGTAAGAAATTATTACGAGAAGGCGCTGTGCCACATTCAAATTATGAAAATTACTTATTATTAATAAGTTTTCTCATAAAATTTTATTGTTTCTTCATCCAAAGCCTGTTTCAAATTACACTATTTTTAATGTAGAACTTTTTAACAGTTTGGTCCTGTTATTTTAAATCGTGTTCCTGGCATGTGTAACCGTTTTTATTTATGCATCATGCATTAAATAATTCCCCTGAATTTAATTTCATTACCAAAGTTCACCTTCAGGAGCTCTCCGGTTGGGAAATTTGACCATCTGATCTGCAAAACCTTATTAGGGGTATTCAACTCAAGTGGAAATACTTGTCGAACTTTGAAAACGCCAGATGTTCGTGTGGAATACTTAAAAGAGGCATCTGAGACACTCCTGGTGTCAACACGAAATGTCCTTGACCCATTCGATACAAAAAAATTAGGGCTGAAAAAGTAGAAGTTCATTAATTTATCTCAAAGTCGCGAAATTTCTTGTTCCCTAAAATGTGACCTGCGCAAATTCTACAATTTCACCAGATTCGATTCGCGAAGGCAATAAGCCTCTAAACCACTATTAATGGAATTATCCAGTTTTGTTTTCGCAAATGCCTTCAGCCCTTCAGCAGTATTTCTTCACAGCTATAAATTAAAATGCTAATTGAGCAAGTCAGGATAATTTATTAATGCCTTATCTCGGCAGCTGATTGGACTAGATTGATGACCACGACATCCATAAACAATTACATCCTCTCAGACTCATGTAATTCGACGGAAAGCACTTCGGCCTACGCAAAGAGAGTCATTTCCGTTCCTCTGCCAGAGGGAGATTTACCACTGTCCCGGACAATTTGGATATGCAGAGCTCATAAATTCATCCGAAATGATGATGAGGCAATCCACTCTAAACTAATTAGCATTTGGTTCGGTCTAATTTGGACTTGTTGCAACAAAGGCCCACCCGTGCGATAGATCCTCAAATCGAATGTTCAAATCACTACAATTAAATTAATCTTGAGTCGTTCCAGATGTCCAACCAAATTGTTTTGGACTATAAGTTCACCTATCTCCAAAATTTCGCTGAAGAGTTGCAGTGATATCGTCTTTCGTATCACTATCCAAATGTATGTCTATAAATTCAAGAACCTTTTATTTGAAAGTTCATACATCGAGTATATTTTTAGGCCTATATAAAATTTCATTAATAGCATAATACTAAAAATAATCCAACGATAATGCTTAGAAATTTTAAAAGTATTAGTAACCCATGCTCACGTAATGCAACTTTCTTTCTATAAGACGTAACGATACGAATGTCCTAATTAAAGCTTTTGCGTAAAAGACACCTCCGAGGATCATTTACACCTAAAATTCCTTGTCATTGTAACCTTTTTTATATTAAGGCCTTGAGCCACCTTCAAAGGGCGGCGATGACACGAAGACTTGGTGATAAATTTTAAGGCAAATGTGTATGCTATTGACGTGAGATGATTTATCGAATACATCGCTCCTCTGAGGAGGCGTGCTTGGTAACTAGAAGACCTATCTCTTTAGGCTCCAGGACTTTCTTATAAAGAATTTAAGGAAACTTCTCTCCTTTCAGGCGTGGTCCCAAAAGTGGGAATTTTGTGTGCCGATTTAAGGCTAAGAGCTTCTGGAAATCATTGAGCATGCATGGAAATGCTGGTTTATTAAAAACAATGTCTTCCTCAGACATGACCCGGCCACCAACAAATCTTAGTCCCACATGATCCATTTACTAGTTTCACCGGAGAGGAGCCTTGCGTGTCGCAGCGGTATAAAAGGTAAAATGAGCTCATAAATTCCACCCTAAACCGAAGTCGTAACACACTAATTTCCTGCACGATTAGCCGCCGTGCTCCGACATTCTGTTTATATTACACCTCGCAGACCTGGATAACGACTAGCTTTTTAGCTCTTCTTTTGCATTTCCGTACTTTCGTTGAATATTTTATTCAGCGGAATGAAGCGACTGCGAAGTTGTCTTTGCAGACAAATCGGAGCTGCAAAATGCTTAAATTTGATGAGGGAAGCTGAAGGAACGATGACTTGAGGAATTTTCCGTTTTATGCATTTTCTGCTGAGAACGAAGCTGCAAGATGCTACGTTTCCGTCTTCTGCACAAGCATGCACAGGAGAGCGCAATAAAGATTTTTGTTTCACCGGGAGACTACTCAAAAAGCAAAGGTGCAGAAATTTTAGCAAATCTAATAAATTCGGGCGAATTGTATTGAACCTCTCCGCGCCACGAAGGTGGTTTCGTGACTAGGCTATTTCAAGGAAGGGAATTAAGTTTTTATGGTATCCCGCGCTCTTGCCATTATTTGGCCTCATAATAGCCCATGCAAAAAGATGGGCAGCTTTCGTGGCGCAATTTCTTCAAGGATTCACGTGTTATCTTTTCCCGAGAACTGCAAGTTGGAGCTGACAGACTTGCAGAGCGGGGCTACGAGGTCAGCATTTTGCATGCTCGAGCGCGGTATTCCCACACATGAAACCGTGTCCGAGGAGACGTATATTATTTGAACTCCCTCAGCTCGGCTGTTCATTTTCATGATTAAGTGTTTGGGGGGTTATGAGCACGAACTTATTAAGGATGCCGACATGCGTTTCCGGCTAATTCTTTGGAACAAGGAATTCCGTCTTGAACTAATGACGACATTATAAGAGGATTAAAGCAATTAGGAGCATATAGAAGGCGTGGAACAAACGCGTGCTCCTCGTCATCAATCATATCGTCTGACTTAATTCAATTTCAGCCCTAAAATGAATCGGATTTCTCTGATAAGACAGCGCCTCTGAATAGACGAGTGTCTTCCAGATCAGATGTGAGGCATACATCTACATATTTATTTAAAGCTTACTTCTTACGCTTAAGAGCACATAAATTAAATTTGTTGAGGATAATGTTTAAAGTCAGCGACATTCAAGCCTCATTAATTTTTCCAAATAAAAAATATTCTAATGATTGTTCAATGACTTCGCTTTTGGATAGTAAGCTTATTACTTTTTCCACGGACTAAACTTAGGGAACGCAGTGATCGTTTCAGATTCCAAAAAGAATCATTCAAATTCATTAAATAGTATTTCTGCCTGTTGCTATATCACTCCTTGCGTGCTTTAGTAAAGCATGACGCAAGATATGTTTGAAATTAAGTATACATCTATAATTTTTTTAAAAATCGTTTTTAATTGTTTTCATTTTTATAAAATACAATAAGTGAATATTAAGCTGAAAGCTATTAAAATACGTTTAAAATGCGATTCAATTGCAGCGGTCTTTTTATTAGAAACTCTTCTAACAACAAATTAAGTTTTAAATCTACTGATCATCGATAACTTGAAAGAGCGTGGACAGGCGGTACTTAATCGAGGCGGAAATGTGAAACTTTTGAATTCGAAATGACACCCCCTCCGTTCGTTCCTCTAAGTAACTTTTCAAGCTGCTGAAAGTAAAACTGTCTTATTACCCCAATTACTTTATGCAAAGTTGGTGCGGCATCAAATTCGCTGCTATATTTCGCCGAATCCGCCATAAAGATAGATAAATTTGGCTGCTTAAATCGCGACATCGAAAGAAAGCTTAACAACCCCCATAAAATTAATGTAGATGTGTACAAGAAGCGTTCATACACATGGCTCCAATCTTCGCGGTGCAGACTCTGGGGCATTATTAAGTGGATTAGTGGAGAAAGACTTCCTTATTATGTTGGCAAAATGAATGTCATGCGGATGGCAGAGTTCGCTGTAAGTTCCACTGCGGGGGAACATTTGCCTGTGAGGGTACTTTTAAACTGCGGCATAATCTTGAATTATAAAACTTAATGGCAGTGTAATTCAAAAATAATTGCAACGTTAATACTAACTACACTGCAGAAGAAGCGCCTCGGGAGTCCGGAGGCATCATGTATTGCCGCGGAGTCGATAAGGAGCTTGTATGAGTCTGAAGGAAGGACTCGGGCTAATTTTTTCCTCCCCCGTCGCCTTGCTTCTGGGCGCAGGGGCGCTCCGTGCTGTAGTTTAATTATGGGCAATTATTATCGACACGGGTGCCGTTTGGAACCTGCGATCGGGCCCAGCGGACCGGGGCTCCGCTAAAACATTCTTTACCACCCACCGTAATGCCGGCGATAATTGCTCCAAAGTTCTGAGAACTTTTCCAATGGTAATTGTGGGCAGCGGGATTTATAAATTTCCAGTTTAATGAGAACCGGTTAGTCTCGCGCGCTCCTCCTTTTTAAGAAGTTCCTCCGCTGCCTTTTTGGATGAAGTAATAATGGCCGGAGCGATTTTTATGACATCGTTTTAATCAGATTCAAAAACAATTTATGAATTTATGAACGGCTTGGGAGGGGTTGCGCTGCAAATTTCATTTCCACGCAATTTATGATTTGGGGCGCTTTTAGCTTTTCAGAGTTGTCGCATTTTGTTAGAAAATAATGATAAAGTGCTCCGAGGGGGATATGCTCTTCTTACGATGAAAGATTAAAGTCGAATGCGTCTCGGCTTCATCAGATAACTCAATGACACGCGTACAAGGATATTTATAAAGAAAAGTTTGTGTGCTTGTAAGGAGTTTAAGGCTCCAATTTAAGTACGATCTTGCGATGTTGCAAGAAATACAAGAAAGGAAAATTTGAAATAGAAAATTATTATCCAAATTTGATACTATTAAGCATAAGGTTCCTGAGAATTCTCGCTAAGAAGAATGTTTCTTAATTTTAAGTACCTTGATAACTAATTAAAGACTATTAAATTTGTAAAAATGTCTTAGAGAATACTCGTCCATTAACCAAATACGGAAGAGCGGCTATCTTAACATTTTGGGCTAAATTTCAATTAATTCAATTTTATGCAAGACGGAAAGTATAGTTCACCATATTTGACCACATCCTATCCTCGGATCGTAAGACCTAACAACATCAACCAGACCACAAATCCAATTTTCCAATCGCTGCAAATATCAGGGAAAAATGTTCGACTCATAGTAAACTTAGATCAATTTACGGATGGAAGAGGAATGAAAGGAACTCCTTGGGAAAACCTTTATTGACAGTTTTCGAAGACTGACGGCACAAAGTGATTGGATTAGACTTTTCGAATGGATGAGTTGGTTTTTTGTTCGGGAAAAATACATTTCAGGAATTTAAACGAGCAGTGAATACATATTACTTCCATTTTCGGCTCTTCCCTAGAAATCATCGCATGTCGTACCCTGCTTTGGCCATTTTCGAACAGTTGATTGATTTAAAATGCAGAAAATTTCTTGTCTTTGGTTTTGTTTTACCGATAAAGCATAACATTGTTTTAGTGCAGTAGAAAAATTCTGGAGAATGTAAGGTGTAGAAATAAAAAGTTAGATAGGCTGGAATACATATACCAACAAAGTTCGATAGCAACATAAATTCAATCTTGTGAGTAAAATCGACATTCGAGGACAGATGGCGTCGGCTTGCATTAAGTAGCCTATTATGAACTGCAACCTAAATATTTAAAAGCACATAAATTTCACATCCTCTGAAACACATATTTTTAACTCGGCTTGCATTCATTGTAAAGGACTGTTCATTTCATATGCTTTCCAAAAATTTAGCACCTCTTCCAAAACGCAGCATATTGTCTGTTTTTGTTGCACGCTTTTAGTACAAAGAATTTGGTAAAAACATTCCCAAGGCATTTCGCTTATAAAAGACTACCGTCGTTCTTTGCTTCACTCTTTTATTGGGAAGTTTGCCTGCATACCTTGAACCTCCTCGCTGCGAAAAACTAACAAAACTAATGGAGCAGTGAGATATGTGGGGAATCCCTCTTTCGTCCATTTGAATACTATTACGAGGGAATATTTACCGACTTGCATATATCTTTTTCGTGAAATGGTAAACTAATGTACTGTGTAAGCTGGAGGTACCCACCAGGAAAGGAGCACTGGGAATCCCGGGGATGCTCTTGTTAGCAGCATTGTCAGGACCAAAAATTTTCATCTCTCTATCCCCTATATCTTAACCGAAACCTCATCCACCTTGCATTATTCCAGCATGTAAAAGGCGGAGAATGAAAAAATTCTGGGCGCCATCCTGAAGTCTCCGAGATTCCACTTCTGTGCGACGGGTATATTGCAATACCTCGCGTTTCTCTGCAGTCGTTTTCCTGTTTCCTGGTAAATTTTATGCAAATTTTGTGTCCTGGAATTTGTGATTCGACTTCATGAATGCTGCTGTACCCAAAGACTTTAATACATATTTAGGTATCACATGCTGAAATCCCAACACGGCTCCAGCTGTATATTGTTTTATAATAAAAGAAAAAACGTTTGGCTTGTTCGAAAATGATCTTGCAGATGGGCCGTTGGAAGATTTCGAATTTTTGTCACAAAATATACAACATCTGTTGAATAATGGACTGTCGGCACCGCAGACACTCCGGTGCAGTTGGCTTCCCAGGGCAATAATTCGTTTTTCATTGTGCCATTACGGGGAGCAAGGTGCCGGCCATCGAAAGTGAATCAGTGGACTGCCTTTTCTGGTTTCCCTTTTTTACAGCGATGAGAAAGTCATTTAACATCGAAAACTAAGTGAGTTGTAATGAAAAAAATACAAACACTGATTTTTACAAGTTGTTTACATGCCTTGACAAGAAATCTCAGAGGTTTGATTTCAATAGATTTGAAAATAAAAAAAAAACTTAGCGATATTTAATAGACTCATATAAGTTAGTGCGGAAATTTCGAACCAAAGCGGTTACTGATTTTTAAAGTGTAAAATATTTCAGGAATGAAACCCATTTACCTCCTTATTAATTTGGAAATTCTCAGAAAAAGAGAGTTCTGCACTTTTGTTGATGTTGTTTGTCATCGTTGCCTCATAGTTGCTCCAAAAATTGCAAAAGCATAAATTCCCGCTCAGTTGTTCACCCTACCTGTAAAATAAATTCATTTTCAGGAACATTACTTTATCCAACATGACACGGGGCGCACACAACCGGATGTAGCATGAGCTGCTCCATAAATAAATGGAGGGGACTTTGTGGTAAAATGAAAAATTGTGTAATTCGTTAGATATCCTTGTCCTGAATACGAGAACACGCATACCGGGACCGCTGCCTCCATATACCGAATAAGGGTGCTCAAGGGTGAAATCTTACTCTTGTAGGTCTGATGCTGTTCTTCTTCCTACTTAACAGAGTTATTCTGACCAAATCTGAGACTTCTGAACTCGGAGCCGAGTCACTTCCGCGTGTTGGCGTGCATGGGCTCCTCCAGCGCAAACCGGCGCAATTTCGCCGCCATACAATCGCTCATAAGCCAAAATAATGACAGAATAACACAAAAATATGACATTAATATCTCGACAGCTTTTACACGTTTTTTAACATGGTCTCGTACCACTAGACGTGCAGATCCTTCCCTGGTCCCTGCTCCAGATCCCCGACAAATAGGAAAGCATTTGATATGCTGTCGCGAAAATAAGGCAGCGTATCGTGGGTTGGGTACTGCGCGCAGATGAGCATATGTAGAAACGACCTTTTTATTCTGTTCGTTTCGTGCACGGTTAAAGAGGGCAAAATATTAAAACAAGTGCGAGTCCTTCACGGGAATTTTGAACAAAAAGTCTCGAAAATCTGTTGGCATAATTGGCAAAAAGCATGAAAAAGTAGCACAGTTCCACCACGAACGAGTGGCCTGATCCTCCTAAATTCTGCCCACTTTTGTGGAAAATGCAGCTCCCAGAAATGCTCCTCTGGAAGGTAATCGGGCTTTTTCGGCATATCGAGTCGCGTGACAAGCGGGGACTTACTTCACCTCAGAAAGGCGGTATTTTGCGACATGCAACCCCCGGATATGCTGGTGGACAAAAGTACTTTAATAGATTTAAATATGGCACCTCTCCCTGAAAACACTGCTTAAATACCTAGGCGCACCTGAAATTTCCTCCTTTGACTGGGATTTAATATCAGTTAATTAAAGCCGTGCCACCATGATAATTATTAAAATATAGTATATAGACTGAACATTTTATGGTTTTCTGAAATTAAATTTTTTTCATAGAACAGCCGTATTGTTCTTTCTAAATCCCAGCATTGCATTTCATGTGTAAAATTCCAGAAACGTTATGAGCTTTGCAAACGTAAAATTTCCAGAAATTTTTTTTTTGTGTACTTGGGTACACAGCATTGCTATCAAGAATTTAATCTTTGTCGTTAATATAGCATTTTTTCTCTTATTTTCTTATATATTGAAAGACTTAGAACATTAAAGTTCAAATTGTGTTTCTCTTTTTATGCTTAAGTCATGTCATTATTCATTGAACATATTAACAACATAAAATTTCAAAAGATGCTGTGCGTGAATAACTTTTAGAGTAAAATAAAATTCATACATTAAAAGTTAAATCCTACGAAGGGTTTTCTCCAAAATAACTTGAAACAGATCGGAATACGACTCACTCTACGTAAGTTTTTCTTAACAATTTATAATGATAGATATTATTGTTTCTTATAGCCTTATAAACTTAATATGGAAATTAAAAATTCATATTGTCATGGGTTGTTGAAATTCAACTACTTGAAATTTTAGATGCTTAGAATAAATCACTTGGGGCGTTTTTCGTGTATGTATGTACATATTTATATATGGTTTCATGTTGCTAGACACGTGTATAAATATTTCATCGCTAAGTAGAAACGTGTTTGTGACAGGTGAATTACTTTGAGAGGATTTAAGCACTCAGCAGCTATAAAGGCCATACGCAGCAGGGATACGATATTTTTCTGAAAATCATATACCTACAATTTCTTCAACTCAATTTTAACAAAAGGCGTCAGAAATATCTTCACAATATAAAATATCATTAACAAAGTAAGAAAGTTTGTTGCTACCAACTTCTATTGTATTCCAATCTGGATATGGAACCACAATGTAAGTATTATACAACGCATTATTAAAATAAGTAAATAAGCAGTTAAGTTGAACAAACTAAAATTCAGAAATCTTTAGTCTAGCGTCTTCCCTGCATTAACTGAATTTTTTGTCTCAAGAAAACTCCTGAGTGACCATGCAGGGAGCCGTTAAAGAAATACGAAGTCTCCAGTGGAAATTTGTTGAGGATAAAAAATTTATGCACTCAAGTCACAATAATTCGCCAGCCACCTTGGCTCTCCCGAGATATTCTTTTGCTATAGTGCTCAGGTTGCGGAATCACTTCGCCGGGGAAATAGCGTTCCAGAGCATTAATCACCATCATTTCCAGCGTTCGTCCTTTTTCTATCGCACTCTTCAAGTGTACGTTTCGCCAAAGAGGTAACAATGGGAGCAGGGCGGAATTGTGGCCGACAAAAAGCTAAGGAAGCAGGGATTTGGGTCATAAATCGTCCTTTTCGGATACTCATTGAGTGTAATTGAAATGCTTGCCAATACCAGTTTCTGTCGGGCTTAACTTTTTCCCGGGCAGGTTAACTAAAGTTTTTACCTCATATTCGGATAGGGTTAACTGCAGCTGAGCTCTCCCCGTGATATGTAGCCACGTTGACCGAAGGAGCAAGTGGGCGAAAATCACTTAGCCATCCACGTTCTACGGCGATAATTGAGCAGGTTTGGTGGAAGCCGGAACCCCACCAGGCACTACGCGCTTGTCCAAGAAATTCCATTTTTATTGGATAAAACTTGTTAATTAACGCTGAAGAGCAATTTGCTTTCTTTTGATGTGGTAAAAATAAATAGAAGAGGGAATTTCACCACATTACGGCTATAAGCGATACGAATATGCAGCAGCATTTTCTTTTAATTGCTCTTTTAAACGCTGGTTATGTTCTACACGTTTTTCCAAATTTATTTTTCTCTTGGAAATTGAAACTTGTAAAAAGGGTGTGGATTTCATTGAATGAGTTCAAATGCTATCACATAGTTAAATAGTCGTAATTGTTTTAATGTGAACAAGAGGTTTCACCTCTATCAATAAAAATTTTTAGTAATTCGGTATGTGCAGTGCACTTTAAATAAACCCAAAACACTTATGCGGTCGCACCTTTTGTCAGTGAGCTAATTAAACTCCGCCATTTAGTGAAATGAATGAAAACCTCTAAAATAATAAACCTTTTATAAAATGTAGTGTATTTCTCGAGATAATTCGGAGGTAGTTAATTTTCGGTTCACACTGTTTATAATATGCTTGTCACGCAACATCGGCTGAAAACAATTCTGCGTACTTACGTCATGCACGCCATAAAGTTATTTGTCCAGCCAAACCGCGAATTTGGGTATCCCCAAAAAGAAAAAACTTTTATCTCAGCAATCAGTCACCTACTTCCAAACTTCTGTAAATTATATTGCTGGGTTTACACCAGTAAAACCCTAACAAAAAGCAAATCTTCTTAATGCGGAAACTTTTCGGTATCAACATTGACGACTGGCTTTGCTCAGGATAACCTCGCCCAGTACGACTGAAACTTCAGAAGTTTTAAATTCGACTTTAGACAATAATTTATGATACCCGGGTGGGTAATCAAGCCATGTGCTGATAAGAAATTCAGCCGTGCTTAATAAAGAACTGAAATAAGAACTTAGTGTATTATAGCAGGAACTCTGCCCCCGGTCGCCCCTGTTGTCTCTTGTTTATTATCTTTTTTCTCTCAAGAACATTTGTTGTACTCTGGGATAATGCCTTTAAATTTCGTTTATTAAGCAATTGCTGCGGAAATTCTTTTGAATAAAATTTATGAACTTGTCTCTCCCGCCACATTTTATGCCAGAAAGAGAAGTGTAAAAAAGTATTGCTGTGATTAAGTTCGCAACAAATTCAAAGCGAGAGTGAGAGGTCTATTAATTTTGATTTTTCCGACTATAATGCACAACGAACTTGCCTCCTTAATATTATAAAAAATAATATGAAATTATAATAATAATATAATATAAAAACCACCCGCTTTGAAGCTTCGGGTATCAGCTCTTTTTAGTACTAAACAATAAATCACGAATTTATTATTATCATTATTATTTTTTTTTAAAACAACCGGCCAATGAATATGCTTTCTTGTTTGAACAAAGGTTGTATCCATAAGTTCCTTAAAATCATGGGATTTGTTATCATTAATTCTAACATAATTTCAGTATTTACGTCATGGGTACTATTGAAAATTCTTTTCTTATCCCCAACACCCGCGTTTTCTGCATGATTTATAATATTTCCTTCGTTTTGCATGAATCATTTGAATGGTTGCTCAAGGACGAGTTAGCTTCTAAACGGCACAAGATCTTGAATTTATTCAAAGTCTCCATTTTATGGGTAATTTAAGTTGAAATTCTCGCTAGTCAAAAATTTATTGGGTATTATGCCGTCTGGCTGCTTTCTTAATGGCACTTGTTGTAAAGAACCCATAAAATTCAATTGCACTCGAAATTTGCTTTTCTTAATGGGCCGTGAGGGGAATGGTGAAATCGATTTGCCTATATGAATTATTTTCAACTCGAGGTAGAATAACAAACAAGGCAATTACTGCAAATTACTCATCACTTCTTAAATATTTTCAATTTGCTTGTATTGGGATTATTCTGGCGATCAAAAATATTGCCCTCTTTGGCAGCAAACACTCGTCATGAAAGTTCAGTTCATAGCCATGGAATTCCAATTTTTTTCTAAAATGTTAAGTATATAGCTCTCGTTAGTACTTTCGAGAATGTCAGTGATTTTTTGTTTAGTATTTGGTCTTTCTCTTTTTATTATAATTGTTTCAAATATGTTATTTTTGCAATAATTTCAAATTTGACTCTCAATGTGAAAAGAGGAAGATCATAAGAGGAAAACGTCGTGGTTTTATTTATTTCTGGACAAATAACCATGACCCACATGTCAAGCTTTAAAATTGGAAGGATGGAAGTTGTCTTGCGCAATGCTAATCCGATTTCTGTAAATCGGTTCCTGGGCATGTAAAAACATCCTGGTTCGAATTCCTTGTGTAGCACCGCAAAATATTCGGAAAAAGCACATGGATTTATTGCGTAACCCGACGTTGGGTAACGGCCCATTGTAGCATAACAAAACCGGCTCATATTGTTCGCGCCGTGGTAATTAGCTTTCAATGCACTAATAGTGAAATTCGGTGAAAATAGAATTTTCGCAGAATGCTGTTCGTGTAGGCGTGGTGCCTGGCTCCCTATTTTCGGTTGGCGGCGCCGGAATTATCCGCGGCTATGTACAATTATTGGTAAGTTCGAAGCGTTTTGTAAGCGTTAGGAACCAATAATGGCCTGGAATTAGTGATGAGCAAGGGGCAAAGAAAATTCGTTAATTTGCAGTGGGCTTCTCGAAGTGATTATAATCGCAATTATATTCCGCAAACGGTTTATTCAGCAGTCTGCACCGCGGGTATTAAGCGCTCTCGAATTAAAGTTGTAGCCTCAATTTAAACCCGGTTTATGTAGCTTTACGGATTCTGCCTGAAATCTTAATCGAGGTAAATTTTCAGAGCTTTACATTAACTAGTTCATTATGTTGTAAAACTACTTTTCTGTCCTCTCAAAGTTCCAGAATTTTTAAGCTTTCTTCAGAAGTTTATGGCGCAGTAAAGTAAAAGTCCGTGAGGTATTTGTAGCATAATCTCGGGAATGGAGAATTTAAATACGCACAGAGTAAATAGCTGAATTTAAAAGAATTTTCCTTCTGCTGAAATTCCTTGAAACTTTGGAAATAGTTTCCGCTCGTTGGAATATTTAATAATTTCTGCGCCAGCCGCTGTAACCCCGTAATAAACACGAACGCGAGGTGAGGCGGATCCCGCCCCTAGACGACTGCTCTACGTGCTCGCCTCGTCGAGAATATGCTGAAAGAATTTTAATTTCAAGGTTAAACACTTGTTAATGACTTCTAATGTTTCCAGCTAAGGTTATGGTAACGTAAACTTGAGCACAGTAATTTTAGGCGCTGGCAAGAAACTCTGCGTTAAATTTCGTCAGAAATCTCCTCGAATGTACACACCCACGGCGAAGTGGTAATAACCGGCCTAAGGTAATTGCAGGTGAAAACGTTTTACTTTACGCAGAACACTCTCATTATTTAGGGATATCATTTTCTGGGCACAGATTAATATGCGTTGTGAGCGTGAGGAGGTGACACCATTCATCACTTTCTGATTTATGCCTATTGTACGTGTCGAATGTAAAGCTTGTGATTATTGTTATGTCAACTGATGCTAGGTTGTACGTTGAGTTTACTTTTTGTTCGTATTTGCAAAACATCAAGGTTTTTTTAAAGGACATTTTAAGTGCTCGTTATGTATTCATCAGGAAGGGCACAAGCCGGATTTTTCTTTTAGTTTAGAACTTTCATAATGTTAATAGACTGAGGAATTAGATTGAAATTAAGGAGTACTCAAATTTTGAAAAAAAAACATGGTTGCGACCATGTTAAATAACGCCCATCTACTCTGAAGCTTTTATTTAGGGCTAAGGTAAGGTTATTTTGATTTGAAAAGCATTAAATGAGCCTAAACATTTATAAATCAATTGAAAGCATGTGTTATTGACATAAAAATCCCTTTCTGTAAGCGTTTTTTTTAAATCTATTTATGATTCTATAATTATTTACAATTAATTAAATAGCTAGGCTTCATGTCTGCAACGAGCTATACATTGCAGTCGCAAAACTTGTTTTATATATAATAAGGTCGAAAGAAAACATTTGTTAAATAAAATTGATTAACTTTTCCTTTCTGTAGTGTTGATAATAAAATGTTTGAATTTGGTTAAAATTTGTTCTTTACCAAAGCAATAAATTAATTTTTTAAATAATCTGTAATACAATAACTAACTAGGTAATTTCTACAAACAACAGCATATATCTTAGTTTTTAAATCCTTATATTTATGTATATGTTATTACACAGAATAGCAACAAATTAATAATAATTTACTTTACCATTACGGATTCTGTCTGAATCCTAGCATGACCTCACACTCCAGGGTTATTTTAATTTAATCCTAAAATACAGAGGACCCATGTCATCTGAGTAAGTCGTTCGGAATATTCTCGCAAGAATAAAAGTTATTTTGAGTATTAAGAAATTTCTCGTCCATTGCATCTGAAAGCAGCGATGATACCCACAACGAAGGTCTTTATTGAGCTTAGAGATTTTATTTTGCTGAAAATTGCTCTTTTTTAATCTCATTCTATTCCTTTTATTATGGTTCTTAAATGGTTATTTGATGGACTCCATCTCTAGTGGACCACTCCTTCTGGCAACACAAGGCACAACAATCCTTGAGCGCTGTGCTTTTCAGCGCACACTAGCCTCAAGGATCTCTTCGGATATTGTTGGGGATTTTCTGCATGCAACAATAATAGTTGCCCTTTCGTGTCACAAAAGGAATGCACTCCGGGCGAATCTTCTTTAAGTTGTGAAATAAATTGGAAAGATATGTCTGAAATAGAGTTGAGTCCGCTATTTGGCGCACTTTTATATTTTGTGAAAACCCAGATCTCTTGCTTTTGTAATATATTTTTTCTCCAATCAGAATACATTCTTTTGTTGAAGATTTATTTTTAATTTTGTGATTTTTTTTTTAATGTCCATTCAAATTGATCGGTGCCGATAAAAAAAGCTACTAAAAATATAAAAGCAATAAACTCAGGCCTGTTTAAACGGAAAATAAATTAAGGGATTAAGAAAAAATAGGCATCTTTGTATGATAATCTATAATATAGATTCTATATAAATTCATGTTAAATATTAAAATAAAGTAAACTCTGTCCCATTTGTTTAGTCTTTTGTTCGTTAGCGTGAGAAAATTTTCGTTTAACCTTAAGTTTTTCTTAAGCGCATAAAAATCTATCGCGAAAACTTCTCGAATGGTGTTGAATAATTAAAAACGAAAAAAGTGGGAAGACGGAACTCTTGGGGAAACCTGAGGTGGCCTGAAATACGTCCGCAAGCAACAGCTTAAGCTTGCGGCTCTTTCCTTAATTATGCACGAAACGAATGTATACGCAAATCAGCTTATTGGAAAAAATAAAACGTGAATGCAAAGCGGTGCGACGGCCGACGAGGAATGGCGCTTGCCAGACTTTCGCCTGCAATTACGCAAAGCGTGGCGTTAAAGTCAACTCTGCAAAGATTCACAATCCTGAAAACTATTTGCTTAGCCCGACCTTGAGTACGGCTTTAAGTCGAGCGTCGCGCGAGCCAGGCGGTCCCGTGCATTGCCAGAATTATTTAAAGTGGCGCTCCCTTGGTGGCGGCTTAAATCGCAAATCCTAGACGGAAAAAAAGCAGCAGGGCCCACCTTCGCGGGATTTCTTAATCTTACGTTTCGTGCGCAAGGTGCTGGTGCGGCAGCTCTCATATCAGAAAAATTTCTCGAAACTTTGGGGAAATCCGGCAAACATTTTTACAAATGCCTCGTTCCTGTTCCGCTGTTTGTACATACGTACATCAGTTCTCGTCTGATGTTTATTCAGTGCTGCCTGAGCTTTACGCGCGCGGAGAAATTCAGATGGAAAACATGTCGGCTAATCTGTTTAAAATACCAGAATTTAGTTTAAACATTGTTCCAAAACTATGTGACTTGCCTGCAAAGTGGTCCTGACGAGGACCTCAATTTGTATAGCGTCGCTTTTGTTGAATGAAAATTTCTTGTGGAGGAATTGCACGTCATATTTATTAATCCTCTTAGAAGGAAATGTAAAGATTTTCACCCCAAATTTTAGATTGGATGATATAAACTTTTTAAGTTTAAAAACATTAATTTAAGTAGAACAATTAAAATGTTTTACATTTTTTTTCTTCAAACTTTGCAAATATGTTCACTATGTAGGTATTTTAAGGGTTCATCCTAGTTTAAAGGTTTGGAAATTAAGCTTTTTTTTGGGAATTATTTTTGCAGCGCCCAAATTATATATCGCTTCAATTCTTTTTAGGCTAAATAAAAACACTTAAAGAATACGATTTTTTTTTTTTCATAATAAATACATTAAAAATGGCGGACTTCGTGTAGGCACATAAAAAAATGCTATGTCAACGGTGTGGTTGATTTCTTATTGAACATATGCCTATCGTGTATACTAGAATTATTAATTTTTATGCAAAAATAACAAAATGGCGGCTACTTAAACAAAAATGTTCAAAAAACGTTCTTTTTTTCATGATTTTTCAATTAAACAAAATGGAAAAAATTAAAATTTTGACATAATTCTAGTATACACGATACCCATACATGTGAAAAGGTGTGGTAAAAGTTTCAGAGCGATCGGTCAAACCGTTTCGGAGAAAACTGTATACAAAAAAGTGGTTTTGAGAAAAACGCGTTTAAATTTCGTATACTCAATAGCACGCCGGAGACCGCGCTCAAATAAAATCGAAAAAAATATAGTTATACTGCTCCTATCTTTATGAAATTTTACCGTAATTTTCTGAAGATATTTACTTTCGATCATAAAAAAAAATCGATTTTTTGAAATTGGTAAACTAGGATGAACTCTTAATATGCTTAAAGATGCTTAGTAATGAATCCGAGTGTAGTGATCTGCAGTGAGTATGATTGAAAAGTAAAAATAAAGAACATAAAACTAAATGTCTTTCAACTTTTGCTTAATTTGATTCCAACGAAATCGGAAAAAAACCGACTGTTCATTAAGTCCTCAAAACATATACTTAACTAGCAAATGCCCGCGTTTTCGTTCGTGTTTTTTACGTAATTTTTTTACACCTTGGGTTACGTTATTGGAGTTTTAGTAAGGACCTCTAATTTTTTTGAAAATATAATATAGCCTATGTCACCCGGGGATAGTGTAGCTTCCCAATAGTGAAAGAATTTTTGAAATCGGTTCAGTTGTTTCGGAGCCTATTCAATGCAAACAAACAAACAAACAATCAAATCTTTTCTCTTTATAATATTGGTATAGATAAATAAATTGCATTTATCGAAATCATGAATAACGACTTCTGCATTTATAGATTAGCGAAAAAGGCGTCGTAATTAATTCCGTGAAAGGTCAGAAATCAATTAATTTTCTTAAATATTGAATTAAATCTGACATGGGCAGAAACCGGGGCGTTGAAATCGAAAGTAAAACGCCTGCTTTGATGATTAAAAAAATGTTCGGGCGATTGAGAATGTATTCTGACTGTAATCGCATAAATCTGATATTGAGTGAATTCAGCGAGACGCGGGTAAATTAAATTCCTTATCCATTTACATTTTTCGATAGAAAATTTTGCTACGACAAGCTTTGTGCAAATTCGGTTCGTGAAAATTCCAAACGATATTTGAAATTACGTACCCCTGGGGACAGTGCGCAACGACCCGGAGAACCCCTCCCATCGTTTTATCCCCAAGTATAAATTACTTGATGAACATGCAGGGAAAATTTCCATAGATATATTTCACGGCGTTATAAACCCGTGTATATTGAAAAGACGGCAAGGGTTGGTTACTTGAATAAAACATTTTAATAAAGAGAAGGGTAAGAGATTGTGTCCAGGTCCTCCACATCATCTTGGATGAAGCGCCTTCGTCGCGTTGCAAAAATGCTTCCAATCATTCGGCAGGCGAGGCGGTGCGATGAAACTGCTTGTGTGCAAACTGTCAGCGAAACGAATGGAAAAATGATAAAACTTTAGGGCCCAGTTTTTGTTATTCTCTACATCAAAATTTTTCATCGGTTGCGACTCGGTGGGACCGCCCTCGCGCCACTCGCTCAAGTTACGTTCCACTCATGTACAACTAGTGTGCCGGAAAATGGTCCGGGCCGTTCTTACAGCGACTAGAAACTGCTTCGATAGTGTGTTCAATTTTTATTTCGATTTTCCATCTGCAGGCACTGAAATATATAAGGAATGGAAGTGTCAGAAATATTGTTCACATAGATAGTTTATGGATATGAAGAAAATTCAACTTTCTAGAAGATCTCATGTATACAAACTATATAAAAGTGAGATCCCCGGGATTGGATTTGAAGATTCGAGAGTGGATCCGAGGAATAGGACACCTAGTTCATTTTAAATATGGCTACGGTGAACTAGTGTGGCATATAAATTTCAACATGTCAAAATTTTCATTTTACTGAAATGAGATGAGTTTCCATCGGATTTGTGGCACCTACTTTTGAAAATCTTTATTTGCAAGAAGACAAATTCTGCGGACTTCCCCAGAAATGTTTTTACAATTCAAAGCTGTTTTAGTGAGTGTTTGAAAAAGGGATCCAAAATAAAAATCTTATCCTCTTTAACAAAAAATTTGTTTTCGTTCTTCGTTCAAATTAATTATACACCCTAAGAAAGTCTTCCTTGAAAGCATAACTTAGAAGAATAATGAAGTCATTTTATCGATTGACGACGGGATTTTGCACTATGCACAAATCAATGGACCAATTTCACCTCAAGAAAAATATTAATGAACTTCACTTCTATTCGGCCTGTCTCTTATTTCACAAGTTCTGCATCGGTTTTGGAGAGTGCTTCCATTAAACCTAGGCTATGGCAATAAATTTATAGATTGCTATCCATTAAATATCCTTCCTTCCTGGCAAGTTCCGACCCTACCTAAGTGTCCACAAAAAACTTGTTTCAATTGCAAAACTAAAGTTTTTGCAGCAATACCCTTCTGGGGTGAATTGCCAAGAAGGAAACTGAAAAGTTTTGGATGTTTATTTAAGGACTCTTGGCGATTCTTCTCAGTTCACTATAAGTGGTACTCGTGGACTTCTTAACGCTTCTTTCTTTAAGAAACTATAAAATTTGTGGCATGTCTTTGGGAGCTGGCAGCAAAGTTATTTTGTAGCAATTACGTAATGAAAAAAGTGTTCATTTTTGTTTTAAGTTTTGGAACATCATGCCAAGCAGCGAAAGGATCATGATTCACCTGCCCAATAATAAATTCAATCCCTTATTTTTTCATTGCTCATAAGATAATCCATAGGTTTGTGGAGTAGTATGAATCCTCATAAATTTTGTACGAAACTTAATGCTCTGCGTCATAATGCATGAGACATTAACCCTTAAGTAATAGAGTCTTCCCAGATGCATTAGACTTCCTTCCACCTTACCCGAAACTTGGAAACTACTTGCATGAATTTCGTAAGCTCCCTGAAAGTTAAAGCAAAGACTTAACTTAATGGGAAATTCAACACTAATTCGTGTATTCCTTTTTCATGTGTGGATGACGCATTATATAAATACCTTCCCTACTTATGAGGTGGATATAGGAAGTACCTGATGGTTAAGATAAAATCCCCCTTATTCATAATTTCTTACCAAGACGGTATTTGATGTCTTAAAAGCTCTTCGAGGTGTGTTTCAAGCCCCAAGGCTATCAATTCCTTCTGAAATCACGTAAAAAATCCTCACTCGTTGCATACGTATATAAAATTTATTTCTAATTTCGAATTTAGATTTAATTATTAATGAAAGGTTTTTCGAGAAAAGTGGCTTCAATTACTTTAAGATAATAATTTTTTTGATATTGTTGATTAACATATATGTATATGTATCATTAAAATAACATTGATAATTCAAAAACTATATTTAATAACACATCAAAAAGTTTGCAAAAATATTGCTAGAAAATTAAATCCACAATGTTTATCTTTATATTGAAGTCTGAAATTGTATTCGATTTACAGCGAAAGCCGTAATAAATTATTTTTGCATTCCACAAAATCTTTGCCCAGCCGAGATTGTCAGAACTATCTTCATTAAGGTGGGTCCTTATCCTCATTACGGCGTAGCGACGACCGCTAGTAAGAATTCCCAAACATTGGCGGCACTCCTGGAATTTACAAGTATCTTCCTCGTGGGGCTGATTTGTTATGCAGCCCAGATTCTCCTGTTTTGTGTGACATAATTGTTCCATTTGGCTGAAATGAGGATAACCTCTTACAACCACACAGCCGTAGCCGGAATAATTTTGAGCTCAGTTGAGGATAGGAGAACTGGAGTAGGTAAAGAAGAGTAGGACTTTGGAAAAAGTGAGTTATATTGTGAGTGAATTAATATCCAGCGGAGTCCTAAAATGAGCTCAGCTGGCGGTTGGTTGCAGTATTTTACAGTCTTTAGATTAAGTGAGAAAGGGTCGGATGAGTCCTCGGAAGTATTTCAGGGAGTGAGGGAAAGCGTTCATCCAACATCGCTAAATTAAGGTTTCTGATCTTCTTGTTAATGGATTGGAATGACCTAAATGTAATTGTAATGCCTGGCAGGAGTCGTTAAAATATAATGGACTGACATCCTAATCAAAATATATAGACCTTGAATGCCTTCACGAAAAACACAACGTGAATTCCCGAACAAATTTTCTCGGTGTGTTTCGCTACCCTCATCAGGCATAAATCACCTTCAAAGGAGTCATAATTTTAGCCGTTGACAAGTGTACCCTTTTTCTGAATTCAAATGGCAGGGCTTAATTTGGGGAAGCACGAGTAAGCTGACGCCACAAAAGCATAAAATTGAACGATTTACAAATCGCAGTAGGTGTAGGAGGGGAGCAGTAAAATAGGTTTAGCTTACCACCCGCACCGCCACACAAGGGCCTTCAAAAATTTTTGGCAATACAAAAGGGCGAGGAGAGGGCGCAAATACACACAAAGAGTGGCTCAAGTTAGCAAATCACAAATTTCCCTCACGTATCCCACTGACCCGTGATTTATGGTCATACGAGCTATAAAGATTAGGTTTTTCTTCGTGTGCCCTTTTCTCTGCTAAAAAGAAGTCATGTTTTTGCTTTTATGACCATGTTCCAGCTTTTTGCAGTTATTCAACCCTACCTGCCTTCTGAATTATGTCACACACTAGCGGCCCTTAATGTGATAAAAATTTTAATGGCAGCATTTTTATGAGCTCGACATCCCTTTAATCTCTCTCTAAGACTATGCAACTTTATAGAAAAAAACGTGAGTGAGGCAGCGCTGCAGGAGGCTTCGGTGGGGCTAGTAAGAGTAATTAAGTTTATTGCATAATGAGGACTTTAAGTAGGTGGGCGGGTATGCAAATTAGTGACTCCGACAAGCTGGAGTGCATTCAAATAAAAGACGGTCGACATATGCTCAGGGAATTGATTCGCAGGTAGCAATAAACTACCAATAATTTAAAATAGAGCTGTTGTATTTGAAAAATTGTAAAGTGTATGCTTAATTTTGAACACTTGACTTCAAAAACTATACTGATACTGCTAATAAATAACATGGTCATGGTTAATATAAAAAATCTTTTGACTTTATTACGATTTTTTGGGACTATAAAACAGAGCAAGAAAAAATTTGCTTGTGTTGCTTTTCAGCTTCTGAAAAAGTAATAAATTGAAGTAGTTTTAAGAAGTTGGGACAGTGCTTGTTATTACGAGTAAATCGACAAGGAGACAAGCACATGAATCAATGCTGAATTATAAGATGAACTGAAGTTACTATTATTTTTTTTTACTATTATATTGAATATATTTTTATATTCGTATTAAAAAATAGTTGTCTGCTACGCTTCCTTGAATACGAAATTGCTTGTTTGAAGGATAGCATTTCTTCTCTCCAGTGTCCAATAAGAATCTATTAGCTATCACTATTCCTAAAAAATCATAATAATTTGACAATAAATCAATAAGAAAAATTACTATGTTTTTGTGTCATCCGCATACATATATCTTATGAAAGAACTTTCTGTAGAAGAGACATCTTAATATCCACTCGACATTTCATTAACTATAGGCACTAGACAGACACGCAATATCTGATTAAGAATTTCATTCTATGTACAACAAAGTTGTTGACATAAACTAGCAGATACTTTCATATGTGCCACTAATTCTGATTATTATTTGCATTACACATTAAGAAACATTTTGAAGCAATGTAGGCTGCATTCCATAACTTCTTACCTCAACTTCCACTTGATAATTAGTTCCTACACGCAAAGGTACACGAACTCCTTAAAGGCGAAATATTCTATTACGATTCGTTCATGGAAAAAAGTGGGTGAATGAACTGCGTTCCACAAATTAATTTATAAATGAATACATCATCAGAGCTAGAACGATTTATGCCTGTCTGTGTTCCCCTTTATGCAAACGTGTTAATTGCGCACCCTTGAACTCCCTCTGCCCTGCATGGGCATGCATAACAACTCGATAAAGCCGGAATGACAAGTGCCTCTAATTCTTTAAATTAGGCTTATCCAAATCTTGACTTAAAGTTGCACGTATGTGCGGGTGTACAGCTGATTTGTTGTTTGTACAGGTTAAACAATTATGAAAATTAGTTTTAAGGAAGATAATTATCAAAGAAATGATGAATTGGGTTCAAATATAAAAATAATAAGCAGTTAAATAGTAATGAACAACTTTAGTTATATAAAAGCATTTCCCTTGAAACGAAGAAATTTCAATGAGTTTTCTTAGTACAGAAGAGCTCACACCGGTAAGGTATGCTGCTAAATGTTGGAGGAAGCCTAATTCATCTCACGTAATCTTGTAATCTCCTTGCTTAATCAAGGCATTTACGAGTAATTTACAAAACCCGGCTTATAAACAATTCCGGGGATCCTATCAAGAGATCCCTTTAACCATGCAAATCTCAGATAAAAACATCCAACGAAATTATGAGAAAAACAGAAAAATCCCAGGCCAAACAGAAGACTGGGGCAATTTACTGCTTCCCCTAAGCACGGTCATTATTAACCTCAGGGCAGCTTCCTTTTCTCCGGGAATACTTGTGTGCGGCCACACCGAAGCACTTTCTTGCCTGGCATGTGTGGGGCACACACGAGGTGGCTCTCGACTTCAAGTATTCAATGGTCGGCGAAAACTTCTTCAAGTTTGCTCAAATCAAAGAAACTTTCTACAACTCAACTTATGCAGGTCAATAGAATTCATTACTGAACACCGAGGGGCTTCACACATCCACATGTATCCAACCGAGTGGCCACAAACCCGATTTAATTAGCTAATTAATTGATTTTTCTATGCCTGGAACGCCTTTTCTCCTGATGACGGCGTTAAACTCCAAATGTGTGTTGGCTACGTGAGGCACAGTCCAAAATTCTTCGTGGACCCAGGCGAAATCAGCTCCGAACTTCACCAGAAATGTTTCAGAAATCCCCTGAAGGTTACTTACTGATCACGCTTATGTAAAAACTTTGAAAGTTACGATAAAAAGTGGATACCCTTAGGATGTTATAAAGTGATACGCCTAGAGATTTCGGATTGAATATTCCACAGATACCAGCATTTTTGTGTTGTTTTGGTTTTGCGTTCGACTTTAATTGAATTTGTTTCGTATTTCTAGATCGACCGAGTTGCTCGACAAATGGACTCCAAAATTTGCCAAGTGGCCTTCTCTACTTAAACACAAAAGGAGCTACAACTGACGATTTCTCTCGAATTTTCTTCCATGAAATACTATGAACTAAAAGCAAACGCTTTCGTTTACAATTCTGATTGGAGAATTCGAATTATAAGATGCTCTTATCGGAAATGAATTTATAAAATTGTTCATCGAAAACGAATACGACTTGAACTGTTGTTTTTTAAAAGAGAAAATAGAATTCTCATTAAACTCGCGTATGAATGGTTCAAACAGTTGACTAAGGCGTCAATTTAAAAGAAAAAAAAAAATATTTCAGTTTGATTCGACCAGTTCTGAATGCTGTTATTAAGAAGTGTTTTTAAGAATCTGTTTATTGTATTTATTCAAAATCTATATTTATAACACGTTTTCTTTTATTTTCTTTCATAAAGCTCTTAATAATGAATAAAAATCGTACATTTTACAACCACTGTATCCGAAAAGTTCATTTTCAAATTGAAAATATTAATTTTACCAAATGCATTAGGTCAACAGTGGCAATCGTGGCTGTTTAATTCGAATGTAACACAAAATGAAATCCCCTGCGAAGCTCGTTATCGTTACGAGAAAATATTGAGGCCATACACAAATATGTTTAACAAAAACATTACGGAAATGATTAACCCTATCGGCAAGGAATCAATCCGCATCCAGAGAGCAATAAACGCAAATCTGACGAAACAGTGAGCAATTTAATTTATTGTTAAATATTTGAATAAACACTTCATTAAATATTTATTTAATAAAATTGAAGGGAGAAATTCGTCTCTGCATGTTTGCGCTGCTCCGTTAAATTGCACTGAATTTTAAGGTTCGATCGCATTACGTTGCAAGGTTCAGTTTGCAATGTTTGGTCGAATGCCCGACAAATATGTAACTAGTTGGCTAATATCAGGCGCAAAGGGGGTTCGGGCGGTTTAAGGATGGTTCAAGTAATTTAGTGGGATAATTCCTAGCAACAGAAAAGGTCTATGATTAACCCTCAACAACTCGGCGGTGACGTCTTTAACCGCAGAGGATTATTGTGACATAGAAATATTGTACTTTTATTTATACTGAAACCTTTCTATTTCTAAAATAGTTAATTTTCTAGTTATAGCCTAAGCACTAGATTTCAAGTTAGTTTAAATAATTTTCAGTCAAAATACTAATGTTGTATATATGTAGGTACTCGTATTTCAGTTTCATTAAATTCAATCATTTATATTGTTTAATATATAATCGCAGTTTAAGCTCAGATTGCTATAACAGGCGTTAATTCACAAACTTGGTCTTAATTTAAATGTGTATGTATGTAACCTTTGGATTTCGGAATAAACCTTTCTGAACTGATTGCAGTTCTAAATCCACTGAAATTTTGCAATTGATATTTTTCATTTTGGTTCTCAAAAATTCGATAGTGTTAAGTTTTCAATTGTGAGAATGGTGAGATACTTCTGTATCAATTAACATCCATCTACTAGATACAGAGTTGCACTTAAATGTCCTTTTTGAAGTACGCTTTGTTGAAGAAAGAATTAAAACAGAAGAAAGCATCTCAAGATATGTTTATGTTTTTGTATGTTTTTGTTGGCATATAACTCACTGTGTACTTGACATTCAAGGAGAGCGCAAATATTTCAATTAGATTTCTTTTTTGTGCGCAAGAGCACTTATTGTGTTTTGCAGTTTACGTCCACAGCAGCATATTCTCTCCCTAGTTGACTGTTTACCATTCTATGCACCGAAATCGAAAATAAATTTTATGTTGCGGTTGGATAAAAAAGTCCTGCTCCGCTCTTTTTCGCCTCCTTTGGCCCTTTCCAAAGCAGCTTTGATGTCATCCACAGTCGTGCTGTGCTGAGGAAGAAATGGAGCAAAGTATTTTTGGGCTGTTATCACGTATTTTGTATCAAAATAAATTACACCAGGTGGAACACCTCAGTTAAAATGCAGAATGATGAATTTGGAGGGATAAAGCTTCATATAAGAGGCTTCTGTAAACGAAGGTAGGCGAAGAAATCTATAATTGAAATGAGGGAGAATGTTCCGTCCCACGTAGAGCTAATACCTGAGGCACCTATCTCGAGCGAAAAAAAATGGTCCTTTTACATCCTTCCATCGCATCCTCCTCAGGACTCCGAAAAATCGCTTCTATGCGCCCCTTTAAGCTCGTTCAGCAATTTCAACATATCTTCTTTAGAAGAGGCTATAAATCTATATTAAGGACTCGAATAGATAGCTCTTTAATTTCCGTCTTTTACGAGGTGTGCTATTTATTTACTTCTGGAGAACAGAAACGCCACCATTCCTCTATCCGCGCAGTATTTCTTCTCGATGTGACACAATACGGCATGATATGAGCTCATTTACTGATTTTTCTTTCAATGATTTTGATATTCAACTTTACCTGCACAATTTCCGACATACCAACCAACAATGGAATATATCTTAGAAAGGTTGATAGTCTTTTTTAATTTAGTTCGTAAAATGTTTAAAACTTTTTATACATTCTTAAGTTTGTATGGCAAACATGAGTAAATGAGATCATAATTTCCCCAAAGTAATTTATATGAAAAACTAAAAGCCTGTAATGATAAATTTGTACTGTTTCTTGATACTAATATAAAACATAATGCCTCCTTACTATATAATTTTATTCCATCCCGTGCTCTGCAGCACAAGAAGATACGTTTTTAGGAAATATCAATTAACAGTAGAGCAGCTTTGAAAAGTGGAATGTCTACCGGCGTAAAATTAATTCAAACAGCGCAAGTACTTTTCATCTTTCATTTATTTCCCAGAACGCTGAGAATAATTTTGCCGGAACACTTGTTTCTCTAATTCTAATTAATAAAAATCGATTCCGCGAATTTTCAGCGAAATAACAATGCGCTCCTCGAAACTCGCGCCCAGTCCGTAGTCCGTGTCAATTCTCGCGGGCGAAGACCGAAGACTCCGGCCCAAGCGCCTATCAAAATGAATATCTTATTCGAACACATCAAGGATAAGAAGACATTTCATTGAATCAGGCGCCCGACTTAAGCACTCGGAGGCGAGTTTATTATCCCCAATCTGTTTGCACAATGAGTCCTAAGTATACTCGGCGGCGATCTGTGTCTCGAGATATTCAGCACAATATTTTCTTTAAAATAATTTTATCACAGAGATTCCTCCTATTTTAAGTTCTCCATAACTGCTGGCGTGGCGCTTATAATGCAAATGAAGACCCGAATCGGGAGGCCCTCAAACCCACCGCCAGTCAGCGTCGGGGGCGGGGGTGAGATTTAAATGCTTGTAATTCCGTGACTGAAAATAAATTTCGTTTTAATTAAGTTGTTGGCAGTGCAAGTGTACCTCTAATGCTGATCTTTCCTTTTGGGGGGCCATTTGTCTCTGTTGGGCTCATCGCAGTTACTCTTGAGCGCCGGCGAACATAACTTGCTAATTTGACCATTTCTCGGTGATGAACTTTTTCATGGGAATCTGATTTATACATCCATGAGTAAAATTTGCGTGATGATTTGCATGTCTTAATTAAAGATTCTTGAGGTGTTTCGTTAGGGTCTTAACAATGTCAATCGATTCTACATAGTCTCCTGATCAACGTTTGTTCGGCCACAAAGACAGGTAAGCTTTTTCTCGGAAAAGTCCAAAGTACTATTTTGGGTATCAAAATAGATATTTTCCAAGTTTGACGTGGTCTCTATCTCGTTTGTTGAAGGATTGGTGATAAGGGGAAAAAGGGGTCTCCGAACAAACGGAGTTCATGTGGAATCGATTTGCATACCCCTGCTCAGACTTTAACGAAACCCCCTGTATGCACGAAACTCAGATCAGATTGCGTCGAATATTTATTACAGCAATTTGAACAAACTGAAATAATGTAACCGAGTAAAAATCGAATTTACAAACTCCGAATTGTTCCAGATTTCATTAGAGTTATAAATGATTATATTTTATTATATGTATTTATAAATCATTAAATTTTTCCGAATTTTTTGTTTTGAAGATTATTACTCATTGTACTCCAACTTATTCAATTTCAGAATTTTAGCTATAAATCATATCTTCATTTGTTATTGTTAGACATTACTCCAACATAAATTATAAATTGATAATCTCTCCCCCAGAAATTCGGGGAAAAATTATGAATGAATTACAAAATTAAACGAAAATCATCTCTGGCTTTCGAAATTTGTAAATTTGATTGACTAGGATTTATTCATGAAAAACAACCAAAGAAAGTTCCTCCGGAGCTCTGCAGTATTCATCGCTAATCAAAAAGTTTTCGGCAAACTTTAATTGCAGTGAGCAAGCGTTTCACGTTTCTTGTTCACTGTTCATAAATTCCATAGCCCTCGGTCCTTCTCGTGTGCCTAAAGGATCTTTTTACAAAACCGAGCCGGCCATGGACGGTGTCACTGCGACCGCCGTAAGTATGGACTTGAGGGATTTTTATTGTACTTTTAAATAGTAATCATATACAAAATTAAAGACCTGCATAAACGCCTTTATGACGCTCTTATTCATCGCACTACCTTTACTTCTTCCATTTCGGAGAGGCATTTGCCTCTAGGATGTTTCAAGTTATGTATGTGCACATGAAACTTTTATAAGATCAATTCCAAGGGAATGAAATTCTTTTCAGGACATCTGGGCCGTGACTAACAATTTTAATGGATCTCACCGGGCGTGGGTTGGTCATAGTCACACCGTCATTGTTGCGAAATTGAACCTTTTCATCTCCTTATTAATTTTCTGATGTTGCATTGTAAAGTATTCCCCTTTCGAGGGTTTCTTTATACATGGTGACTTGCAAATCATAATATATGATGAAAAGTTTGATATTAAACATTTTTATAAACAAATATAAGTATACTCTAAAGACCAATAATAAAATAGCCAAAACAATGTATGCTTATGATGCATAATATGTAAAATGTTTTAGTTTTTGACTTAATTTTGTTAGTCTGTTTTTGCATGCATGTGACACTTTCAAATCGGAAAAAGGTGTAGAAACCAACTGAAGCTCCTCTTTCTGTTTGCGGCAGTGCTACTCCCACTGCTTTCTACTTCGAATGTTCATTATAAAATTATCCTAGCATATTAACAAGAGTAAATACAATTTAAACTGCTTAAAATAGATCTGTCATTAAAAGAGAATTGCAAACCGACTTGATTGCATTAAAACTGACAGTTTATACCCGTACCCACGTCCCACACCTTTGCAGTCCTACTTATGTTGGCGCAAAGTTTAAACTAGTTTTCGGAACACCATCTCCATCTGTTGCGGGAATATAAATCTTTGGGAAAGTAACATAAATTGGACGCTATTTCATGCTTTTCCTGAAAATTATACAAAATCCCACACCAGTTGAGACCTGCCTCATGGTATCTTTGGAAGTGTAGATCTGGCACGGAGCACTGCAGACAGAAAGGAAATATGAAGGAAATGTGTATGAAACTACGCAAAGTCCCTGTTTAGGAGAGGTTGCCTTTAACGAGCTTTAGATCAAACACACAAGAAAATTCTGAATTTTCTTGAAAAATTACGTGAAAATCGTTTTCGCAATCGAAATTGTTGTAGCAGATGAGTTTTCGTTGGCTCTTGGGTAACGCTTAAAAAAATCACTGGAGTTTAGCATGTACGTTTTTATTTCCACTTGATGTCATCTCTTGTTTCAATGCTTTAAAAGAAGCTACAGCTCATTTAGAAAAGGTCTACACGCGTCAGTTATTAATTCCGGGCCTTTCATATAAATATTCATATGAGTAAGTAAGGTGTAAAAACGGACCTAATATTTCCGCAATGATTTTGTCGATGTTTATTCATCAAGAGGGAAGGGGGAGTTGGTTTAAATTACTTTAACAATAAGATAATTTGTTTAGTTTTGGAATAATTTTGAGAATACACTAATATTTTAAAGGAGGATGGGCAGAAATATATGGATCCCAGCCTAGGAGCCAACAACGACAAGCGATATATCATTGGAAAGGTTTTTTCACGATCTACAACTTTTACTATGGCGGAAAATCCCAAATCCCTGTGGGAAAAAAGTTATCGCTACGTAAAGACAGTGTTGTAAAAATTACACATTCACATTATGGCATTACTTTTGCCCCGCTTGGTACGTTATCCTCCTACGACTACGACCTTTGGCTGTGGCTTTGTACTGTTGGTGTTAGAAGACACGAATCAATCCAGTGGCGTACTTAATGGACCTCGTTCGAACAATCTGAGGTTTGAGAAGGATTTATATGCTGTTTTTTTTTCACGAATATGTCGAGATTTGGTTGTTTATTTATGTATATTTATATAATAAGGCGATAAAAACCTTATCTTAATTCAAACGTATAATGAAAATATTATTATTCTTATTAGTGAAGTTTCGTTTTATTTAGCTATAGCTTTTCCTTTGATTAACCTACCCGAAGTCAAACACGTAACAGTTCACAGATCCGGATAAAAAATCAAAGGGTCGTAGTCGTAGGATAATAACGTACAAAGCGGGGCAAAAGTAGTGTCATAATGTGAATGTGCAATTTTTGCAATACTGTCTTTACGTAGCAATAACATTTTTCCTACAGATATTTGGCATTTCCCGCCATAGTAAAAGTTGTAGAACGTAAAAACCTTTTCGATGATTTATCGCTTGTCGTTATTGGTCATATGGGCTAAAATGCCCATCTTCCCTTGTCTAGTTAGTGAGCTAAAAGCAAGACTTTTCAAATTGATCTTTCTGTAGGTGCAGATTTCCACAATGGCAACCTACTATAATTTTAAAACCATCAAAATCCTATAAATGCATTTGCTTTACTACATATAAATATATTAAAATTTTCTCCAAAGTCCTCCAAAAAGGACACAGGTTTTTGTAAATTTATGATTGCCATTTATTTCATTTTCATGTAAAATGAACCCAAGACACTATAAATCATCCCTTTAGATTGAACTTCAAATGAAGATTTCCATAAATTTCTATCTCTAAACTGCTGAAACTAAGGTTCTTGACACTCATGCAAATATATGTACGTCTTCGGAAGTCCTTTATCTAACTAGCGTCTCTTTGAAGTTCCTTGAGATGTACGTGGTGGCGTGGGGTGATGTAGGATGTGCACTGCGTACTCTTTTAGGGCTTTAAAATTCAAGGGAGGTGCGCCAAAGCGGGTGTCCTCAAATAACAAACCCAGAGCATTGTTGTAATATAATTTTTCAGGTGTTGATATACCCGGTGCACACCAACCAGTCAATAAGGATTGACCCGGGTCCTGGAAAGCGTAGAACGCTCCATGGCACGGATCCACGTGTGAGTGTAAAGAGGGCTTAGCAATTCTCTCTCATTATCTCATTTACATTCCGTAAAATGTGCCACACAATTGTCCACAAGATCAACATCGTTTGCATAATCCTTTGCTAGCAGGGTGGGACTCTTGCGTTATCCATGGCTTGCTCTGAACTCGCCCAGAAATTGGAAGTAGGGAAGCTTATTTAACTCAGGTAGAGATACGTCTGGATGTTGGGAGATATCACTTTTATCTTTCCATTCCCAATGGTGGTGAACAACCCGGATAAAGGAGCTTTAACGAAAGACAAATAAAGCGGCGAAGGAATGACATCAACTCAAAGGAAAACAAAGGACCTCCCTTCATTTGTATTTATTCCCTTTTGCAAATCGTCATCTAGCCCCGCACCCGGCAGGTAGCTCCGAACGGTCATTCATTACGCCTTTTGTCTGCGGCCCTTGCTAAGATGAAATTATGGAGTTATGGTAGTTGCTTACCATTCCGTGTTCCGTTGGATTTAAAATGTAAATAATTGTCATAACCGTAAAGCCCGAAGCAAGCAAACGTCCCTGCTTCCTAGAGGGGCGCCCCGGCTTAGGGCCACATTATAAGAAGCATTATACGGAAGGAAGTATTTCTTCGAGCGCTAGTGCTCCACTACACCCAAAGTGCCGCCCGACTACACACCATCCGAAATCCGTTGACGAACGAAACTAAAGCCTGGGAACTCTTCCTCTTTAGAATGCTCGGCGGAGGACAATTTGTATGCAATTCAGGTCAGATTTGATGACCCTCCTGTTACGTGAATGGTTTTGTTGGATATTTTTATCCTTTGCCAGAATACGACCTGCCTGAATGGAATTTCCGGACTCCGATTTTACTAGCGAGTTAAGAGTGGCTTCCCATCAAATTGGCTCGTACAGGCTCCGGTTTTATAGTTCAGCTCCGCCATGTAAGACCGATTCGTTACAGGATCCCTCAAGTTCAGCATAATATAATTTACGGAATTAGGGAGCGCGCCACCGCTGCCCCTGTAGTTAGTATTTCAATGGCATTAAACGTGACGTGATGTGGTTGGCTGAAGCGCTCTCGCTGCTTAGCCTCCAACTGTGCAAACGCAAATAAACTACTTTGAAATCGGCGCTGAATTGTGGGGACTTCTGATAAAACATTTAAAGTAGCCGACCAAAAAACATTGGATGCAATAACGACGAATATATTTAGATAGGTACACTTCTGCACGGCAAAAGATTGGCGATCGTGTCGGTCAAGCACTATTTTAGTGGCTCCAATTTCAACATTTCACGGCAGATTTGGTTGTGGTTTCGTCTACGAGTAACCGACTTTATTATAAATTTCTGTGGAAAACTATGGAAAAAAGTTTCACTTTTCTAAATTTTGTTTTCTAATATTTTGGTTATAACAAATACTCTTATAAGTCAGTATAAGTCATAAAAATCTGAAATTCGCTAAATTCAGCTTCACAATGCAAAAGTTGAGTTGCACGGTAGCTACCTAAAATGTTAATTTGATACCTGTATATCCTTTTAACTAAGGTTGGGTAAACAATTTCATTGAAGTTGTGGTGGAACAGATAGACCTTTTTCAATTTTATGATTAGTATGAATATTTAATGGAAATAATGATTTTTTATTAAATCTGTTTTACCTGTTTTCTTCTTTGTTGGTTTTCATTTTAACGCCATAGTGATACAGCCCCGATGTTCGATGTGTAAATAGACAAGGCGACAAAATAAGTGAGCTTTGGTCGTAATTTTTCACTTTTAACTTGGCACGTTTGTGAGTTCTCCATTCATGAAGAAAAGGCAGATAAATCTTTACAGTATCCTGCTTGCACGATATTCTCGGGAAAAGGAAAGCTTTAATATCCTGCACGGCATAAGCATCCGTGAAGTATGTGCATGTGAAAGATGAAATTTTATAACTCCCAGATAAGCAAATATGTGTGCATATGTATGCAAGTGTGAAATTACTTCCTGGAGAAAGGAGCCCCCTAAAATTTTATTATTTCTGGAAACCTTTGTAGAATAAAAGATAAAAAAGACAAAATAATAAGACAAAAATATTAAGGTAAAGGGATTTTGGCTTGCTTTTGTATTACATATACATATTAGTATTAATTACAGATTAATATTACATATCAGTATTGGAGCCAATTTATTTCATTAATTTTATCGCCCGCCTCCCCGTCTTTATTGTACAACTGAAAGATGAGCGACGTAAAAATTTTTAAGTAAAAATAAAGATATGTGCTGTATGTGTCTATTATGTTTAGTTTCGCATCGAAACCGCATTGCAAATATATCCAAGCCACAATATTTTCAATTAACTACTTGTAATTTTTCCGCTTAATTGGCTTAAAGCTTCCTTAATATTATTTGTGGAATTTTTGAGCGTAAACCAAACACTCATGGGTGCGCAAAATCGAAAATCCACTCTATCGCAATTTTCCGCTTTCATATCTGAATCAACTGAATGCCCTGCTCGATGTTAATGGATCAGATATCGCTTTTAATTTCACCAAGTCTCCTGCATCCCACTATTTTGAAATCACTTTTCAAGTGACACTAAATAATTCATGCGATTTAACCACTTAAAAACCTCATTGAGCTTAAAATCAGCCAGAGCGAAGGAAACACCGCGCTAAATGGCACTTTGCAGACTGTCGCCAGACCTTTCTTTCTCGCGCCAGGCCCCACGTATTTATGCAGGTTGCGTCCTCCGACCCCCAAACGCTCATTCGAATGCCAAACTCTTTTTCAAAACTTCGGTCTCGCCTCCAGAAATCTTAGGAGACGGAGCAGGAAATGAATTGGTTCGAGCCAGCAATTGAATGGAGTGCCGAAAATACATTACCCGGCCATCGGATGCCGGTCGTGGAAAATGGATGAGAGTATTTACACCTTGGCACGCGATGCACCGAATTCAGGACATAATATTATCTCGGGGCAAAGACGATGTTATTCGATAACGTCGTAGCCCTCTGCGGACGATTCGAGCGACAAGATAAATGCCTTTAAGAGGGAATGCCATTTGCATATTCACCTGCTCCGAGATATTCTCCTGTGCCCAATCTTGAGTAAAAACATGTCGAGGTTTCGAGTGTCCTAGCGCATTCTGGGTCGTCTAGAAAACTGCCTTAAACGAACAGATATTATTTCTAGATGTGGTTCTAATTGCAATTTTATTACATTTATTTTATATTTATGAGTTCAGCAACATCATAGCCATCTGACAATCCTTTTCAAGAGTAGGAAATTTGCTATCGTTTCGTCTGAATATTTCATTTCGTTTTGTCTAACGTTTCTTTTTCAGGAGTAAGGCCCCAGTTTGTTTCGTTTGAATCAGCTTTTGGTAACTCAGGAAAGGAGTCCCCAAAAATACTTTATTTTCAATTTGCAATGAATTTTTCTTTAATTTAAAATAATACAATATTAATTTTTTTTTTTTAAGGTAGGCGCATATTTTTTTATGGATTTATCCAGTCCACCGTCAGATTTTTTGAGAGTGTGATTTTTCTTCGTTTTTGTCATTTGTCAACGAAACCCAATAAAATTTACGAGACTATAGTCCTTTGCGTTCCCCGTTGGACCAACTAAATAAGTTACCATCCACATCATCCATTTAAATGGAACTTTCGTTCATTTCTCAATTTTGTCATTCTATTTTGCTGCTTGCGGAGCGGAATATGCTTCCCTAACGGTATTGGTGAGCCTTCATTTTGATTGATGATGCTGACCCGACATTGGTCTATTTTTATTGAGTTGTCAAGCATCTATAATCAAGGTAAAATGAAATTCAAGACATGATTTGCTTTCCCACTTCTCATCAGCGTTTTCTGCAAGCTTTCCTTGGGTAAAAATAAAAAGCACTTCCTTTTGAAAAGAAGGCGGTGATCCCTCCTATAAAGCAAAATGAGAAGTAATTTTTCAGTATCCCTGAAACTGAGAACAACTTAAGGAAATTATTCGATTTTTCTCAACAGCCATTCCCTGGGCTAATCTCTGTGGGTGTACTTTAAGTACCTCCTGACCCATTTCCATTTTAATTAGCTCTACTATAGAGACTCATTTCGCTAATTTACACATTATACTAAAAATATCGAGTAGGTTGCAAATTCGCAGATTTGTTGCTTCTTTAAATATTTTTACTTTGGTAAAAGTTCAGTGATAATATTCAAATATTAGATATTTAAAAAATTTAATAAGGATGAAATTTTATTTTAGCTCTCATGACTCCAAATAAATGAGTTCAATTAATAGCTTAATTTGTGCAACTTTTCGAGACCCCAAGCACTCGTGCTTCGTGGAATCGCATCCCTCTGAAGAAAATGAAGTAGTTGGGGGTCGTGCGCCCCACTTAGGTGAGAAGTTCGAAGCTCTGTGTTCCCTTTGTCTGGTAAAATCCATTCTTCCAAACCATTGGGCTTAAAAGTAAATAAGGCGACCCATTCAGATCAGTCAAACTTTTCCCATTTAACCGGCTTTAGAACACTATCTAGATGTAATTTAATTCGCACTTTGGCAACTTGAGCTACATTCCCATCGCGAAGGAGTCTTCTATTTCGTTTTTCGCATTTGTACGTGGGTATCGTGTGAAGCACCTTTGTTTGCGACCGGTTTTACCTGCACTCGATTTCGCCATATTGCAAAAGCGAAAAAGTTTTCCTTCATCTTCACCGTCGCGGGTCCGTAGTGGGGCACTTTGTCTAAAACCACCTTAAGATGAGATGATATCCATTAAAATTGGAGGAAGAGTCTGGCTCAGATAAAAAGAGGGAATTTCAGTGGCACACAAAGTAGAAAAGAAAAAACAAAATAGGAAAAGGAATTTGCATAAAGCAAAATCAATAACTTCCGTTTGGGGTTCCTCGTTTAACAAAATAAAGGCGAAATTCACACTTTTTAAGGAGAATTTTTGTGCTTTGTACTTCTCCCTTGTTGCTCTCCTGCCACTGCGATTGCAGAAGAAAGTTTGGCCGGCATTATAAATAACTAAAAAGAAAGCAAACCCCCAGGACTCAGTGCAGCTAGACATCCTGAGTCGATGGCGAGGCGATAATAAGAGGGCAAAAAGTATAATATTGATAAAATGAAACTTTCCTTGACAGTTCTCCGTAGGCTTCTGTGAAGCTCCCATTTTCGTAGGTGGGAAAAAACGGGAAACTCTACACCAACTTTTGATCTTGATGCAAATTTACAACTTCCGAGAAAAAATTTTTGAAAGAGGAAAGAAAAATGTTGATATACATTGCTGAGGGGAATACTTGTCTCGCCGCTTTTTGAAACGCCTGTGGAACGTACCTGCCCCTAAACATAATATCCTGTGAAAAATGGGATGTTTTTTCGAAAATTTTTTTGAGGAAGAATTTAGCTTCTGCGATTCTTAAAGGGTACTCAAAAATTTGTTGTTTGTTTGCATTTGTTCTTTAAAAACGTTTCAATCTTTTAAAGTAGTTAATTTTAATGCGATTTGCTTAAGATAGAATGGCCTTTGGGACCCTCTATTTTCGGGATACCTTTGAAGTTGAATTCTATAATTTTTACTGGAGCATTTCGAATGCGCCCAAAGTTCATGATTGTAAAAGTATCACCACATTAGACACCAGTCCCAGCAGACAGATACAATCTTGCACTAAATGAGGGCCGACTGGAACGAGCTGGAAGAATATACATTTCCTGATAGGGATCTAATTCATTGCTTTGCTGCTGGGGACTGTTTGCAGCCGAAATACGCCCGGATTAGCAGCTGCAATAATATCTAGTTCTATGCTGCACATGCAGTGCAGTGGCCGTCGACGTCATTTCGGAAAGGGTACATAATTTCGCACCACAGCATGCTCCTGCTGCTGTGTGAGTTCAAACGTAGCCGGGTGTTATCGCCGGCACTTAAAAGTAAACTCCGAGCGGTGCCCGTGATTTTATCTCTTTGCATATATTAATCCAACCTTTAGCTGGTACTTACGGCTGTACCCGGCTCGGCGCGTCTGTGTTGGTGGGGCTAAGCCCTAGAAAATTCGCCCATTGGTATGCGAATAATAATGATGTTTAGAACCGGGTGCAACGCTGTAAATCAGCAAAATTTATTTTGCTCCACCGTCCCAGCCTTACCTTGGCCATAGCTCATCCCTTTCCGCCGGCAGCAGCGTCACGTGAATATCTTAACTCTGCACGCTGAGCGTTATATGCAATTAGTAGTGTGCGTTTTTCCTTTTTTCATTCTTTTGCTTAGCATGTAAGTGCACCCTCGGGTGGCAGTTTGTCAAATGTTTCACCCTTAAACGCCCGAAAGAAACATGATAGAAAACATTACATCAGAATTTTTATAAATTAGGTGGCTACTTTATATTCATTAGACATTTCCATAGGGTTCTCTATCATTTGTAATATTTTACTTGCTGTTTTTTTAACAGTGTAAGATTGATTTATTTTTCATTCTTAGATCCCTTCTAGTGTAATTAAAAGTATAAGGGGCTAAAAAAAAAACTAAAAGGAAATCCACATCGTGGATCTAAACTCGTTTTCAAATGGCTACGTACTTGTAAAATTGCAAATTTTGATTGATTCATCGGCAATCGCAAATCCTGGCTGATTCACTTACGCCGAGCCGAAACCACTGAAACTAATTTATATATAATGAAATTTAGATAATAGGTTTCTTTTTTGACGTAAGCATCCACTAAAAAGGGATTCTAGGAAATTCTTATCCTAAGGGGGTAAAATAGGGTAGGTATTGTAAGTTTGTGAAAATCCTTAATTTATGAAGATGATTCCAAGAAAATTGTATTTGATATTTTGGAAAATTATCCTCTAAGGAAATAAAATAGTAGATAAAAATTTGAGGTTTAGTCATATTTCTAAGGTTAAAACCGTGAAAATTAGTATTAGTCAACGATTGATTTTCCTATAACCCTGAAATATATAACCACTAGACTAGAAATATCAAATTACACATTTGTAACTTTTGAAATGACGGACTTCGATGTCAAATTTTATACGCCAATTTTACCACTATTCTGTTTCTACATATTTCGAAATCCACGCGGACGAAGGTGGGTAAAAAGCTAGTTATTTATACTTACATTGATATTACAATTAGCAAACAACGAGAATAAATAAATTAAAAATGTCGTGGTAGTTTTATAACAAGCCGCAGATTTCAAAAAGGTTATTTCTAAGCGAATCGCTAATACAATTATTCGAAAAACCACACTGAAGAGCAACATTAGTGAACAAGCCTGGTTGATTTTAATTGATTGTTTTAAAAATGCGGTGATAATTGATAATTTAATACTGCGCCATATGTTGCCAATTGGCGGTGCTTTAAGTTCTCCAAATAACCAGGACACGATTGGTAATTATATAACAAAATACATATTCTGCACATGGACATTTCATTCGCGGAGATAAAAATGAGAGCAGGCACCTCGTTTCATGACCGCGGCAATTTTTATAAATATTATTTAATGGTATTTCCCCATTTATTCAGCAAATCAGGAGCAAAGCATAAGCAACAACAGCTGGGCAGAGCCCCTGTGGAACTTCACCCCAATTGATGCGATGCAATCTTCTCTGGGCCGTAATTAGAGCATATAAATGTCATTTATTCGTACTGTAAGTCTGCATCGCTGAACTTGATGAACTAATTAAATAAATTTCGCACCATCATATTTTTAATTAGATGCAGCCCTCGCCGTGCGCTCTAGCGTTTTTTAATATGTTTCAATTAGCAGTGCAATGCCAGTGAGTGGCTTTCAGTCTTTTTTCACCGACTTAAATTGATTTTCGGAAATTTTAGCAATGTTCAGTTTGCCCTTTGTGACGCAAATTTGTTTTGCTTTGCTACTCTCAAACTGTTGTCTTTCTATGGAAACTCTCATTAGTGGAAAATCAATGGGAGACGCGACATTTGGTGCATGGCTTTTTGCTTAGAATTTACAGAAATTAGTAGTGCGGATATCCCGGTTGGGGGCTGATTTTAGCAGTGTAAGGAGCAGATTTCCACTTCAGCAATCTCAGAAATGCGATTTTGAGAGACTCGCCTGCTCAAGAAGATAGTACAGGGAATCAGAAACGCGTTTCTATTCAAGAAATACACTTTAAGCATATGAGTGAGATGTTCAGATAAATATGAGACTTGATTACTGCTCACTGGCGTGCCCGGAAAATGAAATTCACGTAAAGTCCCAATGTCCCTGAATAAAGAAAACTGCAAAGAAAAAGTCCACCAGGAATTTGAATTCACCAATAAAATTGAAATACGACAAAGGAAGAGGAAAATTCTGTCGACAAAGGACCACCCCTTGAATTTCCGCTAGTACCTATATATACAATCGCATTTGTACTATTATTGCTAGGATCGTCGTTTTATAAATCTCTAAAGCCACCTCAATATGAAATTTATTCAGAAACGGCCCCTTATGAAGCGATATATTTATGTAGTCGTTTGGTTCAAATCGGGCCCTCTGTTCTGCGTCCGGTGGCTTTGAGTCACAACCACAACGCGCCAGTCTAAACCGAAACGCTCAGTAAGTAAGTAATAATATCCGCCGAGTTTACTAACTTTATTGACTGCAGATGATCGTAAATTTCAGAGACGAATAACAACACAAAATTTGCTTTAGAGGTTTGCTCCGGATCCCGTCCGACATGTGGGCTCTGCCTTAAGCCGCTTCGGCGAGCTAATTCTTTTGCCTAGGCACTTCGTGGCATGGAGCGGGTCAATAAAATTCCGTGAGCTATGGAAGGATGCAAAACGAACGCTTAAGATTGAAAGCCGGAAAGCGCATAGGAAACGTCGGAAAGTGCTGCTAGAGGGCGCTGTTCCACACCACCCCAGTGGGCGATTCTCTTCCTCGAGCGTTTCTTATGATTAACTGGTTATGGGAGCGTCTTATTGTCGCGACGAAGGCGACTTTCTTTGTCACCGCATGGCACTGCCCGAGCAACGGAACGGCAGTGCCATTTCGTACGTGAAATAGCACACCATATCTTTAAATTTCGAAAACATGCTCGATGTTGCTGCACACTCGGACACTTTTCCAAGTTTCATCCTATGCAAAGCACGGCAGTTAAGGGGTCGCAGCTATCTCTGGAATTTATTTGAATTATTTGAAGCGCTCACACTGCGTTCTTTTAACGGATTGTTTTCGCCTTTTGGATCAAACATAACTTTTATGCGAACTCCAGGACATTTTTCTCAACTTGCTCTGTTTGAACCGACCCGTTCTATTTTGTACACCTACTTATTGTATGTGCTTTTGCACGAGTTATTATTTAATAAGAAATTCCCCAATTCTTGTGTAGTGGACTGCACATTGAGGTGGTGATGGAACTATATTTACAACTTCTAATAACTGTCTTTTCGCTAAAATTCTTTGTTTACAATATTTCAGCTTATTACGTATTTTACCAGCTAGCCTCAGTTTTGCCTACTATGCGATAGAGAGTTATATTTATAAAAATTCTATAGAAATCAATTATTTTATGTAGCAGATGATTTTAAAATAATCAATTTAGGCATTAGCGCTTTTGTTGACTACAGAAGCTTGCTCTCTTTGAAACCAAATTGCCTGAAATAATGTTATAATTGCCTTAATTTCCCCAATGAATTACGATGCAGCACTGCTCCTCGCCCACAATTTGCGTTAAATACAAACTTTAAATTGAAAGAACATAAAAGTCTCATCCCGAATTGAAAAATTGGTTTGCGGCACTCCCCACAGAAGGAGCATGAAAGCAGCAGATGAAGGGGAATTGCTCCTGGGACAATATGAAAGGATTGGATTTAAGGATAAAAGATGATATTCCACGCACAGAGTAAGTGGCTGGGGCTGGAAATGGAAAGTGGGAAAGGGCTCCACTCTTTCCGAACGACCGTCCATCGAGAACCCCCATTGATCTATGGTCTATCACTTCTTCGATCTTTCACTTCGCCCCGGTCGCCCGTATCTGCTTTTAAAGTAAAGGAGAAATACATTTAAGTGGCGCTGAGGAGTCCGCCCGCCGGGATGGGATGGGGGTAAGAAATCAGTTTCCGCTTGAAGACATGATTTAGTGTTCTACAGCGCCTTTGTTTGAGAGCGAGTCATTAATCAGGCTTCTGCCAAAAGCATGAGTTTTGAAGCGGAAGGCTTAATAAGGCCTACTTGTGATATATTCAAAAATCGACGATATGCTCTGATATCATCTTCTTGGAAACAAATTAATTAATACGTGCACTGAGAAAAAAAGTACTAGTATTATTAAGTAAAACTGAGTTGTTTCACTTTTTTACCAAAAAGGTAGTTTAGAACAATCAAAATTAGGTTGGAGCAACCAAAACGACAAGTTACTTCAACAAAGCCCTAAACACAATAATGTATTGCTTAATGCTCGCTTGTTTTCTTAAGCTGATTTTAACAGTGCTACTTATTGATTTGATCGAGTGATGACACTTTCTACAAAAATTACAAGAATGCTAATTTAAGGGTTCTATTAGAATTGATTGAAATTGGTTAGTTAGCTCCGATTTGACAGTATGACGATATTTTGTGAAAACATCTTAAATCTACGATCCATTAATTTTAACATGGCTTTTTATGTTGATGACTACAACGGTAGAGGCTAGGTAGTCTAGACCCTATTATTTTCTTTATTATAATCGGACCAGATATACATACCTATAGAGGTGACTTTTTACTATGTCAGTAATAAGAAAGTTTCAAAAAGAGTTTTTTTTTTGGTAAACAAAACTTACAGCTAATTTTGCCTCTATGGGTAAAATTCCGAAGAGGATTTTTTAAAGTTTTAGTAGTCATTCTGTCCCCATTATTTCGTTCGCCGGGAAAATGCCAACTTTTCGTTGAATTAAAGAACCAAACAAATTCGTTTTGAGCGAAAAGTTATTTTGCCAACTTCATAAATGTAACCGGAAGCGTGGGAGTAAGTTTTCCAACAAATTTTCCCTAAATAAAGGTCCCTTTGATGCGAAATAGAAAACTTTTTGCGGCAGTTCGTCGGCATCGCAAATGCACTCGTGCGATATCCAGACGCGAAATGGACGTGGACCGCACGGTTCCAGCCGCTTAATCGCACATGAATGCATGTCGGAACGAATGTTTCAATTTTTCTTTCAATTTGCGCTTCCTTCCTCGCGCCGCATTTACTACATTTGGCACCGCCACTCACGCCCCGGAAGTTGACAAATTTGCAGTGCGATTTAGTTTTGAAAATAATTCTCGAACGTACCGCGGTCAAGCATTCAGACAAATTCCTTGAGACGCCTTTGTTTTTCGCAGGGCAATGCCATTAACGGTAAGTCGCCCGCTCAATTTTATTTCCCTCGCTCCCCAGTTCCGGGTTTTCCAAATAAATAACCGACCTTCAAGGTTGACATTAAGCACATGAAAAACCTTTCAGAGGAAGGCCCAAATCACTGGAGGTAAGTTTAAGGGTCTCTCGCTAAGAAGAAAATCGCAGGAAACGAGCCCGGCCAAAATAGAAAATACCTTTCCCAGGGATTAAAGCGAGGAGCCCGACCTGGCACTAATATTTGTATCCCGGTTGCGTGTGAATATACATTTTTGTAGCCATAAAATAAATCTCTTTATTCCAGCTGAGGAAAGTGTGGATAAGTTCGGATTGCGGCCGCACAACTTGAGGATTCAGTTGGGCAGTGCCCAGAACAAAATTCGCAAAGATGATGGAAATTACTTAAAAAAGGCGTTGTGAATACAAATTATAGCATTAATCAATGTCTAATTCAGCCCGGCCGCCCTTAGTTAAGCTCGTGCAGCAAAACTTGAGGAAATAGGAAATCCGAACGAGTTCACGCCGCCACTTTCACATAGTCCGCTTAAAGATTTTGCAAAGGGCAGATCTCGGCGCTGTGAGTGATTGCAGGCAGGGTGCTAACTGAATTCGGAGCAGTCGAGGGCGACGTGGCTCCAGCAAAGAGATGGCCAGCCATGTTATGAAATATCGCTAGTCAGCGATTCTAAATGGGCCGGCTCCTTCAGTTAATGAACAAGTAAGTGGACTTCTAAGTGCTGGCAATTCCCACGAAAGTCCCTGCGACGCGAGGATCCATTAAAACCGAACTGCACATTGCACCCGCGAGCTTCAGAGCCTCTTCCGCTTTTTAAGACTACCAGCAAATAATTCGAAACGAAACCGAAGCACAAAACTCGATAATAGTAAAATAAAATCGCCTGCGAAATCGATTCCAAAATGTATTGACTTGAAAATTAAGAAAGTGGTACTATATTTCATTCTCGTTTCGAGAATGCGAATCGAATAATTTTCTGTTTTTGTCTTGCTTTTCTCGCTTCGAGACGATGAAACGGTCTTTCTATGATTAGTAAGAGAAGATTTAAGAAGATGAATTAAATTATTCCCGATTCCTTTACTTTTTTAAATATTCTTTTACATTCCATAATAGCCCACAATTTCGTCCCAAAAAGTCGTTAAGGTACAGCCTTTACACGCACAATCTAAAATTACAAAAAAAAAAATTTAAATGTTATAAATTCTTTGATTCGCAATATCTACTTTTTATGTTATCGCAATGGATTCACTCAATCGGAAGATGTGCGAATTTAATATTTTCAAATATTCACTTCCTCTTATCAAACAATTAAGATTAAATTTAGGATATGTAAGGGAGCAAAATGATTGAAACTGAATTGTAATATCGTGAATATTAAATTCAATCACCAATTAATTAATTTCAGTTCAACAATACTAGCACATAGTATGAAATGGTTAGAAAGTTATTTACCCTTTCATGAAAAAAAAATTGTTTTACTTTAAACAATTTGTTTATTAATTTAATAAATATGAACATACAAAAATTAAAAACTATTATACATTATGTGGGAATTCTTTGATCTGTATTAATATCTGTTCAAATAACACAAAGCAGGAAACGCATTTCTAGCAGCCTCCGCAGATTTCGAGAAATGAATTCCGCTGTACATTTATATAATATTTCATTCTCGAACTAAAAATAGCCAAAGTACCCAAAAGACATACCAGGCATTCAGCCGAATAAGGGAAAATGTCAAAAAGCAATCAGGGATAGCATCGAATTTTTATATCAATTTCTTCATTTGATTTCTCATCTTGCCAGTGCCCATACATATCGTCAGTCCCGATATAAATTTTCTTGTTTTTCCAACTTTACATCAAATATCTCTCGCATCGAGCCACCCTTATGCCCGCTGGGTTTATGTATCAAAAAGGATAAAATCAATTTATATGCATGGCTTTATGAGATATGTGGAGAAAACTCAGTTGGACTTTTACCGACATGCTTTAGTAGCAAAGAAACCAAAGGCCATTTTCATATTTTATTCGATATCGGAACAGGTAGGTAATAGATTCCTTACACCTATCTCAACCGGAACGAATTCATACATGCATACAAATGTACATACGAACGTACTTAATAGTCAGAAGTGCTGGGGATGCCGTTCCTGAAAGTGTTTTAATTAATTTCAGCAGCACTCAGTTATCTGGAGTATCCTGAAAATGTCCTGAAATTGAAAACTTGGCCGTTCAATGTGTAATTGCTGGAACAAATTTCATTCACTAGATTAATGAATAGGGCACCAGAGGACTCATTCTAAGTATAGCGCATATGAACGTAGTCAGATACGTTGGGTAAAATCATTTATTCTCTGCAAAATACCCCTACGGTGGTGCTACCGTGACAACCTTCGAACAGATTATTTTTAAATCGCAACCTTCAATAATACACTGCAGAATAAATTCTCGCCAGAATTTAATTAAATTATCACACAAAGTTTTAAATGGAAAGCTTTTATCGAACCGAAACAAATATCAGGTTTTCTCGTTTAAAATCTATCTCCAACTGATATTTTTGTTTTAAATTGAAAAGTAAGATTAATGAAAAATAATAAGATTTGCTTGTCCAATACTATTTGTCTGTCTTCTCATAATTCTAATTAAGTGGAAACTTCTATCAGATTTCATCAGATTTCCAGCCGCACGGCATTTATAACGCAGAGTCCATTTCATGCGTTTACAAATATTAAATAAATCTTATGTTTCATAAAAATACTCTTTCCACTTAAAATTGTAACACACATACATATATGTACTCCGTTTCTGTGTCACCATATATTTCAGAAATCTGTTCACTACGTCCTGTAGGTAAAATATTTTTATTTTTATTTTAAATGTTATATTCATTTCCAGTTCCGCACTTCACGATTGATGAAAAGGATGCGAAATTAAATACGAACCATACTATCAAACTTGGAAAGCTTGGCGGAGAGGTTGAGCGCCTGATATTTTAATTTTTATATGTACGACTTCACTGAGGCAAAATTTGGGTTTAAGGTTTAAAGTCTGTGTCAGAGTTTTCAGCACATTACCGCGCCTTTTTCAAATAAATTCCGTCGTTATAACGTTCCCGGATAAATTTCAGATGCACGGACCCATTAAAGTCAATTAAATAGCTCATAAAGAGCGCCTGTCTGAAATACCAACAACTGAAGTTGCTGCACGAATGATGTTCTTTAAAAGCTCAGGAATAAATCAAATTATTTTAGCAGGTGCTCCACTGCCGCCGCTCCTTTTCCACATTGAATTCCCCTGATGGCGGGCAGTGGCTGAATCGATGGAGTAACCGAAATTTGTTGGCAGCCTTCGGGAACCTTCTTCTGCGAGGGTTTCCCCAGCAAGTGCTGCTTGACCCTCGGTGGTTCCGCCGACTAGCACTGGACCTAAAGACCAAATCGCGCTCGAATCCTCCGCCTCACCCCTTCGCGCTGGTATTTCAATGATTAACAGCAGTTTTGCGTGACGTTGGGACTTCCTCACCAACTGAACCTATGGAAAATGGGCGAAGGTTCCTGCGGGTCGGTCCCTGCGCCCTTTCCCCACCTCAGTTCTAAAAGCGTGCCGGTGCACTCAGTTGGCCCTGGGTCTCCCTCTCGTGATATTTAATCATTCCGCCGATGCCCCGTATATCGTATCACGTTCAACGAACTTTCAAAGTCGTAAATATTTCCAAAATTTTGAACAAAATAACGTCTAGTACCAATATTTTAGATCAGGCTAAAATCTCAGAGAAATGTGCAAACTTTATGAAACCTTCCAGTGGCAGTTGGTCGATACATATTTCAAATGTTACGATCCACTTACTATTTCATTCCAAAGTACAATTGAGGATTTATTCTGATAAAATGCTCTGATGTGCAATAAAATCTACTCACATTAAAGAAAACCTTAAAACTTTCCTTGGTATAAATCTATTTTCCATTGCAAAAATATTTGTTTCAATATTCCTGAATCCGAATTATATTAATGGATAAAACTTATTACTTTTAACAAACGGCAAGATTTTGGACTTAAAGCTGCTTTTTAGAACCCTTAAAGCGAATAGAGTCTACTAACTAGTTTTTGCCGCACTATATGTTTTGTTGAACTCAACGGCAATTGAACGCCATAAAATTAACCAAAGCATCGGACCACTTTAATTTAAGGTGATATGAGACCCTATCCTGGGGCCATTGTAACGTGGAATGGATTTCAGTCCTCTGCGGCCGTTTCTAATATTTTAGACGGCATGATTATTTTATAATGCCTTGTTTGGTTAATTTATAAGTGAGAGCTCAAATAGCTCAATTAAAACGTCATTTCCCGCCGCGAATGTGTACGCTGAGATCCGATTTTAGTTTTATCGCGCGAAATAATATTTTGCCAAAATGTCTGCTTTTAATGAGAATTGCTCCAATCAAAATCTGTCGCCATTACTTTTCACGTTTTAGTGAAACCATCGGGAAAGTATTGCTCGCACCCAAAACATCCACACATATCTCGTTGATTGTTGTTACACGATAATGATTTCAAATGCAATCGGAAATTTTGTGAAAATCCAATCTATCTGCCTCTAACCATAATTTCTGGCCTTATGAATGCTAACCGATGAAAACAAAATTTTGATTCAATCACACTACCACCCGAGGTGGTGCTGTTTTCAGGGAATTTATAATTAATACAAAAATAACCGGCAATTTCACTCCTGGCTATCGAGGTTTGTGTTTTAGATGGGCACCCAGTTAAAGGCTTCATTTGAATCCCTGGCAGTCTGTCGAAACGCTGGCATGGGGCGGAGCAAACCCCAGGTGGGAAATCAATCAGACTAAAGTGCAGGTTCAAGGTAACTTGTCCTACTGAAATATGCATGAATTCTTGAGTGATCTTGCTGTCAGGTGCATAATGTTTCTCGATTTCTAGTCAAGTAATGTGCTGCATTTCAGAATAATCCACTGATTCCCTAAGATCCCAGAATCTCTGATTTGAAGATATACCTGCTAGAGGTAATTGGGCTCAAATATACTCCCATCCAAAGGGCTTATTACGGGTTATGAATGCTTTTGTCTCTTGCTTTTCAAATTGACGTGGTATATAGCACGTGTACAATTTTGTTAAATTATTTATTTTTTGTAAATACGGGAGACGCTCTGGAATGGCAGTTTAAATCATAATTAGTAAAATATAATTTCTCTTATTAATTTGATAAATTTATAAAGTATTGATAGATTACACGCGTTTTAAAGCTAATTTCGAAACTACTATTTAAACTTTTTTGTAAACTATCAAAAATGTTGAAATCATAATGATTTTCTTTAAAGCAAGCAAAATGTCGCATATCGGAAATCTCCAAATTAATTTCAAATATCAACGTTATCATCCTAAGGTAAAAAACTACCAAGAAATGAAAAAGGCGGTAAATTGAGAAGACCGAAAATTAGGTAAAATCTGTCGAAATAGGAATCAATTCGAAATTGTGGATTTTAAGTAAGTATCCTCCCACGCCTCCAAGAAATTTATATTGAAGCCGATTTCACTTAGTCTTGAAAAAAATACCAGCAATAAAAGCCTTCCTTCTCCTAATAGCATGGCACTAGATTTAAAGTTTTTAATTCACCGACTGTGATAAAACAGGGGCTACGTTCTATGCCAGCTGCTTGAAAAATTCCGAATTTTATCCCGCAGGCTTCCACCTACTCAATTCAGCTTCATTTCTATGACCTTTTCCAATTAAACGAGAATTCAATGCTTTCGTAAGCTCAAGAAATCAGGAACGACTTGGAGTTGGGGGAAATGTGCGGGATTCTGCTCTAATGCCTGTGGGCATCATGTGATATGTGAGGTATGTCTTTCTTAAAGCCTTTTAAATTTTTTATTGCAAAGATAAAAGTTTTAGAGTGTAGTAAATAGTAAGAGAGCAATAGAAAATACTCATTAAACCGGTAACTGAACCGTAAAAAGCCCGAAACTATTTTTTCAGTAGTCGTTCGAACAAAGTGTTTTCCTGAAAAGGGTCAGACGAGCAATAACTCATAATTTCGTTCGTCAATTCTCCTATATCTAAGCAAAGAAATGTTTATGGCATGTCAATCGAATCGAGTTTCATATAAGCGTCGCTCGCATATGTTATTTATTTCGGGAGAGAGAAACCCACTCCAGCAAAAGTCGCATACTTATAAATCAATGCCCAGTCCATTACGCTGTCCTGTCAATCTTATTTGCCTTTCGTGGCCCCAAATCAGAGGTGCGGGGCAGCCCAAAAAATCCACGGGCTCGCAAAAAGCATTGACTATTTTTCAATCTTTTTCACTACATTTCGATTCTTCATATGGCCTGAGTGTTTACATCATCAATCATTTTTTGCGATTATGAGAAAATTGGCGGGAAATTGGAAAGTAGTAGCAATGAATGAAAACTACGGAGGAGAGGAGTTGGTTGGTTGGTCAAGCTATTTCACCCTTTTTGCCACTTTTGATGGATTTAACCCGATTATGGCTTTCGAGATATTCGGATCCTTCAACTTTGGCCGCAATCAATCCGATGATAGAAACCGTCGAAAATTAGTCCTTGTCAGCTTTCGGATAAATGATGCATGTGTAACTGCCACCGAAACTTCTATAGAAAAATGATAGACATGAATAATGGTCCAATATACCAAAATTCATTGCTTTTCTGTTTCTCGCATCCTTTTTCTAAAGTGGTCCACAAGTGTGGATTAGATTTCCGAGCTGTCGTAATAGCACATACGCACACACACACATCTTTGAATGGGATAAAAGCAGATTTCGATTATTGAACAATTTTAGGCCTCGTAACCTAACATCAGATTCATACGGATTTGAGGTAGGTACCTCCTCAACCCATTCGTCTGTTCAATGTTTTGAGCATTAATTTGAAAAGTTTAAAATTTACACAACGTACAGTAGAGCAAGAAGATATTTTTGAAGTGTGCTTCAATGAATTTACTACGCGAACAATAAACGTGGGCATGCTGGTTCGTTTGCGGGCCAACAAAAACTCATAAACTGCTGCGACTGCAGCCATTGAATCAGGGCATAACTCCAAATGAGCTAAATAATGCCGTGTATTCTCATAACAATAAATTTCTAGGTTAAAGTATATTAGATAACGGAGGCCAGCGCGGAATAGACGGGTGTCGTGTCGACACACCATTAGCCGCCGAAAACTTTCAACAATTTACTCGGCTACAATGCTCCTAATATCCTTCTATTAGGACACTTAGCACAAAAGCAAACATGACTGCTGAATAGTGGGTTCCAGCACGACAGGCGAATCTTCTGCGGACGAAGTTACGCTGCGACATGTCTCGCTCGAAATCAGAAGACTCGCCGCACACCTCGGACCCTCGACAGCCTCAAAAGGGTTGTTATCACCGGCAGTGCCTCCGATCCGATGGCACCGAGCCCCCCGGTTCTGTCGCAAGTTGACCTGGAGGGTCCGCAAGAAGGTGAGTTAGGGCTGTGGGGACGTGTAGCTGAGTGAGAATTAGAGAAATGCATTCGGGACACGCAAGACCCCGACTGGTTAAGATATTAATGATCGAGCTGGAATATTCATAAATACGGGTTGCTCGAGCCGAGCAAACAGCGGATGAACAAAAGGCACAAATTGAAGAAATGCGTGCAATTTCGTGGCTTTAAAGACGTCATAAACACTCACAATTGAAGCTTTTATTTTAAATGGTGCTAATTCGGCGGTGGCTGTTTTTAAGGCTTTTTTGATGGCGCTGCAGCCAATTAAATTTCAATTTTCTTTAACTGTCCATTCACCTATTTTACTTACAGAAACGAAGCTGGAATCAGGAATCCTCTGTAGCTTAAATGGAGGAATAGGATGAGCACAAAATACCTATTAGGGCCATAACGAACGTCAGAAGTCACTTCAGCTTCAACGCCGGGGGTTAGACCCGGCACGGTGGCGGGTCGAATAAATCTCAAAGAGAATTTCAATCGTTAAGCCCTGATATCTAACTACGGTCCCCATAAAACGTCAGGCCAGATCATGCAAGTCTTTTTGTTCTGAGCTAAGAGCAGAGCAGATTGCTTACCCTGTTAATCTCCATATCTTGTGTTTACGTCTGGGTCCCCACTGAGTAACTAAAACCATTTTCATGAAAATTTAACTATGACGTCGAATCTTTTCATGTTCATGTCAGTTGCTTGAAAGAACTTCTGGTCTGTGATATGCCCCCGTTTTGCTCACAAGTAAGTTTGTTTAGACCGAGCCTTCGTAAGGCAGCGGGTGGCTGCTCTTAAAGTTATTCTCATTCTTTTACATATCCAACAACTTGTTTCGGGATTTTTATATATTATTGGAATTAGCTTTCAACTGCAAATGACTTAACAAATCAATTTATTTTTTGTTTGTTTTATTTTTATATGTAGTACTTCATTTTGAAAACAGGAAAATGTTTAAATTGTTTGGTGAACGTTTATAATAGATGCAGATACGCACCAACAGTATGACCCTTTCTGTCCTAGATTTTCTCGGAAATTATCGCACCTTTTTCTAGGAGCAGGTAAATTTTCCATTTAAGTTAAAAAGCACTTGAAAAGATCCAGAAAGCAATCAAAAATTCATTTTCCGGCAGCAAAGTGAAACAAGAAAAAACGCATTTTGTGCGCTTCTACCGAACCTCTCGCAAGGCGCTCCTCGCCGGCGTGGCATCGGCTTATACCCGTTAAAGCTTTTACGAGAAACATTGTAATCTAAGTAATGAAACGTCCATTATCTCTTTCCGTGTTGCATGGGCTTTTAAGTGGATCTTAAGATGATGACGGTGGAGCTTTCCTTTTGTGAAAACCTCGCACAAAGTGTTGATGCTTGCAGTTTTCTGGAGACACCAGCCCCCTGCTTCACGGCTGAAGCACCCCGGCGAGATGTTCCCTATACCGAAAGGGGGGATCTCGAGATAGAAATAGAATAAAGTAAAACAAAGTAAATGAAAACTTTGAGGAGCAAAGGAAAGCAAATTGAGCTCAAGTAAAGGAGCAATTTCCGGTTTAATCAGTGACGATAAAAGTTAAATGACAACTTGAAAGATTTAAATTCGGACGTCGAAGATAAGTTTTGTTTTTTATCCTTTGGAGAACTATTAAAATTTAACGTCGTCTGCGCAATATATTGCTGTCGGAGTTTACTTGCGCCAAACTGCAAGTTTCCCGCCCGGAACATTTTCGGTATTTAATTGATGCCAAAATTAAAATTTGTTGCATTAAACCCAAAATATTTTATATTAAAGAACTGACACGACCGTAAAATGCTTGTCGAATTCCAGAGAACTTCCGAATCTATGTGCGGCACTCTTTCCGAATCTTTCATCATCCACATCCTCGCAAGGTTCAGTGTCCATTTGATAAAAGAGAAATAAATTGAGTTAGGTACTACACTAATATCTTATTGATACGAAACAATTGAGGAATTATCCTATTCAGTGAGCAATTTACTCGGATTTGTATCAGCGCTTGCAGACGTCCATAGTCCAACACTCCAGACTTTTTCTTTGTTCGAGCCTATGATAAACCTGCTCCCTGAAATAAATCAGCACGTCTTGCCCGCCAGAGGTATTCATTGCTGCTCAGATTAAATACGAGAAAATTGCTTCAGCCAATTAACTGACTCATGAAATTAAATTTTCGTTATCGACGACTAGCTCAAACTCATCTACCGAGGCGGACGGCGGCGCGAAGAAAGCCCTGTTTCTCGTCCTTTCGCCAAATCCCATAATTTCACACTCACCTCCTTCTTACATCATCCCCTCCGTCGATTTTCTCGATTTTATCGAAAATTTGTGAATCTCGTAACAAAAGTACATCGCGCGATTGTTCGGCTTGCAGCTGGCTGCACAGATAGAAAACTGCGTTTTCCGTTCCGAGCCAAGAATCAGAAGCAGAGCTCTGTTGAGTGCACGAGGCGAGGCATTAAGAGGCATCAGGAGAACGCTGCGATGAACTAATGAAAGAATCATGTTAAGCCAATCATTATGTACCTCTTAAGGATAATTGCTCATATGCGTTTATCTAGGATTAACGTCTTGAAGACTTAGTGTGCAGCTCCGACCCTGAGAAGCGGATTCTTAACTGCATTCTTCCAATTAGAGTCATTACTGGGAAGACCTTTTCGACATCTGAATGGCTGAATGTAATCCGAATGGGTAGAGCTTTATTTATGGGTATTTAGCAACTTTCTATAGAGTTGTGTTGCTTAATAAGATTTTTTTCTATAGATTTCAACAATATCCAAAGCTTTTCTGAGCAAGATGAAACGCCCTACAAAAATATAAATTGTTTCCCTTTTTTTATATATCAATATTCAGTCATATGTAGAGCTACGATAATTTTAATATATTTCTTTATGTTTGCCTCTCAGTGTTCTTACAAACCTGAAGATTAAAATATATTTTTCTAACAGCGACCATTCTCTTCTCAGCGAATAAAAAGACGAAATGTTGCTATGACGTTAATTAACCACGCTGCATGCTACCTCGAGATGTGACGTACAAATCGTCTGTGAGGATAATTTTCACAAAGCACTTGACATTGCAGTAATCAGTTTCAAACGCTTTCACCAACACAAGAGCAGCTGAACAGAAGGATTCCTCCTTTTATCGAGGCACTCCGGGTACTCAAGACAAAAACTCATTTTGCTTGTTGTCAACTCATTAAAATACAACAAAAGCTAAGGAAAAGTGCCTTGTCATGTTCAGGGAAAAGTCTTTATCATAAAATCAAAGCAGACTAGGTGAAGAGAATTTTTGGGTAGTTTCGGGTACTGTGAAGGTGGATACAATAGAAAAACCGGGCGAACAAGGCAGGATAGATTGTAAAATAAATCATCTTCTGGGAGATTTCCTCGCTTAGACCAGGTATGGAGATGCATGCATAACTTACCCCCGCCATAGGCCAAATACAAAGAGCTACGGGATTAGACTATGTAGGTAAGAGATTTTTCCCTGGAAATTACCCTTCCCTTCCTCGCTGTTCAGCTCCCGGTTCCTGCAGTAAACGCGAAAGTACTTAATTCAATTTATTCGTCTATTCGTCTACTGCGGAAGAGCTCGTTGAGTAGACTTTTCCTTTGAATTGAGATTGCCAAAGCAATTGTGACTGTATACGCGCGAATTTCGAGCGTTGTTTTTTTCAAAAGGAACGACAGATATAATAACAAATTGAGGAGGTTTTCCTTATTGCGATCCAAAGAAACACTGATCGACTTTTAATTCAAACGTCTACAATGTTTCTACTTTATTGTCGAAAATTGGTACGATGAATTTTTGAAGATATAGAGAGTTTTTTAACGGTATAACTGGATAACAATTTTTTATGCTATACTCTAGTTAGAAGCATGGTTGGTCTTTTAAAAAAATATGTATATGGAAGAGACAACGCCTTTCTGAAGGATTTTAATTAATTAAGCAAAAAATCAATTCCGCATTTCTGTATATAAAATTAATTTAGTATTAAATCCAAAACATCTAAAATAAATACATAGTGGGTGTATCAAGTACCAAAAACTTATAATATTATTCAAGAAGTACTTTTTATTATTATTATTCTTAAAACCTTATCAAGCCTAAGTTCTTAATAAGAAAATATATCTATTTCTTCAAAAAGTTTGACGGATATGTAAACATATATAATTAACAACATAAAAGATTCATAAGAAACAAATTAAAAAAACATTGAAGAATTTAAAAATATTAAAATTTATGAAGTTATCTTCTCTCAATTAAAATATACATAAGAATACGAGAGGACTCTTAGTAAAAGCGTTTAAAGATTTAAGCAGAATTAATGACAAACTTTAGAACCTATTAATAATCGGAAGTTACTTTTAGTATAATCACATTACCTCCAGGACTTGATCTTTACGTTGGCTTGAAACTTTTTACTGGCGCCGAGGCCACAAATTCGTTTCCTTGGAAATGTGTGTGCACGATACACAGAAGCATCTTTCCCCATGGGTAAAAATATATCGCTGTAGCAACTCTCCATATGGAGGAATAAAGCATCAAAAGGTTTCTCAGAAAAAGTGCCAGAGTTTCAGACATGGGGGCTAAGACAGCAACAACAACGGCGACTAACAGCCGAAAAGACAGAAGAATTGCTTGAACTAAGTTTTGCTTTTAAGTCGAGAAAAAGCATTCCCACCTAGCCGTCTTCGCCGTCGTAAAGTTTTTGTGCACACCCCGCCCTCCAGCGCCCCATCCCGTAAAGGCAGGTGATGTGTCAGTCAAGAACGTGCACTGCCAAATGAATGTGAAATGAGGACCGGTTGATGGCGAGCACAAAACTTCAAATTGCTCCTCTGCAGAAAACTGGCGCTTTTCGGTTTTTGCAAGGAACCTCAAGGCAGTTGAGTTTTACTATTGCCAGACCATCTTCTAAAGCCCGTAGAATTGGCTTGGGGCCGTCAATCTGTCTGGTATATGTTTTATAAGAGCGCATTTTTTATTTAGATTAGCTCCTTTTCTCAAAATAATGCTTTTGGTCAAATGACTGCTATCGTTTCAAATTTGGAATGAAATTCTTTTGCTGCGCCTAGTAGAAGCCATCTTTTACTACTTTCTTTTCCAAGTAAATTACCAACTTGGCCTTTACTTTATGCAATATATTGCACCGTTTAAAATAACCGCATAAAATCTTAAGTTATTCGAAACCAAACTATACTAAAAGGCCTGAATATTATGAATTACATCAAATGGGTTTCTTTTATTGTTAGATAGGCTTTACACCGTAAAGCCGCTGAAACGAAGGAACTTAGAATAATTTGTGAAAGAGCATAACAAGGCTATCATATCACCTGTTATTAATTGCTGCGACTGGCGACATTGATTTATCGATCGGCGCGTAATGGCCGGCAAAGAGCAACCAGAGCCAGTAATCTAAGTAACTCACCGTCATCAACCTGTCAACCTGAACAAGTAATTAACGGGGGACAAACGACGGCGACGGCGTGATCGAGGATACTGCATAGGCCCTTTAACAAAACTCCGCACAATGGTCTCGCACCTGGCGTAGGTATATTACTAATCACCCGAAAGATGTCAAGCCACGAATTAAGGCGCCTCCAATGTCGAGGCGAGCGAAGTTAAAGCGCCAGTGATATGTTATTTAACCTCTGTTCCCTTTCAGAGTGTTTTTTCTGCTCCCATTATCGAGTCTAATGGCTAATCACTCCCACGCAGTCTGCGGGAAGTGACGAGGGATTGACGACAGTCCTTCGATCCGTGGAATTTTAATGAAAGTGACGAAGGCTGTTTCAAAATCGGCTTTGATTAGCTAACCGTCGTTCGGCAGACACGGGAGCAATCGTCGTTATACTCGCTATTATAATGAACTTTGATTTTGATTTGCGCTGAGTCAGCTTACCCGGCCGCTTTACTGTGGACAAATCAGGAAATATTTAATAATATGCATACACCTAACATCTGAGAAGCCTTCTTACTTTACGCTACAGAGCTGCAGTTAAAGTAAAGTAAGTATAAGTTAGACTACCCCATTGGAGTCATACTTCTTTCTAATTTTGAACTTAGATAAGTGCCCGAGGCTTTTACATACATACATATGTATATGTAATTCGTAGAAGATATAATAATCTGAATGCCAAATTTTTAAAAAAGTTAATTATTTTGGAGCAACACAAAGTGATGCTAATGCAAATGTTTTAAAAAACAATTCGAATTTGCAGATAAAAAGTAAAATGAAGCGCGCAAAAAAGAAGTGAAAGGTACCGATTTAATTTTTCTTAATTTTCGTATTCGAGTCAAATTCGTCATGACTAATCTGATATACTATAGGTACTAAATTCTCTCACTCGTCTGATAATCCGTCCACCCTAAGCAATCCCTTGTTATTCTTTGGAATCAAAATAACTCCCAGGAGCCAACATATCATGAAACCTATGAACGCCCCAAAACTTCCAACGTTTTCAACTAGATATACACAAAGCGTACGAATCTGGTAAAACTTTTCCCAGAAAGTTGTCCATATCCACGTTTGTCGGGATATTCCAGTCCCAGCAGACTACACCACATGTTATCCTTAGACCCTTCGTTTCTTTCTCTAGAGTTGTTTCTCCAGGAGGATGATCCTGGGAACCTTTTGTACGGAAGGCCGAGTTTCTGCCCAATATTAATATAAAAACTGCTTAATGCCACAGGTCAAGGCAAGGTGTTATTGTGCGCTCTATAATTAAACTTAAATGACGTGCGGCCGCAACCCAAATTGTAATTAATTTTACTTAAATTTCATGACCCGTAAGTCAAATGTGTAGAGATTTAACAAATTCGGCTATTTTCATCACATGGAGGATTTAAATAACTTTTGCAGGCGTATGTAGTGAATTCTGATTTGCGGTCCGATTCTCCTGAGATTAATTTTTTACCTTTAATAAAAACGGACTTACAATTTCGTGTTTTTGGCTAAACTTTAAAATACAGATTATTGAACTTCTTTTGAGTTTTCTTAAAGGAATCTTTAAAATGAGAGAAAATGGTTTTACGATTTACGTTTACTTTTAAATTTGTAAACAAAACATAGTTCATTTTTTTCTGAGAATCCTTTTTTTTTTTAAATCACAAAACAAATAACCACCCAAATACGCTTATGAAGTACTTTTCCTACAACAAAATCACTGATATCACAATCGTTTCAATTTTGAAAATAACCAACCCAGGACCCGATTGCTTATTTTGCCCATCGGCATTAATTTTCATTGTTCGTTGGGGCTTTCCCTTCCAAAAGGTAACAAGTTTGGAAGCCTTTCACTCTGTTAACAGGAAAAATCGATGCAATGCGACAAGCTTATCAAAACTTCCGCCAAAAAATTTGTTCCGCTTGGGAGGATTGATATCGAAACAAATTTTTCATGAACATTCTCTAAGTCGTATTTCTCGACAGTCCTCCCCCAGACCATATATCTTGTGCGAAGAAGCAGTTTTGAGCGATTTAAGCGAAAATGTGGGCAATGCGTAAAATTTATGCGATGTTTTTTGTTTTGTAAGTATAAATTCGACAATATCCCAAGCAGGCACCGCACTCATCAAAACAGTGGCCCTTGCAGCTTCCCCAGTTGATGTGTGTAACTAATTTGGTTAAAGAATAAATGTGTCAAGCACTCCCCACATAGTAACTAGGGCAGGAGATTAAATATCGAATGCCACAAGCACCGAAAGTACTTTGAGACTGCTTATTTCACAAAATACTCGCAAGTCAGGTGGAACCATGGAAATCTGCGGAATGATTTATTATTGCAATTTTCGCAATACCCGGTCAGTCTAAGGATTTAGTCTCTGTAACGCACTAAAACCAAATCGCTTCTTTTGCTTCTTTACTACGATTCGAGCGTCTTTGCAAGGCTGCAAACTACGGAGGCCGTGGAAACAACCGCCTTTCACTTCGCCTTGTTATCGCATTGAGATCATTCGAGATAAACAGCTTTAGCGCGTGTGGGGGCTGACGACGGCGGAGCGACCCGTGACCCGAGCACCCCTGCATCGCTGCGTCTATCGGCGAGGGCGCGAGATGTGACAGTGCCCGCGAAGGCGCGCTCGCCTCCCGCGCCACCCCCGCGTCAATTAATGACGGAAGGCTTTTAATGACGACATGTGTACTCACGGCGAAATCAGAAGCCTCCACCCTCTTAAGTGGGGACCGATGCACTCGGCAGATGCACGGCTCGATAGGGAGTATCATGGCCGTGCGGGTGCAGCTGAAAAACGTTAATGGGTCATGCGTCTAATGGAGCAAAATTTCCCCCAGTCCCGGCTGCAACTTGCAGCAACCGTTTGTAATTAAATTTCGACGTTCTGTGCAGCGGAGCTGCATACGTTCCGTACTAAACACAACCTGCAAATAAGCAAATTGCATACGAGTCAGGAATTAATGAAATTACGACAAAAACTTTTCGAATAGTACATATGGAAGGGATTCCCTGCTTGCGTGGCCTGGACCCGAATGTAAGAGGAAACTTTGCAGTGAACTTTGCAGAAACTCACATCTTCTCGCCACTTCTTGTAAATGTGCAAGGTCTTTATCATTCGAAAAGTTAATTTTAAAATTGTTTTTCTGGAACGAAGGTAGCAAGTCTTAATAAGTTGCGATGGGTGCCGGATTAAATGAACTCGCATCACTAACATGGGAATCCAGTCAGGTTTCCCAACGCAATTTCCAAAAAATTAAAAACTTACCGCCCATGGATTGCATGCATGGCTCGTGCATGTCTTCTGATGGCCACGCCAAACGACCACTTACGGGGGATTACACCCAGGGTTTGGGAAAACCTGCTCCTACTTGGGATTTGTTAGGTGCAAAAATTACCATTTACTTAAATTGACAAAAGTATCATTTTTAGTAGCGAATATGTATAGTAGGAATATTCGATTTTAAACTGCCTGTATCGCCTCTAGAAATTTTTAGTATCAAACTAACTAAATTAGTATTTAGTAGTAAGCAATAGCGGAAGACTTTTTTTTCCCTTTCGAAAAACTTTTAATCAGAACAACGCAGAGATTCGGAAAACTGGAAAATAGTAACATTAAAATTAAGGTTTATATGAATAGTTAAATCAAATTGTAAAACTGATTTCTTACAGCGTCGTAATTACATGTAAGCATATACCTATATAGGTAAATACCGCTGCTAATAATAATAATTATTAATAATAATTATTTCACTTTGTTCCCTTTCTTCTTTGAAGTACGAAACAGGTTCCATTGGAACTGCAATTTATTTTTAATTTTTCAAGAAGAGTTTTCACAACCAATGCGGTTATCAGCATAATTATCATATTGTGGCATTTGAATTAACCAAAGAAAGTTTTGCATGCTAATAATTGATAAACGTAATCGAATCACTCATTCATAAGTAAATAAACCTTTGAATGCAACCAAATCTCATTAAAATCAAATATTTATTTTTAATTTTTCGGCGTAAAATGTTCAGTTTGTAAATAATATCGAAAGTTTATTTAATTTAGTATACATATATGTACATGGAAAATATTTAATTAAATTTTCAATGAATATATATAAAAATGGGTAGGAATATTGGTAAATAGAATATCAAAATATTATTAGAGGAGTTTAATGCAGATTTTTAGCGTATCATAAAGATTCACATACAAACATAAAATCAATGTTATCTACATAACATTTCTCGGAGTTCTTAATTAAAAATATGTTCCGAATTGAACAAATATTTCCCCAAATATAATTTAATTGTTTGGTTTAAAGGCCATTTGTGCAAAGTACATAGATTCGAGCAGATTAAGTGTCGCACCGAACCACTGCGTTCTTTGCAAACTTTAACTCATCAATAACATTCTGTTAAAGTACTTAGTAGCCATCTGTCTACAATTTTTCTTCAGCTTCCAGATTTCATGTTAACTTTTCGTTTAAGTACATAAATTTATCAAAGAGGGGAACAGATAACAGAAAAATGAGGCGAAGCAACGGATAAAAAATGTCTTTAGTCGTGGAAGCCATTATGAGGGACTTCCATCTCTCTATGGCTGTTTCGCTCCTTTATTGGTTGGTGTACACATTCGGGGGAATAAAAAAATCCATAATACTCCAGCAACCCATCGAACCGCGCCAGGATCCAGGACTACCAGGAACATCATTTTGTGCAATGTATGAGCATAACCTGAAACGTGGAGGACGTTAAATGAATCGAATATGAGACTCTCATAACACATCTCAGAAATAGTGCTCGCGTCGTCTGCGGAGCCCGGCGCGCAAAACCCCGTGGTTCAACAAAGGCTGCCCGGGATAGTTTGCATTGCGTCCGAACAGGGCTCCACTGGCACGACCTAAAAACAGGATTATCGATGGCGGCCGAGTCGTGGGCATGGATATCTTCGGTGTATCAAACAGACAGGAAATAGACCACAGCCGAAGATTAGAAAAAATGGATAAGACTGAGTGGGACTGTTTTGCGACCGATGGCAAGATACACCGGAAGGAAACCGCACTTCCTCAGGTCTATTTATTTCAATCACAGCTCAAGCTATCTGATAATGTTTCAATAGCGCTTAACAGTTTTATTGCCTACTATTGAAATTTATGCTTACCCATTTTCATCTCCTCTCAGGTCCAAGGAACTTTGAAACAGTGGCAGGAATAACATAAATTGGCTTCGACCTTGTTCTAAATAATTACTTCAAGAGCATTCGCTATAGTTATTTGAAGCAATTGCTTACAGTCTATTGCTGAATTTTTGTGAAATTACATATCAGAATATCAGAACTCAGAACTCCTTCTGCTTTACAAGTAATGATACTTTTACATCCAGAAAATATTTTTTATATTCAAGCATACACTGCTTATTTATTAACAATTCCCACACATTTAAAAGCCATATCCAACGACTCAAAGTACTCTACCTTACTTGTTTACACTGAGAATGCTTAAGACGATGCGGCTCAATTTCTCTAATGCTGTAGAATAGAAGCACTTTTAAAAATGACTTTAAGTGAGGACGTCCTATTAAAAAGGTCTCTGTGGAAGAATATTAACTTGAAAGCAATTTATATATGTTCCCAAGGAAGTCGCATAAACAAGAAGGGTTCTTATTTATTAGCATCAAAGAGCACTGATGAAGCAGCTTATTTCTGGAACCAACAATTTGCTTTCTTCAGATAATTCACAGTTAGAAGAAAAAAGCCCATTTTCATTGTAAACACCGAAGAATTGTATGTCTTCCGAGATGATAAACATCGGATTTTTATTAGTTAATAATTGGCTCAGGGTAAAATTCTTGGAATAGTTAAATTGTGATGAGGACTCAAGACTCGTATGGCTCCTATTCACAAAATGTTATCACGATTCTTGTTTACCGTAATTGAGTTTTATGCTGCATTTAAAATTCAATTTTACACAGTCATTAAAGCTTTTTAAATTGTTCACTGTTACCCTTAAATAATTGATGGTTTTAGCCGAGGGGAAAAGGCAAAATTGCAATATAAACAGTTCTGCAAAGGTATAAATCAAGTGATTAAACACTCCTTTTGCTATGCACGTAAATAAGTTATTCAGTTGGCACTGACACTTTTGTACTGTTCCGAATATTCGACATTAATTAGAGTAAAACATTCACGAGTTAAAATCGCCGCGCACATATGGCACGCGATCATAAAATATATGCCTGTAGTCCAGAGAAAATGCTACAATTTTCTTTAATCGCTGAAAATTGTTATTTTCTACAAAATGAAAATTATTAGCGGCTACAGTTGAGGTTCCGCTTAAATATTTCCTGGTGCAAAGACCTGGGTAGGTCTAGTCCAATTTACATAGTGCCTACACCCTTTAGGACTAGGACTTTCCCTCCTTTAAGTTATCACAGGTAATTGGGGTTTTGTACGGGAGCTCAGCAAAGATCCTTTTCTGTACGAATTCTAGTCGAACTAATATCGTTTCAAAATGCCGAGGGTGAATAGAGGACGTGTGCTCATAAAAACTAGTTTGATGAGTTTCTTCGAAAGAGTCTCCATAATCCCGCAGCCATTACTTGCTTTACCGCATTTAAATGGAAATTCGGCAAATTCAATAACGCTAAATCCCGCTGTTAACCCCGTAATTATATTGGGAGCGTCTGACAAATCCCATGAGCATAAAAATTCCAATCTTTCGGAATAAAGCTATCCATTTGCTCCGATGCCGAGGAAGATAAAGTAATAATTTAAAACTAAGCTAAAAAGCTACTCGAAAATTTGTTTGTGCAGACCCATCGAACGGCAGCTCCGAAATCGATCCCCAGCAGGACCGGAAGCCCCGTCACATTTACATGTGGGAGAATGGATTAAATAAGGCGATGAAAGACGTTTTCCTCACTTTCGGTTGCTTTTACTGTCAAATGATATTATGTAAAAAATCCGAAGAGTCCGGGAAGAAAGGATCTCGTCTTCGTATCTGCACGTGCCCCGCGCTCCGCAGTCCCCGTGGGGCGATCTTATTATTATGGCCGGTGGGAGGGAGGAATGCATTCCACATGTGTGCTTAGGATAGCAGCCCTTCGCATTCCCTTCATATCCGGCCATGAGCGAATTGTTTGCTTGCCCGGTCCTTTGATTGATTTGTTGAGCACAAATATTATGCATGGACGGGGGTTTAAAGAAATGGGTTAGCTCGAGGCTCGAAAAGGCTGCGAGGCCCCACATGACCGAGTGTGCTCTCCCCTTGTGTAATGAAAAAAGCGTAAATATTGGACTTTATGGATTTTATTTAGGAAATTATATAGTGGTAGTGATTCCTTCTATATTTTCCACCCGGATGGGTTTATTTGAAAGGATTTTCTGAGTAGGGAGGACCCTCCTAAAACCCTTTTATCTGACTTAATTCTAAGTAAGCAACTGCTAAATTGAACATTAGTGGACTCGATAATTCAAAAACTTTGAGTATACTATTAACGATCCATAGAAATGTATTATACTAATGCGCCTAATGCGTTCCAATTTGACCCTTTTCTCAGAATTTTATCCATCACATTATTTTAAAGTTTGATAGATAAAAACGTGCTAATGCAAAGCAATCTACGTATATTTTCGAATGCCGTACTCACTATCCACTATTCAGAGAAAATAGATTTAAGTGCAAGTACACATAAATTCGGAAAAGGTCCAAGTATACGTAAGCTTAAAAATTATTCAATTTAACTAAAATGTTATAAGGATAAATATGTATGTATGTATATAACGTAAAGCAATTATGTTGTGGAATATCTTTCCATATTCTGTTTTTTTTATTTTAGTCATATTCTATTTTATTTCATTCCATTCTCATGTAAAGGAATACCAAAAGATCAGTGATTTCATGGATAACTTAACCACAACACCTTTTAAAGAACTAAAGTTTTCAAAATACGGAGGCGTTTAATGCTATTTGCTAACAGCAAGATTAGAAATAAACTTTATCACATCCAAAATAACTTTATTTGCCATTTTGAGGAATTACGTATGTTTTCTTCATGCTAAGCTTTCTTTTAAATCAAAACAGATTCTTTTACAGACATTTGTCAGCTTCTCAAATTCCATATTATTGGGTACTGCCATTCTTAAATTACTAAAGGTTATTTCGGTTGAACTTTTTCTTTTCTAAGTTGGGCTCGTTTCGCACAGAAATTTCCTACTTAAGAATTTAAGCTGTTTCTATTTGAGGAGAAATAAATGTGTCTAAGTCCGGATCGCTGTCTTTCAAGTAATTGCGGAGTACCTTCTTAGGCAGGCAGTTATGAAAAATTTTCCTCTTCCAAGACACACAAGTTTTTAAATTTAAATATCTACTGCTTTCCAGTATTTCGGGGAGCAGGATGCCATTGTAGCCAAGTGATTTGACTTACTTACCTAATTTAAATTGCTCCAAATAAAATATTAAGAGGCAAACGCCCTCAGCGCCATTAGGGGCTAGTGACATCTGACAGAAGAAAGGAAGTGAAAGGATCGATTTTATAAGACGACTCGCCGCAAAGGACGGGGCTCGGGGGAGCTTGGAGCTGGTCAGGCGATAAATAAGGCGACAGGCAGCGCACTTCCGCCTGCGGGCTTCATTCACTAGCCTCATAATGCGATATACGTTAACAAGGCCAATAATAAATCTCTCCCAGGCACACGCAATCGCGGTCGAAATTTCGTTACTTATGTATTTTTATGTGTTTCTGAATATATAATAATAATAAAAAAGATTTCAGTACTCTTGACATTCTACAAGGGCAAAGTTTTGCACGGTGCGGCTCGGTCGTGGTCGCTCCTATCGGGCGAACCATCAAAGGAAGCACTAGCACGAAAGTGGTCCGGAATACATGAAACGAAGCAAAATCATCTCTTCGCAATCAATCATATGAGCCATTAGACAGGGGGCAGGGGCGAAGTGGTGACGTGCGTGGAGCGCTCCCCTCGGAGCCCTGAGTGGGCATATTACACCCAAATGTTGGAGGGACTCAAGGTCGTCCCTCGGAATATGGAAATTGGACAAATTCTTTTATCCAGACACTTCGGGGGAAAGTAGAAAGTTCCATTCAAACGGCAAGGTCCATACACTGCGAATGAATTGATCCTTTTAAGTCATGCTCATACTTTCAAGCAGCACTTACACCTTGCTGTCCATAAATAACCTTCAGATATTTATAATCTGATGGTCGCGATTGAGAAGCATACTTTGGATTATAAAAGTAATGTTACAATCAATTAATTTTTAATCATTATTTAGCGATTCAAAAATAAATATTACTTGGTAATCATTATCGAGCAACCGAAAAATAAAATTACTTCGTAATCGTTATGGAGCGATCGGAAAGTAAAAAGTATCTCGATACAAAAAAATAAATAAAACTGTTATACAAAGTTTTATTGAATCTAAGTAAGCCTACAATTAATGAAATAATTGCTTTTGCCTTGGTGGAGGATTTTTGTTTTAAATTTCAAAAATAATCATTATTTTCGGTCACTGGCTACAATTGTTGAAAATATGGCAAATCGCAGCATACTTAATTATTTAGTAGAAAGTTGCAAACATTGATTTTATGATTTTATGGGAAATCCGAATTATCTACACTGAATTTGAGTCTGCAATTCTGGGAGTTCTATTTTATTTTAAAAGTTCTTGAAGGGCTTGAAGTAGCGGGAAGAACAAAACCGCCACACCATTCCCAGACGTTCCCCCGTAACGAACGGCTCGGCATTCATTAAAAACTACCTTCTTTTAATTGGTAGACTGCAAAGCAAAATTTCAAAGCGGAGCACTTGGGAAAGTTAGGTGGTATGGCTTTGTTGTCGTATCGACTTGACCAACGTTTAATTGAACTTTTCCAGTTGACAAAGTTTTCTCTCTCGGTCTCAGAAAAAGAGGCAGAGCCCATTGTTGATTCGTATTTAAGGTCGAATTCTCCTAAAAATTGCTGGCTATTGCTGTGGTAGAGCATGGCAGTTAATTAGAATCCTTGCCTTTCGCAGGCTTAAGTAAGACAAAGCTGGACTCACTTATAGAGATACTTTTAAGATTATATAGCTTCTTGAGGGGTTTCTTATTCATTCGACCCTCCCGTTTGGAAATTTTTTACAAGCCCTCTAGGTTTGTGGACAAAAAAAAGGATAAAAAGGGGTTAGTCGAAGAAGCTGAAAGCCATTATGAGTTTAATCACGTTAAGCTGAATCTCTTCACAGCATGGCGTGGGGGTTAAGAAGTTTTAATTTTTGGCTTACGATAATTACTACTAGCCGCAGGATATGGTCTCCTTAAATAATTGACTTTGTCGACGTTTTTCTAAGGATGTGATAAAATAATGAAATGTAACATGCGGTAAGCATTTCATTTAAATTTTTACTACTCGGACGGAATTCGGGCCATTCAAACAATCGCACTCAAACAACTTAAGGGTAATTCCTCAGAAAGGGTGCGAGAACTGTGTAGATTGCGATTACACTTAAAGTAAGAAAACCTTCGTTAAATTTTGTTTGGGCGCAGTCATAAATTATTCAAAGGCTTTGAATAACGCGAAAACTTTTTAGACAAATGCTTAACGCACAGCTTGAAAATAACACTCAAGCTATTTCCTCACGGGGCCTCATTACAAATTCATCGATGCTTATAAAGCGTCATCCAAGAACTTGTGTGACATCAGAACTTTTGAAGACATTTTATCAAAATTTCAACGCTAGAGAGAATTACGATTCACCTATTGTGAAAAAATGCAGGAATTTTGAAATTAAATGACCGAAATCTCTATGAGATTTACTGAAAACCCTCATAAATAAAATAATACGACTTAATTATTTTAATATTTAATTTAATACCCGAACGCGGCAACACAATATTATCCATAAATCTTTTAATCTATGTTTTAGCATATAGTAATTGAGCAAGTACCTCAACTGATTTAGCGTTGTGCAACAATAAAATATAAAGCGTGTGTATCTAGGTGTGTTAAAGAATATATGTTTTTTGTTATAGTTTTTTTTTTGTAGCTCTTTAGGTTTTGTTCAGGTACTTAGGGCCTGTCCGAATCCAAGTCTTCGTCTTCGTCTCGTTATTACAGTTTATGACGTCAGCAAACAAGCTGATCTAGTATTCCAATTAAGACGAAGACAAAGCTAACCCGTTCGAATTCGTTTGCTTAGCTCGATATTTGATATTTTAAATTAATCAAAGTAAACAAAAAATGCATAATTCGACAGTATACAAGGAATGCTCCTACAATTTTTCTCATTCTTTCTCATACGAAGTCAACCCAGGCCCTGACTCGCTAATCAAGCAAAGCAATCTAAACTGTTATACTACGTAGCTAAGCTCACAGCATAGTCATGAATTCGGACAGAGCTTAGCTCGGTGTGACGTCATGAACTGTCATAACGAGACGAAGACGAAGATTCGGACAGGCCCTTCCCTTACTAGTACTTTCTGTCTTTATTTTGGCTAGATAATCAGAATTTCAAAATAGATGTTCTGTAAATTGACATTTAATACTTATGTAAATAGTAATTGAAACGCTGTTTAATTGCGTGTACCATGTCGTTTAAGTAGTTCTGTATTAAATTCCAATAAAGTACACGAGTCTTGAAGAGGGGAGATCTCGAAACCAATTAATCGCTTTATATCGAATTACGAGGTAATTCTCCTTTAAAAAGAAGTCCTGGATATTTTTCGCACTGAAATAAGCACCAGGAACGTGTCAAGGCGATCGTGCTTCTCGAAGTGATAGGGGCGGGCAAGGGACGGGTGTGCGATAAGAAAATTCTTTTCAATACCGAAGGCAATGTGTGCACATTAGAATCGGATATGCAGGCAGCCGGACTACTTCCGTCAGATAAGGCGAATTCCGGACTTTGTGTTATATCCTCGCGCAGCGCTTTGGACGGGCCCCGGAGTCCTACGAAAGGTGTACGTGTTTCGGTCACGTACCGCATTCCCGGGTCCGCTCACGTCCCTGCTGCGATGCAATCTTCCGTCTCGACATGCAGTCGCACTTTGTTCGAACTTTCCGGTATTTGCTCCACTTAAATCTTATCAGTAATAAGTTGAGCATTTTTAGGGTGCCCCAGTTTCCCGGAAATCAATAGCCGCTCCGTTCCGAGCAAACAAATTTACGAAATGACGCGGGCGGCACTGGGGTCTTCCTTCTGAAGCCCGCCGCCCGCCGCCCGCCGCCCGCCGCCCGCCGCCCGCCGCAGAATTCATCTATATAGAATGAGGCTTGATAAGCCCGGGGCGCCGCTGCCAATCGTATCTCAAGCGGCTTCCGCCGGCCCCGCTCGGCCGATTCAATGGCACCGATTTTCTATTACGTCTACATTGCGGTTTTTATTGTTGTTTGCTGCAATAGAGAATTACATACACGGACGTAGATTCACATTAAGGGTGCACCCTCCCGGCACCCGGCGGAGCGCCGTCCGCCCGCCTCCCTCACTTGGGGCTGTTTCGTGGCTCGAAGGTGCTATCCTCGCCCGGCTCCTTCTGATTGTTTTTGTTCCTCGCTACGGCCAATTCCACCACGTAAATTGGTTGCTCTAGTTTTCCAGATTGGACTGGCTATCATCACTAGTCACAATAAAGAAAAATATATGTGTATGGCCACCCTCTCTGCCCGGGTTCAGCCATCGGAGCCCGGCCCGGGACTGGGAGGCCCCCTCGGAATTGTGTCCGTACGTGTTCATTGCGGAAAATGCGAACCTTTTGAGAAGAGCACTTTATGGGAAAATAGGAATTATTGTGCAGGGATAACAATAAAGAGGCTTCCGAACGACTAATTCAGCGCTCCGCAGCCACTCCCTTGCCTTCACGTGGAAGATCACCTTTTAGTAGAAGTAGAAGAGCTATTAGCTCGCGGAGATGCGGTTGTTGCCCGGTTTCCCGATGTGCCGCGGCCAACTGTGGAGTTGTGGAGCTCCTCATTTTCTTCACAATTTGGCTTAAATTAAGTGCATTCGGCGAGTGAACCCATAATTATACTATTTTGAACTGACCTTAAAATCTGAAGTCATCCGACTGCGACTTTCAGGAAACTAGGACAGTAATATAGTATTACTTGTACATGCCTAGGTTTCAATACATTAAAAATCTCCTCTTAGAAATAAAACACAAAACTTTATTCTTTATTTTCAGGTCATGTTCACGTGCAATAATTTCTTTTTGCATGCTCCATGTTTTACTCATGTTATTACCAGGCTTTTGGTACTTCTGTGATTTTCCTTCAATCTTCATAAAATATAATTGTTAATAAAGTTAATTTACGAGCTACACATACCCTTCATTAGTTACCTACTTAAAAAAATTGCTACGAACATAAGTAATTTTTTTGCAATTTTTGTTTCCAACAAACGAGATCCCCTTTGACTACTAAATAAATTATTGTCAGTGCGAGACCTTAACACCAAAAAAGAAGCTGCTGTGATGACTTCCTCCGCTGTGGTAAAATACAGCTTCCTTTAGAAAGGGAGGCAGAATGAATCATATCTTTTTAAATGATTTATTCCCTGAAGATACTAAATGGTGTGGGGGAAATTTTGATTGTCGCCATGTATACCCGCACTTATCGCAAAGGTTCCTAAGAGAATCGTTCGATATTGTCATCCTATTTTGAAAGATTTCCTTAAATTACCACCCGGCTCGTTCCACACCTATCCAATTTGTAGCAGGCCTTGGGTGCTTTCTTCAACTCGTTACCCCAATATAATTCCACTAAAAAAGAAGTAAAGTGCTTTTACGATTCGCGTCTGATTTTTATGCCCTCTTTGCGCCCTATCGGCGCGTATCGCGCACTCCGCGGATATCGATGGCGCTGGCGTCGTCACGCAGAACGTTCCGACGCCTTGCTTTGTGCCGTGAATCTTCAGATGCTTTGCATCGGCAAGGGATAAACGGCACACATTCGGCTGATACCCCATTTTGCTGGAAAATGGAAAATTTCGAAAGCTCCTTTTGGCTGATGTATCACCAGTTGGCCTGTTTTGGGGGCAAAGGGAATACCTTCACAAAGCACCGAAGGTAAGGGCCGTAAAAAAGACGAATCCGCAAAGTAACCGAAGCTCACTGTGCGAAAAAACGTCTACGGAAATTGCCAACTTAGGGAAAATGAGACATTGATTTAGAAGATGGTTTCGGAGACAAATCGAGTGTTAGTTACGCGTGCAGCTCGCACGGGGGACGAAGCCGGCGAGGCCATCACGGTGCTAAATGGGGCCTCATGGCCTCTGCAGAGCCTCCTTACATGATGGAGCAGTTGTGTGAAGGACCAAGCAAACTACATCATGCCGCATTGGTGATTAATTCAGTCACTTAAACCGGAACCCCTGCTGGAGCGCTTTTAATTAAACTCGACAGTGATAATAGGTGCGAAGTAACGTGAAGAGCTCTGGAAGGCGACTATCACCAGCCGGCACTGTAATTAAATGTTAAAAATGTGGCTTTTGTTCCTCACAAGGCATATTTGCTCTGCTAGCAACTCATTATTCTTCACCCTCTACTTTTATGTTAACAGGACTGCCAGCTTTACGTTGCCATGGAAGAGCTTCTTAAAATGACTATACATTTGGAACTTGAGTAATTCATTTTCTTTTCTAGGCAATTATTCCCCAAATTGCGCTCATAGCTGAATAATAATTAAAAATAATACTAATAATGTCAGTTTGTCTATCAAAAAGAAAAAAAAATAGTTTACTGTTTATCAAAATTGCATTTAGATTTTGTAACGTCTAACGTCAAGGGGCGACCAACGTGTTGAAAGGCTTATACATACATATATGTCCCTATTACTACTCTTTTAAAAAATTGCATCTGTTTTATCCATATCTAGATCATTCTCAGAAGTTAGAAAATCAAAAATTTTAAATATTCCAATAATTAACATCGTGAGCGAATTTTTAATTAATTTCTCTACAACAAGAAATGATTTACCGTGCAACTTAGATCTGAGATAAAGAAAAATGAAAATTTCAGTTTATTTACAGTATCTGACGACAACATAGCCTTGGAGAGTTTATTTTTAATATTAAATAAACTTCCAGCTCTACTCGTTTATTATTTTCGCATTATTCCTTTAACATTTATTACTTCTGGCTAAGTTTTTACCTGTGTTTACCTTGAGTACCCTAGTTGCATTAAGAAGGAAGTTAACATCTGTCGAGATTATCTGCAGTACGAGATTTTATTGAGGAGTAGCAAACAATGTTCAAGTTCTTAATATCCTCAAATTGTCTATTTAATCCGCGACAAATTTTGGGTCATTAGTGAAAAAGGGCCAAGCTAGGAAAAAACTCAAACAAGCTGAAAGAAGTGAATTACGAGAGTCTTCGGCGAATGTGCTGCTGGAGCCCCGTCCCCAAAAAACGAAGGGATTTCTTTGCTAACCAGCTAAAGCACAAAAAATCGGAACGGTCGGCGGCTGTAAAACTGGACTGCAATATTATTTTCCTTGCCTGCGCCTGGCTCCCAATTTTTTCACTTTTTTGCTTTTTCATGTTCAAGGGAGCAAAATACAAAGTTTTTAATTAATACTTTTCACCACTGTGGAAAGCTCCTGAAGGGATGAAAGTTTCCCTCTGTAGTCTGCTTTTACGATTTTTTCATTTCCTTAGTCAGTTGGTAAATTTACAGCAATTCTCCTTTGTGTACAGGCGAGTTAATCCTTTTCATGTCTTTATACTTCGCAAGGACGTTTTGCTAATGCCTTTGTTGTTTTTTGTTCTTGATGCCCTACCCAAAGGTTAAATAAATTTGAGATATTCCCGAAGTTCAACAATTAGGCGCGGTGGGAAACAGTCGGGCTGTGTACCTACTTCAAACAAACCATAATTTTTAAGAGAGACAAGTTATGAATCGTACATCCACAGATTTTCGTTAGATTTCCTATATTTATGCAAATTAGTGACTGCAAAACTGCGAAGGGGCCCTACGATCCCACAACAACACAATGAAGGCCGTGTGCAAGGGGATTTTGAAATCAAAAGCAATTTTTAACACACCTGCATAATCGCGAGACCTTTGATATGCAGGTCGGGCCGAGCACGCGTCTGGCCTCTGCTTTTCTGAAGTAGCCCCGGTCTCAAAAACATGTTCCACAAATTAATTGGGTGCTACGTAAAATCCATCCACATGGCACGGTTGTTAGTTAAAAATTATTTTCTGCTAAAAGTACCCACTCGCTAAACCCTCTGTCCATGCGGTGTAATAAAAACATTGCGTTCTGGGGACTCAAAAAATCAATTGCTGTCTCAATGTTTAAAAGGTGCGTTTTGAGTATAATGAAGCATCGAAAAATTATTGCATTTGAAAAACAGTTTTGGAAGATGTATAAAAGTAAGATGCCTTTGGAAATAGAGGTAATTAATTTGTACCTACTATTTATGGTTTGCCTACAAAAAACACAAGAACACAAAATACAAAAAAAAAAAAAGAAAGCGCCATATGGGCTTAGGTTCCTGAGTGCGCGAAAAACAAAAAGAGCAAGCTAAAATTAATTCTACCTTGTATCACAGATAAATAAATCGCAAATTGGACAATTTAATTTGAATACAGTTACACAAGAAATGTATGGTATATTAAAATTTTAAGATTAAAACACGGAAGAAGCGATTTTTTAAAGGATGAACAAAAATAATATCTTAGCAGGTAACTGCCACATTATTATTAAAATGAGATTAAAAAATTCTAAATCGAAAAAAAAAAGTTCAGAAAAAAGCAAAATTCGCTGTCAATGGTAATTACAGCACAATAAAAATATCTGCATCCGCTGAGCGATTTTAAAATCGCGTTTACAATATGGTGTGATGTGTAAGCATAAATTGTTTCACCTTTAAAAGTGCTTCAGAGTGCTTCCACCAACCTTGACATGGTCCGAAAGCCGCGTAATGCATAACCTCCTGCCAGTTACCAAAAAGAAGCCTTTTTTAAAAACGAGGCAAAATCTATGCGCGATATGGAAATTTCACTGCTGCAATAATACTCTAAAAAATGTTGAGGAGGCTTGTTCTCCTTATTCGCGTGTCAAGTTTGAGTTTTGAATTAACTGAAACGTACAGAAGGGGCGCCCACTACCACAGAAGGGTGCAACATTTATCCGAATCGATAAATGAAAGCACCAAATCACACGGAATCGCTTGATAAGGCCTACCTCAAGGTGAGTCTGGAATGTTTCGAGGGTGCTTTCTATATTTGTTGTACCCATTGTAGCCGTTCGCGGCACAAATTCCGAGGCTTGAAGTGCCTCGTTGCGACCGTGCTGGCGCGATACCATCAGGACTTTTCCGAACATTTATGCATGCAAGGTAGAAATTTACGCTATTAGTTCGGTAATTATTTGCTTTTTGCCTATTCACGAGAGTTCCTTATCAAAATATTAAAATTGACAGAGCGGAAACTTAAAATTTCATAACCCACATTTCCTGAATACAACGCCGGAGCCACCGGAGGTTATAAATTCAATGTTGCAGCAGAACCGTTTGGGCTCGAACGCTTCTTAATGGCAGAAACCATATGAGGTCTACATACTATCAAAATTCAGAGCTATTCTCAATGTGGCAATAGTCGTAAGTAGGCAGTGGCATTTCCTGCACTAGATAGTTTAATTAAGTTTTATACATTTCTAGCTTATTCCAATATTAACTAGATTTGCCAAAAACCAATATGGAATTTTTTACGGGATTTGCACGGCTGCGGTGGATTGCAGGTTTGCTTTTGCTGGGAAAAAAGATTTAATGTTTCAAAAAGTACGCCACATAGCAACGCCTAGTTCAAAGATCCCCCAAAGGATGTACAGCTTCTCTTATTTGTTTTAAAGTCGTAGCGAAAATGCACTTCACGACCCATTTCATTCACACTACGACCACCGAGGGGAGACTCATCTCAGAATTAACAACCCGATTTTATCAGGGAATGAGAATAAATTTGCCCCTTCTTCGATCCTCATTAAGCGACGTCCTTAATGCGTTTGGAAGGACTCAAAATACCCCCTTTATCGGCACGCAACCCTAAGTGGGTATCTAGACAGCGGCACCGTGACAAACATGCAATTATCATGATGATAAGCCGTTCAAATGTACAAGGAGCAATAATGAACAGATCTCTTGTGGCAGATAGGGACTCCGCCACCTCAATATGTTACACCGAACCGAAATGTTAATTACCATGTAGCAGAGTGGGGCCGCCCATTCGGAGCTGTACCTACTTGAGAAAAGTCAGATACATAATATATGCTATCAGCTCCAGAGGGTTATTTATAGTTAGCATAAGCTTTGTGTTCTTGCGTCAGTATCCAAGGACTAAGGAGCAGGGCCAGCAATGACTGATAAGGAGGCACACAGATCTCATTTTTCGAACACATTAAACTTTGACCAGTGCCCTCAGCATTCCCGGGGAGGTGCATGGGAGGATGTGGTATTTTTCAACTGGAAACTTTGCGAATGGGGCCCTCATTCGGCACAACGAGCAGCTGGAAGATCACAGCTTGAGCATATAAGGGTGAACGTGTTAAATTTAAGGAGAAATATGGTGCGGCATTTCTCAGCACAGGAAAGTGATGTATCTTGTACAGAGGATTGAAGAGTACATAAAAAGGGTTTAACTCAACAGTTAGTGAAGTCATCGCAAAGTGGTTCAAATGGCTCTGCTGATGGTACCAGATAAATTTCGAATTGCGGTTGCTCTAGCACACGCCTGGACTGACTTAGCGCAACAGCGCTATTGCTTTCCACAATAATATTTTACTGTTCGACTCGTATTTGCATACTACTAAGCTCCGTGCTGAAATTCCGGCGCCATCGCACTTTTCTTACAATCCCAGAGCAAAGCTAAAAGTAAGCAAATTTAGCTCAGCGCAATTACCTTAAAAGTGCCGTTTATATCCTTCGATTTACACGGTACTTTATTTGCACGATTTCGCTTCAATAGGGTTTTGAAAAATAACGAATTTTCAAAAAAAAAAATAGTAGACATAAAAATGTTGGCCATTATTTTCCATTTGCACGGTTTTCAATTTACACTGTTTTCTGCGGGAATCAAGGGATAGCTTTATTTGTGTACCGCGGTAAATTTTTTGAAATTGCAGAAAACTTAAACTTCTATGCGACTACGGGTTTCGCTGTGAAAAAACAAAGCAGCAAAATTGTATGGTCCCGTCATTGTATTTATAAAAACTAACGATTATTTTAAGTGTAAATTTGAAATTATTATACATTATAGTAACTTAAATAATAATGTAAAATTTAAATTCATAGGAAGATGAACATAAAGTTTAATAAATTCCACTCAAATTTATGAGTGCCTATTTAATATGATGGAGTAAAAAACGTTGCGTTGTTCTTCTGGGCGATTTTGGATAGGCATAATCCCAGCTGTCAGTACAAAAAGACTGCCCCTTTGATATTCAAATTTAAAATTTTCGAGTCCTATACAAATTTTGCGTGAAAACAAAAATCGATCTGACTTCCATCATATTGAAGAATAGAAGATATAAGTTCGAACGAGCGTGCACAGCTATCCATAATCGTACTCAGTGGAGTGGTGGGGTATAGGTATGGCATAACGCAAAATGGCATCTAGAATTCGAAGTGCGTGGGGTTCATAAGGACGGAACCCGCCATGCGATGAAAATTACTCAAAGGAGAAATTCGCTTTTGTTTGAAATTTACATGAAGAAGTAACACGCGTCCCGGTCTTGTGGCCTGTGCAAAATGAAGTAGTAAAAAACTCGAACCTCAGATTATCAGCGCTCCGCGCCCCAAAGTGCGCTTAGCTTAGTTTGAACGAGTAATGCAGAAATATTCCGAGGGATTCGTAAAAGAGTTCTGGGGATTTCCAATTGATTGGTTGATTGATTGATTGATAGACACATGGTTGAGCTTTACGTATTCTGGAAATAACAAGAATTTCAAGTTGATTTAAGCGAAAGGAACAAATCTACGGGGAGTGTACATTCCAAACGTGCTTCCTTTTCCCAATTCGAACGCAGTTTGCTGAACTGGTACGTAATCGGCTTTAAGTAGGGTTTTGAGGGAGAAGCGCGGTCCTGGCATTTATTATACGATATTGATTTACAGGGTGTAGCGGAGCGTGAATTATTCTCCATGATCACTGAACAGTGACTAACCTCTTAATCATATTGTTACTCTTGCCTGTTCGTATTATTTCGAGTTTTAAGGATATTGACTCATACAAAGGCTTTCAGAACGTGAGCGCTTTGCTTCGTAGCCCAGGACCTCACAGTGGCCGCAGGTCGCTCAATTAATTAAATTGATTGCGGGTCAACTCATGCACTAAAACTGAGAACTATGTCAGTCCCTCCTATGTGGCAGCATTCCCAGGACTTCTTTGAAAGATGCAAACTTTAACATTTTAAAGAAAACGAAAACTTCTGACATGTCAGAAAAGGATTTCCATTACAAATCAAAAGTTTACGGAAATGAGAAACTTCAATTCTGCCCCGGCAACCAGGTGAGGCAACGGGTGTGCTTCTTATTCAAACTCCGACATCTGCAGGATATGAAAGTTAAGGATACCATAGATGATGAAAGAAAACTATTGTAAATTTTCAAATGGCGATAAGACTCACTGCAGGTCTTTATGTGTTTGCGAAATGTGCTCACCCTCGACAGCCCATGTTGTTTGTTCATGGCCGGAAAAAGTTAAAATTTAATTGAATTTCATCTCTGCCAGAGCAACGGCGACCACCTGTCTCCGCCCCCAAAAATCTAAGGTTTTTGAATCTGACCGATTTTCGTACTCCAAAGTCACCTAGGAACGCGGCCCCACTCGCATATGCAGAGCCCGGTCCGCTTAAAGTCTTAATTTATGACTGCTTCCCACTCAGAAGTACGTAGGAGGGTTTCGGGCGACACTGCGGATCTTGTGGGTATTTCCGGCGCTCATGTGGAAGGAGTGGGCAGGATGACCATGCACCTGTACGAACCACAGCCTTTCAGTTACGTGCTGCCGTTCGCCCACGCCCCAGCGCCCTGAGAAAAACCCGACTGAGCACAGACGACCAATGTAAGTGATGCGACAAGCAACAACTTCAGATGTCGTAACTTGAGACAGGCTTTATAAATCATAAGCTTTTCCCTTCTGTCATTTTAGCATAATACCTCGTATTCATCTGGCAACCCCTTTGTTCGTTTTGTGAATATTTTAAACTTCCATTTGTCCTTCCCTTTGGTGACTTCTTGAGCGAAGGAACAAAGTAAACCACCTTTAAACGTAGGAACGAATGTGCGAAGACTTAGGCTGGTTACCCAAGGCTAAAATGGGTAAAGGTTCTTTCTTTGAAAACCCTCAACTGATGGCAGAAACGGCTAAAATTACACATATAGGCGAATATTCAGGTAAATTTAAGTAGCTCCGAATTAAAGCTGACCTCCTTCGTCTGAGCCCTTCGTGTGCCACAAGCTGACAGTGTATGTAAGACATATCACATAAAATGAGGGACACTTTTCTCCTTCCCACTGAATTTTGTATGAGTTAATTTTTCCGGTCGTCTTCTGCAGAAATATGCCGTACCTTGTAGAATTTACTCCGATATCGAAAGTCACTCAGAAAGTGACTCGAAATATATTCGGGGGATTTCTGGTGTACTTGTACTTTCAAAAATATTGATTTTTCATTTGAGTTTCTCAAGGCGTTTTTGTGTATTGAATGGCTGAAGGAAAAAGGTAACATCATATATTTATATGTATAGAAACTTTTATTTTAATAAAGCTAGTTATTTCTTACATCTCCAAGTTTTTCATTAGACTTTTAATTAACACTAGAACATACACACAGACCCCAGGGATGCGTGACTTATCTTATCAAGAAAAACAATAAATTATAGTGATGACTATATTAATTAGGCAAAAATAAGAAATACGAAAGTGTACGGAAAACAACATTTTTGAATATTTTTTGTTTTGCGCAGAAAAAACTTATTCGATGCGTCCAATTATGTACCTACTCAATTACTAGTTTTGAATCGAACGCATCTTCGTAGCACAATATTGAAATGTACCTGAAATAGATAATTCTTGGCATTCTGCGCCGCAAACGCAAGCCGATTTTGATTTCCGCGGCAGTATACACGCCGCACACTCGCAGCGGGGCAAATAAATCTCCGTGTTCGTTCACCGCAAAATGTCAGTCAGCGGCTGTAAAAAGAGGAAAAACAAGCGGCCGTTTTGTACCGACAACGATTTTAACAAAACACTGCAGCCCTCCGGAATACCAACGAACCCATTTCGACAAAGAAATTTCGAAATGCTCCGCTCTGCAGCCAGCATACAAAATCAGCCGAGAGGCGAGGACTCGTGATTGCGGTTTCCTCCTAATAGCACCTGAATCCAGGTAACGCCCGATCAGCCCGACTGTGTCACCGCGCTCAATCGATACAGCCGGCGAAATCAGCGGCGGAAGACCCGCCAGAAGAAAGTAACAAGCGGGCGCTGACATAATCCTGCGTGCCTGGAATGCATTTCTTCAATTTTCAGGCTCGTTTAAGGTGGCAATTTGATTTTCATTTCGCCGCCGCTGGGCGACACAATGCACACACACAAAGGGAGGTGCTTCCTGAAAGGGGTTTCCGGGGCCCCACATTCTTCTTCCTGCGCCCTTCCGCCTTGACACTGAGCGAACACATTTTGCCACTTTTCAGCTTTCGTTAAATTGGGCAACACCTAAACGACCACTTCGGGTAGTCAAGGGTGAATTTCGCTAAAGAACTATAAAAGGAATCAAACGGCGGGGCGGTGCTTTGCAGCCCTTCCAAATTGGGGCGGAGGCTGGGGCTGGCGTTCGACTATTGAACGAAAGCAAAATCGCACAAAACGGCACCTGGAAGGATATTTGAAAATTTGATTGGAATAAATTTAACTTCTTTTCCTCGCGCCGTCCTCCGAATCAAAATCACGTGCTGTTCGGATTTTCTGCATAAATATTCAAGAGATATATCAAGGGGTTGTAATACGGCAGGAAACGCAGAAATTGACAGGAAAATATATCAACCAGCGATTGAGTTGGGCTAAGGGCGAGGTAGTTCGTATCTGGTTGGGCCAAACTCGCATTTTACGCAGAAGTGCTGAATTTGTAATTTTTTCACTTGTACGGGCCTCTAGGGTAGCAATGAATGTTTAAACAGGGCGTTTGGGGACGCTAACAAACTTTGGTGATTTAATATACCTAATTACGCATAAATAGACCAGATTTGATTAAACCCAGACTGGGGTTGGCTGCTTCGCCTTAACCCCCGCGCCTGAGACTTCGCCGACCGAATTTTTTGCCGCTATCGATCGATATTGCTTTTTCTGACGACATTACATTTGGAACAATCATTTATTTATTTCATTATCCGAATTACCTATTATTAGATTACTCTACAGCACATAACATTTCGGAAAACTGTTTTTCGTCACCGTATCACGCTTACAAATACTGCATCATTTTTCAGTATTATTTATATAAAAAGCCCCAGTAGGAAATGTATATCTTACGGAATCAATGCCGTACTATATACCTGGAATGTAAAACACCTTCCTTTCTGCAAGGCAAAATCGATTACTTTAACATTGCGATGTCATAGGAAGTAAGGTATAAAGACTACTATTCTGATTACTGGGAATTGAGTATATAATGCATTAAAAAAAAGTGGATTCGGACTGCGAGAGAACTCGCGCGTTCGCGGTCTGCCATCTCTGCCTTTTTAAAGTTGATCCGACTGCGACTAGATTTGAACCTTGGACCACCGAATTGGCGAGCGCGTAGCTCTACCACCGATCTACCCTTGTCAATGCGTATGGTGTGCTATTTTAACAATTTTTTCGGTCAAATTAACCAACTTTATTTTGCTCTCAGCAAAATGGAAAAAAGAAATGAATACCTCGCATTTTGCATTCCTATTCCTTATTTTGTCATCTATTTCCATTTCGAACTTTTCATAGAAGAAATCTTTGCTCATGCAATCATCAGTTCTCAGATTTCCTACTGGGGCAATACAAAAAATGTGAATACATAACCCCCGAAACAACTGCCCTTGTTCAGAAGAAAATTGATTAAGTACAAACCTATGAAATCATGCATTGCATAAATCCTCCTGACGTATTCCATTTATTTCCAAATTTATGTTGCGCTAGATACGTGAAAATAAAATCAATTATATTTTTTTAACTGAATTACTGAAAAAGGTGGAATTACACACAAAATGCCGGAAGTTCTTTCTACGCTTTTTGCGATCAATCGTGCTTACACTTGTTAATGCATTGCCATGAGTAATGAATTGCTAATTTACTTCTGTTTCCAATTATCATTGATTACATTAATTCAATTTCAACGTTACAGTATTACTGGGCATGCAATTGGCTCGATAATATATTATATTATTATCCTAGGTGATTAATCACAGCAAATAATATCTAGTAATTTATTATCTTTTTTTGTCTCTTTTCGGTGGGCGGCTGCGGCATGAAAGCTAACATAACTGAGGCTAGATGCATAAATACAACAAGGAAATATTCGATGACATGTTTAATTAAAACAGACATTCGTTTACTGTATTTATAGCCACAGGGATTTTCTTACTTTTCGTTATTCACAGGAGCGGTTATTTAGAGTTTAATTCTATCATATTGTATTTTACATAAAAAAATCATTAGAATTTGCTTTTCTTTTAGCTCAGAGCAATTGGGAAAATTTCCTGGAAACAAAACAAATGCATAAGATGTTCAGGAGATGGATTTTATCTTTTACTGATTGAGAGGTCAACGTTTGGTAAATTTAACCATCGATTTTCTCATTTGCATACCGTTGGCAAAGTATATCGGATACTTATTTATTTATTTTTTTTTTATTTAAAAAAACCTATTCCTCTTTTAGATGCTGCAACAAACTTCCCTACTTCTCTGTAATAAAATCAAAATACTAAAAACTATAGCAGAATGAGCGCCGGAAAAAATTGCAACTTTTGTGATTTGGCCGTAAATGTGGCAGGTAAAGACGTTTGAAATTTTAACTCACATATTATTTACCATCTAAGATAAGATGAACAAAATGAAATTTCGGCGATTGGCCTAATCAAGGTAAAATTTAAAATGCTTTATAGTGGCTTTAATTTTTTATGAAATATTTGTGTAACAGCATGTTTGTATTGTGAAACCGAAATTCTCATAGTTTTCAAAACTTTAGCATTTAAGAGCAGCTAAAAGGCATGCCAAGTATTGAAGTTCCTCCTTCCGAGGGTTGAACTGAAGTTTTACTTTTCCAAATTCTAGAATTTCATTAGCACTCCCGATAAATGCATGTTACAAAATCCAAAGCAATATAAGTTTGCCTCCATTAATAAAACCTTGACACGAAGTCAAACACAGTCGGCATGTGCTTCCATGGAAGTTCTGATTACGCTCGCCAGAGTTCGGTTTTGCAGGCGAATCTAGTTGAATTTAGACGAAGAGTTGAATTTTAGCACCGAAGAATCACAATTAAAGTACCGGCAGTTGTGGGTGCAAAACAAACGCCGAGACCGAGGCCGGTGTTTGACGAAGTGGTCCAAAATCGCGTTGCACTGGTGTGGGTGCGCGCGGGTCTATCAATCAGCGGACACACAAACAGCTCCCAGCCCGCCCTGCCCGCCGCTGTTTTTGTTTATTTTTTCAGCCATCCCGCTACCATTAAAGCGGACAAGGCCAGTTGTAGGGGAAATATTTGTGCAGTAAACAGTTTTAATGATTACCACCCGGGTGGGGGTCGGGGGCGGAGGCGTTCAACGCAAGTTGAAGCGACACCTTGTGATTAACTTCGGCGACTCGGCGTCATCACTAAAATTAGCCTCCTGGGCGTAAGGAGCCGATACCCAATCCAATTTCGATTTGCTGCTGCGCGGGGTGTGCAAACAAAACCACGGCAAAAGCAATCATTTGCGATATGGTGGGTGACCCGCTGGGCCAACACTTCATGAATTCAAATAATTTTATTCTCGGGTAATCGGGAAACTGTGAATGGGGCTCGTCCGTGGAATTTTTGAAATTTCCTGCTCGTTCCGCCAGGGCTATTAGAGTCCCTTCCCTCTGCTGAGGCGCTTCTAATGAAGACAAATATTAAGAAAATCAACTGCCTCAGGGCAGTTCCCTCTCCCTCATATGAGCTACTAACAAGAACTGTGTTATGTTTATGAGTGGGTTCGGAAAGAACCCCGGAGTGCGGGGTCCTGGACCCTTCCTCCCTTTACTATTATTAGTTCTGATTTGCAGCGCATGAGTGAGCACAACCATTGGCACTCTCCTGGCTGTGCATGCATTAACCGCACCGAATTCAGAGGTATTAGTTTGACGATTCTATTGATCAGTGCGGTAGACCAGAAAGGGTGCTGTCAGGAATACTCCGAGCTATCTGGGAACGTGTCTGGACTCCTGAGGTTCCACCCTCTAGCGTCCATTGTAGCCAGAACACACAGCTAGGTCCTATTTCTATGAGTCAGCGAAAAGAACCCTCCTTCGGGGCAATATAATAAAATCCGTCAATTTTATTACTTTTTGAGGGATTTTGTTACAGAATCTCACACGATTTTATATGTTATCGTTCAAATGGAAGTTTTGCATCAGCCACGTGCAGCCCTTGATGCTCCGCAGTTTGTACAAATCAGAATAACACCGCACGCGGCTTCAGTTGCCTTATCTAATCTAGGAGAGATTCGCAGTTGTAGGGTTGTTTTGTTTCGTTCGATGAACTCGGACTCCTGGAGAGCATTCAAACACACGGTATAGGAAGACAAGGTATAGTACAGAATTTTTTGGCAAATAGCTGTGACGTCACTGCCCACGAAATTGTATGGAAATCAAGAAAAACATAAAATAAGTAGTATTAGGTAAAATACATATATCTGCAATTTATTGATAGAAGGTCAAAATAAATAATATTACTGATATTTTACGCGATTTTCGGCCAATATAAACAATCAGAAATAAAACAAACTCCTAAAAGAATTTCATGCACTAAGCCAACATCATAAAAGAACTATATTTTGACTTAAAGATATAGTTTTTAGATGAGATATTTTAAAATTAAATATTTATGAGCCTATTGCTACTATTTCATTAATTTCATTTCGATGGAATTCTTCAAACACTATTGGAGGCGGCTATCGGGACACCCTTCCGAGCATGCACACATACATACGTCGTGGGCAATGACGTGCAAAATGGCGGATCAAGTTTCAGGGTTACTATACCTTGTAATCCCAATACCGTGTTCAAACATAAATAAAAGTGTAAAGAAATGGAACCAGTTAGTAAAAGATTCAATGCGCATCAATAAACGTTAAGGTGTCATTTTGTTATCGAACGAATTTTAACATATTTTGGGAAGATCACAATTAAAACAGTGTAATTAATGGTCGAACATTGATCCTTTTTAGAATCGTCTTAAGAAATTTTGTTCGAAGTAAGTTTTCTTATGTAATTAGGCGAAGATCTAAAGGATCGTAATTAAAACATATTTACCCCTTTTCCTGAATCGACGGCACACAAATCGGGTCGAAATGTAAAAACTTGTGAAAGACAGGATTATTTCAAATTTTAAGCAACGTGTCTTAAAACTTTCTGCATTTCGAACGGATTTATTGTTCCAGCGGAATCGAGAATAAAAGTGAATATTTTCGTTTTCCATCATTATAGAGCAACTTTGAAGTACACTTTCATATCTCAGTTATTGACCGTTCACTTTCTGTACCTTGACAGCCGGGCAAAATAAATGAAGTGGCTTCTACAGTTCATTCACGATTCGGATTAATGCAAAATATTTATTAAGAAGATAAAATTCAATTCACCTCTTTTAAAGGGGTTATTGTGTCACTGGTAGTCGAACCAAAAGCATAAATAAAAATTCATCCGAGAAAAGTTGGCCATTAACTTCCATATTTCAGGAGATAAAAGAGCGGCGGCTCCCAAGATATTGGGGTTGCGCGGCACGACAGAATTAAATTTTATTGCATAGAAATGTAAATGGAATATGGCCCATTTGCGGCTATATAAATTCGCGTCACATCGCAAAAATCGCTGATGGCTTTAACTGGGTTAACAGCAAAAAAATCCAAAATAATAAAGGATTAAAAAGTCCCAATCTCGGGCGCACGTCCGCGATATTTCCAAATGGAAACTTTTTCCATTTTTATTGTGCTTTTGGGGTTTCTAAAAAAAGTCTTTATACCCACCGACCAGACTGGCCCGAGCCCCTGCGGCTCCTGTGCCCCAACGCCCCCAAACTTCGGTCCCTCTCAATCTTTGATGACGGCACAACGTATCTAGCCAAATTTCCTGCCTTTTCTGTTATAATCTCGAATATGATGATAACGAACGAAATAATAAAAAGGAAACAAAAGTCACAGCCACGGGAAGCACCCGGGCAACCTTCCTCGGTTCGGGAGGACGAAGGCTCATCAGGGCAAAGGGCCGATTTTTAGCAAGTTTTGTTTTTCTTGTCGCGCACTTGCTCCACATCCGCGTTATCATGCCTCATAACATCGCGTGCACCGTACATGCATACGTTTGTCGCAACTGATGGAAACTTTCTCCGCACGACGCTCCGTCGACCCGCGGGCTCGGGGGGAGCCGGGTGATTGGATGAGCCCCATTTCAGGCTCCGACGAGAGGATAAGAGCGGATACAGCTGGATAAGATGCCGTCCTTGATACTTTCAAAGCAGGGCTCCAGTGGACATAAAAAATCCTTTCTAACCAATTTGCTGGAAAAACGTGAACACAAGAATGAGTCCTAGTCATAGACGGGGGCATAAATGCCGACTTTCAAGTCCCCGCGCCCTCGCACAAGTTAATACCACACAAAAGGGCACAACAATGTCGCTGGGCTGTGTTCACACATATGCAAGGGATAAGACTCCGTCGTGGGACGAGGAAATGGAAAATATTACACGTGTAGGAGCGAAGGTGTATTGATTTTTTCTTAGGGCTTTTTTAAGGGGGACGCCTGCACGGCTAGGCACCACGAATAGGTCAAGAATATAACTAATAAAATATTTTGATCGATGCCGCCACGGCAACAAAACGAAAAGATCCTACCACAATCAAAAATCGATAACTTTCCACCAGAAACATTTCTTCTAAAATACTAATATGTAATTTTATACTTTCAATAATCCAATTTCACGAACGATAAAAGAAGCATAATAAGTTTAAAATCAGCTTGGTTTTTATACTCTCCGTGGTGCTTAATCTTGAATGTTGAATATTCCTTGCATTCAAATATGATGGTTAGGGGGTCAAATCATTATACAGAGGGTTCCATTTGATTGCAAGAGAAAATAGTTTAGTTCCGTAAGAAATTATAAAGCTAAGTTCAAATTGTTCACAAAAAGGTTAATGACACTGGAGAATATTTATGTTGAGAACATCATCAAGAGCTAACGGTTAATTTAGCTGTTCTTTTAATTTCGTTCAAATCAAGATACAAAACACAAGAATAGAGTTTCATAAAATATATATGTATTGGGTTACATTAATCCCTAATTTGTTTGATATTACAAGAATTTAAAATGTCACTTTAAGAGTTAATATTGGTTCAACGGATTTTCAAAACGTAAAGCAACTATTTAAAAAAAAATCCTAGGTTTCAGCTAAGGGTTAAAACATGGATTTACATCGAAATTTCATGGCTTTACCAAAATGTAAACCTAAACGATTTCAATTTTAGAACTGTAACTACATTACAATTACGCGAATCCGCACAAGTTTTGATGTTGAAATCATTTCGAAATAAGTTGATATTTGTTTTGGCAAAACCTTACAAATTAAAATGATAAAAGTGCAAAGATCCCAAATAAAAAACCATTTAATATGTTACATTATTGAAGTAAAAGGCATGTAGTCGTTTAGTTTTAATAAACTCGATTTGGTTTGGAAGGGATACATTTTGGGAATTGGGGCCCAAGGGAATAAAAAAAGATATAAACAAATATCACTCAATTCGCACGCAACGGGTCCCTTAATCATCACCCTAATAATTAAATTCTGTGGCAGTGTCCTGAGGCAGAATTTTAGCGAAATTAAATTTGCCACTTAGCAATTTTCAAATAAGTTATTAAGTGATTTTCCCCCTTGAATAAATCTCGGTGAACTAAAATAGCCGTAGCCCAGTGGGAGCCATTCGTTACGTCGGCCCGTCAAGGGTGGAGTCACATTGGCAGCGTATATCCAGCGGGGCTGAAACAAAGGAGTGAACGAAACCTCCATTAGCAGGGATTGCTTTGGCGGAGCTCAAAATTCCTATAAAATGACGAAAGCCCCTAGTTCTGGTACGCGGAAGGTCATTCATACCGCACCGCGCTTTCCGCGGAATAGCAATAGGGCTCCAGCGGCAGCAGACTGGGTCCGGACCCGGTTACATTAACAAAAACAGTTGAATCAAAAGGGCTTCATTTTGAATTTATTAATTTTGGGGTGTTGCCCCAGCGGACGGCGTTATTAGCGGCAGCATAGTGCCACCAGAGAATCCTTATAATCCACGGGAATTTATAATTTTGAACAGAATTGAGTTTTCTTTTATCGTTACTTTTCTCGAACATGGAACTGAACAAATTGTTGTCCTTGTTGATGATTAGCGTTGATTGATTGTTGAGGATTATTGGGCAACCTACGTCTAATGCAGGACTCAAATTTTGCCGCTCCACTTCTCTTAACAACAGTGCGGGGGCGAAGAGTCGGCAGCGGTCGTGCGGCGGCAAGCAATGGACGTTTTTAGAGTTTTGCTCAAGTTGCCGGACTGCGGAGGGAGTGGTCGCAGGATTATGTGATTTGAGAACATTTCAATTTAATTTCTTTGTTTCCTTTGCCCATAAAATTTAATTTGATTCGGTACGACCGTCTACAGCAGGGCTGTGATTTGCGTTTATTGGAACAAAATTAAGTGCTTAAGTTGGTCACATTCAATATCAGCAATTTATCGTCCGAAATACATGCGTATGCAGGTATTCGCCAATTAATCCAGGTTTTCCACATTTTGCGCTACATGTGTTCACATTGACAACAATTCGAACCTGATGGAGTACATATGTATAACTGCTTGTTAAATAAATTTGGCGGCGGAATTTTTCATAAAAGTTCTCTTTCACGAGCAGCATACTGTTGTGGCTTATTTTATTTATTTGCCGACAAAGAATTTCCAATTGCAGGGCATAACGAATTGTAGATTGTAAAAGCATTTTTGTGAAGTCTATAATTAGTACAAGCTCGATAAAATGAAAATATAAAATTTTCCGTTTTAGAGTTTCGTTTCCTTGGCGCTCCGAATTCTACTCTTATTTTAAAGCGTGCTCTATTTAATTAAATTGTATTAATAAAAAAGGCAAATACCAGAAGAGGCTTATTAAAATGAACATAGGCCTCAGTTGGACGAACACTTTTACGTCTTAAGGGATAAGCCTGGTAGATAGCTTCTAAGGCTCTTCTTCCGATTTGAGCTGCATGCCTCCAATACTCTATTCCACTTAATCAGGCAAGCAATCCAAACTATTAGAACAGCGCAGCAGAATGCTTTATTTAATCTCTAAGAAGGCGGCTCGCCGCGCCGGCGGACGCAAAAGTTTCAAGTTTTGCTCGACTGTACGTAGAGGAAAGTGTAACTTGGAATTAAGACAAGGCTTGTCTGATAAGCGCAAACAAATGGAATAAGTGTGCGTATAAATTAAAACTGAGCGCAGAGTGTGTGGAGATGTGCGAAGTAATTTATTCGAAATGGATAGCCGCACAAGTGGGTTAGAAACTTTTATGCCTTACAGGAATTAATGGATCAGAAAAATAACTCAAGCAGTTAAACCAGTTAAACTTCCATTTTTCATTTCGCTTTCGAGTGTCTTCTAGAATTCCGCTTGTTTTCAATAAATTATGCACATAGTTTGCTGGCATTGTAATTAACAGCGCACACAATCTGACGGGGCTGTAGAACTTCATGGTTCTATTCAACTTCATAAAAATTCACCCACCCAGAGGATTTCATTAGTGCAAAGACAAAATTTTAGAGCAAATTAAATTATGCTTTTAAATTAATGAGGGATAAACTTATGTACCTATGTATTTCTTTGTACTTAATATTTTCTATACCTATGGCAAAAACGCATATTGCGTTTTGTTCTTGGAGACGGAGAACGTGTTTAGTAGAAAATTGTTTCTGAGGATTAAACTAGCGACTTAAAATGATGTGTATGCAATCACTGCGCACCCGCATTTATTTTAATTAATTGGAAAGAAGAACTGGTTGCTTTACAAATTAAATTTAAAACAATTAATTTGCTAATTCAGCTTACATTTGTGATTTACTTATGTAATTTTAAAATCTTTTCATAGAATTTTTATAATAAGATCGTCTACGTTCATGCAAAAAATATACGAATTATTAAATTAAAGTCTTTATTGTATAACACTTCGCAATTTGTCTTTTAGCCTTATTCGCTTTTTAAAGCGTAATGGGATTCCAATTAATTGAAAAATGAGTACGTATTAAATATTTATGTAAACTCTTGGATTGCGTATCTCCAACAAAGGAACGAACCTTCACAAAAATGACCCTTAATGAAATTAATTTTTCGCCTTTGTTATGAGTTGCAAGAATTCTAAGCGAACATAAAAGCACTCCAGACAAAGTCTCGGAAGGTCTCGGAAACGTCGACATAATTGCAGCTGCAGAGGACGGACGTAAGAGCGGGCAATTTGGGAGCCGTTCATGCGTCTACATGGGCTCACACATACACACACGCAAATGCTTCAACGGCTGTCGCTAAATGCAGTGAAAGAAACTTCAATTCCACTTAAATTCAAAATTAAATGAGTAACGAAATTACCCGCTATTATCAAAATTATAGATAATTTCAGCCCGTTTCCCTTAGAATTACAGCAGAAGCTAATTTTAACGTACATAGTTTCTGTGCAAACTAGCTTTTTTGTAATGGGTTCAATTTTAAGGTGAAAAAGACAGAGTTTTGCAAAAAATATAAATATCACAATTCAATTTTGAATCATTATTTTAAAGGCATTAAAAGATTTTATTGATAGATTTTCCAATGTTGAGTTAGTTGACCGTAAACCTTGCGCTGGCACTCTGAAAAGATTTTAACACCCAATTAATGTACTTACCTTGCAAATATTATCTCAGTAGTAATGCAATAACTTCCCTATGGATCAGTTCTATTCTATAATATTAAATTAATACAAAATTTTAATTTGCTTTTTAAGTATTATATTTTTTTTTGTCATTCACTGTTTGATCATTTTAAACCTTAAAAATGAGGATTTGAAAGCTTTTAATTTAAAATAACGACCAAATACATGGGAAAAAAGAAATCGATAAAATAAAACACCACAAATTTGAAGGAATTCAGTTTCAATTCCCACTGCAGAAAGTAATTTACTCATACTAAAGTTTTAAACGATGCATGTATAAATTCAGCTTGTCGTTCTTATCCTTCGTTAAAATATTATTGAACAAATTTTATTTGCTTATTTTTGATTATTAAAGAAAGAAGTTGTTACTAACTCATGACAAGATATTTGCTATTTGTTTTTATTGTATAGTTATGCGATTAATAGTAACAAGACCTAAATTTTTCCTGCTAATACTGTTAACTCAAATACTTACTGACCTTTAACTTTAAAATTTTCTAATACTACGGTCAAAATTGAATGATAAAATAAAAATATGTAATACAAAGATTAACGCTTAATAAGGGTTTTATTTTCAATATTGATTTTCAGTTTAAGTGCTCTGTCGTTTTAATCCGATTAATTACCTTTCTGATCAAATAAAACTCACGTGTTCGTAATAATAAACAAAGCGTTCCTAATTTCTTTCCGCAAAGCTATTTACGAATTCTAGCCGACTACGCGGGGTCGATGCTCGCTCTTGTGAAATCTCTTAAACATTGACTGCTTTTAAATACTTTGTAAGCGGCTTTTGTGAGTTCAAAGGCAAAAAGCCAGGCTGATTTCAAATTCCTCTCTATCCCTTAAAATACCTACGGTTGGTTCGGTCTTCGCTTTGAATAATACTTGGCATACAACCGCCGCTGGAGCACTCGGTCCTTGCGCAACCCTAGAACTTATTTTCATATTCTTCATAAATTTTTGAATATCTTTCTTATGGCCAAAATCGATCGAGTTTAAGGCCGCACGAGCACACCGGTCACATCTTGTGCAGAAATGAAATTCATCGTATTGATCGAATTCCCACATAAAGTGCTCTTTAAGCGACCGAACCTTCGCGAACCAAAAGCCTTTTGCTAGACAATCGACAAGCAGCCATCAGGCAACAACCCTCCTCTTCCCTGACGGGCTTGCGGAGCCCCACGAACCCAGAAGATGTCAACCGCATCTCGCTCCCGTCGAAAAGTGAAAGATATTCCGCTCCCTGAAAGTAGGTCAAAAGGAGCACCCCGACCGTGGAAAGTGCATGAATTATTCGTTTGAAATGAAACACAGTGGGCTTTCTTTTATTTTCCAGTTTTAATTCAATTTTTTTTCTTTTCCAATTACGTGAAAGGAAAAAGTCTTTGGTTTTCTTCATAATCATCTCAAATATCTTATACACAAAGATACTTCTTTATAAAAAAAATTACCAGTATATCTCTAGATGTATAACTAACTTGTATAATAGTCCTCCTATTCAAAGTAAAGGAAACAAAAATATATATTTATAAATCTACACGTTCGTCTTTGTCTTGAGATATGTACAAAATAGAGAACTTAAACGGAAAGGGTCCTGGTGAACGGAAGGGGCTTAGAACCAAGGCAGTCTGTCAGCAGCTGGCCGACGCGGGCGGGGATGTGGAGAGGATGGCCAGCGAAGCGGATGCCAGAAAGTGACTAAACGCATAGACTAAATAACATCCAACGTTAAGCTGAGCGATTTCAGCACTCAAGTGACAGCTTTATTAATTAAAATTAGGGACATTTCAAAAATCACTTATTTTACGGAAACGGCCTTACAAAGATTTGGGCAGACGAAGATTAGAAAAATATCCTACAAGGGACTATCATAAGATACCAAAAATCAATGAAAATTTAGCAAAATTTACTCAATTACATAACAAAAGTACAAAAAGGTAAATATTTTTTCAAAGTGATTAGACCGGCATATTTTGGAAAAATTTACTACTAATTTAAAACTAAGTATTAGGTATTTGAGTTGAGTTGAGTTGGCCCTTTTTTAGCGATTTTTGAAATTTCCTTTTCCGATCTTTGTACTTTAAATTATTGTACCAACGAGTACATCAAGTAGAGAAAAGATTATTGGTTGAGCACTTTTCAATTTAGAGTTCTCAGTATCAACAGTACATAATGTAATATTGAAAAGGGTGTGGCTGAAGCCCTTCGAAGATGCGTACTTGAAAAGTGTCACTGGCAACGCTGAGTTCGCTTTTCTATAAATGTTTGGTTGGATAGGCTCTAATTATTTAGTCTATGCTAAAAATGAATAACTCACGGTTGCTCGGAATTTCGAGTTGCTAGCGAGGAAGGATTGCGCTGTCTGTTGGTACAGATGGTGGCGTTGCATTACGGCTAGAAGTGTGGTTAATCGACCAGTAAACATGTAACTCTTCCGCGCTGCTGAGAATTAGTATAATATCACTGTACACTTATTAGTAGTAATATACATTCAATATACGATCATACATGGTTAAACCTAGGGCTATTATTCTTTAGTTCTCCTTAGATACGAGTGTCAGTACAAATCGCTTGTCTGCTGCTGGAAACCCCGCAAGACCCTCTGCGCTCCTTGATCACACTATCACAAAATTTTACTTTTAATTAGCAACGCAACTGCGAACTGCAAGGGAACTCAAAGTCGAGAGGAAACGAAATGAACTAGTCAATCACACTAAACATCAGTACCGCACCCCTCCTGGTAGCCCTCGTCGGGCGAGTTCCGACTGCTACTCGTTAAAGCACGTTTTAAGGCAGTTACGGGTGGTAGGACAGGTACACCACCCTTCTGCCACACGCGGATCGTCTTAGCATTGATTGGCATGCCGTTGGGTAGTGCCGCCGGCAGAGGGTTGCTGTTCTTATTGTTATTGTTATTACTACAACTAGAGTTATTGTTGAACGCCGAGGGCTGCGGGGGGTGAGCGTAGTGCGGGTGGCGGACCTGCTGCTCCGCCCCGGGCACCAGCGGCAGGCCGTAGTCCGAAGGGTAGCCACTCACACCACCTGACGAGGAGAGGGTCGTCGTTGTCGTCAGAGTGGTCGACGCGGCCTCGCGGGCTCCGCCTCCGGACAGCGCGGTTGTCGAGGCCGTTGACGTGGTCGATATGTTGCCGAAGTGCGTCCGCGGGAAGGTCTTGCTGAAGTACTCGTTGGTCGTTCCGCAGTGCAGGTCGTACAGGTTCGTATTGTCTATGATAGGAGTCTTGTCACTGTAGCAGTTGAACCCGGAGAGGGTCGTGCTCGTGGCGCGCTTCAAGTAGAGGTCGTCCGAGTTGTAGTTGTTCGCCTGGCCGGGCGAGTTCTCCCACAGGCCGGAGGGGTACAGGGAGTCGCAGCCCCCGGCCCTGCTGTACTCGCCGCTGCCAGGCCGGTCCATCGAGGAGGCGCCCGCCAGAGACGAGTGGTCCACGCAGCCCTTTGCGGTCAGCACCGCGGGGATCTTGAGGTCGACGAACTCGTCGCTGTCGCACCGCTTGGTGTCGTTGATCAGGTCGGGGTTGTTGCCCGCAGACGCCGTCGGCGAGATGAAGCAGGAGGCCGAGGACAGGGCGCTGCTGCCTCCCTCGTAGGTGCTGTTGGCGTACGGCAGGTCGGTGAGCCGGGGCGGCTTCTGGACGGGGTTCGTCTGTTTCGACTCGCTCCCGGTGAAGCTGTTCTTGCGCTCGATATTGTCCGTCTCCATCCGGTTGGGCAAGACGCCGTTCCCGGTGACCATCCCCTGCGGACTCATCGAGGAACTCTGCTGCTTGCAGTTAACACTATTTGGCTGATTGACGGTCGTAACGACTTCGAGGTGGTTTGGGGTTTTGCTCTCGATGAACGGTGTGCGCTTTATTCTAATCAGCAGGAAGAGGGCGATGAGCAAAATGAACAGGATCAAGATCACGAGGGCCGCGCTCAGCCCGACGATCTGGCCACTACCCAGGGAAGCCATCCCGGCGGTTCGCACGGCGACGTGCAGCGTGAAGTTCGCCTCAGCCGTGCCCGCCTTGTTCTCGGCGACGCAATAGAACTCGCTGGAGTCCGTCTCCTGGGAGTTGGTCAGCACCAGGCGACTCCGCTTCTCGCGATCGCCGTCCTCGTAGATGTAGACGCGCTGGTAGGAGCTGAAGGCGGACCCGTTGTTCAGAAGGCGCCCGTTCCAGTACCAGGTGATGGTGGCGGCCGGGATGGCCGAGGCCCTGCATTTGATGGTCGCGTTGTCGCCCATCGTCGACTCCACGTACCTGTTGACCGGCAGCATCTCGGGCCGGCACGCGAAATCGTCCACCTGAAGGTCTAGGAAGGTGCGGTCGATGACCCGCTCGGGCCCCCCTGAGCAGATCGGGGGCACGGGGTAGGGGATGTTCTTCTCCGTGAGCCAGATCTTCGCCGCCCTCAACCGGCAGTCGCACATCCAGGGGTTGTCGTGCAGCTCGACTCCGTGCAGCCTGCTCAGGGTCTCAATGGTCCGGGGGCGCAGCTCAGCCAATTTGTTCCCGTTCAGCTTGAGCGAGAGCAGCGACTCGAGCCCCTCGAACGCCTGGGGCGCAATCGTCTGAATATCACAGTGCGAGAGGTCCAGCTTATGCAAATTGGGGGTGTTCCGAAAAGTGTACCCCTCGATCTTCTGAATGGGGTTCGAGGCCAGTGTGAGGTCCCGCAGAGAGGGAATGTAGCTCAGCGTGGTCGAGGGCACTGCAGTGAGCAGGTTGTGGGAGAGGTCCAGGTCGACGAGGTTGGTCAGCCCCTTGAACGCGTCTGGGTCAATCTGGCCAATTCGGCAGTTTCGTAGGTACAGCTTTTGGAGGTTAAGCAGGTTAGCGCGGATGAACTGCTCGTGAGGCAAGATCTGGAGGTTATTGCCGGACATGTCCAGGACCTGAGTCGACGGGTCGATGTTGTCGGGGATCGATATGAGGGCGTGATCAATGCACTCCACGGTCTGCTTGCCGCCCTTCCACTTGCACGCGCACACCGTCTGGCAGCTGCTCAGTCCGATCAACAAATTGTTGCTGTTGCCGCTCCCTGCGTTCAACTCGGTCAGGTGACTGCCGTTGCGGCGGATGATGCTATTGGTGAGCGTGTTGCCGTCGCCGCTGGTTGCCACCCCGCTGCTCGAGTGACTGGCTGAAAGAACTCCACGCGAGCCGACCACTACGTCATAGTTCATAAAAATTACGAACGCCGCCAGGATATGTACATAAAAGCTATTGTCACAAAAGTAATTCAGTTTATAGCGTTGCCTTCTCATTTTCTCGCGGAATTTCGTCAAGGTGCCAAGAAATAACTCTGGTTCATGCCAGTAATGCGGATTCACCAAATAGCTGCTTCACATCTTCGTCACTTAGTCGGGCAGGCGCCGCGCTTAACGATAAACTAAAACATAAGAAAGCGAATTGCACGGTGACGGAGGCCGGTCCCCTCACACTCCATGAATAATTAATTACGCCAGCCGCAGCACGTTTGAACCGTTTCCGCGACACTCACGCGGACCGGGCATTATCCTTCCGATGTCGACCGCTCGTCCACCCACTTGATCTGGTCGCGACTCACTGCATTGCAGCGCGCCAGGTGCGCGGCCGCTGTAAACAACGCGGAACGTATGTTAATTTGGTGATCACTGGTAATCCATATTTTAATCCTTTATCTACTCCCAATATTTCTGTTACCCAGTTTAATTAAAATTCGCTCAAGTTATGTTTTTGTCGCGTAATCCCGTCGAATTTGTATGCGGGCGGTTCTCTACTGCGGCCAATTTACGATATGTGTAATTATTTGATTACGCCGGATGTGCAGCGCACCGGCCTCGGCGTATTGATTCGGAGATTTCATTTACGGCCACTTCCTCCTCCTGAGGGACATATATTTCACCGCGGCAAAATCAATATTTTTTCTTTCACTTAAAACACTGATTTCCTGGCACTTGGCACTATACAGCACTTCAGCACAGGGCGAGACCCAAAGGGTTGCCTTCTCGCGGCCCGACAGTTTCACTAATGAGCACAGGCCAGGGGTCTGCGGGCGTGGGCGAGTCGCGGACTTGCCAGGACGCACGGCCACTCTGCGTCTTGGAAAAGCGCTAATAGTGCATAAAACTCCACTCGGTTCCTTTGGGTACGTTCAGGGTAGCTGCGGCACGTTCGTCGCCGTCCGCACCGCACGGTTAATCAGCATTGACTGAAGAGGCACCCGTTGGGCGCTGGATCCTATGGATTCTATTTGAATCGGTTTATTATTAGGGGATTGGCTACGAATTGGACCTGAATGATATTCGTGCTCTTCGGCTGTGGCACCAACTGACGTGCGCGATGCGCAGACCCACATGAAATTCCATCGTCTTGGTGCTGCAGAAGCAGGCACGGGAAGAAACGGTAGAAGGAAAGAAAATCAAGAGCGCACGAGAGACTGACGCTGCTCTGGCCAGGGGAACCGTCTTTGGGACGTGCTTTCGTCAAGCAGGAAAGAGTTTTCGCCACAATGTTCCCCAAGAATTTCATGTGAAGATGACCAGAACCTCGACCAACGAAGCGGAAAGAACCGAACTCGAACTTCTTGGAACAAAACAATAAATGGAAAGTGCTTGATGCGCCAGACGAGGCTCTGTCCCAGGCTCAAACACGCCATTCAAAATTGGCTACGTTCAGCGGCTCTTGCGACAAGTGGAGAAGTCCGCTTGCGCTGTGGGGCCCCTTGCGCCCCTGTGATGCCTGGAAACATTTCGTTGGGAGCATGAGACTCGCTGCGGAGCTTTCATGCTGCACACTTTCTACAGAAAGTGCCCGGAGCCGCTGCTTTGACTCATATTTCACAGAATCGACCTAAACAAAGTAAGCACATATGCATATTCTTATTTTATAATGGCGATTTATTTTATTATTTCAAGCCAACAAAACTAACGAAGGCCTACTTGCTTCGGCCCGTAACGGCGAGAGCGAAATGAAGTGCAATGGCTGGCTGCTGCACGTTTAGGAAAAAAGCACGCTATAAGCAGAAAATATTGACAAAAGGAAAAACTGCCATGAAAGCGACAATTCCTGGAATTTTACACTTTTCTGCAACTCTTTTGTTACTTTTCTTAACCTTACTATTTTCTGATTCCTCTTAAAAGAACTATTTTCAATGTGGCAATTCTGAACTCAATAATTTTCTAACGGATAGAATTTGCTTGCCATATAAAAGATCTTTTGTACATAATTTATTATGTTTATATAATAAATACAAGGTACCAAACTTTAGTTTAAATTAACCATTTCATATTGTACAATTCCACCATATTCTGCTAACCCAAACAAGAAAATCTAATTATATCTCTAAAAAAACCCAAAATTAAGGAAGACAATAACCATTGGGATGTTTCGCATTTTTCTTCGTTTTCAAACTTGTTGCTTACTACCTGGGAGTTAATTCGTATTGCTCTGATTCTTTTACAACCCGACTCGATTCAGGGAAAGCATCTTGGGGAATTTGGTTCTTTAAAATTTCTGCCAAACACATTGTTATCATCTTTGGGTTTTCAGGGCAAAAAATAAAACAAACAAGTCTTGGGACTCGGTCCCTCGGAATGAACATAATGTCAAAGAGCAAATTCCCAAATGTTTTATATCCTGAGCTCTGTGCGAATTTGCCATTTCTCGCAAAGGACTGAGGACTGTGGAATCCACCCCAGCCCTCGGCCCTGTACCTGCGAAGAAATGGGACGATGAAGACGTGAGAAAGGCAAGTGGAAATTCCTTTATCTCTCTTTTCGACAATTTTTTTTAAATATTCCATTAATTTTTATACAAATTCTCGTTATGATAAATAAAGGCTCCCCTGGCTCTGCTACCAACGGCACCTGGGGTTTCGGGTGCCCAAAGCTCTGAGATCGGAGCTGCTGGTCCAAAAATAAAACTGATGAAAATAGTTAAGTACTTACGTTCTTAATCCGAAGAACCAACGCACGCTATCGAACCTCCTCGTATTTTGCGGCGGAGTACACACATGTGGTTTCTCAATTGATTTCATATTTCTGGTCGAAATAGTCCTCGGCATGGGTGAATTTAATGCTCTTTAATTTCACTTTACGATGCTAAGGCCATGGGATCTGAGGCTTTCCAGGAAATTTTGCCTGGAGACAGAGAAACCCAACTGAAGTGAAGTCGTTTCTTTTAAGATGAATCAGAGGGATTTCGAAGTTTTACGGGTTTGTAGAGGCCCCTCTTCTTTATTTATTCCCAGCATAGATGCTGTATGCCGCTGAAGCGAGGAGTTTTTGTCTACTAAAACAAAGTTTGGTATAAGCACGGCGTGTGCCAATTGCCTTAGCGATAGGTTTCAACTCCCAATCGGTGGACCGGGGGTAAAAGATACCAAGATACCCAACAAAAGAGAATTTACTGACTCGCATCTTTTCACTGTAAGACCTAGTTGCTTTTAGGACGCGTAATTGTAAAAATTGACGCAAAAGATGCTCTGCCGAAGACGAAAAGGCTGAAGACATAATTTTCTATATTGGGAACCCTTCTGAACATTTAGAGTTATTAACCCAGAGATGCTTTGAATTGAATCGCTCGTAGGCAGAAAACGCGGTAGTGGTAGAAATGGTCGCATGCACTCGCACGACTCTTGAGCAGCAAATCAGTCATGCATTTCGTTGCGATGCGAAAGGGAGCATTTTCCGTTGCAGCGGGTCTTCTTTGCGCAGTTTTAAATCAATGAATCGTTATGGAAAATTCTCTTAGGAAAAACCGGTGGCAGAAACGAGTAGAAGAAATATTCCATATTTTAATGCTGCCAAAGGAGGGTCTCCAGCATCACTATAATGAGGGCGCGCAGGGTGAAGGATGAACATTTTATGGAGATGAGAGCCTGACTTTAATATATTCTTTCCACAGGATAAAATATTCTTTGTGTGATCTAACTTTGATTTGAAGTTCCCGGCCTCTATGGCCGTAGGTGAAATATTCAAAAGTTACTATGTATATAAGTATAGTAAGTCATGTACATGAGACAAAGGATACCCATATTAAATTTCGTGTAAAAGAGAACTACCGATTTGTACCAATTTTTAACAGGCAGCACAATAATTCAAACTCACAGCTGACTGCTCAAAATCCGCGAATGTGAATGTGTGTTCAGTTCATAGGTTGATGTGGTTAAGGCCTCGCATCACATTAAATGTATTTAGATTTCAAGAATAAATCCAGCCCAACAGCATCAAAACTAACCATTATTGACGTCCTAAGAGACAAAAACATTCTTATAAAATTATGTTGTATTAAAAAACCTTTCTTTAAAAATCTAAATGATAACACAATTTGCACAGTGTTGCTGTTTTGGGAGAGTATTTATTGTAATAAATATTTTTTCAAAACACTCATTCTAGCCCAAGTTAATTTGAATAAAGTGATCCAACTGCCCCTCGCAGTTCTTTGGGGGGCGTTGAGCAGCTCATGCCCCTCTCGGCAATAATTACGGATTTCAGACCCCCGGAAGCGGGGTTTCTTTCGAGAATCAATTACACCGGCGTGACAGGTGCCCCAAGGTGGGTACTTCGAGAAGCAGGTAAATAAACATTTGCGAATGCTCTTGTATTTCAGACACATAACTTCAGTTAATAGATCGCCCCAACGCAGGAGCTCTGATTTCCACCGGGGGCTACCTCAAGGGGTGTCGGCTTTAATCTGCGGGGGTGGCGGCGCGCCACTGTTAAAAATTAGGCAATTATATCAGCTCGGATTGAATGCCTCTTGGCGCCTATGCTCTTTATCGCGCTGATTAATAGCTGGCGGGCGCGGGGGCGTGCGCTTTGTGCTCCCAAACATTTTGCTCAAACATCGGTCGGTTTAAAGGGCTCTTTGCTTTTGTTCTGTGTAATCACTCGCTGTGCAAAGTTCGCATGCTCCCGCTTCCCTTTCATGTGCCGCCGCTTGTCTTTCCGCTAACGCTTCCGCTTTCACGGAGGATGACGGGCACATGTTTACAAACATGGAAAATTTTCCGAAGAGGATGCGGCGCGGCGGCGGTGGCTCCCAAGTCCCGAGGCTGGGGCTTTCAAATCGAATTTTAAAGACGGCTCGGGATTGGTGGAGGACTCAGAAGCCAAGTGGAAATATCGGGAATCCTGATCTCAGATCGACACTGCAACGGGCAGAAGATTTAAAGATGATTAATTGGCGGCAATTTATTTTCCCGTTGGCAGGGCATCGAGAGTCCTGCGAATTGGTTTGCCACCGGGAGATCGAATCTGTCAAAGGGCCGTGTCGAACTATCCCCGGGGCTGAAAAAGGGTGTTGGCTTAAGTAAACAGCGGCTTTTGGTATTTCTTGTGTACTTTCCCAACACGTCGCGTACTCCTTTGGGTGCCATCAACTGATGACATCGATTTTATCCGCCAGAACGGCAGTCGTCGGTAAAGAAATATTGCTCGAGACGACACTCTCCTCGTTGAACCGACGAAAATGACCTTCGGTTAAGTTTTTTTAATAAAATATCTCCCGAAATATTTCATAATGGCACGAATGATTACAGGCCCTACGTTGCACGCGGCGGAGATGGATCAAGAGTTCTAAGTCGGCTCGGATCCACACACTTTCCTCCGTACCTACGTCCTGGTTGTCGAACTCGAATGTTCGGTAATTGAAAAAGGATGAAGGAAAGGTTTAGGGTAGGCAGGCGGCCCTGAAACGAACTCCGTTGCGAAGTAGCACAAATCTTTAGGTGCGCTCTTTCCAACTTGAAGAGCTTAAATTAATTAATTTACATAAAAGTTTTATTGCAGGTAAATAATCGCTTGGATGGAAAATCGATTTTCCGGATGAATCGAGTTAATGAAGAGGTCAGGAAACTTCACTGCAATGAAATCAATCATCTCGTAATTTAATGAAAAACGAGGAGCTCAGCTTTCCGTAACAATGAACTAGAAGAAAATTACATTTTTTACATAAAAAAACAAGACGAGCGAAATTTAAAGGCTGCAATTGCGCAAAGCAGAGCTTAATTAAGGTAATTCTATGCGTGAGCGCATGAAGGAGTTTTTAAACCACCACAAAAAAATTACAATGTAGGTCTTTATACTTGATATTTATTATCAGCCCTGGACTAAATTATTCCCAACTTGCATGCATCCAATACGTAAAGGATAACGATTTCTATAAATGTAGCCTATACCAGTGGTTTTTAATTTTAAGTCGAAATCGAAGTCAAACCCTAGTAAAAAAAAAGTCTTCTACTATGAAATAGCAATCCTGGCTGACTCTTTACTTTAATTTTTGTGCCTACTAAAAGTATTAGTGCGAGTAGGATGCCTGCCTGCATTTTAATGCCTGTCATCGATCCTGCATAACCGTGCTTATTTAAGTGGGCTGTTGTTTCCAGTCGCATTGTCCTCTAGTGGCAAAACCTGCTGTGAGCCACTGCAATAATCATATATATTGCGAAATCACACATTGCCATTTCGAATAACTAGCCCGTGCAAAAACTATAGGGCGACATGTCGAAATAAAAATATCATAATTTTGGGCGATTTCAATTGTTGCTATCAAGCACATCAGTGGATTTTCTCTATTGTTGGGGATTTCTATAACACGTTAAAAAAATTCAGATATTCGGTTGGTCCAACACATGATATTCACTGATCCGATGTTGTCGAGAATTTACGAGTGTTGATAAAAATAATTTTCTTATGAATGCGTTTAAATTTATTAGTTCTCGTTAAAAATTCTTGCAATTGTTCTCAATTTATACTTATTTAAGTGTAAATAGGTCGACATATTTATTTGCATTTATCTGTTCTTTAATATTTGAACAGCTTCAAATGAATACAATTGCTCAGCTAATTTGTCTTAAGTTAATAAAAAGGAAAATTGGCCTGTTAGCGGGTCCAATAGCTCCTTCAGTTGCAGTAACAGAGCTGACAAGGCGAAAGGCGAAACACGAATATTTTATTCAGAAAACACTAGAATAGGAAACTGCTGCACCGGTTGTAAAATAAAAAGTGCCCTCGAAAGAAGTCGTGATGCCTGGGCATTTTTTGTAAAATGATGACGGGACCGGTTTATTTCAGGATCTCATGCTCTCTTCGTCTCTAATAACAAACTTGTACTTTACAGACACCAAACAATTCAAGGAGTCTCGACTGAATTGTCGAAACAATGTCCTGCTCAGAAAACAGATTGGTACAGCAAATTTGCTGCTTTAAGCTTTTGGATGACTACACCTCAAAGCCATTAGGTAGTCCTGTTTGCTCGTCTGGGTTTCACCGGGGCTTACACAATCCTCCGTCTTTTCGGGGGAAACCGTAAAGGTGACATGTGTACAAAGCATTGTATCTAAAAAGTTTGAAAGTCGCTGCCAGAAATGACTGAGTCTCGCCTCTTCCCATGTGAAGAGCGCCAGCAGGACTGTCGACGCGGGAAGGTGACACTACACCAATTAGCATTAGCCAAGGAGCGATGGGGAGGTGATTCAGACCGCAAATTTAATGGGAAGATGATATGCCTCTCTTCTAAGTCGGATCACCTCCCGGCGAATGTGGCGATTGTAGCGGATGTAGCCGCGCGGCGCCACCGCCAGGTCTAAAAGTTCGCACTAATCAGGGCATTAAAATTATTCGCTACATGCATTCAGTGACGCTTTCCAGATTTCTCACAAATCTCGAGGTTTACGGACCTTTTCTTATCTTTCAAGGTGGGTTTGTAGCTGCTGCAGACTTGAGTGGAGAGATGCATACACATAGCGGTTTATGACACAACCGAATATGTTTTCGCCACAGCTATGATATAACGAGCACACCCTAGTCCGTGTAGCAAAAAGCTGCACAAAAGTGTTCTCTCAAATATTCTACGGAAGGCTGAGCATAAAAATTTCGTTTCATGTCTTCATGCAGCTAACTGACTCGAATATCGTGCAAGCAAAGATTAGTGTCTGCCCATAGAAAAAAGATGCAATGGATGTGAGCTTTGGAATTTTTTTCCCAATTTTTCTTCCCAGAGTTTTCCTTAGTTATTCTTAAGTGTTCTGCGTTTACCCCACACTCATCTTCTTAATTGGTGTTCCGGGAAGAAAGTGGTCTTAAAAAACGAAGCCCTTTCCTTCTCTCCAGTTGCCTTAATTACACAAACAGCCCGGAGCAGTCTACTCTTTAGCAGCGTATAATAATTATCTGTATAACAACTAGCAACCCTATATTTTAATTTGACTATAGCAAGTACCCATTTTCACTAACTCATCGAGAAAAACCGCACGAATTAGTCTGGTTGTCATTAGAAGCAGGTTCAGAGAACGATTAAGTGAATGGAACTTTAGAAGCTGAGATGACATGTTTTATTTTATTAAAATACGTATTAAATATTAGAAAAAAGAGTTGGTTAAAGCAGCTGCTATTTTGAAATCAACCATTATATTTTTTGAAGGTATGTTAAAATACACCTGCTAGAATATTTTAAAATCTCTTTTGAATTTTCCGTTGACGGCTTGATGGCGGCATATGTGAGACGTACTCAAAATATTCTAAATCTCCTAGTACGTTTCGAAATCCTCTATTATATCTAATATAAAACAGTCTCCTTCTTTAAAGAACCAGTGAAAGGCTCTTTTTTTCATTTTCCAATATTGCTTTCAGTACAACAGCGTCCGATGTTTGTGCTGGTCCTGTCACGTCAATGATGTATTCGTCACCACAAACCAACATAAAAAGTTTCAATATATTTTTAAACTTATGGAGGTTATAACTTCTTCTTTAGAATAAGAAGTTTGAGCTTTTTTGAATGGATAAGTAACTTCGATCACAAATAACGATTGTTTTAGTTACATACCACACACTGATTATATGTGACATTTTCAGTAGTTTGAAGTAAAAAATCAGAATCACGTATGGTTTTTTTCATTCGAGATTGAAGTAAGAAAGGGAAAAGAAAAAGCGAGAAGAACAGAACATTGCATGGATCGGTTGACTTTATTATCACAAAAAAATAATGTAGCTACTTGTTATATACCTATTTCTTTATCGGTTTATTAGTGTTGCGAGTAGTTCTGTTTGCATTTTTTTTTCATTTTTATTCCATTTTACCTGATCCCCAGTACTTACAGAAGAAAGAAATATATATAATTGTCTCTTACATCAAGCCTCATAAACCTACACTTAATTTGTTTCTGTTGGTACTGGGTCATTTTTGCCCCAGTTTTGCAATTTTTTTTTGTTCTCTAACGGCGCATAGATGCTCTAGCAATTTTATAACTCATTAAGAAATTAACCCTTAGCCGGCCTACATACCAGCTCAGAAACTCAAAAGGCGATTGTAATGCTTCTAACAATCGTAGAACGATAAATGAAAGGTTGTAATAACACAAAATACTTACTATTTCCGATTGTATAAATTCCAATACAAAAACCACAAAACACAACATTACTCTCATTACCAGAATATCGTTGTTGTGGCGCACTGGTCCAATTTGGGACGGTCCTCTGAACTCAATATTGAATACTACGAAGGCCGAAAAGAAAATTAGAAAAAAGGCTCTACGACATGCCATCCGAAGGCTTCGGACACCTTTCAAGGGTTAATATGTTTCTTTTTTTTCTTGAAGGAAGATCCTATCCCTGTAACTTTTTTTTTTATGCTTAGCCTACCAAAATTTCTCATCGGTAGATGATTCAGTGGGCAGTTGTGGCACTAATAAAACAATTAAATGCTCATAAACTAAGGAGAAAATGACAAACAAACGCTCGTAAAACGACAAGGAACTGGCAGTTATTCGAAAAAAAATGAAATTACTCAACGGTGCTAATAAAATCACAACGAGTAACTCAAGAACACTAACCGAAATAAACTGCTAATTAATAACACAATAAAGTTGCTGACACCAGCATTAAATTCAGTCCAGTTAATATCTCAGCAACCATAATTCATGTAATTGGATAAACTGCGAGAGTAAACGGCGTTCAGGAGGCGAGAAGCGTCTCAGGCCACCTGCTAAACAAAGTGTAATAAAAGGTGGTGTCGCTAGTCTGGCCGCCGCCACCGTACCACCGGAGCGCCAGCCCGACACTGAGTCCTAGGGAGCCCCGTTTAACGATGTTGATACAATGGGAATAGGGAGAAATAATGAAGCCTGTGAATCAGGACATCAGTGCGGAAAAAATTCCAAGATCTCGCGTTTTAGCCACTATTTGCGAAGTTTCTAGAAATAATTGGTGCCAATTAATGTGAATAATTGCCCGTGCTCAACTGGAAGTACCCACTGAAGAGCCTTCGGCGTTAGCCAATCTTAAGCGCCTCTAAATATCCTCATAACTTTTCATGATGGGCGATTTGGAATCAAATTCGCCGATTAAGTTAGCTCCACCGCATGGGCTCACTGGACACAGGACGATTACACGTTTAGACTAAACGCGTTTCCAGCGAGACTCTAATTTGTTCTACAATCCACATGTAAACGTTTCTTCTGGCGGCTCCTCAAGGTGCCCCGATGTAAGAGGAAATGAGCAGACTCGCTGATTTAAGGTACATTTTGACTGCACCCTTTGAGTTAATTGCCCCAGAACTGCGGGACGACTGCCAGCGCTGGGGCTCTTTATTCCGTTTGCCATGTGCGCTTCAATTGCGCCCAGACGAAGGACACGGGGGATGTGCATTGAATGACAAAGTTAAATGGAGCAGCAATCTCGGTCGCCCAAAGGACCCAGCTACTTGTCGGACAATTCCTTTTAGTTGATCCGAGGACCCCAAAGAGACACTTTCGTTCGAGCACTCCCCACACGCCCCCTCATGTTCCAGGACTTGAATCTTCCGAAGCACGCTTTCGGCCTTCAGGTACGATTCTAATTTGCTTCTACGCAATGTTGGTTCCCACATGCAGGTCTGAGGTCCGCTTAGATTGCCATTATGAGGCGACCATTATGTTGCAAAGGTGAGGTGGCCATTTCATAAAGCCCTAAACATGCAATGAACTGCTCAAGTGGTTCAAAGAATCGGCTCTCACATCAGGTGTGTCTTAATTAATATTATAAAAAAGCGATGCGGTATTGTTGATAAGGAACACTTAATGTTTTGAGCCAATAATTTTTCTAAAAGATACATAATTGTTCTACATATATAGTTTCAAATAGTGACATCAGTCCTAGATCCGCTTTGAGGACAGCGTTTCCCTTTCATAGGCATAATATTCAGAATAGATATTTTAGCTGTACAGAGAAATATCATATTAATTTGAAAAGTTGACACATTTTCAAAACTATGTATGTATTTCTGGCTTTGGAGTATAAGCCGTAATTTCAACTGGTGCTTTCAATTGGGGTGGTAATCCCGAAGGACTTCGTCATCGAAATAAAATATATCCTCAAGAAACTCCATTTTGCTTCGGAGATATTAAGATTTGCGAAAAATCGTAATGGAATCATGCAAAATTTTTGAGAAAACCACATTAAATTACCGCAGCGTTTTGCTGCTGAAATGATTTTCGAGTTTCAGTCGGCAGTCAGAGGAATGCTCGCTGGGAACACACCAAGAAGATTCGCCTTTGAAAAATACCCAACTGCACTTACTCAAAATGTATTCAACTTTGGAATCCCTTAGACTTTAATTCAACTCCTGATCCTTGACTGCAAAAGTTTCCTCATAACCTCAGAATCCACCTGTGAAAGTTCTCACCGGTGTTGTTGCGCACAGCAGTCTCTGAAGTCAAAATGTAAATTATATCTCTTGGAAGCAATTAAGGCCAAAGTTACTCGAATCGGACAAGGTTTACTCTCACACTTGCGTCCAACTCTGTCGTTGAAATTAATTTCGGAGCTAAGCTCACCTTCAGACGGAGAATTACGTACACCGGTGAACTCTGCAATCATCGCAGAACCCGTTTTATCGCCTGTTTCATCACGGGATATGTCTGCTAATGCTAAATCATAAGTTGAACAGGGTCTCCGCTCTCCAGATGCAATTAGGCGGATGTACAGAGTTTCTTTTAAATAGCCTCGTTTCTTTCCTGGGACCGGGGATAACTTGGGATTCAGGGAATTTTCTTACTCCTGGAAGTAGATACGTCAAGTTGAGCTGAGGATCAGGGACGAGCTTCGCATGAGCCGTTTTAAGGCACGACGAACCTTAGGACCAAAGCAATAACAGGAGCTTCAAGGTGTGTGCACGCAACTGATTTGCATTTTTATTGGATGATTCTTTGAGCTATGGGCCTGGGATTTGAATTTCTTTCCTTCCATATTACTTTTACTTTTCGTCTGTTTATTCATGAATAAAAAATCACGTGGAGCAGTGCATTTTGTCGTCCTCAGTTTACTTAATACTCTGTTTAGGGCACGGGGCCTCCCCAGGCACTCCAAAATAGCTGATGCGATCGGAAGTCAATCTTCATAAGTGAAGAAGCAAATTTTCAGATGAAATTATTTTGGAGCAAAATAAGACCTTAATAAGGACCATTAGGGATTTACATATAATTTTGGTTGAAAATAACTTCTTTATGAAAGCAGAGACGATACTAAAAATTATTCGTGCGATCTTGCCTATAAAACGCTAACAAATATTAAATATAATATATATTCCAGTTTTTATTATACGAAGCTCTTTCGGCTTATTGAAAACATAATTTAAGGGATTTTCTTTAGACTTTATTCAATATTGTTTCCAAAGTAGGTACATATGCATGTATGTACCTTGTTCCCAAGCCATTCAAAGACAATACTACAATGCTTACATATAAAACAAATTACAACTAACAATTTCTGTTGCTAGCTTCTTTCGTTCAGGTAGCTTTTCCGGAGAATAAACAGTTAATATACACGCAATAATTTTAAACTTATAAAATCAATACCTTCCATTCGCCTGGCATTGCTATATTAAAAAAGAGGTCGAAATTTCATTAAAGATTCAGACTTTAAGTGGACCTCTCGATGACGCTCTTATAAAGCAATTAGGTAAAAACACAGCGATGACCCTTCATAACAACATTTCGTGTGTTGGTCAATCCGAGGGTTGATAATTTCATGTCAGGATTGGTTTGTAATTGGCCTCGACGTACACCGACACCGCAAGCCATGGGTAGACTCTGCTCAAAACTAGAATGTCTTAAGTGAGCACAATATTTACTTCTAAATAATTTGGCGAATGAAACTACTGTCGCAATATTCCCATTATGTCGCATTTACTTTGCTTCTCCCTTCTAGCCGGGGATCCCGGCAGATTGGCAGGCTCCTGAGGAATATTTACTTGGCACAAGGAGTGGGCATTGAAGTGCACAAACATGCCTAACCCTTCAAACAAGGCCCTTAGATGCTTCTTCCTCAAGGAGGAGACCTTAAACTCGCTTCCTCGCTTCGTTCCTTTAAAGACAACCCAACTCCACTTCGTACCTTTCGTAAAAAATCTGTAGAAAAATCTTAAACTGAGCGAAGAACGCAATCGAAGCAAGCAATCAATCGACTGAACTTTGACCCTCGTTTGGCGCCTTTGAAGTTTAGCTCTCCCGACATGATGGAGTGGAACTCACATGATTTTTTAAGAAAATTGTAGAAAATGGATCCTAGAAAATTTATTGTGCTCGCTGTTCCATTTTTCGAAGGAAATCTGTAAATTGTGCTCTACCGCTGCGTGTGTAAGAAGCAACCCAGATGACGGAGTTTTCTGCTTGGTAAATTGAAGGTAAAATTCTTTTGGCAGAAAAAGTTGAAGCGGTAAAATTGCTTTTATATGGGAGATGTTTTGAAGAAATTTGTGAAATGATGAATTGTTTGGGGCTTGGGTGTTATGGAAATCCTGCTTTACCCGGCTCATAACAAAGCGAAATCTGGCTCCAAGATCGCATTACCTCCAATGGGCTTTGAATATCTTTTCTCGTATTTTAATAAAAATTGGTTGATCCGATAATCAATCAAATTTCGCTTTGACCTTATTCATACGAACTAAGCACTTGTCCCCGTCTTTATTAATTTTCTTAAAAATGAATAGGAAATATCAAAATATTGCATTTGTAACGATATCTCCACATAAATGAAATATTTTTTATACATATTTCAGCTTATGCAAATTTGTAACTTTTTTTCGTGCTGAAAATGAAACAAGTACCTTATAAAGTTTAGTTTTTTTAAAACTTTGAATAAAAGCAGAATGAGAATTTAAAAAAGAAATAATTAAAAAAAAAAAAAAAAAAAACTATAAGTTCAGTCTTGAAATTTTAAACACTAGTGACAGGTAAATATTTAAAAAATCACGGCACATTGAGGAAATTAAATCATATTTGGAACTTATTTGCATATCATGCCATTCTTTGCAGAGAAATAAAATTAAAACATAAAGGTCCACCGGAGCGCCGAATAGGTCCGATCAGGACATAATCGTGCACAGCAACTCTGTTTACCGGCTCCATTTTGAATAACGGTGAGCAAGTAACAGCAGTAAAGAATAATTCGAAATCCCGACATCCAGCGCGCAAAAAACGGACTCAGTGCTACGTTTGAAAAAGCGGGAATAAATTAGCCTGTAAGAAGATTGAGAGCGCCACTGGAGCACTGCAGACAGCTCCGGGCAATTTGTCCATTTCTTCCGAAGAACTCCATTGGAGAGAAGACCCAAAGGGGGGTGGGGGCTGCTGGCACTTGTGCAAGGCGGACGCGGGTTCGATTGAAGCGAAAATGCCCTTTTCGAACGGATTGGGCATTTACCCATTTGCTCCAAGGCGGACACTCTGAGCCCCTCGAGGTGAATGCATTTGCTTCACCTAGGGTAAAACGAACTCGCGTCGGTCTCCAAATGAACTAATTATACATTTGTGAAAGGAAGGTATAGAATTAAAATTTTTAACTAGATTTCCCACACTCAAACAGAATTAAATTTTTAGATGTAGTTCGTTGAGAAAATCGATAAATTTGGAAATTGACGAAAATCAAACAATATCCACTCGACATTGGTACGAAATTCCCAGATGTGGATGCCTGAAAATGATGTCTAGTAAGGTTTCTGCAGTCCCAAGCAGGGTAGACTTTAGCGGGTGGAATTTATGTAAACGAGAGCCGCGGCTTGAGAGTTATCACGCCAGGAATCTTCCAGTGGCACACACGAGCCCCACAGCCGGAGTCATATTTTCCGGAGCAGGCAAAGAATTGCACCCGGCCGGTGCTATTGCGCTAGAATTGAATTGCCCCGGTCAGGGTGACCAACTGCAGTAATCCAAGAATTACTTCCGGCATATCCGCTCAGTTTAGTTCATCCATTGTGACACCTTTTCTAGTCCGGCGGCCGCCTCCGCCGGCGAGCGGGTAATTTATTTAGTGTTCTCAGATCATTAGTTCCACATTAAAATGCTGCGGCGGAGGTTGGGCGCTGCCACCGCCCGTTCGCCGGGTCGGCACCAAGGAAGGACCTTTGGTTTCTAGCGCTGCTGTTGCCACTGTGTTGCGGTAGGTGTTCATCTTCCACCCCCCGCGGCAGAAGGTGGTTCGGGGCTCATCCCCTGCTCTGTTGAGCTTTGTATCACATGTCTCGAGGATATCCCGGGGCTCTCCTTTTTTGTTTCCTTCATCCCGGGCGACTTTTTTGTTTGCAAACAACTTCGTTAGCTGCCGACCCGTGGAGGAGGCTTGGCCGGAGCGGAACTTGGATAAAAGCACTCAGCTGAACACATCTGAGGTTGCATGCTAAGCCTTGTAGCAGACGGGAGTGGGGTTTAGCTCGATATGTTATAAATTTTCTATAGCTCTGCGGTAGGACTTAATTTGTCCGGGCATTAAAAGGGACATTACGGGCTTGTAACGCTGTCACTCTGGATATCCTTTGTCCGCTTTTTCCCTCCGACCACCAGTGCATCGTGCAAATTCCTCCAGCTTATCGAGGTGAGAATTCTTGGCATTTTTATTGCCTTAAGTCTGCAGTACTTTGCAGACCATCCGAACGATTTTTGTTGACAAGTTCGGAAATATGTATGTACCTAAATACATTGTCAGGTGAGATAGCAAAAACTAATTAAGTATTTCGGTTTATGAAACACCTCTACGGTGCACCTATTGTTTTAGTATTTCTGCTCCTGAAAGAAAACAACTTTCTTGTGAGAATCCGTCTATTCATTCAGGTTGAACAAACAGGAATTATTTTGCAAACAAACCATTTAACTTCATCGTATGGACTGCTTGAAGCTAATTTCACAAATCGTTCAGAGATACAACTTTAATATATAACATCAGTACGAGAGTAGTTCTACCTAATCATAATTTGCCCTGATAATTAAATATTGCATTCCAGACATATTGTCTACTTGAAATGTAAAATAGACCAATGTAGTCTGGGATAACATTTCGCACCTACATAATCTTATATGTATAATTTAAATGAATTATTTAAATTCAATTTGAACTTGGTTGTAGTGTAAACAGCTTCAATTTAACGAGTGTTGATAAATATCAGAATAACATTGAAAAAATATATTACTCAGTCATAATCCACATTAAGTTAGTATTCAGAGCTCAATTTAAGTGAGGCGAATCGCAGGGCGTGGTTCAGGATACCAAGGGATTAATTGCAAATCAAATTTATATTCATGCACTCTACAGAGGGACTCTGCGAGCAATTAATTCAGTTCAGGACTATAGTCCCGCACCAGGATAACATGCAGCCAGAAGCAGGTTCAGTTCGAAAGGGCATATTCTCGCTCTAAAAAAACGAAGCCAGCAAAAGCGCTGAAAATTGAACTAATGCTACCTAACAAGGTTTTGGGTAAAATCAAATTGATCAGATTTCGCAGGTTACCGCTGCAAATGCCTTCCACTGTAGCTGGGCTCTGCCGTAAAATGATTTATTCCGCAGAAAATTGAGTTTCGCAGCCGGCTCGTTCATTTGTATGCTCCCCGAATTGGACACTGTGGCACCAATATTATGAGTACAAAAGCTCATTAGCATGTGAAAGCTATTAAGGCAACCGAGAAGATAGATTGGGGCATCTGCAGGCTGCACTCGGCCGTGTGTTCGGCCTGCACCTGGTATGTGATGAAGTAGGAACATGCACTTCAAAGGCGGGCTGGCCGGTGATTCCGAAGTACTGCAGGGATCGCAGTTTAAATGGGGTCCCTTCCCTCCAGAAAAATAAAGGCACAGAATTTGTGCGGCCACCAAGGACTGAAGCAGCTTCCCTTAAATCTCGAATTCCCTTGAGGCTCCAAATTGATTTGTGTGTTAATTTTTCACCCTTCCGTTGAGAGCCTACTGATCATATGAATTCGTATGCAGGCAGCCGCCAAAATAATTGCACCCAAAAATCTCGGGGGCTTTCGTATCGCGTTACTTATATTTTATGGGTCGTAAATTACAACGCATTGTTGTGCATGTTTGTGGCGAATGCGACCTAGTTTTTAAATGTATACGTGTGGCTCGCTCAGCTGAGCTGCGGTATTTGGAAAATTATAGCAGCTCTGCAAAGCCGTTCTTGGCTGCAAAAGAAGCCATCTCAGCGTCAACTGTTACGCCTCAGGTCGTCTTACGGATGAGTGCACATGATCAACCACGTCTTCTTCTAACTAAGTGGTACCTACGAAAGCTCATATCCGGTGGATGAATCATCAAGACGTCGGTTGTTACCGCAACGATAGTCAAAGCAATCAGTGCGAAGGTTTTAGATATTTTTTCGAAACACACAGGCTGTAGCAAGCCTCGCCGGTGTTAAGATCGAATCCGCCGATTCATACAACGTCCGGTGATAGATCTTCTTGATCGTCCACTAGTAAGATGATAGCTTCTTGTTGTTGCAGTCAAACCGAGACCGAAGCGACGAACAAAAGAAACGAAATTCAGAGCAGAAGGTGTTGTAAAAAAATTATAAGACTCGCTTCGTTTTTTTTGCTCTTTTGTGGTCGGTGTTCGCTGTGAAAGACGGAGCAACCTTAAACCAGTTTCCTCCGTCTTCAGCGGACAACCGATAGGGCCTGCAATGTGCTGACTCCAGTTTAATTTAGTAGATGTATCCGCTCCCGGTAAAAAAACTCGATTTGGCGATATCTCAGAACAGCAGGTGCACTTGCATTCTGAGAAGAAATGCGTTGTAGAACTTACTGTGAATGCGATCCTTAACGATTATGGAAAACAGATAGACGCGAGCGTACCTGTAATCGCTGTTTTCCTTTGTTTCATCCTCAATTAAAAGCAACCAAATTATGCAATAAGCGAGTTTTTATTACATTAAATCTTGGCAAGATTGATTGATTGCTAGCTTTCTGAACACGATGTCGTTGTCGTTAAACGCCAAATACCAATATGGATTTCTTTTCAAATATGAAAGATTTTCAAATTTACAACCTCTATTTTAGTCCTTAGTGGGTGCTTAGGTACGTCACAAAAGAAACCTTCCGTCCAATACATATATAGCTTCAGCAGTTTAAGCTAGGCGCTAATGAATGAATTGTAGTCAAGACTTTCTGAATTCATTGTCGGCCAATTATTTGATATAAAATTCTGTATTTACAGAACAATTTCCGTAGATAAAAAAATTTCAGGAAGAACATAGGTATTTCTGCCGCCCACTTATATCGAGCTAAACGCGTAGTCGCTCCCTGTTATGCTTGATTGCATTTTCTAAAGTTCTACCAAGCGTAGCACTCAAAAGGGCGAATTAAAGGCATCCAAGAAAAATTCCGATAATAATTTCAAGTAAGGACACAAAATAATCGCAATGGAGATTGGAGGGCGCCCAATTTTCTCGATACGGAGAACATTGACTAGCTATTGTTTATTGGGATTACTCAACCTTTTCCAGATCTGAGGTACCTCCAGTGTTCCTTATTTTCGTCGAGACATCCACCAGTCTGCACGGAAGATTGTTTCGAAAAATACTCGGAATTAAGTGAGGTACCCCCTGCCGCAAAATCACAGCACGGTGAAAATCTGGGTGATGTGATGCGAAAATTTGTCAAAGGCAGCAGTTGGGACGTCAACCTCGTCCCCTCCCCTCCTCAGCCCAGTTATCCAATTAAGTGAAATCTCCGCTGAAAGCACGTTTAATATATAAACCGAAAAATGATAAACACTTCCACCGTGCGATTTCAGGCCAGAAGCGCGCGATTCCTCGGGTTCATCCATGCCTCACAGTGCAGTCGCCGCCGTAGACCTGTTCCACCTGTTACAATTAATGTGGGATTTCGCAAGGCGGGCCTCCGCCGGCATGAGCCCCACGCAGCACCCTCGGCTAAAGTACATCGCAATATGCCTGATAACGCCGGAGGAGCCCTACAGCGAGTCTTGTATTAAAATCCCTTTCCCGTGATCTATTTGAACGTTAAAAAGGTCACAGGATAAAGGTTGTGCCGCGGCGGTCGTGCCAGCACCCGGGCTAGGGGTGCTCGATTGGGGCTTAGACGTGCCCTCCCCGCCTTTAGTAGTCGAACCACAACCTCATTTGATATTGGCACCTCGGTGGCGGCGATTACTTGCGAGCGGCTCAGCACTCTCGGTGGCACTCCAGTACATCGTCATTAGTGTAATGGATTTATGATGTATCTCGCAACGTGCGTCGTGTGTACAAATTAGCAATTAAGATTTAATTACTTTACTCAAATTTATCTGCCCCTCGCCTGCTGGCCTGCTCTAGCCAGGCCCTCTATCCCGGCGAGGGGCACACTCGACTCTTGCGGCTGTTGGCATAAACTGCCATTTACTGTCTGTTTCCGCTGTGTACTGAGGGGATTTACATATAAAACGGCAAATCTGTTCGAGTTAACCTGATCCTGATACTCCTTTGAAATTTACCCGGGATGTGCAGTTTTTTCCACTGTGCAGATTACACGCTGACACTTTAAATGGAACCTGAGTGGAAATCGGGAGCAAATTTAATATTGGGACTGTGCGAGGTCTTTGCAGAAAATGAAGAACGTTTATAGGTGCTCTTAAAGAATTAAGGTTAAAACCCCAGATACATGCGCATATTCATTGTGGTTCAGTTATGCATGCCTTTCGTAGAGAGGGCAATTATACGAAATGAATTCCTAAAAAATAACAACCAGGGGCAAATAAAGTAAGTAAAGCTTTAAACTAATTTAAATTTTGCATAAATTGTTTCCTTAAATTATATTCAAAACAAAACAGCCACACCTATAAAACAGAGATATTTCTGGTTACGTAAAATTGCTATAATTATTTTACAACTACTCTATTAAAGTTTAGTTTAATTTTAGCATGTCTTGCTTAAATTTAAATTGATTATGATCTATCCTAGGCTTTATAAAGGAATTAAATAATAAAACGGTTTTTCACTGGAGTGGAGACACATACTATCAAATTAAAGTTTACGTGTAAAAATTAGAGAGACGTTTTTTTTTGGAGTTTCATGATAGAACACATGTTTTTACCAATAATTTTATACACTGCGGAGCAGCGTACAGGTACACTGTTATAAATTGCAAATAAGAATATTACGCGCACGTGCAAGTCAATTTGTTTTTATACGTTTATTCTTCTAGGAATTACAATTAATTTCAGGTACTTTTTCACTAACCAGGAACTCTAAGAAAAAAACTACCTGCATTTAAGAAAAAATCCTCATAAAAAGTTGGTGTATTAGAATAGGTACATTTTTGGTTTTGTGTGAAATATTATTTCTGTTTACATAATTTTTTATTACTAACATAATTATCTTAATCTTAGAAGTAACGAGTATAATTACAAGTATTTTTAGTAATTTGTTGGCCTCCCGTTCTTGGAAATTAATTCGAAGAGCCTGTCAGGCATACCTACTGTCGAAAATACTCCTGATAAAGGTTAGTGATATTTCGTTCCAAGCAGCTAGGACATTTTCTTTTAGTGCTCAAACGCTTTCATACTGTTTGCCATTTTCATATACTTTACGAGTGAGCCAACCCCACCCATTTTCTATAATGTTTAAATGTTGTTGTCTATTTAATATTATAAGCTCCAAAGGGCCATTGTAAGTGATTGCCCCCATACCATAATTGATCCTTGTAGGCTATGATGGCGGCTCAAAAATCGATGTTCTCTTCGTAGGTCATGAAAATAGTACGATAGTTCATTAAGTCCATCTAATGAGGAACGCTGGCAGAGGCTCCTACTTCCAGTCCAATTTGACGGGCAGATTTGAAGCAAGTCGCAAAATTTTCCTCCACTCTCGTTCTGTAGTGGCTGTAACTACACGTCCTTTGTAGCGTGTGCCATATCCTTCTGGATCTCGCAGAAATAAACAAACTACGTTCGCGCTTTGATTGGTTTTGCGAGCAATTTCCCTCGAAGAGTATCCTGCTTTTTTCAATACTCCTATTCTGCCGATCTCTTCTGTTGTAAGCTGGTTTTTGCGCCCCATTGTATTTCTTCTTGCACAAATTGAAATATTTGCTGATCCAATAACTCCTATTTTAAGTCTGCACTGGGAAATAACGTACCAAATAGACTGATGTACCTATTCAAATACACCACCTTTTTATGAGGATGTTTTTTTAAATGCAAGTCGTTTTTTTCTTAGAGTTCCTAGTTAATGGGAAAGTACCTGAGATTAACTGTAATTCCTAGAAGAATAAACGCATAAAAACAAATAGACTTGCACGTGCGCGTAATATCCTTATCTTTATTTATATTCAAGTGCTGCGCAGTGTATTTTACCAAAGGGTAGCGTCAAATTTTTAACAACGCTAAATGCTCATATTTTTCATGGCAACTGCATAGCGAATAAATACATTGAAGCCGTCTGCAAATGCATAACTCTTCAATCAATCAATCGATCCTGCGTGTGGCGTTTCACAAACCCAACAAATTTAAATAGCCAATCATTCAATTAGTGGTCGGCTAAAAGACGGCTGAATTGGACTCCAATTGCTCCGAGTCGGCCGTCGGCCTATTACGCCTCACTGCGGCGAGCCAGCCTAGCCGAAATTGCCCAAATGAGAAAGAAACGCGCCTTGTTATCTCGATGGCTAGGCGGGTGTACGTCGAGGAGGCCGGAGTGGCCTGACATGTAAAACACCCCCGCTCCCTGCGTGCTGGTCTCATTACGGCTGCGGCCGGACCGGCCCTCCTGTCGCAGCTGGAAGAAGTTATTAGCAGGCCATGTGTGCGGCGGAACATGACGGAGTACAACGTTATGAGCAGCCCGGACCAGAGGACGACCGCCCGCCCCCCGCAGGAGGGAATTGGCAGGGCTCCTCGTGCAGATGAGCCGGGCTCCGTCGCGCTGGAGGGTGCGGGGCACCACCCGGGCGCACATGGGGCCACTCTGCCGTTCTGCTGCCCGCAGCCGACGCGTGCGGTCGTTTTTATGCCCTCAGACACTTCCCGCGACGGGCTCTTGTTACCGCCGAGGAGCAGTTTGAAGAAGCTTAAAAACGCTATGCACCCACGCGTCCGTCTGTCGCTGCAGACGCGGGACGCTGGGCCAAGTCGCCAATTACCCGGAGAGGGCCTTAATCGATAACGAGCCCATTTTTATGCTCGCTGGACAGCAGGGCTGACGGCACGGGCTGGGCGAAATTTCACTCGAGTTTGATTCCTACTTCCAGGCACGTTTCTACGCAGCTTTCCTCGGCCCGCGTGAAATCAATGTTGTGTTGAATTAATCTTGGCAGACTAGCTGCATTACGGTGGGAAGGCTTCTGGCCGAGTACAAAAAATCGGCGCCTCGACTATGCAAAAAATCAGCCGCTGGCACCCTTTGATGGTGTCAGGACTGGGCGCTGGTAGAGCCGCACCAGAGAACTGTAGGGCCGTAGGGCCGCCGGGCGTAGGTGTAAAACACTTGAGCACACTCCAAAAGTGGATGTCACGCTGTTATTGTGATAAAATCTAACGAGATTGCTTGTGTTCTTATTTACCGACTCTTTTGAAACTTTTGCCACTTTTTTCCCAGGGCACCCTCGGGATGGATGCACAGATGGTCAGGAGATGAAAGATACGACGTGTCAATGCGTGATCAATTTATGGCACAGCAACTACAGATGTCGGCAAGACAAAGTTTCTGCTGGGGGTGGTTGCTACCCGCCAAGAAATTTAATGTTGGCGAGGTTGTGGCTCTAGTTAACAATAACTTAAGGAAAAGCTTCCAAAATCTTTACGGACGTTTATGAGTTTGATAAAAAGTTTGGGTGGTCGAATTCCTCGAAATTAGTCTTCTCGAACAGCAGCTTTTATTTCGTTGCAAAATGAATTTAACCCGATTAGCGCGACATTTTTTGCGCACATTTTAACGATTGGTTTTCTTAAAATAACATATATATGTTTTTAAATGTAGCCCAAGTTTTCAACTAGGTTTAGATGATTTAATATATCAATCAAACACAAAATAATTAAGAAATTAATGAAAATACATTTATTAAACATATATCGAAGTATATGTATATAACAAGTAATATTTTTTAACATGTTTCTTATACGGTTTTACACCGGCCAAAACGGCGAACAAGATTTCCAAAAATCTATCATATTACCTATAGAAATATGTAGGGATATTATAGTGTAAAAACCGATAAGATATGACTAAGAAATTAGCTCTGTTCTAATTCAATAGCCACAAAATACGGAAATTCAACGCTATTTTTAAAATGTTTACTTTAAAAGAAAATAAAGTCTTCAGGAACTGAAGGAAAAATATAAAACAAGTAGGTACCAGTAGACCTAAAATTTTAAACACCGGCTCTCTAAACTGGGAGTAGATATTTCAAATTATACACATTTTAAAGAGTTTTGAGGCGATTAATTAAAAACTCATTTTAGATCCTTTAAAATATAAAAATATATCATAACATATTATTTTGTTCACAAAACCTTATCGTGTTTCCTTAGATTAGATTAGATTAGAAAAAATAATAATGAAAAAATAAAATAAAATATTATATAATTTCAAATCAATCGTAAAAATTACCTCTTTTTTAATAATTTCAAAGTTGTGTAATTTTGGGTGAGCCTGCACTGCTGCCCCAATTTATCAATCTGGAGCTACAAAACCCGGGATTTTCCAAAGATAAACTAAATTCCAACAAGCCAATACTGTGCATAATGCCGAATATACGGCTCTGCACCCATCAAAGAGAAGTCATTAAAAAGGTTTGGGCCGTGTGTGTAAATAACGATAACCCGCACGAGGCGCACAAAATCAATATATCATTTTCCATTCAACCTTCGAGAGGTGGTTTTGCACAATTTCCATATATTTAAGCTGGAGTAATTTGCCGCGATTATTCTTTTCGGCTTATTTACATAAATCGACGTAAACAAAGAAAAGAAGGGCAGCGCGAGACCGAATTAATAAGAAGTCGCTTGCGAGAAGTAATTACGCCCGCAGAACCCATTTCACGAGACATCCCTCACTTTGTTGCTCCAGGCAGCCTGGAGGAAAATCACGTTTCCGTACAGTGACAAGAAAATTAGTAATCACTTAATAATAACCTCATTCTAGCCGTCAATTTGTCACTCTTGAAAAATGTTACCTTCTTAGAAAGTTTTCCAGTTAACGCCACTACCCTTCATGTAACCAGATGTTCCTAAGACCTCGACAATAACCAGCATCCCGGGTGACATATTGCAGTAAAATCGTGAGCCTGCTCCCATTTCTTCCGAGTGGGATGGCGAGGCACACAGGAAGGGAAAAAAGTAAAAGTATCAAACAAAAAGTTTGCTTCGGCGTCACATTTGGCCCGCCCTTAAAATGGGAATTAGCCATTAACTTAAATCACAGTTTGAAAAACAACTGCGACGGGATACGTTGCCGCCTCCACTCCTGCCACCGATAGCCCCGGCTCGGATCCAACAACAAATGTCCGTGCTTTTTGCCACAGCCTCGAGGGTGGCGTGGCGGCGCGTTAATTTAATTGAAAGGTATGAGGCCTCGTCATAAATTAGTACCCTTTGCATTGCTGGCCGGAATTTTGTAAAATTTTCTTTTCGAAATTTCGGTCCTGTTTTTGCGCCTTGCAATTGTTTAACGTCACTCAGAAATTAATTGTGTGTGCTTTAAAAATTAATTGCCTTTTGAGCGTAGCCCTTCATTTGCTCGTTAGGGGCCACATATTTGCCGAGGTGCTGCAAGACACAACACACTTAATTTTTAATAATTTGTATGAGTCCACCTCAATCTAAGCATATTTATATATGGTGCTTGAGGGATTTAAAAAGTAATTGACTTTTCCATTAGCGTCAAATTTTAATTACGAGAACATTTTTTTCAACAGTTCAATTAACTCAGCGTGTCTTTTGGTTTCGCAAAAAATAAGAATTTCTTCAGTTATATTTAAATAGATGTACCTGAACTTAGCAAGACACTTTTCACGAATCACAAAGCTAACCCTCTCATAATTTGTTGCTATATAGTTGCTAATTAGTTGTAGAAAAAAAAACTTGTTGCTTTTTACTTAAAAAGCTGAATTTAGCAGAACACCCTGTTTTTTAAAAATAAAAAGCAACAATTTTTTTTACTACAACTTATAAGCAACAAATTTACCGAATAATTTACACATAGTCCCGATGTTCTAAATTCATTTTTTATGAAGCTGTTCTGCTAAGTTCAATTGAATTTAGCAGAACACCCTGGTTTTCTTTCAAATAAAAAGCAACACATTTTTTTTCTACAACTAATTAGCAACAAATTATGAGAGGGTTAGCTTTTTGATTATCGTGAAATGTGTTTTGCTAAGTTCAGGCACATTTTAAATAGACATTTTGAAATGCGATTTAGGGCGTGTGCCAATTCAGCTTTTCAAATTCTTTTCCTTTTTCGAACATTTCTCGGAATTGTACCTGTGCCAATTAACGAAGTTTGCTTTTCATTTACTTTTCATTTAGCATTGAAGAGGACATGGAGCTCCTATATTTTATTTTCATAATTTTAAAATATTTAAAGGATATTTAAAATTTCAAATACAGTATAGTCATTTTTACTTGCCGTTTACTTCTCATTTTAAAAATTATACATATCGAATGAAAAGTATTAATTGTCACACAAAAGCGAATTTCCGAGGTGGCTTTTCCTAAGACAAAAACCTTCGAAAATCAATTAGGAAGCTGAAAAGCAACCTCCCATACAAATTTGCTTTTGAACAGCTGAATTGGCACTCGCCCTTAGAATCGAGAATGCTGCGTTAATGTTCTTAAAAAAATAAAAGGCAATTTGACCTCGGTCGCGTTTTAAAATAGCTTATTTTTAAATTTTGGAGAGCAATTTAAAGCACATGCAGCACATCCCACCTGAAATGTTTAAGGATACTTTACGTGCCTCAATCCAAGCCTGCCCACAACAGACCTATTCGTTCAGGTTTCTCCCCGTATAATTTTCAAGATAATTATATCTCAGCCATAAAAGAACGACGTCAATATTTTAAGTCGTTTAGAAGCCATCGGCGTTTTACAAATAAGTGCGGGAGTTCGGTATTTTAAGGTCGATAATGTACACCTACAAAGATTTACCATTTAACCCACACTAATGTTAAAGCTTTTCAAGATTTGGCGCAATTATTTTGGTTGTTTAAGAATATTTTTTTATTCTGTATTTTTTTTAGTTATTATTATTTATTTTATTTTAATTATTATTACTTTTATTTATTATTTTAATTTATTTACATATTTTTAAAACAAATTTTGAAAGAAAGGAACTTTATTTAATCCTGCTAAATTTGATCCAGATTCGATTATTCCAGATTATGAAAAAACGTAGCTATGTAATGTCAAAAACCACTTTGCCCAAAAATCAAATATTCACCAATTCATAGAATTAGCTAGGAACATATCTTCCGAAGACAAGGTATTTTTTTATTTCAATATTCTGCTCTAGTCGTTAAATTGCTTGTGCTATTACTTAGAATTATTATCAAACTTGTAAACCGTCTTGAAGGAGTAAATCATGAGATATGAGGTTAGGATGATTTACTGCGATGTTGAATTATATTCCAGAAACCGAACCGTGAAGCGGTCCCTGGCATTTTCATGCTAGCGGAGAACAGCGCATTTGCGGGGGAGATATGAATGAATTACATGAAATGTGTTTTTCAACAGATCCGCCGGTCGGTGCAACACAAATTGAATGGCGTGAGAAAACTAAATCTTTCAGTAAATTCGGGGATTTACAGAGCGCCAGCGGTGAGTCTCCGCATTCATCTCGATCCCAGCAACGGGTGCAAGTGGAGCCGCACGGCGTCGTTTTAATGCTTACCAGAAAATGGGAGAAGCTCTGTTTTCGGAATTTAATACCCCATTGGCTCCCTTCGTGTTCAATTGTCCACCCATCGGGGGCTTGCAGCATCAATCCACGTCATCCGGAGGTTGCCAGTCCTGCTGAATATTACCGGGACGGATGGCTCCTGCTCGCCCGATGCCTCACTGTCGGGCGTTGTTATGTTATTCATGCTCCGGCTCAATCAAGCGCATCTCCTTAAGCCGTTAAGATTAGCTTCTTGTCATTGATTTGCCATTGTGCCCGCCGCTGGTCCGGCGTATCGCTCCGGTACATCTGCGGAGTGCGAACTGTGGCTGGATTCAGCCTCGCCTCCACGTCTTTTTCACTTTCTCGTTGCATAGTGACGGGCACGTAGCCTCAGCCGGATGAACACATTCTGCTCAAATAGACGAGCTAAACGATTTCCCGGGGGAACTGGCTCGTTTTTGCATATTTCTTTGGCTTCTTGTATGCAAAATACGGGGGAACTGGAAATGTGTTTCAAATAAAACGCGCTCTACTTTAAAGTTCTCAGATGTAATGGTGCTAAATACTTCCCAGAGGAGCTCTGCTCTCCCCTGCGCCATGAAAACTCCCGATTTTATCCCTAGTCTTACGATAAAGACATTTGTTATATAGTTTCTGTAATTTGATAAAAATATACATATAACAAGGCAATTTTCAGAGGCAGACTAAATTGTAATGTTAATTTTAAATTAGTTTTCCCTTCCCTTATTAAACATTTAATTCTCCGAAAATATGAAAATATTGACGGGATATAAAGGTGTTTTTATTATTGCAAAAGATTAACTAAGCTTTAAAAGCAAACCAATTTTTTCTTTAACTAACGAACTAAACTAAATGAAAACTTTACTGAATAACTATCTGATAATCTTAAAACAGGTTATTATTTACCTCAGAAATGTTTTCATAAGTCTACCAACGAACGAATATTTTTCTTGTGCTGAGTAGGTACCTATCGAGTGCAAAAGCAAAGACTTAATGAAATGGTTGAAAATTCACTTAATTACAAAATATCAGTGAGGTATCCTGTGAGAACGCAGCACGTGGCTATAATTATGTGAAGTACATTATGTTTGTCGGTTCTGGTATTTTGAAGAAAAAGGAAAATATTTAATTTTTATCTTTTTAAAGAAGATTCGTAAAAGTGTGTTGTTGATGCAGTTGGAATCCAGAGTCGGGCGCGCGGAATTTGAGTATTCCGGGCAAACCTTACAGTTTAAACTATTCCTCGTATTTTCCTCTGAGATATTATAATTTACTGGCATTAATAGGATTAAAAAAATACAATACAAAATATGTATATTTAAATTGAACTATGTAACACCTACACTGATCCTCTTAGAAATACTTATTTTGTGTTTAGATAAATTACCTTCAAGACGATTAGACAGAAATAAAAGTCAAACAGAGCGCAGTGAAATATCTGGACTGAACAACTTTTCATTTTAATGGTTCGTCTAGACAAAAATAGCCTTGAAACGGTTAAAACTACAAATCATCAGACATCTTGGGGAAAACGAAACCGAAAAAGAGGCTTGTAAACAAAAACAATAAGGAGAGGAAGAGGAAAATGGAGCAAACTGATTTCATAGAGAAATCGACTTTCAAAAGTAAACAGCAATGCAATAGTTTACATTTCCTCCGGGCCATTAAATCCGAAAATCCGTTCCCTCTCTCGACAACTTACTGCCACTTTAAAGTCCTTATTTATTCCCAGGGCTCAAATAAACCACCCTTGGGCCTAGAACTTAAATCAATTCAAGGAAACTCAATTCCCAAGAAAAAGCGGAAAACAACAAAGGGAAAGTGTCGACAAAACAAAAGCAATTTCGTCCCCACCCGCGCTCTTGATTAGTTAATCAATGCAGTTCCAAAATTTATAACCAAATATCTAAATCGTTTATGAAAATTCAATCACCCAATATAGGCCACTCCTAGAAAACAAACAGAAAATTGTACATATTGAGGAAAAGTTCGAAAGAAGCAGCCTCAGCCGGGCACAACTCCTCGGAAGAAGTCCGCGTCTTCGGGTACAAAAATCGATCCCTGCCATCCGAAGCTTTCACTTCCCAGCAGTGACGTAAGTCCGCAAGACACAGACCTCCGCCGCGAGCAAGGCTGGCTCAAGGACCGAGGACAGCGGGACCGGAGCGCACCCACCCGGAGCGCGTGAGATCGGCCACTAGCGATTAATCCTTCCCGCAAAGACTTTCTCTCCCGGAGCCGGAGCCTTAATTTAGCCCTTCGGGGAGTCTGCGCACACGTGGCCCGCTGTCCCAAATCTGCCGGGGCGAATCCGACGAACGGGACCAAACCCGGCGCCCCACAGGGCCTCTCTTAGCCCGCTCTTAGCCACTCGATCTGCACCTTCTCCTGCATCGCGAAAAAGGCACCAGACAAGTGCTTTTAGGCGATTTTTACCTGAAACGACGGAGGAGAAAGCTCGGCTCAGCCAGTCAAGTGGTTATTAAAACCAAAACACGTGCTCCGTCATCTCGCCGCGGAACTCGGAACTCCCTCGGCGCGGCGCCTCGCAGGACGCCGAGCCCTGCAACACACACACAGACCGAACAAGGGCTGCAATTATTGCACGAGCAGGGCTCGTCACGGCACAATAGAACGTGGCAGCTTGAAGTTGATCGAAACCTCACGTTCCACTCAATGCAGCAAGACGGCGACGGGCCCGGCCTGGAGGAGGCGAGCAGACGAGCCGCAAATCGCCGCACGCTCGGCGGCAGGTGGTTCCGTCTAGGGCTCGGCCATCCCTTCTAGGGCGATTTCGAGTTGCTCGCGAAAGTTGTCCGGCCGGCCTTCGAGCGGGCGAAGGGTAATTACAGAAAGAAGTAGGCACCCGTGAAACTATTTTGTTTCGGCCCTCGGCAATTAACAACGAAAATGCTTCCGGGGGACTTCATTACCCACGAGGATCTGGGGGAAAAACTCTGTCGTTTCAAAAAATTCGGTCGTGAGGTATGTGGTGCTTGTTGCTCGGTATATTGTACACCGAGCGGCAATTCGTACATGTCCCAAATTTACTTTCCTCCTGTTTGTGTATTTATTTATATCTTATTGTGCTTCCTTAGGGAAAAGGAAATGCTCAGGAATTCCCCGACGTTGCGCCATTTCGGAGGATGATAGAGTTTACAAAACAGGAAATCGGGTGAAAATCTCCCCTGGCTCGGTAGATTTGCAATACGAAAATGTGGGGGCGGTGGATAGAACAAGGGATGCCACGCGATCCCCGACTCTACTATTACAAGACTCATTCAAGGCGGAGAAGACGGAGGCCTATTTCGGCAGAAGTTGTTAAACATTTCGTGGAGTAAGCACACAGTGGCTCTTCTTTTATGATAGAAACTTGTAACAATGGAAGCTTTGTTAAAAATTTTGTAATTACTCATTACATAGTTCCTGAAAGACAATTTTTGTCTCTTGTTACACAGATTTTTTTTTTCGTATGAACTGTCTCATGGGACCAATAAAAGCTAATTCATATCCAGCAAAAGTGCCTATCTAAGAAATACAAAACAGTTTAATATTGCCATTAAATTATATAATTCGATAGCTAAAGAAGCCAGTTATGAAAATTAAAATGTTCTACTTTCAATTCCCTTTGATTTGATTATAAATTGTCACTTTTCGAATTTGGTCTTTCCTGGATTATTCCATAAAAGATAGCGAAGCGTCATTATTGAATTAATAGTGTTTCATTAGAACCATTAAAATGTATTTGTTTTTGCTGTATTTGTTGGAACGGTTAAAATAATTTATTAATATTTCAAAACCGTTTTTTAAAACACACCCAACAGCAGCTTCAAAAGACTCGCTTGACAAACAGGCAGTAAATTTCAACGAAACTTTTGATTTTTTAATTAATACTTATTTGTGCAACTCTGCATGGGTATTTGTTTTGTTTTTACTTTGCATTTAACATATTTTTGGGTATACGCAACGCACAGATACTCCGCCCTCGCAGCATCGCCTACATTTTTCTTCGAAAAGTTTTCTGTAAGAACTTCATGCAAATATTTGCCATTGAAAAAGACACGAATCAACTCCTTCTCCACTACACATGAGTCTGCAAAGCATGCAAATCTAATGGCTGCTTCCTCAGAAATTGGTTTTGCTGCGACGACAGGATAAGAGTTAGGGCAAGCATATAGTAAGCTAGCTCATCCTCATCCGCTTTACTTTCAAGTTTGTCGCGCTCTGAGCTACAATGTGTCCATCAACGAGAAAAGCACTTTCGCAAACAATTTTGTTAGTGAGTTTAATTTGGGACTTCTTGAAGGAGCAAGAAGCGATTACAGCACAGAAATTATCACCAGCGAAGAGTAGGCAGCACCAAATTAACTCACAGCTCCCTGCACTGAACCAAGTTTAAACTCTCAGGAATATCCCGCCGACGGACAGTTTGATAGCTATGCTAAAGTAGATAAAATTATGGGCACACTTGAAACAATTGTCAATCAGAAAATAATGATAGTAGTATTAAAAAAAAACAATATGCCTTAACTTTCCCCAACTTAAGGGGTTATACCACTTTGAGATTTTCAAAAAATTAAAAATTGTTATTTGCCTAGATTTATTATTAATATTTTTAAGAATATTTTAAGTGTTTCCAAAATTCCAATTACATATTACCTGAATTGCAGTCAGTTGAAATGAGCGCGGCAGCGGATATTCGTTGCATTTGCCGATTATCTAACCATTTTTCTTTTGCGTTTTTCAAACTGGTGTACAAAATATCTTAAGATCTACATACTTAGGCTGTGTGCCAAACCCTTAGATAATAGAAGTAGAGGATACGACATTAGCCGATTTAGCTGACCCATATTTCCTAACGTGTTAGTTTGTTCACTTAAGTAGTTGTAATTTCAGTGCAGGCTGAAATTATTATGTAGGGGAAAAAAGGGGCATACTTAAAGGCGCAAAGACGTGAACTATAGCCCCTCCAAAAACATTTTTTAGACTACACAACTGATTTGAGCCCCATAACAGCTGATAGCCGATGACATTTTGTTCCCATTTGCCCCATAGCAGGCTGATAGTCGTTGACATTTGGTTCCCATTTTCTACTGCCTTTTCGCTCTCTCTAATGTAGTAAAAAATTTCCTCTTCGCATTTTCGGGAGGAGAAATCTTGTCGCTCACGTACAGGGCTTTTACACGTTGTGGCGTATCCTGTACTCTATGATCTAAGGCCAAACCAGACTTTTCTTTTCAAAAGTCGACTTTTCAACGAAAAGTATAGCATTAACCGATTTTGATAAAACTTAAACCACATTCTGTTTACAATGTTATCGAAGATCGATTAAGCAGATCTTAAGACATCTTGTACACCTCATAACCTCGAGTTGGCGTAACCCCTTAACAATTCGCTCTACTGCGGAAAGGTCAGATCATGCAATTTGAAATTACGAAAAATATTGTACTTGACTTCTAGCAAACACCGTTCTGAGCAGACAATTACAAGAAACTGGAGCTGATAAGTCAGAGTTAAATACCATGTTAATTTCATGTTTTAAAATCCATAAATCCGACGGGATTACTTTGGCAGAAAAGGACTTGTCGTTCCGTGGGGGAAGGGGCGCTTCTTGAACATCATGTCGCAAGCATTTTATACGGAAATTGTGGGTTCCTTCAATACTCAGAGTCGCAGCCCCATATATCATATAAGCTGCCATTTGTTAGACCTAGGAGGTGTTATTGCCAGCCGTCATCACTTCTCATCTACTCACACACGCGTCCTGCTGATGGCACAGGAATAATGGATACTAATCCCTTGGATTACAACGGGAAAAGATTTGTGAGATTACGTGTGAAGATATTTGTCATATGGACTTGTTGTTGGCTCGCAGATCCAGGCCCCTCTGAGGTTCCCCTTGGCCCGGCCGAAGACGCCCTGGAGCTCACTGCGAGGGCCCATCCCCGAGGAGCTGCCGAACGAGGTCCCGCGCTTCTTTTGTTTATGTCACGCCCTGTTGTCATAAGACCAGAGCGAGGTGATCGATGAGCGGGAGCCGACTTGCTGCACACCTGCGACTGTAATTTCATTTGTTTTACAATCATCACCCTTTGTAAGATGGAAATTTCCCCCTTAACGACGCCGCCCCTGTCTGTCAGCGCTGTTGTAGGGTTTTGTGCAAAGCAGCATTGCTTGAATTTTGCTCAAAATTTGTAATTTTGCTGTGTCGCAGTGCTCACTTCCGCCCTCACCGGCAGCGCGCCCGCCGCCCGGTATTCAAAAGCAATTTCGAGTACCTAGTTTCCCTCATTTGTAATTGCAGATGAAAACAGCAAACAGTTGAAGAAAACAACTAAGAGAACTTGATTGCTTCAGATAAGTGCTCTACGAGGTAATTACCAGACGGATATTACCGAACTCTCTGAAATTGTTGCAGAAATTTTCTTTCAATTCAGTCGAGGGAGACCGAACAAAGGGGAGATCAGCGCTGGTATAAAAAAGCGAAAAACGAAATTGCCGGAGAGAGCTGAAAATGTCCCTTTGCGAAAAAAAAAATTAAATTCAAACCAAAGGAGCGAGCAAGAGGGCGAAACAATTAGAAGATACTCGACTCCCCAGAAATTCTGTTAAATTTAGCGAAATAATTGGACGGAATTTCGTTTAAAATTGAGATATGCTCTGATTGGGCTGAGAAGTGCGGAGCGCGCGTTCACCAAAAGTAACCATAATCTAGATAGATTCCGCAAATATCAGCGGAATGGTGCTCATTATTGAAGGTTCTCTGTCGTCTACGGCAAATTCGACCCTGTGTTATAAGACGTCGGACTGGGCTTAGGAAAAGGGATGCTGGATATGCTATTAAAAAAGATAAAGCTTCAAGAGAGAGCAAAATTTAATAACAATGAATGCTCAAATTACTGCAAATGATAAATTTTTAATTTCTTTTAATTGGGCCAGACTCACCTTATTTAAAATGTCTACCTTTTTATACAGCTTATAGATTTTATAACTTATAATGATTTTAATTAGAAGAATGTTTTGGGTTTTGTCCTGACCTTCAAAACAAACTGTTCAATTAATTAATTCTTAAAATTTAAATTTTCGGTAAATTTCGATTGACCCAAAAAAACGTATATTACAGAGAATTAGGAACCAGCATAAATCAGATTTCGGCTTTATACTAGTAAAATGATAAGGCATCTAAAGTCCCAATCATCCACCCACAACCACTAATTGCTACTATGCATAACGACTTTACGTTGTCTTCCTTTAAATGTTATTTTGTCTCATTAATGGTGTCCGTAGAACTTTGCAGACTCAACCGTGACAGCAAAGAAATGTAGGCACTTCCCGAAAATTTGGTCGCATTTGTGGTAATAGAAGCACAATGCCAACCAACCTCGTCAACCTCCGACCATCGTCCATCCACCTAGAAATATTCTAATCTGCGTTGACTTCCACGTCCATTTCAGAAAGCGATCACAACTTATTTACGCTACCTCCGAGGGATGTCCAGAATTAGCCGCCGCTCAGAACAATGAGGCAAGATGGCTAGGTCTATTGTTTGTGGCATTGTAGCACTCTTCGCCCGCCGGTCGAACGCCTCGTGACCCTGTGTGAACCACGAGCGTCTCTCGGGTGTCTGTGGAGCAAGTGTAGCATAAATAGGAAGCACGGCCTCCACATGTAAGCCTCGTGCGGAGCGAGGGCCGTCCCTGCGATCATTATGCGAACTTAAAGATAGCGATTTCTCGTGGCATTCATCCCTGGGCGGTGCAAGCCAGTGTCTTGCAATGCCACAACCAGAGCCCCTGCGCCACTTACCTGAGTACGAGTCATGCAATTATAGCACAAAAAGGATTTTCTCGTACAGTTTCCGTCGTTTGCGGGGCGGAGAGGCGAGCGGGACTCAACGAGCTCGCAGCGGCGGGTAGGCAGCGTTTTGTGCTTAATGGACGCCGTTCGTGCACACCTTCGTGCCTCCGGAGCAGAGCGGGACGTATTGTGGTCCTCTTGAATTGCAGCACGCCATCAAACATTCGGCTGCCGTGCCTTTTCCAATCTAGGTACATCGCACATTCCTATGAAGCAATTCTCTCAACAAATAAGCGTCTGCAAATTTAGATCATGAGTTTGGGGACTATGCATAGCTGCGAAATAATATCTGGAAATTTCCGTTGTCCTCAGGGTGTGTATTTGGTCATGATAGCAATTCCACTGGCTGACTCTGATGAAAGGGTGATTAATAATGAGTTGTTTGCACTCCGAGGGCTAAAATTGGGAATGTAAGTGCAAATAGTGGAGCTGTGCAGAACAATCAAAGCCCGAGGTACTTAAATTCACCCATTCGTTACGTTTAACCACGCACCCCGGTTGCTTAAAGTTATTAAAAGCCAGTCGATTGCATTGGCCTCTGAAGTGTTTATCCACATATTCGCAATTAAGATCTAAACCAATTAAAAGCTGGTTTTCGGTGCCTCATGACAAAAAGGGCGTGACCCAATAGTAATTAAAGTATACATTCTATAAATATAAATAATTAACTAATTAATTTTCAAGAAATAAAGGAATGAGAGTTCATTTTTCTGCCTTAAGTGCCAAAGACAAGATGAAACCAAAAAAGAAGAGCATCTTACGAATACGAGCGTTCTTTATTCACCTTTGCAGTGAAAAGGTTGTCGATCGTGGATGGAGTTTAATGGAGTTTTTGGAAATGGGCAAGTCTTTCATGCATGGCAAACAATAGAAGCGCATAAAAAGAGAGCCCGTGTAGTTTCAATTCAAAGTGCAATTGAAACCGCAGTCGGAACAAATCCCAAAGACCGAAATTCCCAAAAAATCAGATTTAGGAACGACGGCTCCTCAATAACAAGCTGCACCGTGCCTGTGTACCATCCACCGGGAGCCGGCCCACTGCACAGATGGACACATCTTCACAAACTAATTACAAAGCGGAAATTATAACAAAAAACGAGGAACACGGTTACGACGATGAGGTGGACCAGAGAACCCGGCAAAAACAACTGGAGGAGAACCTTTGTTTTTTCCTTTCCGACACGGTAGGGAAATTGGTTCTTCAGGTTATTCACTGATGGAATTCATTTTATGTCCATTTGGCTCTGATATGCCGATGCCGGCGGGGCCCGGGAGCAAGGGCTGGCAAAAAGGCCAGCATTTTCGTTTCGAGTATTAGTTTTGGTCTGCCGTCTTTATTTCAGGCAGTATTTCTCCTCTGATTGAACAATAGTTTTTGCTGCTGCAGGAGTCTCAACAACCCACCAGAAAGGGACTCGGCCTACTCATCTGTGACGAGTGGAACTTTACCTCGGCTTGAATTAATGCGACAGTCAATTGAGCGGAAACTTAGGGCCTTTCTACAAACACATTTACATACATCTTCTCAGTCGAAGGCAAAAAATGTAGAAATTTAAAATCCGAGAATCATAAGAGCAGTTACTGCTTTACGTACAACAGGCGATTTATTTAGCTCACCGTGCAGATCCTTCGTTCTTAAAGTTTCATACTCTGCCCTTCTTGAAGGCTTTATTTTTAATTAGACGGACATGCATTTCGATCCTGTACAATTGATTCGAATCAAGAAACGCAAAAAAAACGATTCTTTTATAAATTCAAAGTAGAAAAGGGTTCTAATTGACTAGAGAGAGTTATTTCTTCTACCTCCCAAAAGGTATACCTGTATAATATGTTACATATGTATAGAAAAAAGAAAAAACATCTATCTTCAACTTTATATAAAACGTTAAACAATGTTAGTGAGTACCTGTTCTACTTTACATAGGTCCCCATAAGCAAATTCAAGAACTATTAAGAAGCTGTAAAAAATACCATATAAATGACTATGTACGTCGTCAGAGCAGTTCAGCAACCTACGGCGAGGACTTCGAATTTGAATGCGTCCTAGAGAAAGGAGCCACGTGAGGCCAAGTATTTACCTGGAAACTGTTCGAATTTCCCACGAAATGTTCTTGCAGTACTCCCGGAGCAAGTCACCGAATGAAGTGTGCTAGCCCTAACTCATCCAGAGGGCTCGCTGGGGAGAAGGACGAATCGAAAATATATCTGAAGGATATTTCAGACTTTAGTATACAAGTAAAATAGCAGGGCAGAGCTAAAGGACGGGCGATAGGCAATACCTGTGCAGCCCCGCCAGAGCTGTGTAAATTCCCATTATGCTGCAATAAACATGCCCTCCCTGGTCTTCCCGGTCGACGGGAGCAGGAATCGGAATCCACGTTACACGGAGAAATCGGGAGAGTCCGTCATAACTGCAGACATGCTTCACGTGAGCTCCGGCGGCCGGCGCGGCGGTCCGCAGGAGGAGGCGCGGCGCGTGATGGACTGAGCACTCCTGGAAACACTTGGCGTTCGCTTAACTAAATCCATCTGGCTGCTTCGTGATCGACCCCGCGCCCGAGGTCCCGGGGGGGTTTAAAACCGCTCAGCGTTTATCGTGCAGCCCCGGAGGATTTTTCCCCACTCGTTGTTTTGGGGATTGAAAGCCTGAATGGGGTGCTTTGTGGGCACGGCACAAAAAAATATCGAAAATTTATTAAAAGTGATTTTTGAAGCCACCTGGCCACACCGCACTGGACTCAGTCTGTGGCATATTTACTGACATCCTTGTTAATATTTATGAAAGGCGGTGCTCGCTGAATGACCAGCATATTTTGAAATTATGAAGTATAACAGAGTCGCAATTTATGAAGCTGCCCGTCACAGGACGCGGCTACCGCAAGGCACTTTGTCATGAGTGTAAATTTCCTCTGCACGGCGCCAAACGAAAAAGAGCAGGAGGAAAAGTGGCCCTTGCTGGTCTCATATGCGCAATTAATGAGCCCTTTCGGGGAACCTCTTAGCATCGCATTAATGCGGAGGCTCCGCGCCCGTCCGCCGGACCCTTGTTAGTTGCTCTGCCCCCCCGGCCGTCCCGAGCGGCAGTCAAATGCTAAAATAAGACATTTGAATGATACTAAATCGCCACAGCGAGTATCTCAGTGCGGCTTAGGCCTATTTGCACGTTCCGCTCAACGTTCTTACCTGAGTTATAGGAAGATTATCCCCATTATTCATAAGTGTCCCAGTTTTAGTTTAGTGGCGTGAACGTGATTGTGGCCCGTTTTAAAGCCAGTTGGGGAGGCATTAATTTATGTTATGCCCACAGCATTATCCGGTACCTGCAATTTTTTTGGTGAACGTTGAGCGTAGACCCGTGCTTTCCCATAACCAGAATTGTTTATTGAGCACGACCTCGTCTTTGTCTCGGAGAATGACCGAAATTGTAAATGACTTTATTTTGCAAAATTTTGTAAGAGTTCTAAATCGTTCTAACTTCTCTTATGCAAATGTGTATTTCTCGATTGCAATTGAGGACCACCAGAGTTATAAAAATACGTCATTGAATGAAATGACTAGCATAGAAAGAAGGCCAAAACAAAAGATATAGTATATTTAAATTGCACTTCGCAGTACTTGGTCATACAATCAAAACTGCCAAATTTTCAGATGATTGGGAAATACTGTTTTCCCACAAGCAGTAAAATAAGTACATTTGTGTATTGTTTTGCTTTTAGTTAAATATCCCATATACAATTACTGCCGAATAGGCGTGGCTGTTCGAAGGACGATACAGTGCCAAGCAAACAGTCGGCCGTAAGCTATTTAATGCTTTATTCTTGTAAAGTGGCGCTTTTATTCGCAGCTGTTTAAATTAATTGTAATGGCGCTCGTGAGGAGCAGCAGACATTACAGAATAAAATGAAATTAATGACCTTTGGATGGTTATAAAGCTGATTGGAAAAAACCGCCAATCATTTACTTTTATCGGCTTGCGCATTCTGAAAATCCTCTTCAAATCAACCGCTGTCCTCTCTCTCCGCAAAAAAACAGGTAAATGTCCTTATATTCATCAAAAGCGGATATTTGGTGTGCAAAATTTATTTAAATACTTAACTGACGTGATAAAATATTCCCAATGTTCAGTGAACTATAGCAATTACGCAATTTTCAATGTTTTTTTTTTATTTTGACTATAAATCTATGTTTTATTTTATTTTTTATTTTCTTAGAGTTGAAAATTTGGCGCAAAGTTTCTTGGAATACGTCTCGAGGTATAATATCAAATTCACCTGGAGACTAAGAAAAGCCCCAGATGCATTTGCTGTGAAGATTCAACCGTTACAACGCAATTACTCAGCAGATGTCGGGCCATAGAATCGTCACATTAATTGAGCTCTCTGGGGCGAGACGCAGACGTCGACTTTTACGTGCACGTGAAGCACAATCACGACATTTCCGAAATGACACGCATACGCAACCAAGCACGGATTCGTTCCTCAGGTAATTACATTCGAATAACTGTCCTGAGACACCAATGCTTAAAAAACAATCACCTAAGATCCGAGGCCTAAATCTTGTAACAATGCCTCAAATTTTAATCGCATGCTCCAGTAGACAGTTTTTACTTTGCTTTCGGGGTTTCATCACGTGATACAATAACTTCGTTTTAATTTTGAAAAGTAAATCTAACTCTTCGTCGTTCGTGCTCAAGCTGATTTCTCCTTCGCGGAAACCAACAACATATAAAACTAGAGTACTGCAGTTACCGAGTTGTGGTCTGAAAGAAAGAAAAAGCTTTCGTTTCGTGAGATAAAGGCTTCTATGTACGCATATGCAAATAAATCAAACAATGCCTGCTATTAATTAATATAATGTATAATCTATAACAAGCAATATGAAAAAAACTTTTTTAAAAACAAGTCCATGTCATCATAATATTAAATTGTCACGCGATATACATATGCATACAAAATTTCAGCTCAATTGGAAACCGGGAAATGGGTCAAATTTAACTTCCAAGAATTCATTACAGACACCGGGACAGGTGAAACTAAATAAAAGCTTGTTACAATTGCATTTCCTTTAACATTATGTGTGTATTGCTTTGCAATTGCTATGATAACACATTTTGTACCTAGTGCTCTGGCATACGAAAAAACGATGTGAAAAATCCAAAGTTCACCTAGACGCCGCGCCGCGCCGCCCGCAAGGTATTAAGCGACTATTTATTAGAAATTGTAAAGCATGAACGCCAATTAAAAAGACATTCCAAAGCGACTCGACGTAGTTATTTAAGACCACCCATGAAACAAAGATTCACCAAATGCCAATCCGGTCTGTTCAAAACAGAATTGCAATTCAAGTGTGCGAAGAAAATTAATTTTTTCATTAAATGAATTTTGTCGCCGAACTCATGCCTCACTGCACCATGTGGTGTATGCACCATGTGGCGAGTAATCGTCTGAATGTTGATTCAATTTGCTGCAGGCCAAAGAACCAGTCGCCGCCCCGTCCATATATGAATATACGTTCGCAGCAACGACAGCAAAAATTCCATTCATAATTTTCCACCTTTTTGCCTGGTCCTCTTTCGTCCATATTAAGAGCATTCACCGGAAGACACTCCACCTAGCAGGTAGGCAGGCGCAGTAAGATTATCCTTCTCCGACTTCAATACAAAAACGAAGACCAAGAATCCGCGCGCTGCATGCAATTGAACAGTGAAAAAAAAGCGGCAGAGTCATTTCATTCGGTTTTATGGAAGTCATCAACATTTTACAGAAGCTCGATTTATTTTGAAGAACTGTTCTAAGAATGTTTTCGCCTTTAAACCGTGCACTACATACCTAGTCTAATTTTGTCCTCAGAAATTTCAAACTAAGCAACCATTTCTCTTCTCCGTCTTGAAAGCTGACAAAACATTTAGGGATTAGGATTATGATTTTTTTTCTCGCTAATAGCCAGCCACACACGGGATGGTTTTTGGCGTACAAGCACGCGTTCAAACTTAAGATTGATCGCAAAATGGCGTACAAACAAAGTTTGTCACAAAGATAGTCAGAAGTTTGTACGCCAAAAACCGTCCCGTGTTTGGCCGGCTAATGACCATATACTGCGCTCTACGGTTTGAATATATGAATACATTACTGAATACAAATTACACGTGAAACCTCTGTCCGATTTGAATACCCCACACCCTTACCGTCTCCTTGCCAGTTTAATCCTGTAGTTTTCACTTTTCAGAAACATAAGTGTGATTTTTTAGAGTAAATAATTGGGAGAATCGATTTTCTCAAAGTTTAGCTAATTTATTCACCAGCCTCCATATTCAAGTTCAGGTTCAGTTATTTGCTAAAGGAGATCTCTCCAGGTTTGAGTCTCTAAAACAGGTGCAGTAGACTGTTGGAGTTAGTTGAGAAAATTTTTTACGCGGAATTGATTATTTCATGTTTTAAATTGTGACCGGACGGTTGACATTGAGTAGTTAATAATTCAAAGGGACAGAGTTAAGCATTAAACGGTAAAATGAATATCGTGCAGTAAGAAGTAAGATAAATAGTTCGACAGTTCGCAAAGTTCGATATTCTAGCAGCACGCACTTATTCAATCAACTAATTTTTATACATCTATATATTAATACGTGAAGGGAAAACTTTGTACCCCTTTTTAAGCATATTGGACCGACGGAGGAGTGTGAGATTTGGCATAATTAAAGTTTATATAGAGAAGAAGTGCAGAAAGCTAAAATTTATATGTAATATGCGTTATAAATACATTAAATTAAATAAAATATATTCATTACTTACGATCATACTGTGTCAAACGCATAGTAGTCTGTGGTCAAACTGTCGTAATGTTATTATTGATAGTGCCAGTTTTAAACACATAGTAGGCTGTGTACAGTCGTATTTTTCGTAGTAAACCCAGTAGGTCGAATTTCGACCACAGGGCGACCACTAGTATTACATTAAAACCCGAAATTCAATTCTGTGCTGACCGGCAGAAAATGTTCCAGAAGTACGCATATTAAATAACTATTTTCTGACGTTTTTGCCTTAACAAAAGTTATAGAACTAGTTAATACAAAAATTTTAATGACCGATTCTGATCTCGTATAAAATTAATTACTCACGCGTTGCTGCCCAATTTGATTTGATATTCACCCATTTGAGTACTAATTGTTGAGCTACTATTTTAACCCCTGACGGATATAATGGGTCGCAACGACCCGGCCACTAATTCAGAGAATCTCAGGTACGCTATGAAGGGACTATTTGCAGCTGTTTCGCCCACGCCAATATTTTAGTTTAGACCTTCAGAAGACGAATAGAATTGGATTCATCTCTATATTCGTCTTGGTTTTCGAACCCTCAATACCCGTTGTGGGGGTCCCCAAAACATGTACATACATATACCCGTCAGGGGTTAAAGGTACCTCTTTGCCACTTCGTTTACGATTTTAACTGCTTACATATGTATGTTCAATTGCTAAAACTGTAATATATAACCGTCCCATTAATCATTGCCTTGTTGCGATTATTATTATTATATTAATTATAATTACATTTTGCCATTTACTGGCCTCAATCGTGCTAAACTTAAACTCGAAGGTATCAAAAATATACCAATAAAGGCAGGCGCCTTCTAAGGTCCTTTTTATGTTGTTAGTTGTGATCTCTTTCTTAATTCAAAGAAACGCCAAGTCCTTGAGGGGACCGCAAAATCTGCCGGCTTTTCAGAGGAGTCCGCAGCTCCTTTCAATTCGATTGCAGGCGGACGCCGGGAGTGCTTACGCTTAGTGTCATTTTCAATGGTATTTACAAAGCGAGTGGTGGCTGGAACTCCGCGCCTCATCTTTCAATTCCGCTTTTTATAGCTCATAATTCCGAACTGAAAAGAAATGTTTTTCATCGGGGCAAATTTGCAAATCAATAAAGTGAAATCTCGAAGATGGCGATAAAGTCACGTATTTCGCTTTTCATAAATTTGCTTTCATATCTCCGAAGAGAAAATGGGTCTCCTCCAAACAAAAGCGGCCGACATCGAACCTTTCACAGCTCATTTGTCATAAGATTAGAAAGGAAACTTCTGCTGGCGTTCTGTACCCCATTAAAGGTTTCATGACTTTTAGGTTTGGCTCTGTATTCATTCGAAATAATAGGTGAAATTTTCGACTAATCTGGAGTAGACGACAGAGATATGCAATTATCTATCCCCGACGTGGAGCCGGGTGGAGGCTGCGGGTGGGCGTACACACAATTTTCCATGGAATTTGTGAAAACTTCTTGTGCCCACGACTTGGACCGTGAATTTCAGCAGATAATTTGCAGGATTATCCGAATGAGCTTTTAATGGCCAGATAGAGCAGACAAAAATAGACCGTGAAATGGGGGAAAAGTTCAAAAATTAAAAAGAAAGATGCGCGACAGCAGACGGAAGGAGGTCACCGGAAAACGCTATGCTTGAGGAAAGCTGGAATTATTCGTCGTGCCTCGGCCCCAGCCGCTCTGTTGCTGCGCTGCTGCTGCTCTCAGTGTAATCCTTGATTTTTTCATTCGGGGGCACAAAGGCTTTGCCTTAATTTCATGCAAGTTCACTCTGCGGTGGCTTCTGATCTCCAGCCCAAAGAAATGCTGCGTACAAATCTGAGAAGGTAGTTTTCTTGCATTATGCGGCTGAATGGTGGAATGTTTTACCGGCCTTTGTCTGCTACAAGTTCCGGTTCGCTGCATGCCCTCCGCTGAACTGCTCTTTGTTGCGGAACAGATTTATTTTTGTTTCGCGAGGCTTTTCAGATACTTTTTCCATGAATTTCAAGCTTCCTCGAAAAATCCTTCCTTCAATAATACGATGGTCGCGGCAGCTCCCTTGAAATGTTAGTAAACATTTTCCTGAGTGGCACTTTAATGCAAGAGGGAAGTTTCCCTTGCCCACATAGTGGATTTCAATCCTGAGTTCATGGAACTCCATTAAAATGCTTTTATGAAATTTAGTTTGATGCCCCTTGTATTTTTCCACTTAATGCAGGATCATTATCCACTGACACTGTAAACATGAAAGAATTGTAGAAGCGAATAACAATTTTAATCGCTCAATTCAATCTCGGCTATATTAAATTTAGTAGCTAAACGCTAGAATATACTTGTTTTTTTTCCTTTTTTTCATTTTTAATCATTAAGAATAAATTAAAGCAAATTATTCTTATATATTCTTATAGTATGACTAGCTGTACCCGCGACAGCATCCGCGCGAGTTACAATAAATTTAGTAGCCACCAACTTTATACAGCCTAATGCTAATCTTACTAAAGTTTTTAGAAATATTTACAACAGATTCAAATTTTAAACACATTAGGAATATAAGGATCTATAGTAGGTACATTTGTTAAAATTTAAATATGTAAAAGTAGCCAATGATTTTTATAAAGTTTGCGTTATGAGCTTCGAATCGACAATCGGTAAATTAGTGTAAATCCATAGCCCATAACGACTATGGGGTTATAAGCTTTCTACTGGTAGAAGATTTATCCTCTTACATATAAAAAAACACTCTTCCAAATTTTCGATTGCGATTTTAAGGGTGAAGGACCGATTTTAGGGGAAAGTTTCAGAATAAATGTAGATCATGGGACCATGTAGAATCGATTGGCATACACACCTCCAGACCTTAACGCGACATCCTGTTTTAGTATAGATTTGAGAAACTTCGTGTGATCGTATTGCCACCACTAAATATCTTAAAATGATCACTAAGCTATTACAAAGGAATTAAAAAAAGCCGAGGCCCATACAGACACGAAACGAATTATGATTTTAGGTATTTATATGGATATTATAATGGATTCTTTAATTCTACTTTACAGCATGCTGCTATTTTCCCTCGAAATAATTTGATGCTGGTATAGGAGCAGTTTAACCGGTTTTAACAAAATGTAAATACTTCTATGCATGCATGCATGCATGCTTCTATTACTATTCTAACAAAATACGAAAAAGCCAGAACGTTCTGGAATATTCTGCAAGAACCAAAACACTGCAGGTCAACAACAAACCTTAAAAGGGAGCAGAAAACTTAATTCAACGAATTAATAAAACAGACAGGCTAAACAGGCAGGCGTTCATCCTCACTCCCTCCCGCCACTGAGCAAGCATAATAAGCTGATTAATTTGCCATTCTAAAGCGAGAAATGAAATGTGGAGTGATTTCAGGATCAGCCAATAAAAGCCGGCAAGTTAATTTAAAATTCATTTTCTCTCGTTGCAGGCCAGAAACAAAGCTCAAAAACGTACCTGGAGATACAAAAAACGCAAATCTCCTGATTGAATTAGTTGCGATATGTCGCCGCGTTTCGGAGAGTAAGCTGCGCTTTGGAAATCCAAGAAAGCGAGAAGTTGATGAAAGCCGAGGCGACGGCTCCGTTACAGATTTTGCCAACTAATCAGCTAAGTAGTACGCGATCCAATTAACAAAGTACGGTAAACAGATTAAGCGTGTTCCCAGCTAGCTGAGGAGCCTGTTTCTCGCCGTCACCCGAAGCGAGGCAGACTGACGAATGGGAATTTAGGATACGCGGGGCAGGTGCAAGCGAGCGGGAAGCCTGTTAGCGTCAATTAAAGCGTAAAAACTGCGCTAATCGTTCATTGCCGTCGAAATTAACATTTTTGTTGGCGCAACGCGATATTATGGGTTCTGCCTGCACTTCGGGCCCGCGCATCCCTCGGCGGGGCGGGGCTGTCAGCTTCACACCCCGGCACCCAGGGCAATTGATTGCTCCAGCAGATATGACAAAATTGAGTTTACGATTCCAGGCCCTTGTCAGGCGAGTTGACACTTTCGAAAGTAATAAAAAAACGCCAAGAACTTAACATTACACTCCCTCGCCATTTACTTTTTTAATAACGTCAAAGCTGCGAGCGAAATGGGCTTGCAAGCACGGGACGCAGGTTTGGCAGGCAGCCGTTTCGGGGGTTGGACCTTCGCCTCACCCCATGCAGGAGTATGACAGAAAGCAGCCATCGTGTGAGGTAATCGAATAGCACATCTCGCACATGATCGATGACAGGAAAGTAATTTGCCCATGTATTTTCCATTTTTCACTCCATTTCCATTTTATTATCAAACAAGCACACTTGATATTAAATAACGTCTTAAGATATTGCGAAACGTCAGGTCCGCAGGGAGCCCCCGCGGAAGTCTCTGTCGATTTCCGCGTTAGCCTGAAATAGGTTTCCATGGGTCACACCGATCAGGCAACAGATTGTCTTGAAAGATCAAAACGGTTTTTAATTAAGTGTCTCACCTACTCAGAACAAAGTCTTTAAGAAAAACCGCGATGAGAACAGAAGACTTTTTTCTAATTTTTCGGATTTTGTAATTGATCTAGGAAATCTAAGTGCATCCAGGCTTAATTTAACTAAAACAATTTAAAATTGAAAATCAGACAAGATAAATAAAAACAATTATTTTTCAAGGTTTAATGAAGGAGAAACGGTTACGCAATTTTATGTCAACAAGTATTTTGCGGGGCCCTTAATCTTCTATGAAAATATAAAATCCACAGAATGATCCCATCGAAGCAACCATTTCTACAATTCCCTTATTCGAACCCATCTGTGGAAGCAATAAATCTTTATTACTTCCAGTTTTTCTTTTATTAAGTTTACACTCAAAAAAGCATAGGGGATTTGCACCTCATGAATTATAACCCTTCTGCTCACCTTTCTCGAGGGTTCCTCTTGTTCAAGGATGCAGTTAGTAATGGACTTGGGATACCTGCCGGAATAATGACCATCAATTTTATTGGAACAGCATCAATAATTCTGCTCTTGTTATCGAGCAATATGACAGTAAGAGGTCCATTCCCCCATTTATTCACCTCGATCTGGTCCGCTGGGTTGGGTAAGTGTTCATCTGCACATGACGTCGATGGCCCTGCACACACCCGATGGTCGGCAGCTTTTACCTGTGGGTAAGAAGGGTGCACTTTCGAGATTTATTGTCCTCTAAAGATATCCACCGACGTCCGAGCATTTTGTTTTGTGGAACTGACCGCATTCACATTGATGCGGGTTTCTTAAGCAGATGGCGGTCGCATCTAAATCATGTCTAACTCTCAGGGAATGTAAAGAACCATTTCGTGGACTAAGTATAAAGAAAGGATCAAATTGACCGTTGTACGGATTAAAGAAGATGGCATTCGATCAGTCTAAAACTTAAATATATTTAGGTTCATTTTTAATGCGTTGAATAGCTTACTCGAAAATATTTTTAATTCCAAAACAATGAATACGTTTAATTTCTTAATTCAAAATAGCTAAATCAAAACAAATAAATAAATAGCTTTTTATTTAAAAACAAATATCCACAATAAAGATTTCTTTTTTATTGTGTAATAATTTTTAGAACAATTGTGCGCTCCCAAAACCCTTGCGTTGCGGTGTTTTGTTTGTGTTGTAAAATTAAATTGCTCATTTCTGAATGCTCGGAGAGACGTACGTAATTGCCTCCGAAAGACTTTTAATTATTTAAATTCGCAGAGTGTGTTTATCAGATTGTTTCGGCAGAGGAATTCTGTGCCGCCGTTCAGTTCGAATTTTGTAATTTAATTAGGGACTTTTGCTTATGCTCCCATTTTAATTTTCCATAAAGTGAATTTCATATGCCAATATTTCGAGCACAGAACAATAAACAAACATTTCACATTGCCGCTCTCCTTGCGGAAGATAATAAACAACGCCGGAGGAGGAGGGTGAGTCGTTCATAAAATGCTTAGACAACACTTTCCTTAGAGTTTTCTGGGGTTAATAGAGTTTTCACACCATATTTGAACGGCGGCGCGTTGATTCAGGAGCGAGTGACGCGTACGCATTTCCCATATTTAATCATGAAAATCTTTGTGTAAGTTAATTGATGTTCAGTTATTCATGATGATAATTTTGTGCGAAGTCGAGGCAAGCTGAATTGAAAAGATATTTCTTGCGAATAGGTTCCCTTGGATATGGCAAGAAATGACTTCCGCATCTGAAATTAAAAGCGCCTTTATTAGGTGTGGCGGGAATAAGGCAGCCTTTTTCTCGACATCTGAAAGCCTTTCTTGAAGAACGTGCAGTCTCAGGAAAGTCGATAGAACTCACGAACATAATTGAACGGTGTCACCGCAGAGGCAGCGTATAATCCTATCTGATAACTTTCTTTTATGACGTTCAGCCCCGATGCATTTCACTTGGTTCTTGTGCGCTTCCCAGAAACTCATTAATCTTAATTATTGCACCCCAACTCATATGGTGCCGCGCAGTGCAAGGAACTTTCTGGGTGCTCGGCTCAAAATAACCAAGGTGAGCATAACCGTCGTATCTTAATACAAATCGCAAACAAATTCCCCGCATGATGAACTTGCTTGGCGCAGTTGCAGGGGGAAAAGAAAGCTTACAAGCCGTAAAGAAACAAGAATCCATGCCCACATGTCAATTCAAGCAGGTGCAGCTAGCTGCTTTCTGCTTATTAGGAATTAAGATGTTATCAGTAATTGCCCCACCACTTAGAAGTTGCTTGCCATTTTGACACTCTCATGTTGAGGGGCTAGAAGTTTTCTTTAACCCCTTAAAGGCGTAAAGCATTTTTCATTACTCTAGGAAAACTGCTGACTCCAAATGCAAATTAAGCTGATTTGTAATTTTTCTACGATAATTTAATGATCAGAGCTTTAATGAGTTTTGTCAACAATAAAAATGAAATATGTTGTTTACAGAAAAAAAGCAGAAAATCTATATTTAGATGTTGATAGCAACCCAAATCATTACCTTAAAATTTTAATTAAAAATTCAAATAGCCAGTAAAAAAAAAATACTTTAACAGCAGAGTTTCAGTTTTTGACCAAGAAATTAACTTTTAGTTTTTTTATGTAAAATGTATGTTAAGAGAATACACTCACATATTGGGCCAAGTTTTAATTAAGAATTCCCAATAATATTGACTTTGGGAAGAAAGGCATTTAAGCGCCATAAATTCTCAATGTTTTCACTGCAAAAAACTCTTCATGCACATTCTTCTGAAAAAAGGGTCTAGGAACGACCATCAGCACAGGCACCATTTAACCCCGTTTTCTCCAAAACAATCTAAAGTTCCCTTCAGCAAAGCCTCTAAACCAATTTTTATTTCTTCCATATGCTGTTTTCTTAATTGATAAAAACATATATTAAACCTCAAATCACACGTCACGTCTTAAATCCATAGTAGATTTAGCAAACAAAATTTTCATCTCTAGTATGCCAGCTGACAGTCCATCTAGCGACCTCTTGGGAAAATTTAGTTATACACAGACACAGGTCATCTATTCATAGCTGTCAAGCGCGCTAGTGCAGAAATAACAAAACGCGATTGAATTTTCAAGCAATTGTTTTTTATGGAGATAGAAATGAATTCCGTGTATATTGCTCTGTACCATGGGAGGGAGCGCGGCATGTAATTCTGTTTGCTGCGAACAAGTTTTTTCCCATCCCCTGCAAATATTTTTTAGTAAAAGAACAAAAGCAATGGAACTCCATTTTCCATTTCGCAAAATAAAATATGAATGTACCTTTATCCCGAATTAAAGGTATGTTGCATGGTTGATAGAAAAATTTAAAACTTCTGAGTAATTAATTTTTTTTTAACAATCTAAGCCGCCCAGTTTAAACTTTGTCAAATGCACTCTTGTTTAAAGTCCGTCTCTATAAAAGAAAGGAAAAACGTCTGATGGTAAAAAGTTTTAAATTTTATCAACAAGTTTTATTGAGCGTTGTTTCTTTTTTTTTCTTTTTTTTAATTCATTGTCGAAATTAAGAATTATATTTCATATTTTAGCAAGTAGAGTAAATGAATAAGTATAGAAGTTATTGAATCGTAAGTACACAGTAAAACCGAGCGCAGCAGGCTATGGAGTATGGAGTGGGACATGGCGTGGCCGCGGCAGTAGCTCCTTAAGTAGTGGGTGGCAAGATTGTTTGCATTGTCTGCCCAACCAAAAGATTGTTTATTGGGTCACGTTCTTATTGTATCCGATACAATAATGAATGACCCGGGGAGAAATATGACTCCGTGGCAGGAGCCAGCAGCAGCAGCAAGTCTCCTCCTTCCTCGCCATCAAGTCGTCACATTTCTCTTATATATTGCTTGCATGCACCCCCGAGGAATGTTTACTCAGGCCCGAGGGTGAGCCACCCGACTTTTGTTCAAATAGGTCAGTACATATGCTGCGCTATGCCAAGTATTTATTGTGAGAGCGAAAAAAATCGCATGGGCGATTTATTGGTTCTCGGTTTCATCGCAGCTGGAGGGAGTTTTCGTCCTTAGTGCTTTCCTCAATCACTTCCAGGACATGCAGAGCATTTTACCGAACTCCTACGTCTTTATATATTATCTTCAGAGTAACCTTGTTGGGGGTTTAATTTAATGCCCTAATAACACCCTCTAAAAAGCGCAGAGGGTGTGTTTCCTTGCTTCATGCCTTTGAAATCATCCTAGTGACACCTCTATTCGGCTTGTAGTCTAGGTCTAGGCAAAGAATTAAACGTCTTCTTGGAGCATGAAAGACATTCTTAAATTAAATTTATAGAATAATTTAAAAGTAATAATACATAGCAAGAAGTTGGACGTGTTCCAAGCCCATCACCGTTCGCGAAATTCTAGCGCCATTTATGTGCAGCATAAATAAATGCACGGAACTTAATGAGGGAGATCCCGTAAAATCTGGAGAAAAAATGAAGTTTCTGAAAGGACTCGTCCTAAAGCCTTCCAAAAAAAGGGGCCATGGTGCAGTGCAAGAAAAAACACGTCTGCAGAGGCCTGATATTAGCGAATTGCATTTTGCACGATATTTTTATATGGCTCCGAACCTTTCCCAGAGAAGTGAGTGCATTTTGAAGCCGTCAAGTGGAAAGACGATTGGCTACAGCAGTTCCTGGGAGGAATTCCCTTTGACAGCCCACTTTGCAGTGTCAAAGGGCTTACAGAAATGGGCAAAGGCATGGCGATACCTTCTTAAACTTTTTTCAAGAAACCAATTTCACAACTGTGTGAAGGAAGGAGGTGCCGGGAAGACGGAACAAAACAGCGAAGAGGACAGATATTTGAACTTGAGTGAATGAAACGGCTCTCCTGGAGCCTTGATTACTTCCGCCTTCCTTTCTGCCAACTGTCAACCGCCGAAAGTTTAATAGTGCACTTCAAGTCGCACAACATTTACTTAAGTATCTCCCACAAAGGACCATTCTCGCCGACTACATGGGAGAAACTTTCTTAATGAAACTTCTTTAGCAGAGCGTCTAAGCGGGGGTGACGCGGGCGGTCTTTGTACAGCACATACCTTTTCAAAAGTCTGTTAGCTTCCTCCTCCCTATATAAATTAAGTAGATTTGAGTATCAGCCTGTGAAATTTTGGGATTTTCCTTTATTCTTTCTTTTTCGCACACTCGCTAGAATTAGCCTTTTGTAGTGCTCTAAGCCTAAGGTCTTCTTTCAGGTGTGCGGAGCGACCCACCACCCGACTCCTGACTCACTTTAAATCAATTCCAATTACATGTAGTGTAGTTTTGTGCAGGGACCTTGGGAACTTGTTTTCAACTTCAGTCTCTTTGGTTCTATGGCAAACTTTAGACAGACAGTGCCTTTGTTCGGATCACGTGAATGGTTACTTCTCTCTTTCCTTCCAATTGCGAGGAAAAGTTTTGTCATCATGAAACTTACAGAAAGTAAAGAAAAACGTGACTGATTTATTTACGGCAATCAAGTAGAATCGATAAAAACAAAAGAAAGTTCTTAGGAAAATTTCATTAATTTATTTCCCGCAGACGTGAAAACAAAAATTGTTATTTTATACCGACTCGGCGACATTGCACTAAAAGCAAGTTGAATAATCAAAGTGTTAATTTTATTTGGTTCAGATTTCCTAACTTAATTCACGCTTAATAACGTATCCTATTTTGGATTCAACAGCCTGTAAAAATGCTACCTATCTCAGTTATGTAACTGAGATTGAATTGAATAGTGCGGTTTCATTATTATAAAAAGAAGCATAACAAAAGCCTTGAGTTTCTACATTGCACAATTTTTAATCATCTAAGACTATATACATACAGTCTAAGATCATGTAGCTTTTCCATTTATACGAAACAAAAGTTCTTATTCATCTAGCAATAGGAACATACACATGTATAACAAAAAAGTATCATAATGCTCGAATTGTAAAAACTAAACTTTAATTAATTTTTTTCAAAAACTGGACCCACTTGCTAAAAGAGGCTCTGATACTATCACAAAAAATTCTTCATGAGTAATATCGCCGAACCTCTTCAGACAACTTATCTACAGAGTGTTCGTCCACATGGACAAACCGCTTGGCCCCTCTGCTGAAGAAATAGATGTCCCCTGTGTAGATGTCGAACCACAGTGCATGGATATGAAGATCGTGTTTCTCAAGCCTCGACTTCAAAAACCCGTAAGACGCGACATTCGACAGCTGCTGCAGGGTATTTATTTGTGAAAGCTTGTCCTCTGTAGCAAACTTATTTTCGGGGTCTATGTACGCCACAAACTTCCTTAGTGGAGTTTCTGAGGAGAAAACTAAAGGATCTCTGCAGCCCTTTTCAACCCAGTTTTGAAAGCGCTCCAGGCTTGTATTTGCATGCGTGCAAAGCCACGATCTGAGAGGCGACAAACGACGATTGTTCTAGAATTTTAACAACAAGGAATAAAAACCTACAAAATTAAACATATTTCACTCACTTGCGAGGCAAACTCCGGATCTTTTAGTTGATACAGCAAATTCATAGCTTTGCAGTCACTGTGACCGCAAACAATTATATGTCTAATATCGTTCACTACACAGCCCAGCTCCAAGGCAGCAGGCTCACAGCTAAAGTACTCATCTTGGAAATGATGGGAATGTGGGATTACGTTGCCTGGATTCCGAACTGCAAAGGAATTACAAAAATTATGAAAGTAGCTAAAAGCAAGATGTTTCGAACCCGCCTACAAACATATCGCCGACATGCGTCTCCGTGAAGCGGGTTGGAATCATTCTACTGTCCATGCATGTAAAGAAAACTGCCTTGGGCTGAAATAAATATATTATATTTATTATTTTGTCATTGGTATATATCTGTATAAATACGTCAGACTACTAAACAAAATAGAAAACACAATGAAAATTTAAAGTACTAAACTAATCAATGAAGCTTTATAAAATCTTTCATTGATCTAATTGAGTATTTCGATTGAATAATTGGCCTCAAACGAAGTAATGACTGCAAAACAAAAGTAAGAAAAACTGTGTTAAGCAAGCAGGTGGTGAAGTATGTTAAATCGCGACTAATTTTTGAATCTTTTATTAGGAGCTCAACAAGATTCATAACATAGTGATTACAGTCTATCTAACCAGACAAACACTTAATAAGCCACCGATTTCCTCTATTTCAGCCGGGAGATAGAAAAGCACATACATATACATACGTACATAAACATGTACATAATGAATGAAAGGTTAGAGCACTCACCTCGGGGTTGTCTCGCACTTGTTGAAACTCTTTTACCATCTGTTCACGTGTTGTTCTGCGGTACCGCATTATCCCGCGCAAAATGCGTTCCATTGCACTTCGGTCAGACCCCAAACCAAATCAAAACTGCTTCCAGGTTTTCCTCAAATCATTTTGTCTGTAATTTTGGATGTGAACAGCACTCTCATCGCCAGTCGTCATCAGTTGCACACTATGCGTGAACGCCAATGCGAGCGCCAGCCTATTTGACGCAAAAGAGCTCACTAACTTCTCTTTGGCTAGCTCGTCTGCTGACTGACTGACTTGTCCATTGAGCTTTAGAATCTTGAAAATATCTGACCAAGTTCGCGGCAATCGATGCTTTAATATTTCATGATTTGTTAATGCTGACGCTGCTCAGAGCTTTGTTAAAATTATCTAAACTCGAAGTAAGTGCTTATCGCCAACCTAACAAGTATAAGATGTTCGTAACTGATCACGATAACCAGCAAACCAATAATGAAAATGAAAACACAATTTATGTATCTTTAATCAACTGATTTCTTAAATATACTTAATTTTACTGAAAGAATCGAAGGAAGGCTAATACCAGTCTAGGGCAGCTGGGAATTTGCCCATTGCTTTTACTACATCTTTAGTTGAAAATGCAATTAAGCCTGTTGAGACTATAATTTTGTATTGCTCTTTAATAAAAGATACCATGCTCTCGTAATTGAACCCAGCTAAAGTTAGAGAAAAAAATTCAAAAGGCGCTATTTTTAGGAATAATCAATTAATTTATTGCTATATTTTTATTTGTACATCGAATAAAAATTCGTTTCTTGTTTCAGCCACAGGAATATTTTTCGTAAAAAAGTTATTTCTTGCATACGACATTTTGAAAGTTATAACTCCTGCATTTTCGCTTTGTTGTATTATATGTTTTTGGAAATTTGTAGCCTATGAAAATATAAAATTATACGCTCTACAATAAAAAATACAACAAACCGGCGCGGCCTAGTTTTGCCCCTTGTTTTTGTTTTTAATGATAGCGGAATTAAGGTGTTACCTGGGAACTTTCTTTTTAAGTCCACACAACCTAAGATGAATTTCTCGACTAGCGACGCATAGTACGAATTCACAAAATCAGCTTCTACCTTTCGTTGTTAATTTCAGGACATCTTTTAGAATTCATAGGAGAAATTATGCCGGAGTCAAAATTTTAAGCGGTTGCACCCTTAAAGTTTACCTAAGGGCCGCGTTCTTAAACTCGGTTTGAATCTAATCTAGTTCTGGTTTGTGTAATGAAGATGCCTTTGGATAAAACATCGAATTTAAGGGAAATTTGTTTTGAAAAGGCGCTCAGGATACCCCTAGTCCTCAAAATTTAAACTAATTTAAAGCCAACGATGTTAAGCTCTAATTCGGAGTAAGTTTTGTGAACCCCTCTTTAAAGAAGCTATTAAATTAAAACGTTAATCCAGTGCCACTGGTCACAACAGTCTCTCTGTTCGTCCCAGATGAAGACGAGAAATAAATGCTTAAAATTTAATTCAGATCAGTCTATTCAAAAAGATATACCTACTGTAAATATACACAAAAATAATTGCTTGCACTAATAGCAGGCATTTGGGTTATATGGACTGTAATTTAAAGGGAAATATGAAAAAATCGAATTTAAAAAATTGCGTGGTCACAATATCATTTGTACTTCTAGAAATAAAGCAAATATTATTCAACTTAACTTATACGTGCTGAAGTCTTATTTATGAAAAGTAATTCAGAATTCGATTGAAATAATTCATTTCTCTTCTTTAAGAAGGACTCGTCTATATACGTTTCAATAACATGGGGAAATTATGGAAGGTACCTTAGATTCCACAATTCATTTTGTGCATGCACTTATGACTTTGACAGTTTATATATATACATATATGTATTCAGCATGCTAGTACATAGTATCAAATGGTTAGAAAATTATTTTACACCGAGATTGGATGAAAATGAAATATTATCACTTACATTTTTCTTATAACTAAAAATATAATTAGTAATTACTATAATTCGAATATGCAAATTCAATCACGGTCTGAACTGAAATAAAATTCAATCACAGGCTTACAGTTTCTATTAGTTTGATAACATTCCATAGATTGTGAATTTTTAAATAAAAATGTTAGATCAGGTACTATTTTTGAGAAAAGTAGTGTTAAAAACACTAAATTTTCTACAATTAATTAAGGATTTCTCTCGATCACCTTCTCTTCTTTTCTGTCTCCATCATAAAATCAAATCCATATAATAAAAATTGGACATGGAGTGTGGAAAATTTCAACTCAATAGGTAAGTAGGAAGTGGGTGAAAGCCGACAACTTTATTTTTTTATTAGATAGCTGTGAAAGTATAATAACTATAATAAAAAAAATGGTTTGATAAAATAAAAAATTTTATATATAGCAAATATACAAATGTCAAAAAGCCTATGGCTCTAACAACAAGATAGACTAATAAATAATAGAAATAAAATCAACATAAAGTAAATTCTAAAAGAAACTGTTCGATTAGTATTGCTGCGATGATTTCCGTCATTGATCATTTCCAAGGAGGCCTGTAGTGCTTCTAAGTCTTGTCGCAGACTTCTCACATCCCAAAGAATCTCGTCCAACATTTCTTCTCTGCGTATCAACTGAAGACCTGGCTGATCGTCGACTTCATCTTCAATGTAAAAATCTTCCCAGGAAAATTCTTGCACTCCATTCTTCCCATCAGCAAAAATTATGTCGATATTCATATCAAGATTATATTATTTATTGTATGTTTACTTTAAGAAATGTAGGTACTAATTTTCAATATTAATTTCACTCAGTAGCAGAAACACAATTAATAAGGCGCCCAGCGGTGCAAAACTCAGATTGTGAGACTCCATCGATAGTTCGCTAGTTTAAATACGATCGCAGGCTCTTCCTGAATCTGCCCATGGTCTCATAAAGGTACGAAAAGGCATAATTGAGATATGTACCTATAATTCGGAATCATAAAGTTTTACAGGAAATGTTCAAGGAGGTTATTTCTTAAAGAAGCGAAGAATTGTTATCTTCCTGAAAGCTCAGGTACCAGAACATTAAACCCTCTTTCGAAGAACTCAAACAACATGTTCCTACTCCGCAGGTACGTGTGCACCTATGAAGATGCGAATGGGTTTAGGGTTGCAACCAAATGAAAAATGAGAAACGGTAAATAAATACATTGCTGCAGGTATCTCTTGATTTTGTTGACTACCTGTGAAGGATTCTCTTATTTTATTATACAATAAAAATAACTATAAATATAGGAAAAAGAAAATTGAGCTATTAAGAATTTTTATTTATTATATTGCTATGTCCTCCTAGTAGTATTAAGGCTGTGTGCCAAACCAGACTTTTCTTTTGAAAAGCCGACTTTACAACGATAAATAACCTGGCGAGTAGACTTTTCAATGACAAATCAGTACTTTTTCCTTATAGAGCATATTAATTATCCTATTTTGCATGCAACGCTTTAGTTCCCCTCTCTTCCCCTTTATGTATTTTAAATAGTTTACTAGCATTTGAAGAAATAAAATTATAACTTCGATATCTTATTCGTCCATTTCCCAATTTTGTTTAATATCAATGTAATGCGTGTGCTTGTATAGTATATCGATACAAAGACTCCTCTTGTTTGGCACAGGCAACTTAATCTAGTACATTTTTAATGAACTTTTAAAAAGAAAAGTCTGGTTTGGCACACAGCCTGAATACAATTAACACGTTTTTGAGATCTCAAATTAATGAACATAATGAATTGCATGTCTGTCGCAGTGACAATGACAGAAACTGCGATAACTGATTACAAAACAGAAATTTGCCTTTTTGGGTTCATATTTTTGCATATATATTTCCATTTCTAAGTAATAAATTATATATGTATTTTAATATTTGCAGAAAATATTTTAATATGGACAACATCATTTCTCATCATATTCCTTCTTCCATTCAAAATTGTCGTTCTCGGGACTAATAGTGTGCCACGTTATATTTTCCACCAAGTTTTTAACAAAACCCAGATTCTCAAACATTCTCTTGGAGGCATTATTTCCTAATACTACTGGCGCACATATATCATAATCTAAATTAGCAAACTTTTTCGACATAGCTTTAACAAGAACACTTCCCAGTCCTTGTCTCTTATAGGAATCCTTTACTTGCAGCATTCCAAGACTTCCAAGTGGTAACCTAAGAAAAATTGGTAATTTTTTTTACATATTTTATTTATTTTTCTTACGTGAGACACCAAGCAACCAGTTGACCATCATCGGTATATGCGCCTATGCTTGGATTAAACCGAATTAGCAATTTTATAAAGTACTCAGATCCCTCATGCTTAAAAGACCAGACGTTGTCGATTATGCTAGCGCTGTCTTCCTCAATACGTTTCAAGTTAATACCCAAAGGAAGGCTGCAACAATGAATTAAAAAGATTTCACTTTTTGAAACTAATCAGTTGTGATATGTAAATTATGTCACCACTTTAAGTAGTATACTTTACCTTATTTCGAATTCTTTCGCTTTTTCCCTAGGCAAGTAATATACTTGTGTCTGACTCTCCTTATTGCCCAATCTTGTTCTCAAATTAAATTGATTGATTAGCTCTTCGACGGTGTTTTTAAAACTAATTGGAAAACCATAAAGCACCAGCTTTTTCCTGTAGTCTAGTAGATAGAGTGCTCTTTTTAAATTGTCTTTGCTCTTATTCAAAGTGTTACATAAAACCAAGTATCTGTCCTGTCATTATAAATGGAAAAAGTACCAGTAGTAAAAATATAAGAAAAACTTGACAGCACAAAGAAAATGGAAACTGAAATATATGTACTACGTCATGCTGCGATTATCATAACTCTTGCTAATCTTATCTTTAGGGGAAAATTACACAATTTCGAAAGAGATAACCTGAGAAGTTATCTTAATGAAATGAATATTAATTAATTACTCGAAAGGAATTTAAAAAAAGAAAATTAAAAACGCTTTAATATTTTAATTTATCAAACTTGCAGCAATTAAAATATCTACATATTATACGCCTACTTACGACGATTATGTATGTTCCATCACTCCAGTCCCCATTAAGAGCTAAAATCTTAATGTTCTTAATATCGGGCTGCTTTTCAAACCACTTAATATAGTTGTCAATAGTGTAAAAAGCCAATACATATCTCGGCCATTCCTTCAAGTAGAGGTCCCTCAACTTAAGTAGTTCGTTGCGCGGTATCTCGCAAAGTGAGTCCGTCATTCTTGAGTGTGTGACGAAGAGTGTAGCTTGATTGCAACTAAAGTCCGGATCTTTTCTATGGCGGCAACGATTTGGAGCTTAGACTGTTCTCTACTAGATAATGCCTTGACACGAGCATCAGTTCTTCTTGATCGTCTCTTAAGCTGCACACTTATAAATTTAGTTTAAAGAGAAGTTATGCTACGAAGAAGAAATGCAATTTTCAATGCAAAGTAAAATTTTGTTTCGACATAATTTCATGAATTTTATTCTTCAATTTGCTTCCAACGCAATATTTTCTCTTAAACATCTCATAAAATTCCAGCGCATTAAAATATTGAACCTTTTTAATTAAATTCTTATGCAAATATGGAAAGAATATTCTCTATTAAAAATGTAATGAAAACTAAATACAGAAATCATATGGCAGTGCTCGCCATTTCCGCGTTTAAACGGGCAAAAAATTTATTAAAATCAAATTTTTTTGCTACTACATATGTATTTATATTGCCCCAACCGAAACAGACTGTTGCCAAAAAATATTTGTGTAAACGTTATGGCTGAAAATGAATTTTTAGATTAAGTCTTTTATTCAGAATCCAGTTTTTGCGGTGTGCTGCATAATTCAACTTAATAAGAACAGTCGCTGACTTTCTCAGCACACCGCAAATGCTGTTTTTTAATGCTCGATATACAATGTAAGTAGGTTTCTCTTATAAAACTTTAAGAGATATTGATAAAATCCAATACAATCAAGCAATTTTCTGTACAATTAAGCTCGATTTCATTCCTAGTACGAAGATATTTAATGAAAAACAAAGCATCTTGTTTTGAAAAAAATAGCCAACAATATGACAGGGGGTATTTTTTCCTGATTGAGGCAATGTGCACTTCAATGGAAAATAGTTTCCAACTTTAGGTCACGTGGTGTAAACGCGCTGAAAGCACGTGGTATGACAATGGTCATAGCCACAAAAACACTTTTTCCTTTCCACTCTGCACCCCCACATCCTTTGGAAAGGTTCTGCTGACAGTTTTACCGGGTAATCAGAAATTCTGGGACTAAATTTGCATAACAAAATGCAACACTTGTCGGAACAGGGCAAACAATTTTTTCCAGATCTATACGTACCTACTAGTCTGGGAATGGATTATGGAACTGGGCTCGAAAAGTGCTTACAACAGGGTTTTTATTTTACTTGCAGCCTTCAATGGCATGCATTTTCAAAATGGGAATTTGATGAGTCGCTTTCAGACACCTTCTGGATCAGATGGCATTAGAATATTTTGGTATAAATTAAATTCATTACCTGAATCGGATGTAGTCTCTTCAGCAGAGCTGTAGCAATGTGGCATTTGTCGCCGGTGAATTCTAAAAATAGCGCTTTTAATTCTCCTATGCACATATGTATATGTCTGCGATTTGGAGAATTAACATATGATTGGCGCATGGTTCCACCTGGAATCATAGATAAATTTGCAATTCTAACAAATCTCGACAATTATGACAAAATGTTTTATAGCGATTCAATTTTTCAATTTTTAATACAGTTTTGCTTGAAGAACTCCCAGTGATAAAGCTATAAACACAAGACTATCTTGTAAAGACTTTATTCAGATTGCCTTAAACAATGTACTAGCTTACAAACTACTTCACTTTCAATAAATTACGACTTATTTCAGCTGATGGCTGGTGTTTTATAACATGAGAAAACTCAAAACCTCTAACATAAATAAAGTACGTCAACTTATTATTTCTATAGGCAGATTCACGATAAAGTCAAACGTTCCAACTCAGCTGAATTAAAGTTCATAAGGAGATCGCTGTCCATCTCGAATAAGCTGCTCGGCGTCTCTTCTTTAAGACCCGCGTCGTAAAAATGTTGCGTCTGTTGCCCAGAATAAGGATTGAGATTGTTCGTTTGCAGTTGCTGCTGTTGTTGCTGTTGCTGTTGCTGCTGTTGCCTGCACGACGTCGGCCAGTTCTGCGCTTGGTAGTAAGGTAGATTAAAGTTATTTAAATTTATGTTGTTGTTTATGGAAATCTCTTGCTTTGTAGCAGTGGAGTTCGCCTGAGCTTTTTGTTGTCGGTTAAAATTAATAAGTTCCTGTTGCTGCTGATTGTAGTGAATATTTTCCAAATTTGCGTCATATTCGAGTGGGTTAAGACGATTATTGAGTTTTACTTGACTTGTTTGGGAAGTAGGTACAAAAGAGGCTGGTTGATGTGTTTCAATTTGAGGATCTTGAATTTTGTCATATTGCAGTCTGGCGTACGTTTGCAAATGCCTCAAAAGATAAGAATTAGCATCACCTCCGTTTTGCAATCTTTTCCGCTTGATTGTGATGGGGTCAGACTCCAGAGGAAGGTACTCAAACGGCACTGGCTCACTCACAGCCCCGTCTGATGGCCTTTTCAATTGAACATTAACCTTTACAGGGCAGTCAACATCGAGGTTTTTATAGGCCGGGGTCTTAAATTTGATCGCAGTCTGCTTGTGGATATCAGACGGCTGAAATTCACCATACGCTTCCCAGGTCACGTGTCCATCATTTTCCTCATAAAAACGAATTGATATGTCGTCTTTCACAACTTTTTCGCATAATAAAATTATTTCCTTGCCTCCCGCAACTGTGCTCGAGCAGCTGCAAAGGGCGCAAATGAGCAAATCAACCATTGCTTTTTTATCGTAAATGGGCTCAGACACGACGGGAGTCAAGGGAATCGTAAACCGTCCAAATTCGTTTTCTAAAAAGGCCTGAAAACACAGCCGCACCGCGTTCAGGTCTATGCTAGTTGGATTAAATTTGTGTCCGAACCCAGTTCGAAATGGATCAACTCTGATCTCCTCGCGCAGTTTCAGCGACTGATCGATGTCTTTTCTTTTCACGCACTGGATCCCAAGGTTGCTAAAGACCGCCCGCATCGTTTCTGTGTTCGCCTCCGTCGTGCAGACGCCCTTTTTGCACCCGTCCTTCCCGACCAGGTTGTGCGGATGGGGCTTGTAGGGGGCGTCCTTCGTGACGCAAGACGCCACCACCACAGCCCGGCCCTTGTAGCCCACGATTTCGATGGCTGGAAACGTCTTGTTCTCGGCGGTGCTGTTCGCGCCGGGAAGGGACCCCGCCAAACGCCCTTCGCACTCGTACCGGAACCGGAGCGCCTTGCTGGCGGGCTGCTCGACTATGCGGATGAAGGCCTTCTTCCCCGCGTCCTCCAGGTTTGCAGCCTGCTTCTTCCGATGTGCAATTAAGCGAGCTTTCGACGGCAAGTTGTGCTGCTGGTGGAGTGTATTTAGAACTGGCTCTTCTCTGGCATCCATTGCTTTTCGTTAACCTACATATATCAAAAGGATATTTGGCCTCAGTCTGAATTTCATAGAAGTGTTTTGTTAATAATTATCACACAAATACAAAAATCGTTTACTTTGGTTTAAGTCTTACTGAATACGAAATGCATTTACCAAGAGCATTCAGTAAAACATTGAATAGACAATTACAAATTGTAAAAAAAAGATCTTTCTCTTTATTTTCACTAACCTTCTTAATGGATATTTAGGATCTGACAAACCATGTGTGGAAATGTCTAATCTTAAGCAACTGTTACACTCCAATGCCCCAATACCATCTGAGCTCGAACTGTAAAGAATCTGTGAAGCAATAGGCCAAATGCACCGATCACTTGCACTATTTACTTTTTGGGGAAGCCAAGTTTGAACTAAGCAAAAACTCTCGCAGTTCGGGTCTTTTAAACATTACTTAAAATCAAAACATATTTAAAGTTGGGAAATTCCCGGCCCATGATATTCTGCGGGATAACCCAAGGGTTGCAACCGCGCAGGTAGAACAGAGCGGGATGTCATTCAGATTTTCTAAATTATTGCGGGAATTTCCTAATTCCTGAGGGATGCAGATATTTACAACTCGAAATATTCAAATTGCAAAAAGTTACCTTTATTATTATTATTTATTATTAATACTTCCAATTTCTTTTAAAAGATTTTAAATCAAAACATTTTAATTTCTTTAATATACCTACTTGGGAAATACAATAACGAAGATTTTCTACTTTATCAATGCTACATATGTATAAGCATAAAATCTCTAACCACAGTCAAAAAATAATAAAAGATATAAGAATACAAGTATTTGTGTAACTTTATCTTTTGAAAGAGAAAATATAAGATTAAAGATTATTCATAGCCGTAGATAGCAGACTGTCTTACGTAATTTTCCGTCACATTGATGTGCTCATATAATTTTCTGAGAAAATAATTTTGCTGCAGTTATGCATGAAACTCGCTAATGTCATACCCCTGACTTCTCCAAATTATAAACCCTACTTTGTTTGCAAATACCACTTTCCACGTCATATTAGTATATCACAACAGGAGGAGGGAAGCTCTCTGGAACGTTTTCATTTATATTACGGCTTTGTTTCATGAAAATAATGTCAGCTAATCAGAAATACCTTGCAGCTTAATTGTATTTGTTGGAATATCACCAAATAATACACGAATTAGCCTGACTTCGTCTCTTTATAGTTTTGCTTTGCTATTGGTGTAAGTTCGCGAAGTTCTCTTCATTCTGCACCCCATGCCGCCACATAGCAATTCAGTTCAAAATTCTGAGTTCAGTATCTTAAAGAAGTCTCTTTGGAAAACTGTTCTTGTCTTGTCATCCACTCTTAATAAAGTGTAGTTGAAATGCTTGACCAATTAATTGAAATACCTCGTGCTGAATGGGTTAAATTGCGCGACCTTTACAAGGTAAACTGGCCTAAAAACCTCGTCGGATTCTACACAATTGACAACTTTATCAGATGGGTCGAAATTGAACCAAATATAAAACATCTCGTGATATACTCCCTCAATGGAGATTGGAATGATGGCACGTTCTTAGTCGTCGTAAGTGCGGAATTCGTGATCAATTCAATTCAATTCAATTATTATCATTTTGTAAATGCACATACATACATACTCCAATCCAATTATAAAATAAATATCAAAGAGCGCACTCTTTAAATTCAAACATTTTTAGGATAGATACCAACTATTTTTGAACAGTCTTAACGACTGCAATGATCGCTTAACAACAGCGCTTTCTTTGCTTGATTGGACGTACGGTTTTAAAATAAGCTCTTTCCTTGAAAGACACCGGCCGGCAGTATTAGCAGTTATAGAAGAAAGAAAATTGAAGAAGGAGTACGACAGTTTAACACCTCTATATTACCTCTCTCGATCAGAAGCACCTAAATTAAGCGTTAAGTAAGTAAAATGTAAACATATTTTAATTTAAATTGGCAAAAAGAACAATATTTGCAGTTGTCCAGAAGGTATTATCTTGAAATCAATCTCCGAGGAAGATGCCAAACCCATCGATGATCTTTGGCCCAATCGCCATGAGGGTTCGTTATTCTTTATTAGAAGATTAATAAACAAAAACGTAAACGTAGGTGCATATACAAAAGAAGGAGAACTTGTTGCATGGTGTTTGCGGTGCGATTTACTTTTAACTAAGATATTTTTTTTTCTTTTTATTGACTTTTTTTCCCATTTCAAGATTACAAGCTGGTCCCCTTGGGGCACTACAAGTTAAAGAGAAATATCAACGCCGAGGACTAGCTTGCTTCATTGTTGCAGCTATGGTCAACATCCTAGCTAGTCTGGATCATGATTGTTTCGCTCTTGTAAACACCACAAATATACCTTCGCAAAGGGTATTCGGAAAGTTGGGTTTCAGAGTCATTGATAATGCTTATTGGCTCAGAACATATCCTTTGGTAGACTTTCATTGGGAAGATTGATTCTAAGACAAATAATGTTATTAAGGTGTCATGTATCTCACTAATAGTTAATTTTCAATATAACTGCTCTTTTAACAAGCGTCTCGTAGTTCTGTTCCTTTGTTCGATTTGTATTAAAAGTGTGCTCTAAATTTAAAAGTTTCCCCGGACCTTGCTAAAGTGGGTAATTGGACTATTATTAAATAAACATTAGGAAGCTTAAAATTTTACGACAGATGGTTTATTTACATGTATTTATTCGATATGAACAGCCTTAAAATAAATCCCTAAAAGCTACTGGTGAAATGTGGGCGGAACCACTGGAAGTTTTGTAGGTACTTAGTAAATGCATCTCGGAACGCCGTCGGAGTTAAATTTCACGGGACGAAGTATTGCTCCTCGTTATCTAGGAGATCGAAGAAGAAAATTGTTGTAATCTACCTCTAATAAAGATTACTAGCTACTTAGTGCCTAAACATGCACCGATATTTCTAGCAGTTGCTACAATCTTCCACCAATTGTATTTGTTACCAAATAGCCCTCACTTGTGTTTTTCAAGTTCTCCGACTTCACTTGATTGCTTCAAAACAATTTGAAAAACACAAATTTTGGGCAAATTTTAAAAATGTTTTATCATGCAAGTGTATATACGCATCGGGTGACAACTAAGCGGAATATTAGCAAAAACTGCACATTTTGAGTTTCAATAATTTAATGATTTCAATCTTTAGCTACTTTGATATTAGACGAAGTCTGTTTTCTTACTTTAAAGCATTTTATATGGAAGTGGTCACACATCTCCCGTACCTGAAAATTTACAGTGAAATGTTCGTCCTGGATAAAAATGGCATTATCTGTATACTTACAACGCCCTGACCGTAATGGATATGAGCAATTGAAGTGAAGATTGTTAGAGCATAAACTATCCACCTTTCCATCTCGGCTGATAACTCTGGCAGTCCAATTTGTTCATAGAACGGGAAGGCGGACACTGCCGTCACGGCAACAAGTGGCCACATGAGTACATTGAATCCATCGCACCTAGTGTCTGACATTTGAGCAACAATCAGTCGGCACTAAAGGACAAGTTTCATATTAGAAAAAGGCTAGAGCAAAGTAAAATTTTGGACCTACAGATATATTCGAGAACAGAGTCCCAAAGAGCACGAATAAAACGCGCGGTTCCATGACGACTATATTGTTCCTTGAGAATGTCACCCATATAAGAGTGATGATAAACAGCCACAGGAACGCAAATAAGGGCCTTGCTGCCTCCATAAAAGGACGCATTTTACCTGTTCGATTTTTGTAAGATCTAAAGCAAATTAAATTTATTAATAGGAAAGGAAATTTAATTAATTATAATACAAACCTGTAAATATTCTTAATTATAATAGGATGACTTGATATCATTCCGGATACTATCAAAAGAATTTCGAAAGCATTTGCTGGAGTAAGCCCTAAAGGCAATGGCATTCTCCACATTTGAGTTCCAAATAGACACGTTATGAGAAGTGTTAAAATCACACCCTGTAAAGATTTATTATTAAATAAGAATTCACATATTAAGAGTTTAAAATTGGCTTACCCACATTGTAAAGTCATAAGCCCAAGGGAGGAACATGACTCCGGTTATATACTTCTCTACATGAGTAAGATAAAAGTTTAGAAAGACGTTCCAAATAACGAAGAACATCCTATAAGGTGGCAAGTCGATGGTCCCAAAGAGAGAAAACATGTAAATTGGAATTAACACCGCTGAATAGGAATCTAAGCCGTGGTCAAATAATTCCCCTAGTGGACCACTGGTCCCAGTCTTTCTAGCCTGTTTGCCGTCAATACCATCTAAAACAAAATTCAAAGTTTATTCCGAAAATCTGAATGCATGTTCAAGTACCTAAAGTATAAGCTATAAAAATGTTAACTGCTGCAAAGAACCACACCCAGGATGGCACAGGATTGGGTTCTGTGTTAGCCGCTGTGAAATCCCAGTCATAGTACCCAATTAAAATAAAATTCACTACTGTTAAAAGAAATCCACCAAATGTTAATAGGTTCGGTGCAACCCACGATGGAACTAGCTGAAAACAAATTTTTAATGTAAGTTTGAAATTTTAAGAAATATCTTTCCTATATGTACCTTAACGCATTCATTCCAAAATGGGTGCATAATGTAAACACTTAAGACGCATGTGTCGATGCTATTGTACTGAAAATATATTGAAACAAGCCAAGTAAATATGCATATCCAGAAGACTTCGATTAAAAAGTTGGTTATAAAAACAAAAAACCGCTACATTTGGTTTATACATGTTATAAGTTTCTTCTTTGAACTTTGTTCACTTTCTTTATGCAATAAAGTTGAGTTTCCTCAATCCGTACAATTAAGCCCAGTACAATTTATTGTCGATGTGCCTATTTTAATCTACCCAATGCAATCCGTAATAAAATGGGAGATAAGCTGCCCTGCTCTTATCAGTCATATGCCGCGCTCCACTGAATGAAAAATTCCAAATCATCGAAATTGCGGTGATTATGTCCCATTTAAAGCAAAACTCCCCCAAGTGCTCTAATTTCAAGAAACTTTAATAGGAAAATGCGCTTTTAAGCGATAAATGCGACGAAAATAGTGAAACCGGCTTTGGATCTCAGAGGTCCGCATGGTTCCACTAGCGTTATCTCCCCGCGGGCGGAGAGTCGTTGACTTGTTTATCGCCAAGAACTAGAGTTATAACAGGCCAGGGAGCGTCGCGACAACGTCAGAATCGCGTGATGAACTCCACATAACCCTAAATTCGCATATAGACCAATTAGAGCGCCTGGAGAGTGGTGTGGAGGGGCTCCAAAAGTTGGTCAGACGGCCTCATTAGCGGAAAATCGATTCCATTCCAACGTCCTGGCGCAAAAACTGAAACATGGGAACTTTGGATCGCACGAGCATACGTACCTTGTAGCGCTCGAAGCCCTTCAAGTGGGCCTCGGACAGATACTTGATTCCCAGCATGGCGAGGCTCTTCCGCCGCACGCCTTCGTATTTATAGTTGAGTCGTCTCTTCGAAAACGAAATCTCCGCCTACCATTTATATAAGCACTTCAGCGTTCTGTACGTTAAATGAATTCTCATTGTTTCCTGTTTACAGCGCTACTTGAGTAATCTCCTATTACTAGTCACCCACCACATGCGTACTAACGCGATAATTCACTTAATCCACTGAGTGGCTACCGCCGTCCACTGATGGCTGCAGCTCCGAGTTTCCAGCTTTCGATGTAGACCATGGAGAGGAAGATAACCTCCGTGGGGCTGCCGGCGGCCTAGTGATTGACTCGACTGCAGGTACAATAGCCAAAAGTTGCGGTCCACGTGCCGCGTTACGTCCCTCTTAAACCGGCGTGTTGGCTCGTCTCTCCGACGGGCTCCCGACTACTGCTCGAGGCGGCGCGACGCAGCTCCCCGAAGCTTCGCAGTCTTCCCAAAAACCCCCGCAGGAACGCTCCGCTGTGTTCTTTCCGGCCCGAGTGAGCGCCTAACCATGACGTCGGCGCGCCTCTCTGGACTTTGGCTTGTCACGTACGAAATCCATTCGAATGGAATATCACTCTTTGGGTGAATTCCGGTTTATTTGCCTGCGAAAACGTCTTGTTTTCTTCTTAGATCAGCTTTAAGAAACGAAGTAGGAGATATGCTCTTGAATGCAAATATATATTTTTCGCATCTACTCGGCGCAGCGAAGTTTCACACGTCAAAATGTACTCAATCCCAAAGTATGTTGTATTACGTCTTGTTAAAACATAAACTTGGACATTTCGTTCTACGAGAAGTTACATCTGAAGTAGACTAAAAATCTCTTCTCACTTCAATTAAGAGTACCTATATTCAGCAAATGGTTAGATTGAAGTTAGACTTAATAATTGAAAATTAATAGTAAAATTAACCCCTTGTAAATACATAAGGCTTAATTAATGGCCAAAAATAAAAGCAACGATTTTTTATTTTCTTAATTTCAAAATATTTCGGCGTTGGGCAGAGATTTCTCTTTCGTTGAGAGTTTAACCTTTGCTCTTGGCTACTGATAACTTAGTATACTTTTTTACAATCTCAACACGACGCAGTATCTTCACGTTTATGGCTTTAAACAAGTATAATAATGTTTCACGAAATTTACACTTCCAAAATTATTATTTCAACATAGAACTTATTTTGAATAAATCAATATAATAGACTCCTTTTCAAGGTTTGCTTAAATTGTGAAGGGTTCTAAAAAATTAACGCGCAGTAATTCATTAAAGGTTGCAACTTATAAGGTATTCTTTTTCGGAATATTCTACACAAAATCGGTAAAAATAATTAATTTTCATAAACTGCCAAAGCTCAGACTGCGCCCAGTTATTTTAGTATAAATAATCTTTACAAATCATTGAATTCTTAACAACTTTGGTAATTGGAACTTTACTCAATTTTTACACAGTTGAGTAAAGTATTACTTGTAAAAATGTAACACAAATTACTGTATGCTCATTAATAGTTTTGCTTTATTTTGATATTTGAATTTAACGCCTGGTTACGCAAATTTTCAAGTAATATTTAACAAGTTAAGTAAGAAGGGTTCACCTTGTGGGCAGTAACGAAGAGTGGAGACGTATGTAAATTCATAAAAGAATTTTTAAATCACAAATTTCTTTAAAAGGAGATGAGGTTCTTTCACCTACTTATTGCAAGTTAACGACTCCAAAAGTAAGCCACGAAAATGGTATAAAAGAACTAGTCTGTTGACCGTCGAGTTATTTCCGAGCGAGCTAAGGTTTCGGTTGCTACTGAAAATGAAATTCTTACTGGTTTTGTTGCTTGTGTCGCTCAGTTGGCCATTTATTTTGGGTCTAAAACCCGAAAGGAATTCAAGTGAGTTTGTGCTGTGTTATTTAAAGTCCTGTGTTTTAATAACTGAAATTGTTTACTTTCAGCGTGCAACTTGCCACTTGACATTGGTCCCTGCCGAGGAGCCAAACCGCGATACTATTTTGAGACTAAAACCAAGAGCTGCGTATATTTTTTGTACGGAGGATGCGATGGCAATGCAAATAATTTTAAAACAAAGCTTGACTGCGAAAAGGTCTGTTCTTCAAGAAAAACTTAAAGGAATTTAATATCATAAATATCTGACAAACAATCTGTAAAAATATATGAAATACAAAAATACAATGACCTATTTCTTCTTCACAAAATCTTTGTTGTCTCATGAGCAGTAAGACCCTCAGCTCTGAGGCGGGCGAGAAGAGGTCTGTAAATATCGGGCGTGAATGGCAGAATAACACCCCGTTTTTGAATTTCACCTGAAAAATGTTTTTTTTTTAATAATGATAATATGAAAGCAAATCATTACCATCGAGAATCATTTTAGCTGCAATAGCTGCTGGCTTTCCCACGGTAACCGCCATGGCGGAGTGGCCATGGGGCTGTCCGTAGACGACGAAATTAATACCTCGCACTTCCCTGCGCCCGTCACTCCAACAGATACCCACTTCGTGCCGAAGAACAACAAGATCTCGTTCGTGTGGCTCTAAAATTTAAGAGAAAACATTTTTCTGTTCACCTTTATTCAATTTTAAGTGCATCCTACCGAAAGCCAGCCTTTTCGACAAGTAGTAGCTAAGTGTGTCCAATGGCGTTCCCATTTTCATAACTGGAGTTTCCTCAAAGAGTCCCAAACTCTCCAGGATTTCCGGATTTCCTACTCGCTCTGCAATCTTTTGCTTAAGATTTTCATAAAATATACTTGTGTCTTGGAGACCGAGTAAATTTATTACGAGCTGCCTCCAAGTAATTTCAGGCCCGTTGGGATGTAGCATAGGATGGGGCGCCGGATCAATGAGCCCCAGGAATTGCATTGGCCTGATGCAGTCGGAGAAGCCCTTGTACCGAATCGTCCCCCGCAACAGCGTGTGCACCTGGTTCCCCAGTCCGTAGAGGTCTGCGTACTTGGTCGAGTCTCTGTTGGGGAACCCCTCGAGAGCAAACCCAGGAAGGAAGTTCAGATCCCGAGGGTTGGACAGGAGGTCCCCGCCGCCCGAGATCTCGACGATTTGCCCCTTGCTCAAGTACTTAGCAGCAGACAACGTGTTCAGAAGGACTCCCCGAGGGGACCACGAGAACTTGTACCGCAGCGCGTTGTCCGAGTGCTCAGGCGCAGGAAGGCCGCCGCAATAACTCACAAATGACTCAATCACGCCGCCGTTGTCTTGCACCTCGTGAATGCACTCCAATGCAAGGAGGTGGTCGATGCCAGGATCTAGCCCAACTTCATTCAGGAGGGTTATCCCGGCCCGCTCCGCTTCTTCGTGGAGCTCCCGGACTTCGTCGGTCACGTAACTCGCTGTAACCAGGTGAGTTTTTCCTTCGACGCAGTTGCGAGCCACAAGGCCGTGTAAGCTATACGGCAGCAGTGAGACCACCACGTCCGATTTAGCGCATAACTCCTGGAGCTGGCCTGGGTTTTCAGTGACGTTGAGGTAGACGCTGTCGACCCCAGGGTACTTGTGGGCCAGGCGGTCCGACTCCTCCTTCAGATGGGAGCAAACGGTGATCGCGACGTCCTTCTCGCGGTGCAGCCATTCCACCAAGGGCGCTGACACCATGCCAGCTCCAAGGACCAAGAGGCGTTTAGTTGCAGTGCCAGCGCCTTCAACCTTATGCCTGGATTTTCTGGAATAAGTTCAGCACATTTATGCAATTACTCTCCAAATAAAACATTAATTTATTAAACATATAGTAACCAAAACACATTGTTGCAAAATGATCCAACAAAAATCAAATCGTATTCAAGTTTTTTTTAGAAATTTCCGAAAGCTATCTCTACATTCGATCTATTAAAAATTATGCGAGTCATTTACATGGCCATAATTGTTGATTAACGATCAAATAATAATTAATTTTAGTCCAATCACTTTTGTACAAACTTTACAATAAAATAATTAATATTAATTGTAAGCGCGTACTACGTATTACTTACGATGCTTCGCGTAGCTCTGCGATGTATTCGTAGTTATCCGTGAGCCGTCCGTTACTTGCAATGATCGCCTAAAAGATATAAATATCAAAATTAAGTATCACCATTTAGAAAGAAACCCACCGAGAAAATGGGGTAAGAAAAATCCTCTTCTTCCAGACACTTGCCAGCGTCGCTCTGAAGTATGTCACTTATAAAAGGAGCTAAAAGCTCCCCAAAGAGATCTGTGGATTCCCTTGGGAGTTGGGTCGGCATGTTGTCTATCGAACAGACCAATACACCCGGACCCTTGAAACTCTTGGTGTCCTTGTTCCTGTCGGCGTCGTACAAACAAAACGGCGTATCTATCGTGGTGCACTCGTTCATGAACTCTATGGAGCCGCCGGGATCAGCAGAGATATCGCAAATCGCAAGCATCCTAAAAATCATAGAAACACTCTGAACTAGTTCTCTGCGCAAAAACGAAAAAAAAGTGAAATATGCTTACCTATGAGGAAGAGCAGGTGATCCTTTGCTAGTGGGCAGCCAAGGTGTGCTAGCTGGTCTTAACAACGACTTAGCGTCTGGAATCGTCATAAGTTTGGGGCTGCCCACTGCCCAATAAATGCCATTGATTATAACCGATGCATAAGGTGCGATTTTCTTGCTGAAGGTTGAAATATATCTCTCCGGATGTTGCTCGTACTCCTGCTGATCGAAACCTCCTCCTTCGCGGCGTTCCAAGTGATCAGAACGACTTACCTCGCACCCGTACAGTTTATTTTGACCTGCTTGTCGACAAAATAAGTGCCGAACTTCTAAAAGTAAACTGACAATTTCTACTTCCGTGTTCCGCCACTTTCCTAAGCATCTCCGGCGGCACGTACTCGACGGGGAGATCTTGGAAGACTTCCTGCGCTCCTTGAGACACATTCCCGGACCCAGTGAACACGAACGTTATAGGACCAATCGACCTCGGCATCATCCCAAGGGCGATTTCGTACCCACAGTCCCGGATGGCCTGGCGAGCCATGGAGGAGTTCCGGTAGTTGTGGGCAGGGCCCACGTGCATGAAGGGGGTGTGGTGTCCAAGCGCCAGCAGGCGCAGGCCCAGCCCGTGGAGGATGTTCAGCATGCCTGCCACACCCGCGTATTTCCCAAAAGCCACGAGTCTTTGCCCGGACTCGTCAATTATCCTTTCGTAGTCAATCAGCCGAATATTCTGCAATTCGCGTCCAAAGCTCAATATTACGACCGCTTGAGACATCTGCACTTACCTTTTCTAGAATTGCGTCCAGTAGAGGCATGTTCGATTCTTGAGCTTTTATGGTGTGGGAAAAAAAGCAATATGTTTTTCCTGGTATCAGTGCGTCTATAGGAACTTGCTTCACGCCGAATATCACAGAAGCCTCACTGATGTCTTCCTGAATTACTGCTCCAGCGCTAAGGTAAGCCTAATAAAACAATAGTTAAATTATAACTTAAAAATCCCTCCTTTGCGTTATTGCCATGGATCGTTGAAAGCTTTTATCGAATTTGTGCAGATTTTCTTACACAGTTTGCCACAACAGATTAGATGTTGTGTGTGTCTTATTATGATAAAGATAATTGCGTACAATTTACTTCTTAATCACCATGTTGTGCAAGTTAAAAAATATCAATGAGAACTTGAGGCAGTTATCGAGAACGCTAATAAGAATCTAAGTGATATTGGAGCAGTAGTTACCTGCATGGGATATGCCCTCCTGTTGGATGGTTGAACTATGACCTTGACACCGTGCTTGACCATTTTTTGTACGTGAGCAGGACTGAACGCAGCTCGTCGCTCCCAGACCGATTGATCCTCGCGCCTTATGGCAATCACCTTTCCACTCTAAAAATACCATACATTTTTTTAAAAAGCGTTCTCATTTTCAATTAAAAAAACACTTTCAGCAACGGGCAATCGTTGTTAGTTCAAAAACCAAGCACTGGTAATTACTTCACGCGTTTTTACTCACATGTTTGAATTTTCGCGAACTGTAGGATCTAACGAGAACATCCTTAATTTTACAATATTTCCCTAGCTTAAGTAACTTAATCATTGTGTAACTTTGGGATCCTGAACAGGATTTCTAATAAAAATATCTTTATTCCCCAAGTCTCAAGTGCTCTATCCCGATACGGACTAACTTCGTGGTGGCAAATGAATATATTAACTCACGTGATAAGGCATTATCAAAGAAATTTACTGCGCCCTATCGCTTCGTAGCATGCCCAAGTTATCAACACAAAGTTCTTATCGGGGAACAGTACCAACTGGAATCTCTTGAGATTGACGGAAACTAACAAATTTGCTAAAAATTAATATGCAGCAATCGATGTGGACGCAAATCCGTATACACTGTTGATAGAAAGAAAATATGTTAGATAATTTTGGTGCCAGCACGCCGTGGGGGACCTGTGTGACAAGTATACACCTGATAAGGCGACAAGTGAGAGATAGCATCTTATCTAAACGTACTTTAAAAAAATGTTTAATCTGAGTTACAAGACTTCTTTTTTCTTATTTAAAAATATGCACCTTTTAAACAGCTCCACCGTGAGGATTTTTATAAATAAGAACAAAATTGGGACCAGAGATAAAATAACAGAAAATGCATTGCTTCATTGTTGTGCATAAAATAGCAAATTTTACTAGCTATGATATGAACTTTCAAGTACATATAAATAAATAAAGAATTCTGTGTACAAGAACTGTTTTTGTTGTCGACTACGCAATTCAGCTATTGATTTTATAAGCTCAATTGAGTAGTAACTGCTCTTTGTTAACGATTACCTTTCCAAGCAAATTGCGGTTTAATATTTAAAAAAAAAAAGAAACTTTATGTGTATAATAGGAGCTCAGCGTAAGAAAGGTTAAAGAATTTAATTGATATTCAATATATTTAATATAAATCAAAAACTTTACAATAAAAGTACAACAATAAAAACGTATAACTAATTCCTTGGATCTGAATTAAATATATTTTGCGGATATGGACTTTCGACAAGGACAGTCCATATGCACAGTCACACATTAGTACATGCGCTAGCAATACAAATACAATGTATTTATCTCAATATAAATAACTTTTATTCATTAAAGCAATATTTTACAATTTTTGGTGAAATCAGCTCACAGCGGCACTAAGTGCAGAATCCTGTTTCTCACCAGCGTTTAAGCACGCAGTTCACAAATGTTACAGGATCTTGCAGTGATAGAAAGTAAAAAAACAAAAGTTTGCCGTTTTTGAGTTCAAACTCAAATTTAACTCTGACGAATTTCTACGTGTTCCTTTAAAGCCCGGCGCTGGTCTTATATTAAAGAATTTCGAATTATTATAGATCAGCTAGGACATTATTTTACAAGGCTGGTGTTTCTGGCAATAAAGAAACGAAAAATGACACAACGAATGTCCTTATGAACGCAATCACAGAAGTCCCATTGTTTTGCGACTCTACCACTGGATTAGTCGTCACGGGTGCTCCATCTGCATCCGCATTAACAGGCTGTTCTGGCGCAGGTTGTTGATTTTCACCAGCCGCATTCTGGTTGTTAGCAGGTTGTGGAGGATTTGCTATTTCCTGCTGTGCAGCTTGTTGAGGGTTTTCCTCACGCCCTCTATTATTATTGTTGGCTTCTACTGCATTTCGAAAAAATCCAACATGGTAACTGCAAAATAAATTTTAATATAATGTTAACACTCACTTTTAACTTTACCCAAAACAATTTTTCAAGTAGAAACATTGGTGAAATGTAAATAGCGAAAACTTACAAATATATAGCTAAGCCGATGAAAAGTACCACTAAGCATCGTAAGGGTGATGAGTAAAAATACACCAGAGTAAGCAACACCAGAAGACGACTGAATGAGTAGAACATGTCTAGCCAGTCTCGATTTTCTGGTAAATCTTCCTGAACGATATTAGGAAATCTAGGCTGGGGAATTTCGTTTTGCGGCTGTTGTGCTTGCTCAGCAGCAGGGGGTACTGGCACAGCCTGTGGAGTTGTGTCTTCACTTTCTGGATTTGCTGCTGGAACCTGATTCGGTGGAATGGAATTACTCGACACATTTGCCGAATTTATATTAGCAAAAGGAATAGCTTGTGGTAAATATGGCATCTGTGGAATTCCCAAATTAGAATTTGAACTGGCGGCATTTGGTTGATTTTGCATATACACGGACTCTGGGCGAACACCAATCGAAATTCTAAAATCATAGTAATTAGATATCTCGCTTAGGTGCAAATAAAATTCTTACAAGTTCATGTATTGGTTCATGTACTGAATGTAGGCTTGTTGCATCCAACTTTGCATAGCTAGCTGCTGCGCCACTAAGTACTCGTTAGTTGCTTGAGAAAAGTTTAATCCAGGAACATTGTTACCACCAAGAGGCAGTGAGCTTGGACAATTACCAGCAACTGAGCCGGTTGTCATTTGAGGAATGGTACTGTGAACTGATTGTGATGCTGCTTCAGAGCTAGCTGCTCCTTGAATGCTCCTATGTCGCAGTCCTTCTCCAATAACTGGACTGCTTTTGTCTTTTTCAGAGTTTACTGAGCCGCTCAGTTGCTGTCTTGTCTTTGGTGTGTATACTAAGTGCATTGCATGATTTGGTGGGTGAACGCCTTCATATGTACGCAATATGTCTTTCAGGATTAATTTATCAGTCAATAATTGGCCAGCGTAAATAAGTTTCTGCTCATCTATTCTCTGAAAATATAATAAGCAAATGTTTTATTTACCTACATACATACATACATATATGCAAAGAAAATTATTTTTGCCATACAAAAATGATAATGCTACATGAAATCCTTCGGATTTTTTTTTCTTCATTTTAAATCACATATTGGCAGATCAATTGTTGAGAGTTAAACTCGTTTTAAAATATATATATATATATCGTAGGAAGTAAAATTGCAAATAATACTAATACATATCTGAATTGATGAATTTTCTTATGTGCAATTCAGCCATAAGGAACAAAAACGTTTCATTTAAACCCAAAATAAAGCCAAACATAACCATAAATGAGTCGTCGCTCTATTTAGGTAATGGAGCGATATCAGGGAGTGTTTTTCCATGCATGAGTACGTAGATATTAGCTGGGTTTTTTCACAACGGATCTGGTTCTGGGACATTTTGCATTGAATTGAATTAAAAAAACAGTCAATTATATAAAGATTTTAAGTTTTGCGAAAATCGCATCAAATTGCCTTGATATTTTCCCATTCAAACTTCAAACCCTGAACAAGATAATTTTTTGGATTACATTTTTGACGCAAAGTAGATATAAATCCAGGCAATTCGATTATATGATCATTATTCATAAATTTCAATTCAATGCAAAATTTCCTAGTAAATCCAGAACCAGACCCGTTGTGAAAAAAACACAGCTATTACTAAACAATGTTTTATAAAAAAAATTAGTAAGCTGCGAATGGCAAGGCCGGAGGATATTTTGTTATCATTCCCTGAAAACTGCCTGTCCCGAGCAGGCGCGTGTGCTAGCTTAATGAGCGCGTCCAATTGTGAATTTGCTGGAAAATTAATCAAGAGGACGTATATTACATTCGCAAAGCACTTGTTCACGGCTTAATTACATAACAATTCTAACCAGTGATCATCCGCCAGCTGCTCGGAACAATAAAAACAAACAAAGAACAGACGACGATAGCCGTGGAAGCAAGCCAATCGCGAGCGCTTTTCAGACCTAATGGTCTGAGTCTGACGCAATTTGCTAGAAAAGTATGCATGTAGAATCGAATGAATTCCAGACAATTCTTGGTTCCGTCCAGAGCGAAAAGCCCCTGTGACACACCTACGGAGTGTTTGTAAATAAGGATACTTACGGGTTTGCATGGGTACACCTCTTGGAGGTGTTCCTTAAGCTTTCGCACCGACCACGAAGGCTCACAGAAGACAGTTTGGTCATCAAATTGTTGATTCGACGCCTTCACGACAACTGTCACACGGTCAGGGGCTGAATCCATTTTGTGGCACTCGGTGTCGAATCCTCAGGCACTAACAGTTCTGAAAATGAGCAAAATGCGAAGATACACTGCCCCTTGTTGCACAACTGTTTCACGAGCCAAAAATTTAGGAGAGCACAACCGAAAAGCCTGCGAGAATTGTACCAAAAACGGAAATTTTCCTGTCCTCCCGACTGTCAGCGGTCACTTGATTCTCAAGCTCTTCCTTGTTTGCAGGTTTGTTCGTAAAACAGTCCTCAATGCGGGAATTACATCTAACAAATAACTAAACTTCAGCGAGTGACCACTTTTTACGCTAAATTTTTCTACCAACCAAATTTCCCTGGGCTGTCACGGATCACGACAAAACCTGGCTCACTGGCTGTGTTTTCGCTCGTCTGTCAAACGACTGTGTTTGCGTGTGTGCTTTTATACGAGCATATTCGGGTAATGCAGTGCTGTGCTGTCGGCCACTGTCGGCGAGCCAAGATACATTTGGACCGTTCTCATTGGTCGGCTACGCTAAAATTTGCGAATTTAATTTTTTCTGGCTTTCTAGAGGCTCATTCGAATACAATAAACAACTGGAATTACATAGCTCTTGTTACCATTCATCTTTCTATATGGTGCTGCAAACCGATTCCTCAAGATGACAGAAAAATCGCAAGACCTTTATCAATTTTTGGCATTTATTCCGTTATCTTGTACAGGGTGCGGTGCGGGGCGAAAGGTTTCCGCTAGCGCTGTTTTGTAAACAAGCGTCTGACTGAGGGAACTGCGACTGCGCCGCGTGTCGCCGAAAGATTGTAAATATAATGACGTCACTGCGGGAAGCAAATCATATGCTTTTGACGTTTGTGCGGAAATTTTGTTTGCTTCCTCCGTGTTGATGTATAGAACTTTTTTGCATGGGCACGCAAGGAATGTAAGATGCCGCGCCACAAAAACATCCCGTCACTGTACAACCAGTCCATGAGAATCCTTTACAACATAGTTTTCGACTACTGCTCGCAGCTGGACTTGCTAGCTGTTCCGGACAAAGGTCTTCGACTGAAGTTCCTGCATGAGTACCTGGTCACTCACTTCCCGACCAGGTAAACAAATACTTTTCGCAGTCTTTCGTTTAAGTACTGTTTAAGTATGTTTTAGCGTCCTTGATGACCTGCTGGAGATCCACTACTCGTATGGTAACAACGACGGTCGCTCCCTGAAGGCCTACTACTTCTATTGTGCCGTGGTCCATAGCCGAGTACAATGCTTCAAAGCGAGAAATTTTAAGCTAGATTTGTCCTATTGGCATAGTCTCTTTAAGACAGCTTTTAGCAACTTAGTCACGCTGAACTTGGCTCTGAGCTGCAATGATCACATTCTGGAACTAATTCCCTCCTATTGCCCGAACTTGGAGCACTTAAACGCGACATGCAAGTATGAGCGCGTCGAAATAGGCGCGAATGCCTGCACCTTCGCCCTCTCAGTCACGGACTACGGACTTGGATTTCTCTGCAACTGTAAAAAACTGCGAACGATAACAGTGAACGAACCCAGGAGCAACAGTCGCTGCATCCAAAACGGCATAACTTACGCCGGGCTACGTCGGTTGCTGATGAGGGTGTCCACTTTAGAGGATATCTCCTATTCTGACCTAGGCTCAGTGGTGCGGAAGGGCCTGGAGAATTTACAGTCCCTTAATTTAAAAATAATTCGTCACTTCAATGCTACTGAAGAAAGCATACGTGAAATACTCCGACTGTGCATTCACCTGAAGGAGCTCTACCTGACTTTCTTCAATTCCGAGCCCCAGAACGCTATCTGGCTGAAGATTATGCAAGCTAATGTCGAACTAAGAGCCCTAGAGGTGATCAATTTGAATTGTAAGACGCACTTTAGTGACCTTTTCCGTTCCATCGGACACTCCTTAGTATTCCTTTCAATATCCAACAACTTCTTCACCATTTCGTTTGCTAACTTAGTAACCATCGGTCGATTTTGCCCCAATCTGACCTTTTTTTCCTGCTCCCAGGTGGTGAACCGTAATGAGCAAATTTCTCGTCCTAAAGACATCGATCAATTTTCGAAATTAGAAAGTCTGCACATCCATGGTAACGACATAGACATCGAGAATGTCCTGAAATTCTGCACCCAAAACGCCAAAAATCTGGAGAACTTGCGAATCATAGAGAAAGGCTTAGCCGACACTAACATGGACAAAATCTTTATAAGCTCTGTCCCCTCGAAGGAGCTGAGGCACATAGAAATGTCCATAAGGCTATTGTTCACGACCTCTGGAATCAGAGCTCTCCTGAATAACTATCCAATGCTGAACTACCTTAACGTATCCTGCGTCGACGACTCCTATAATTTGCTGCAGGAAATCAAGGACAACAACTACGACTTGGTCTTCATCAACAAGGTGCTCATTCCATTTCAGTAGGTGTGCGAATACCAGCCGGGCGTTTACAAGTATCTCAGGAAGTGACGTCGTCACTTGTAGAAGCTACGCAATTCTAGATTACTAACACTATTGTATGTAAAAGTAAAGTTTTTAAAAATTTTCTGGCGTTTGTTACGCTGCGATATCCCAGGGATCAATGAAAATCATCACACGGCTTATAGAGCTTTTGTGATCTGCTACTTTTGCAGATGTTATAGAATAAACTCTTTTTATTAAAAACAATTACATTAAATGGGAGTACAAACAAACAAAGCTCTATTAAGTATTAAAGAGTTTTTATTCGAGTATTCAGCACTGATACCAACTTTTCATTAGCGCCAGGATGAAAACTGCGAGCTGTAAGTAAAATTAAATTAATAGTTAAATATACTGAAGTCGCCCCGCTTACCCTCCAAACTGAGGTTTGCTGTTATTGGTGCTAGCACTTTGTGCCAGATTTCCGAAGGAGAGTCCCGAGTCGGACGAGCCAAGAGTTTCGAAAAGGGCATTTTTCTGGGTGGGAGGAGAGAAAGCTCCTGTGGTTGTAGTGCCGAATCCGCCAAATGCGCTCTTAGGGCTTCCGAACGTAGGGGCGCTTCCAAAACCTGAAGCTGCTCCAAACGAAGGCGGACTACCAAATGTGGGTGGTCCCCCGAAAGTCGGTTTCGCAAATTGTGCAGAGGGAGAGCCAAACCCAGTTTGAGCTATTGAAGGTCCGCCTTGGGCAAATGATCCACTTGAAGGCGAAGCATTAAACCCGGTTGTCTGTCCACCAAAGACTGACCCGCCACCTGCGAAACCACTTTGACCAAATCCACCCGCACCAAATGGAGGGCTTTGCTGCTGCGTCCCTCCTGCAAATGGAGATGGACTAGCCTGTCCAAATGTTGAGCCGCCGAATGCTCCGGTGGGTTGCGCTCCTCCTCCGAATATGGAACCAGTTGTCTGGCCGCTACCTCCAAAGGACGAAGATCCAAATAGGGAGCCGCCTCCTCCCTGGCTAGGCTGAGTCGGCGACCCAAAAATACTGCTCGAGCTATCGACTTGGTTCGTTGTCGCGGTGCCTACTCCAAAGAGGTTCGTGGGTTGGCTAACTGCAGGGGATCCACCGAAAATTGAACTAGAAGTCGTTCCCGGCTGACCGCCAAATGCTACCGCGCCGGTGGATGGTGATCCGAAAATATTGTCTCCAGAGGTTGATTGAACTGCAGTGGGTGATCTGAACAGCGATGTCCCAGTGGCAGTGCTGGCACCGAAGAGAGAACTAGGCGCCGCCGACGACGTTGTTGCGAAAACAGATTGATCCGGCTTTGGTATGCCCCCGAAGATGTTTCCAGAGTTCGCGGCTGTGGGCGTGCCTGCGAAGATAGAAGAGCCTGAAGACACGTTTGAAAAGGTGTTGGTGGCTGTGCCAAAAAGCGGAGCAGACGATAAGCTCGCACTTGTTCCCGTGAAAGGGCAAACCGACGTACTCGGTGTTATAGTTCCAAAGAGCGGGGCCGCAATTGTAGTTGCCGGTGCAAATGGAACTGCAGTCGCAGTTGTCTGCCCTCCAAAACCTGATGATGTAGTTGTCGTACCTCCAAATATCGAAGCTGCGGTAGTAACAGCAACACCGCCGAAAACAGGCTTTCCTGTTCCAAGCCCCCAACTCACAGACGGGGTTGTTGATGTCGAGGACGTCGAAGGTGGTCCGAAGGCAACAGAAGATGACACAGCAACCGCGTTTGCAGTAAGGGAAAGAGGGGCATTGATGGCAGCGCTGGTGGAAGTGGACGCAATGGGCGTTGAGGCAAAAGAGGACGATACTGTCGTCGCAGCTTCCGAACTAAACAAAAGTCCCGTTGTCGGTGATGAATTTCCAAAGAGTGATTTGGAATTCGACGAGGATGCAGAGCTACTAAATGCAGTTGACTCAAAGAGAGCTGCACCGAATACGTTGGACACTGAAGTTTGGGCCAACCCTGCAAATAAAATTGTTTAAATCAGAAAATGTTTCAATACCGAATGCCTACCACTGTCTTGTGCCGTTGGTGAGCAGATGTTTAAACTCCCGAATAAATTATCTGTGTTATCTGTTAGTTTGTTTGTTAGAGCAATCGGAGCCTGACAAGTCTGGGTTGTTACTCCTTGAGAAAGTGCAACGCCCAAACCTCCAAAGTTTATCCTAGAATCGAGCAATCAAACAAGGAACAATAAAATTAGTATGCAAACTTACGATGAAAATAACGTCGAAGCAGAGGTCTTCGGAGTAGTTGTTACGAACCCTAGCTGGGTAGATGTAACCGCGAGCGTTATGGAGCTTGCAGAAGCAACATTAGATGTTGGAACGTCATCAGCCAAACTTTGTGGAGTGCTGATTACTGTTGAGGACGTAGTGTCTCCTGCTTTGCTAAAGCTAAAAGAGCTGATTGGCTGGGATGTTGCGGCTGCAAAGCTAAATGCGGAAACGGCAGTTGAGCTAGCTGGTGATATTGTTCCACCGTCAACTGACGAAGCATTTGTTGGTGTCGATTTAAGAGCAAAGGAATTAGTACTTTGGGATCCAAAATTCAACGAAAATGTCTCAATTTGTTGTGCTGAAATGCTTAAGGGATTTTCTATCTTATTAAGTTCCGCATTTTTCTGGGAAGGAACATTAGATTCATTTTTATTTAAACCTGTTGTCAAGATTGCGGAGTTAAAATCAGTCACAATTCCCGCGTTAGTTTCTAAAGGCTTCGGTTCAATTGTTTTATCTTCCGCCACGCTGTCGACCTGGCGCGATGAAAACGAAAAAGCACTTCCTACTTTGGACTCTCCACTATTTGCATTTGGAGTGAGAGAGCTGATCCTTTTCTCTCCAGACTCTATTGCGGTTTCGTCAGTCTTAAACGGCGAAAGTCCTTTTATAACTCTATCCTTTTCTTCTACCTTTATCATCTCTACAGTGGGCTGGAGAATCTTAACTTCACCTGAACTGGATGGAAGTGGAGGGTTAGTTTGCTCGCTCTTCAAACTAAATGATGTTGCACTTTGAGCCCCCGACAAAAATCCTACGGAGGATGACGACGGAAAAGATAATTTGCTGAAAGGAGCTCCGCCAAAGATATTTACTGGCTGCGGATTGCTTTGCACATCCCCCGAGCTATTCATAATTGGAACTACGACAAAATAGAAAGTCAAAAATAAGCAGAATTTTTATTCGGTTACTCCTACCTTTAGCTGGGACAAGAGCAGGCTTCTGTGGAAACAACTGAACTGTTGCTTGTGATAAATTTATTGGCTTCGGTTCCACCTTCTTGACTTGTTGAAGAGACGATGCATTTCCAATCAAGTTCCCAAACGGTTTTGTAGCCATGGGTTTTGCAATACAATTTTGCTCAGTTTGGATTCGCATTTTTTCCATTTTTTCTGGTTTTGTTACGGCACCTTCTCTCTGCCGTGCTGCAAAAAAAATAATAATTAAGAGCTACTCCCAAAGAAGATGGACTTTCAAAGACTCAATAACATACCTGATTTTAGTTTTGTTTCAAGAATAACTTCCGAATTCATGCCAACACGGTCAGGTCGTTGAGGTTTAATCCTAATAATTTTTCGTCCGCTCAAACATTGTTTGATTCCGTCGCGCTTGTTCTCAGTAAGCCTAGAAGTGTCTCTTCTGACTTGATCAGCTAGACTCATTGAAAGAATGGAATCAGCGAGTGACTCCACGTTACTTCAACAAAATGATGTTCGTTTAATATTTTAAGTTTTTCTAATATATTTACTTACATTTCAGACTTATGATTGTTTTTCATATTTAATATACCCCTGACGCCCAACTTGGTTTTGATATACTCAATTTTTACCCTCTGCTTAGCCAAAATATCCTCTTGTTTAGTCAGAGTCTGATAAATAGCCTCTAAGCCAGGGATGTGCAATTTTCTTCTTGCATTTTGCCTCACGAGGTCTTGATAACTTGCCCACTGTGCGTCAATTTGCTGCTGAACTATTTGTAACTGTGCCTCATTGACTGCCACAAGATTTTTTAACTTTGCCATTTGTCGCCGATTTGTCTGATTCAACGAGGTGGCTCCCGCTAATTCTGGAAGTCTTTAAAGGAGTGTGATAACTTTTATTTTTGTGTTGAAAATTGTGTACTTACTTTGGATTCTTGTAAAAATTTAATTTGCTTTTAACCTCAGCAGTCATAGAAAACGCTTCAGTGAGAGAATGCCTTAGAATCTGAATGTCAAACTCCATGTCTTTTTCTGCAGCACGATCGCTTATTTCCTGTAAATCATTCAACTTCTTTGTACATATTCTGGACTCGTCCATATTTCCTATCTTAAATTTGAAATATATTAGCAACACAGACATCTAAACCAAGCAAATGCGTACCGAAATATCTATGTCTTTTGATCGGGCTGATAATTCCTTCAGCTCCAATTGAAAGGACTCTATTTGCGTTGCAACTAACTGCTTTATTATGTCGTGTACAGCGGGGTCACTAGCTACTGAAGTTTTATTTTCTTTGGATTTTGCTTCTTGTAAAGGTACATGCTGTTGCTGCTGCTGTCCAAGGGATGTGTTGTAGGTAGGAGGAATGGTAAAGAGGGGTTTAGATTTTTCAGTGGCGCTTGGCTTCTGAGCTAAAGATTTTCCCCCTGTTGCATTTTCTGGAGCACCTTAAATAAAGATTTTAAACATGCGACAAGTGTATATTATAAAGTTTTTTACCAAATAAAGTAGATTTACTTGGGGTCAACACCTGACTCATTCCTTGATTGCTAACAATCGTATTGGATGTTCCAAATTGGCTGAACAGATTTTTTGAGGCAAATGGCTGTGTGGGAATTGATGCATTCGTTGTGGTGGTTGCTTGATTCACCTGAGCACCTGTAGTACCAAATAACCCGCCGAAACTGGCTGTTGGCTTTGCAAGAGTGGATGCTGAATTCGCGGAAAGTGAAGCAAATGAAGAAACACTTGTTGCATTTCCAAAGCCTACAAAACCGCTAGCTGTAGGCTTTTCTCCAAACGTTGTTTTTACTTTGCGATCCTTAATGGAAATAATGAAATTTAAAAGTTCAATGTAGAACTTGATTAACCTACCACAGTTGGTGTAGAAGTTGCACCAGAGGGGACAGAGAAAGTGATATCGCTTACTGGCTGTGTAGGTACTGTCCTTTGGTCCGGCTGTCCCACTGGAACTCCCAATAGTTCGTCCACCGATTTAAACAAATTTAGTCCGGACATGTCAGCAACCGCATTAGGCGGGCAGCAGATCCCAGGCGCGTTCGGGGTTAAATTAAGAAAATCATAAGATATCAAAAACCCATGAGTGGACAGCACGTGTATCATGGGCATGACCGGTATTTTGATCTCTCCAACTGTAACTTGATGAGTACACCCAGTCTCGAGCGAAAATCCGATTGGAAAGGTGTCCTGTTTGTCAGCAGTCAGAGGCAGCTCTAGTCGTGCTTCATCCAGTGTAGTATATTGAGTCCAGGTGGGGTTATCACCAGTTTCTTTAGTGCCCAGAATTCCAGCTTCCATGCTATTTGATGTAGTCATAAGCAAGATGTTCCAAGGCTGAATGTGAATGAGAAAAACCTGTGCAACTCTTGGCCCAGACTGGCTGTAGCTTATATCATTGTAGTTTACGTAAGATGGACTCCCAGCCTTTGGCGCGTTTACAATATGCAGAGCTAAAAATTCATAATGTTAACAAAATTAGGAACCTCCCAGGTTGATATTAAAATATAGCAAGGCCGGAAATAGGAGGTAATTTTTAAAAAAAATGAAACCTTAAATATACCTGGAGCCGCATCCTCTCTTTCTTGCAAAAATACAACAGCAAACTGGAAATTAGAGAGCCACTGAACCGCTATAGTGTTAAAAGGGCCTTCATGGATATTTTCCGGGCATGCAATTGTTCGAGCAACTTTCAAGTCCGGCTTGTATTGAACAAGCCTGCCCCCAGGAAAGCCTAAGACTATCTGTTTTCCCTTTGGACTCCAACAAGCACACTTAACCTGCTCTTGTTTGTCGATGGAGTGGAACTCAAAGCCAGTTTCCTTCAGATTGTACATCCCCAAGGACCCATTGTCCAGCACGACTGCAAGCGTGTTCGGCAAGACCGGGTTCCACAAAATTTGCAGCACCTGGACATTGTCGTCCGTTGACACACGAATATTGAGTTTAGCCATTACTTTCTGGGAATGGAGGCCAATTTATCACTCTTGTGAAATAAATGAAGGTGTGCTTTGTTACCGCTGAGAGAAAGCCGGGAACGCTATAAAACGAGATGAACGAGCAGCCATTGATAGAGTAATTCACAGCAAGAGTAGCCCCGTCGCAACTGACCCCAATGGAATGTGGAACATTCGGCAGCTGCACCACCCGCGCAGTAAGCTTCTCATCCTTCTCGGTGGTGTCCACTAAATTCTGGTGGCGGATAACTGCAAGGCAAAAGTTACAGTGCTCTGTAAGGCATGTTACTTACATAGCAAGATAATTCTAACTTACTTTTCAACTCAGCCTTCTCTGGGTCTCCCACGAAAACTAAACCGTAGTTGCTCGCAGTGGACAGCAAATTTATATTGTTTTTGCTCTCGGCAACGTTGCTTAAAATTGAGTGTTTGCTGCGCAATTTGAACTGATACTCCTGCGAAGTTGAAGGTTAATGGAGTTAGCGGGAGCTGGGTAACTTACCGTAACATCAATCGAATTTGGGGCCTTTATAGCCATCGTGAAATCCCACTTCCTTCCCTCGTTTAACTACTTTTAATTATTGCAAGTACAACTCGCTCTTGCTCACATAATTTTAAACAACAGAAATACAAGGAAATTCAATTTTCTTTGAACTTAATTTGACAGTTTCCGCTAAAGTCAGAATGGATGCCGGCTGTTCTCAATCCTCGATCGAGTCTCGATTTATCGCATCAATAATGCGTTTACATCGCACCGCATCTGTACAATCTGAATTCCTTCTAAAACGAACATCCAGAACCAACGAATAACGCAATAAAATCCTGGGAATGTTTTCAAAGGAATATTAAAGCAATTCATTCCAAAACGTAAATTAAAGCTAAACGCTGTTTTTTCAATTTAATTAAACCACTGACGAATTAAACTCTACGGAAACATGGAGAGTTCAGGACACACCCTGTTACTGTTTTACAAGGCAGTCGCATCTGGCCACCCGAGCGTTCAACATGGCTGTCATAAATTTATTGTAACTTTTGGTGCGATTTCTTTGATTTTCATGGTATTCTTCGCGAAGTACGAGGGATATTTTTGACGAGACGAAGATGTTTACTGACGCAAAGCTGAGACCAATTTGTTAGTATACGAATTTTGCTCTTTTCTGTAAATCCCAGTGAACAAATGGTCAGATTGCTCACGGCTCAATCGAGCGATCGCTGTGATTAAGTGCCGGTGTAGCCAGCAGAGGCGTAGTCCCTATTTAAATATTTATTGTAGCAAACCCGCTCCCAGGAGATGTGCTGGAGGCAATGCGTGTTTGACTGACCATCTGCTTGTATTTGCTTGGATTCGACTTCGGAGCCTCCAGTGTTCGTCCTTATCCTCCTGTTGGCTGTCACTTCTATTTCCCAGAAAATGTTTTCTGTGAACAAAAGGAGTATTGAATGTGTACTGGACACTGTTTACCAGGCAACCTAAGTCTCAAATAGTCCAAAATTAACTTGTATCCGCAAGAAAGTAATTTATTTTGTAACATTTTTAATATCATTTCCTTGTACTGAAAACTCTCCACCGCTCGAGTGGAGCGGTAGAAATAAACTCAAGAGCCCCTCGAAATGATAAATAACGAATAAAAGTTCCCCTGTTTATTAGCTCAAGTTCGTCTTAGTCTCTGCCAGTAGTCACTTCTGATAAATTCTTGTTGGGTGACTAAGTAGTTCTGGAAAACTTATCTCGCCTCTCTAGCAAGTCTTCTGGTTTCTGCAACTAGTTATAAACCTCGACACCGCGCTGCCTCATTTACCTTGATTGATAGAGATTGGGGTTTATTTTAATCAGCCAAGAAGGTGTACAATAGCAATGCACAGTAGAAACAGTTCAGTCACTTCTTGATTTCTCTACATTTTTGCATTGTCTAGCACTAGGTTCAAAAGATCTAGATGCAAACCTTCCCATCCCTTCGTTCCTCGCATTGTCTAAACTTGCTGTATATCACTTTTTTGCATAAACAAACCATATTAATCTCTCCCTTTGCTTTTAGATTACCAATAAAGGCCTTGGATACAGCAACGAAACGACCAGACAAATTCCGAATTCAAAGACATTTGCTTCATAAGCGGGCCATGCACCGAGTGCCAAACACAACAGTCAAGGGAAACACATAACACTACTCGTCTCCATTAAATGACCGCAATTTCTTTTTATATAACATTACACTATTGCATGAACCTACTTTTAAGCTAGTCATTGTTAAGTAGATCGGTCACCTTTCGAAGTATTAAGTAAATTAACTAGGAGCTGCATTGAGCCTCACTAGCCCTATCACGCCAAAAGAACAAAGCTTGTGATCACTGAAAAGCAAATGTAGCCTGTTGCGACGTTATGTCCAGCCAGAAATGAGAGGGACTCGTTTCTGATCTTAAAGTCTATTGTACTAGCTATTAGAAAATTTAGGAAATTTTATTGAGCTGAGCATTTACGATGGGTAACAAGAATTCGTGTTGCGCGTATTCCAGTCCGCCACCAGAACGCAAGGTGAAAGAAGTTCCTGTGTTTGAAGAACGCCTTCCAGAAGGAGATCAGTCGACGAATAATTTACAACATATATCTGAACGAGAGGCAGTTGACGGGGATGCAGATCCCTCCGTCGATCCCTCTGCAGCGACAATGTTCTTGGAGCGGTCAAAGCTAGAAAACGGCTGCATAACGAGGAAGAAGTCTTCACACCAAATCGCTCCTCAGCAAGGAGGTCTCAAGAAAAGCTCTTCCTGTTCCACAATTTATTTGGACGACAGTACAGTGTCCCAGCCAAATCTTAAGAACACTGTGAAATGCGTCTCGCTGGCTATCTATTACCACATTAAGAACCGGCAGTCCGAGCGACGGTTGGACATCTTCGACGAAAAGCTGCACCCGCTAACGCACGAGACTGTCCCCGAGGACTACGATATCCACAATCCAGAACACAGGCAAATTTACAAATTTGTTAGGACGCTTTTCAACGCAGCGCAGCTCACGGCAGAGTGTGCTATCATTACGCTAGTCTATTTGGAACGTTTGTTGACCTACGCAGATCTCGACATCGCGCCCTGTAACTGGAAGCGCATGGTTCTTGCCGCGATTCTCCTGGCCAGCAAGGTCTGGGACGACCAAGCTGTGTGGAATGTTGATTATTGTCAGATCCTTAAGGACATCACTGTCGAGGACATGAATGAGTTAGAGCGGCAATTCCTGGAGCTACTGCAGTTCAACATAAACGTACCATCCTCTGTCTACGCCAAGTACTACTTCGACCTCCGAACGCTAGCCGAAGCCAATGACCTCTCATTCCCCACAGAGCCCTTGTCTAAGGAACGGGCGCAGAAGCTGGAAGCCATGTCACGTGTCATGCAGGACAAGGTCACTGCCGAGGCACTAAGGAATGGCATGAAAAAATGGTCGTCGATGGACAACATAAGCCAAGGCGGCCCGAGGCGCAGCGTGGCCATTCTATCGTGATCACGGCTCCCGACTGTTGGGCTGGGCTCAGTAGCTTCCTTTTGTTACATACGTATGTCGCAATTTACGTACTCTGTCCTAATTCGGCGACGATGGCTTTGTCCTGTGACTGGCTTGGTTCTTCGCGTCCGTTTTCCTTCTTCCCCAGACTCTCGCTGCTTCTACTTCGTTTATGATTTTTCAAACCGAATTTCGTTGAACTTTGGCTGCCGCAGAGGGGGCGGCTGGAACAATCTTATGGCAATTATATAAATTTTTGTGATCAAATGAATATATTTTCTTTGTAGTGATAATGTAATATTTTAACAGAAACCAAGGAATATTACATCTACGGCAGTTTTAATATTCAATACTTTTGTACTTTAAAATAATTGAGAGGACTCTTTTAACGGCTAAGGATGATTCAAAGTGAAATTATGAAAATAAATCTTATTATTACCCAATGCATAATCTGTTTTATTTTCTTTCTAAAACCTTGTTTTATTTGAAACGTTCTATATTTAACTTTAAAGCCCGCTCGAAAAAGCTTTGATTTCCATCTGTGAAGTTACTATAGAATAAATACCTAATGTTTTATTCAGTTATAATTAATAATAATTAATTAGTTAGCATGGATGCCTCAAAAGGCATAAGCCTTAATTTGTTAGCAACTACATATAAAAGAGAAATTCCATTATGGTGAATGACTTCACGGAAGATCTTAATATGTATAAAAAGGATAATTTTAACAATATAAAATTGTGTTTCTGGAAGAAAAATTTAAACTAATTCAAAAGTCTCGTCAATAAAAAAGATGTTGGTATGGTAGATAGGAATTCACTGCGTTTTAAAAGGAAATTCCAATGGGTTCGGTTCTCCATCTGGGATCGAGATTATCCACGGGGTAACAAAGCGAATACCCCGAGGAGCCCAATTAGTTATTTGGGAAATAGCAACTGTACCTGGAGGTGGGAATATACAAACATTCACTTAAGGCCATAAATCCGCTGATGATAAAGTGTCCCAAGATTATCGGCTGATAGCAACGCGGTAATAAAGCTTCGTGCGGATTGATAAAGTTGTTCTTGTAATTCCTTGCAACAATTAGCATTTGAAGTAACTCTGCCCTACTGAGCTCTGCTGATCCCTCCCCTTTAATATTTAACTCTCGAGAAAATCGATTTTCCATCCCGACTCCCGGAAAACCAAACACAATCTCAAAACTAAAATAAATCGCTCCCCTGAAAGAGCGGTGGAGGGTAATAACGCAACGTCTGTCAAGGATTTACAGGGTAAGGTAAGCTGAAGGATACGAGAAAGCAACACCTTGTCAGAGATTTTCTAATTAAAAATGTATCTCCTCGGTCGGGACGTGATACTTGGAAAATGCTGATGAATTAGAAAGTTTTATTCAATTTTAACCTCAGATCTAGGCATCATCCTGAAGGATTTTGGTAGTTTCGTAGTAGTAATGCTCTCTGCTTCGGGGCTTCTAATTTTAAGACCTTTAAAATGATGTACCTCAACAGAATCAGCTCAAACATTTGTCTACACTGTGTCCAAAGGCAGAGTGAATGTTTAATTATCCGATTTGTAAAGAAGAACTCAACTTTTTTCTACAATATGCATAGTTGTCCGTAATTAAATCAAGAAGTCTATACGTTGTGATTAGTTTAGATTGGTTTGGTTTTTAAGGATCAGTTATAAATATGTATTTTCTACGTACGAAGTAGGTACAAAAGAAAAGCTGACTGACACAATAATACATACATACTTCAAAGAGGGAAAAACATCTGTGACCTATGGAAAAGGACAAACGAGCATCCTGCATCCAAGCATAAATATACAAACATATGTATGTTGGGTTGCTGCAAAAGCGTCTATTGGAGAAAAAGTAATGCGTTATCGTTATAATTAACGAATGCCGCACTATAAAATTATGCTTCAGGCAATTTAAAGCATCAAAATCACCGTATTGATTTCAAGTGTACCCACACCCTACACATATGAATTTACAAATTGTCTTGGAATCGCCACGTTAATGGAGAAAATAAATCTATAAATAGATATATCTTGAGTAAAAATTTTTCGTTGGTAGGTACATACCTATGTGCCCAAATGATGCGGAGGCTTAAACTTCCCCAAACCTAGTTCATATAGCGAACAAATACGCCCTCAAAGCAGACGCAAATATTTCAATATTCGCCCTTTTGCAGGCATGTATGCACCCAAAGCAGGCATAGAAATTCGAAAATAAGCCCGTTTCGCTTGCACTCGCTTGTTTCATCGCACATTACGTGAAAACGACTTGACAGATTTCAATGAAATTTTCTCATATGGGTAATATCATAGACAAATAAAAATATAGATAACCCACTTCGAATAAGCAAAACGCGACCAAAAATTCTGAGAGCTCCACAGCGATGCCTCCACATGTGCGATGGCATCCGATGAGTTCGGCGAAGGAGAAGTCGCATTTGTTCGGCGCGCGATGCTTTTCTTGTGGGCATGCGATGCTGTGCACGGCCTGCTGCCGCGGCGCTGGCCCTGCGGTGAGCTTGTTTACTTCACTGCTGTTTGCGCAAGGGGCTTGTGGGTCTGTTCTACCGTGAAGCGCGAGGGGATTGAATTTTTCTAGGAATCCTCGGAGTTGCGAGCTCGGCTCAATCAAGGAATGAAATTCCCACGGGCAGAAGGCATACGGACAGATTCATAAGTTTGAATTAGGGTGACTGATCCAAATGCTAGCACTGCACCAAATAATCAGCACTCCGAATAAATAGTAAAAGTATAAGGTTTTCACTAACTAATTTGGGTTACCACTTTAAAAAATAAATAAATTGATGTTTTTGGAATCCTACTACTAGCAATACCATACTTGCCGACTTTAAAATTGCGAAAATTTTATAAACAAACGTTTGTGTCCTGCAGTCCGTCCTATTTTTGCCTGTTCTTAGTGATCGAAGGTAAGTTCACGTGTTTACATTTTATACTATATTCGATCTTGTAGATATTTTCTACTGAAACTTTTGATTTATCTGATTTCTTAAATAGTTTACGAGGATAGTTTAAAAGGGCAAAGTTGAGGTTAAGGTGATATATTGTTAAAAAATGTGGTGCTGACATATGGATCTAATATTTTGCGAATTCCAAATCTTAGCATGGTGCTGATAATTGGATCAAAAGCATGCTGATAATTTGGTTCTCCTAGCATTTCATCATTTTTTCAGACCCACCTACCATGATACCAAAGGAAGTAAATATGCCAAATAAAAGAAAAAAATACTCTAACGAAAATCTATTAAAAGCCTTAGATGCAGTAGAAAAAGGTATGTCCAAAAAACTGGCCTCGAAAACCTTCAATGTACCTAGAGGAACTATTCAGTCGCGATTAAGAAAGCCATGCAAGAAGCTCCCAGGCCCTGATCCAATATTGTCGAACGAAGAAGAGGACGTTTTAGTGAAGTGGGTTTTAGATTGCTGTCGAAAAGGATTCCCAAAAATAAAGAAATCAAAATTCTTTCCGACATTAAACTGAATTTACCAAACGCATTCAGAACTTCGCAAGTTGGTCAAAGAGATGACAACCAAAGTGACCCACTGGACAAAATAATCAACAATAAGAGAAAGAAAAAATACTCTTTACTAGAACTAGAGAAGATACTTGCTGAGGATTAGAATTGATTGAAGATGTAGAGCAAGAACTATTTCTTTAAATTATTATCTTTATGAACTATTTATTATTTAATTTTCTTACTGCTATACTTTATTAAGTGCAATTTTAGGTTCCTTAATGGTTGTACCTACCTATCTACTAGTATTACCTACCTACCATATTATTAAGTAAGACACTTTCTAGTGAGATTGAACTAAAGTCTGAACAATTTTTTTAAATAGGTACCTACATAACTATAAAGATGTTAAACTTTGTTAAGTTTATAAATACTATTAGATTATAAGTAAAATATTTTTTTTATCCTTAGTCACATATTACCTACCTATTTTAAAAAAAAGTTCATAAAAGAGGTTATAGGTACTAATAACCAGTTTTTATTTCATATAATTTCAATACCTTTATCACAGTGCTGTTAATTGACTCACTCTATGCTATTAATTGGTGGTGATGGTGCTAGTAAATGGTGAGATGGTAATTTTTTACTCTTGCCTATCTAAAAAAAAATTGGATAAAGATAAACATTTTTTTTTTCAATAATCATCTTACTGATTGAATATTGAAACTAGGAAACTCGTCATAACGGGTGAAACAGTATTTTTCAATGTGATAAACGGGCTTAAGTTAGGACTAACTCTTAAAGTGCTGATAATTGGATCAGTCACCCTATCTAACAAAATTCAGATTTTTTCGTTCGGTGTTTTTCATTGCCTTAAGGAAATAATAATATATATATAAGCATCGCGCGCCGAACAAATGCGACTTCTCCTTCGCCGAACTCATCGGATGCCATCGCACATGTGGAGGCATCGCTGTGGAGCTCTCAGAATTTTTGGTCGCGTTTTGCTTATTCGAAGTGGGTTATCTATATTTTTATTTGTCTATGGTAATATCAAAGAACTTCTAAGTCACAATAAGAAGCCTCTTCTCATACAATGAGAAATTTTTTATGGCGGGTCGCGATATCTTTTCTATCGGATTGGAAGGAACCCGTCATTTAGAGCGTAGCAACCCGCCGTGAGAGCCCCCTTTTATTATAAGGATGGAAACTCTTCCCATTTCTAGGAACCGGCAGTGCGTGGCCTGGATGCGTGTCATCCGCGGCGCTGATTCCGAGTATTTTATCGAAATAAAGCAAAACCCACGTCGAAATATTGCATGTATAAAAACAGCCGGCGCACGCAACTTTTATGGGTTCGTCGAATTACAGAAATACATGTCGTCCTGTGGGAAGAGAATTCTCTCATTCTCATTCACTAAGGGCCCCCTCTGTCAATTCCCGCCTTCTTCTATAAATAAACGAAGGGAATGCACAATTTTTGGGCTGAGATGAAGCTTCTTGTTATTTAGAAGATCTTTGCTAATATGTAATATGCTGTATGATTGAGCGAAGTTTCATCTCGATCCGTTCAGTAGATCCAAGCTCGGGTTCACCGTATTATGCCAATATAAAGCAGGGATCATCATTTTTTGGTTATTGTGAACTAAAATTATGTACCCTCACGCGAGCGTAACGCATGGGATATCTTTAGTGGCAAGATTAAAATATGGCTTCTGTTTTCATCAATCAAACCCCATTATATCATATCTTTTTTATAGACACCACCATTATTTGACGCCGCTTCGCAAGCGCTTCTATACTATTTAGAGCGCAAAAAGATGAAAAAAAGGACAACCATGCGAATGAAGTCAAGAGCATTCGCTAGTCATCTAAAAAAAACCTTTGTAGTTTTTGTTATGTATCGAAATTACTAATTATTGTATACATTCGGCGGAAAATTTTCTTTTCCTCTTAATTTTCATATTACTACATATTAATTGAAAAAGCATCCATAAAAAGGGTAAGCCTGTTTCGTGTTTCCGTTTGTATTCTGTTGTAAAACGAAAACGTAGAGTAAGAAGGTACCTAAATAGCTGATATTTTATATTTGCACGTCTATACCAAACCTTAAGGAAGATCGACCCGATGGACTGGAAATTGGTGACGGGAGATTTCCGCACAAACTGAGGCTGTCAAGGAGATAATTAAATTAATTAATACGAATTGCCTTCGTCTAAGGCTCTTTTTTGTGCTGTAAGCGTAGTAGGTCGCGTTGTACAGCCAAGCCATCAAATTATTCTCGGTTTTCAAGTGTCCTAAGAAGGCGGAAAATCAAATAGAATAGTGTGATGAAAAATTTATTCGAATTCTCAGTCTTCAGCCCGGGGCGGACGTAAACCTAATTATGATTGATCCAGGACCATTATTACATAAAATTGTCCTTTGCCCCAAATAATTTCCTTGAGTCCAGTGGGAGTAATGTCTGTACGGTGTTTGTCCCGAATTATGTATAGTATGAGTTGTTGAAAACTGGTGCGTATTAGAAAATTGGGGTAGTGTACTAGCCAAGTGTTTTGCTAATGAAGAAAGTTTATAGAGTAAAGGAATGTAGAATGTAGGTACTATTTTTTCTGCATTTCAGGGCAATGCAACGACAGCTATATTTATACATAACATATATATGTTTATTATATGAAGAAATTCCTGGGAAAATAAATTTTGGGTGAATTACGCAAAATTACTAGATTAAGGCACAACAAATCCCGCCTGCAAGACTTTATGCAAATTACCCAATGAGTCTATAAGCGAAAAGGGAATTAAATTAAATTCGTGTTTTGTTCCTTAAGAGTAAATTGCTGGGGAGGTAAGCGCTTGAGAAGTCTTCAAGGAGCAAAAAGAGCAAAAAAGGCCTTAAGTCACTTTGCGGCGAAATGCAAATTGTGCCAATTCTAAAGCTAAAAACATTCAAACATACCTTGGAGGGACTTATGTGAGGCCTTGTGGGAGCTCAAAATATTCCATCTACTTACATATTTATTAGACTTAAATGCCAATCGACTGCATTAACTTTATTAATTTTAATGGATCACACTACCTATACATCACTTTTCATACTGTCTGCATCAAATAAGCTTATACTGATGGCACCTTAAATGCTTTTAAAAATTATCTCCGGCTTAACGCTTTACTTCCTTTCTATTTAAAATTACCTGGCCCAAAATCGATACAATCGCCACTCCGCTTGGAATATGGCGCAATGACTTTCTAAGAGCATTTAATGCAAGTGCACACATTATTTTAAACATAGCTTCATTTATAAGGAATCTTCACCTGTGGGGCTTTGTGAGATGAGACAGCATCCCTCGCCGTACCTACTAAGAATGAAATAACAGAAAGCATCAACGAAGCTTTTAAACGTTTCCATGGTTACAGAGCAGGGCAAGTGGTCGTGCTATCGGTGCGGTGGGAAGAGATCGTTGCTATTTTTGCTATTTTTGCTATTTTTGAATTTGTCTTTTAAGATCACCAGTTCTTTGTCGCGAACTTCGAGGTAAGAATACTTTTGATATGAAGTGTGGAAATTGCTTATTGAAACTGATAAAAACCCCGTTTAATATACCTTCTCAGCATATGCATAGATGTTTTAGTGATAATATAAGAAAAAAGCACTCGCAATAAATGAAAGTGATAAACTTTTTAGCTTTTTCGTATTTCGACTTTGAAATATTGGCGACTTCTCAGTTTCTTTTATTTTTCTTTCTTAAGTAACTATATCTAAATATTTTTAATATTATAAGAAAAAAAAGACTGCGAAAGTGGTTAAACATTTTAATGATACATAAAAATTCGTGCAACATTAATTTCCAACAAGTGAAAAATCATCATAAAACTGTTGGCTATTGTTAGTCTGCACGACAGAATTTTTCCGAACAGACTTTATCAATAATTCGTTTCATTAAATTGCATATTTAACGGGGTAATAAAAACATTTTTAGCATATTGAAAATTAAAAAGACCCTTCCATAGTGAAATTTATTGCTTGCAAACCCTGTTCTGATTTTATTGGCCAACAATATAATTCAAGGTGCATACAGAAATAACAAATACTGATAAAAGAAAAAAAATCAACGAATTTAATTAATTTGCTTCTAGCGTAATAAGCATTTTTCATTCAAAACTAATTAAGCACTGGTGACATTTGAAAAGCAAAGCGGCAAATTCAAGGTAATTAACTTACTCAGCAGGATAATTAATTCCTTTTTGCAGTAATTTTATAGGGAAAAAATTAAATTGTGTGGTTTCAGGGCAGAAACAAAATTACGATTGCTTTTCCTTTAAGAACTGCAAATATGTTATTTTTTCCAATTCGGCTTGCAGTAGTTTGATTGAGCACAAAAGTTCGCACTTGGAACTACGAAGATTGCCGGCAGAGCCGGTAAATCTTTGCATAAGCCTTCTTTAGATCGAAACGCGGCTCTATCCTTTCCTTGAATGCTACAAAATGGCTTCAACAATGTTTGCAATTGCCTTGTTAGTCGCTCAATTTTATTGCTACAACACCCAGAGAAGCCCTGCTGAGGCGGATTGGTGGCGGAGCACTATTATTTACCACATTTACACGCGGTCGTTTCAAGACAGCGACAGTGATGGTGTCGGTGACCTTAAAGGCAAGACCCGTTGAGCATTCCATCTTCAAAAGTAAATATTTTGATGCTCTACAAGATCACAGGTATTACTTCAAAGTTGAGCTACTTAAAGGAATCTGCAATCGACGTGGCTTGGCTAAGTCCGATCTTTGAGTCGCCCATGGTCGACTTTGGCTATGACATCTCCAATTTCACAGCAATACACCACGAGTACGGCACGATGGAGGACTTTGATGCACTTATGGTCGAAGCCAATAAATTAGGTAGGTACTTGATTACGGAAGTAGTTGAGGATGTATGTAAATTAAGTGAATTTTTCTAGGCATTAAGATCATTTTGGATTTCGTTCCCAATCACACGTCTGATAAATGCGAGTGGTTCATTAAGTCCGAAATTGGCGAGGAAAGTTTCAAGGACTTTTACGTCTGGCATGACGGCGTAGTCGATGAGAATGGCGACAAAAAGCCACCAAATAATTGGGTAAGTTAAGGAAAAATCTCTTTTTAAGAGCTGTCTTTTCGTTTCAATGAATGAAATGAAATTAAAATTAATTAAAAGTAAAAAATTTCTACTATTATTAGAGTCCAATTTTATAAATTTAAGGAAAATATTACGCTATTTAATGTTAACATTACAATGGTTGATAACTGCATCTACGCCTGTCCACTTTAGCCATCTGTGTTCTACGGACCCGCGTGGACTTGGAACGAGAGGCGCCAGCAGTTCTACCTTCATCAGTTTTCCGCGGCGCAGCCCGAACTGAACTTCAGAAACCCCAATGTGTTGCAGGTTATGAGTGACGTAATGAGGTTTTGGCTAGACAAGGGAATCGCAGGGTTCCGAGTCGATGCAGTTAACCATTTGTTTGAAATAGACGATTTTCGGGATGAGCCCGTGTCTGGCAAAACGGATGACCCTAATTCCTATGATTACACTTTACACCACTACACAAAAGACTTGGTAGGCTAACTGCTAAGGAACCAAAAGAAATCTTCGCTAATAAATGAGTGCTATTGCAGCCCGAGTCGTACGATCTTATTTACATGTGGCGTGAGTTTTTCGATGATTACTCTGTTGCAAACGAGGGAGGTTCAAGGGTCATGTTGACCGAGGCCTACGCCAACGTCTCTTCCACAATGAATTACTACGAAAGCGGCAAAGGTCGAAAAGGGGCCCACGTGCCCTTCAATTTCTTCCTTATTACTGATTTAGACGAGCGGTCAGACGCCCGTGATTTTATTTTCGCTATTCAAAAGTGGCTAATCTACAAGCCTCAAGGCGCGACTCCCAACTGGGTCCTTGGAAACCACGACCGACCGAGGGTTGCTTCTCACTTCGGCGAAGAGCTGGTCGACTCGATGAACATGTTGCTGCTCACTTTGCCTGGAATTGCCGTCACTTACAACGTATGTGCTGAATGCATATGCAACTGGAATTCATTAAATAAACCTCTTACCATATTCTTAGGGCGAGGAAATTGGAATGATAGACAACAGAGACATTAGTTGGGAGGACAGTAGAGACCCAATTGCTAAAAATATGAATCCCAAAGTATACAACAAATACACTCGCGACCCCTGCAGAACTCCTTTCCAGTGGGATGGCAGTAAGAATGCAGGTAAAAACGAACTCTTTGGAATCAAGTAGTTTTAAAAGATATGCTTTCTGTTATTGAAATTCTCATACAAAAAATGAGATATGTGCAATTTTAGGTTTCTCCGAAGGAATTTCGACCTGGTTGCCCGTGCACTCAAACTATAAAAGTTTAAATCTACAAAAGCAGAAAAGCATCGATAAGAGTCATTACAAACTTTACGTAAAATTAGCGAACTTGCGAAAACTTCCTACTTTTCAACGTGGAAGTTTTGTATCGCTGGCTCTGTCCAGAAATGTTATCGCTTACAAGAGGTGTGTTATTTAGGGTAGGCTGGTCTAGGAGCACGCACTTAAGATTCAAACTGTTCTAAAATAAAATTAAATAACTCTCGATAATCAGCTTAACTTTTATTTTGTTCTTAATAATCACATCTTTCATAAAGTAACATGAAATGTAACAAAAATGTGCCATATATTTGAAGAAATAAAAAATTAAAAAAAGTGATAATTGCGTACTCTTACGCGAGCTATTAGATAAGAGTACGCATGTGAGTTGATATTTGACTTTCTAATCGGGCGAAGTGCAACATCATCTATTAGCATCGACCACAATCGCTCTCGCTATGTCCTCTAGGTGAATTTCTTGCCGATTATGCCGCATAATCGTTTTTTTTTTTAAATATATGTAGTTTTATTCAAAATGCTCAAATTATTGAGGAGAAAATTAGATAAAAATGTTTAAACTTAGGTACGTAATTTTTGTGTTTTTGTAGATTTTTTCTTTTTTTTTCGCACAGCACTTCCCACTAGCTTGTAATTCGAAATAACACTGAAGTTAGCCGCGTATCATAAACAACGTCATAGCTGTTGGCATTGCGTACTCTTATCGGATGCGTAGCCATAGACCAGCCTACCCTATTGCTTAATTGTATTGTTATTAAGAGTTAATGCCTACTTCAAATTTCAAGGGAATTGAAGGACCACGATTTGTTTGTTATTGTCATAAATTTAAGTGCTCATGAGGAAATTGTAAACTTACAGCATTTAGGAGACATTTCAGACATCATGACCGCGGTGGTGTCTGGGTGCTCTTCTTCCTATCAGGAAGGGTAAGTGAAAAATACAATCACAAATTAAGATACGAATTATAACATGCATATGTTGCTGTTAAATTTTGGTCTCGCAGAAATTTATTGTTCGTAATTATGATTGTTTGTATTTTCTTTTAATATGTAATTACCTTCCTTCTTTTACCTCTTTTAAAATAAATTCAATATATGTATATTTTTTTCCTTAGCCAAGTTATGTCGACAAATCTTGTGCTATTAGGGGCATATGAATCACTCACACTTAAAGGAGTTTCAAAATATTCAAAGTATGTAATTATATTTATTTGAATATGCTTGCTTCTTCAAAATGGTTTAACTTCACAGGATTGATAGACAAATGCTGGATGTGGTCCGGAAGTTTATCAACATATCAATTTTAGGTTTAATAACACTTGCAGTATGGAAAAATAAAATAGTGCTCTTCCCAAAAACGCAAAAGTACTTCTAACTAAATAAAGGTTATTAAAATCCTTGATGTTTAATATATAGTCTTGTTACTTTACACATAAAATAGGTCAATAAAGTTTTGAACCTGATTTGTAAGCAGGCACTTACGTATTAAATGGGCTTCTCAACATCTTTCCTGCATATCGCCTCTAAGCCTCAGAGCTGTGAATAATTGTTCCTAGATTTGCATGATATTTAGCCCTTTAAAGGTATGCTTTGCGTGTGTCGAGTCTCCTGTTTTTGCGTCAATTTTAATTTTGGAATTTTAAGTGACTTGGCTTCACTTTGCACGCGCTGATGGATATTTGCGAATATATTTCCTTATTTTCTCACAATAATGAAATCACGGGCCTATCTCGTCTCGTTGAACGACTTTTGCATAAATATAGTGCGCAAATAACGACGTGAGCCTCAAGCACCTTCATTCCAAGTATAAGATGTGCTGTCTACATACATTCAATTAATTTGTCCCCTTGAAATATTAATAGGTTTTGCTGCGTACTCAAAAACCCTTTCAATTTAAAGATAGCAGTCCACAAACAACGTATTTCTTGAAAATTACAATTCTATGTACCTGTGCAGATAGAGCGAATTACTTTTGGAACAATTTTCAATTTTAAAAGGTTGTACAATATGATTGGAAAATAATTTTAAAATTAATCGTAAACTTTTGAAAATTACAAATTTAAGAATTATTTTATATAAGGGAAATACAATATTATATATATAAAATTGAAATCAATCAATTTCCTACAATCTACATCATATGCCTAACAACGGTTGCAATATCCCATTTTTCCCCAAAGGAGTCCTGTTCGTTTAAATGTTCCGGATCGTTATCTTTTCACATTCTTTATTGCAAGAGCCCTGCTGGTTTCTTATTGATTCCTCTCCCAAAAGAAAATCAGGCTGTCAAAATTGGCCTTAAGGAATCTGCTCTAACAAGGCCGATGAAATCGACGTCAAATTACAAAAATTGATTTCTGGTAAGATGATGCAATTACGAGACATTTCAGTTCGTTCTTGTAGAATTGAATTTTATTTTATTGAGTGTAGATTCAACGAAAGTTGAAGGGCATTAACATGACTCATTGTTCCCTTGGTATTGGAATTTGGGACATTTGGTTTCGTTTTACATGAAGATCTCCTATATTCCAAAATATTTTATCTTCATTACAAAAAATATATGAAAATGCAAAAGTTTTTGAGGAACCCTGAAATGTTGTAACACCATCATGCTTACTTATACATATTTATCTCAGGGGAATTGACCATCTGAATGGAGCAACAGAAAAATAAAACCTTTGAAAACTACTGATTGACAATCCAAGTGTCAAGAGACTCACAATCAGTTTATTTGTGCTTTAATTTTATAGCTGAATTCAACATCAAGAATTTACTTTTTTATGTACCCTCCCCAAGGCAGAAACTTCGATGAATTGAACGGATTCGCTCATCCACTTAAGGCGCTTCCAAGTAACCCTTTCACTCCTTCATTGACGTATCAAGCCAAAAATGACCTTTTTGATCGTTAAAGAAGGATTTACTGACGTAGTAATTATACTAAGTTGACAACGTTTATTTACTCTAACCTAATTCAACTTTGTAATTTTAGAGATTGTTTTTTAATAAAATTAATAATACTTATAATATTTTTAAATAAGTTCGGTGCTTTGTTTCGGGCAATGGATTATCACAATCATGCCGGATAGTTGAATGCTGTACCTACCTGTACAAAGATTTGATTTATTAATTTCCAACAAAACATGGTCTTTCGCATTAAAGATGACGATTTTCGCGTGTTTTGTTATTCGACAGTACATATATGGATACTTTCACCATATGCAAATATTTTTGTCTCTGAATTTGTTTAAGCCATTTGTCGCACTTGATGAGTTTCCTTATTTTCTTATATAGTATTGCATTTTATGGTAAAAATCTCCCTTTATAGTAGTAGTTTATAGTAGACGCCTTTACCAAGCCTTTTATGACACTATGTGAAAAATATAACTGATGTATGCAGTCTTCTGCCGTCTTTGTAATTTAGTTTATTCTACCGTTCCTTTGTGAAAAGAAGCAATTTTTATTCAATTCGTGTTCGTTTCTGCACAACTGCACATTTAAAACAATGACATACAGATCATAGCACGTAACGAGGGAGGGCACTTAAAAGGACAGCGTAAAAAATCAAGAAATGTCTGCGTTACCTGTTTTCACACAAATACTAACTAGGGGCCTAGCACCCGACCATTCCTGCGGGAGTACACATCCAATCAATGTGCAAGTGCCTTCTCAATTTAGAATTTAGAGGATGGAAATCTAACGAGTTAGAAAAACAAAGAATGCCGAAGCACTCACAAGGGTGGAAATAAATACAATTAAAGTTCCTAGGAGATACTCGTAGTATATATAGTATATTAGAATAAGTGGTGCAAGTTAACTACGTGCAAGCTTCGTGGACTTTATTGAGAACACATTGTTTCGATTAATGGGATAGTTACAGCGCCGTGCTGCTTTTTCCGGTGGTGCCATTTGAGCTATCAACGAGCGCTTTTCCCCAAAACAGCCACCATAAAAGGCGGTGAGGCGAACAAACGAAACCTTGTCGACCACAAAAGTAGCGAGGATCTTTTCGAATGGCAGAGGTACTTCAGGAAGAGCAGCGCTCATAAAACCAGCGAGCTTAAAACTATTCGGCTGTAATGCGACTGTTGCGGGTCGTCGTTATTATTTAACACCTTGTACGACGCGCAAACGCCGAATTACAATGCCGTCTTTGCGTCGTCTCGTCTCTTTAAGACACAATAAGAGAGTGTCAACTTTTCCGTTAAATTTACGCATGGATCTCAGCGTCTTAAAAGTATCGTTTCATAAATATATTATATTTTTTTTCGGATTCTAAAGAAAGCTGTTGAAGAAAGCAATTCCTTGCTCTTTACCTTTAAACCTAGAACTAAATGAAACACATTTCGTTTATACATAAAGGACTGTATTTCTGCTTTTCATATTGTTCTTTGTGTAAAGAAAGAATAAGCTATATAAACAAAATAAATAATCATAAATCTAACAGCTCCAAAGTATTTTTATTTTACATACATAACAGTTGCGTATAATTCTCCTAGATAAACATTTCTTATTTACTTAAATAATTAATATAAGAAACCGAAAGGTGGCGTTCAATATTTATATTATTTTTATTAATGCTAAATGATTGCCTTCGAATGCGTGTTTTGAAAAAAAATGATCGGAAAAAACATTTTGTTGAAGACCTAAATTCACAAATGGTTATATAAAGTAAAATTGAATGATGCTACTTCTGTTAATTTACTACTCCTGCTCTGAAATATGTAAAATCATACAACTGATTATCTCTACAAAAGGACATCAAAGTTGTTGTTACGACCCACCCTTCGGTGAATGTGACCACCAAATTTATGGTAGGCAGTGTAAATTAAAAAGCTCGCGCCGTAAGAGAATCTTTGGGCTTCTTATGAAAATATTGCGATAGTTGCTGAATCTTTACCTTAAGTGAAGGAGCAGTGCCTAACATATGTATTTGCATAATAAAATTCAACGGTGTAGTTGGCAGGATATGATAAAAACATCACGCACGTCAAACCGCAAAAATTAAGAAGTCTTCATGTATATAACATACTCTATTTTTATATATACTTTTTGTATATATACTCGGGAGCTAGCCCCCATGAAAATATTTAGGTGTAACTTTGCGCTTTTTCCATTCTCTTACATCAACTGGATTTGCTTCCTCGTTCTTTTATATTACTTAAAACTGATTTGTTTGCATAAATTCTACCTTAATAAAGCTATGATCCCAATGTCAGCTGATAATGGTACCTTATTGCTAAGCTAATCTACCATTGCTCATATAATTCCGACCTCGAAACTGCTTTGCTTTCCCTATCACAAAATTGTATGGTCTGTCTGATGTGTCTACGTTTTTGGAATTGCACCAACCCAAGCCCTCGTACTTTTTCGTTTTTAAGAAAAATTCCAATGGACGAATCTTCGTTTACAAAATTCCCCTAGTCTCTTTTATGGTGATATATGTTACGTTATATAAACTTTACAAAAATACTTGCTTGTTTTGTTGCGTGTTCTTCAATAATTAATTCTGAAATTTTGCCGTAGAAGATTTCTCAGTAAGAAAAATGTTTGTTTTCCTTGGAGCAATGGTGAAACTTAAACGACTGGTCCCTCAATCAGACAATTCAAAATTCAAATCATACTAAAGAAATTTGTAATATTATATGTATATTTGTAAGTACTTAAGAAACTATTCGGTTAATATGTATACTATAAATGCGGATTTTTTGTTTTATGAGTTTTATGAGTCGAATCGATAAGGAGTAGTGAGGAAGTGTCCCTCAATGAGTGTACAAGTGTGTACTGCTGTTTTATGAGTTCACCTGCGGTGCAAAGTGTGTGCAACAGTAAAATCTTGAGCTATACATACATATATATATGTAGGTAGCATTTGTAGTGACATAAAAACGATTTTATTTCAAATTTAAAGTTATCATTCACTTAAATATCACCTTTTGACTGGAAATAAAAACATTTAAATATCCTTGCACTAGTTAATCTTTGTACTATTTATCTTTACAAACGAAATTTTAAAGCAGACTTATGGACTAGAATTACATACATATTTCCAGCTATAAGAAAAATTAAAATGCCCTCTGGCCTTGAAAATTACATTAAAAGATATTTTAACCGAGATTTTTGTTGCATTCTACGCTTTCATGCCACATACTTACTATTTGTAACATTGGGTGGAAAAACACATTGAGTAAACAAAATTTGTACTCTTCAAATAGTCTATTCTACGTATTGATTTGGATCATAAATTAACATCGAAATTTAAGGCAAACAAGTTTGTTTTTGTTATAAATCTTCTTTTTAAATAATTTTCATTCTTCAAAAGCATTGTTGGAATTTGTTTTATAAATAATTGTAGATATGCACTTTAGAGCCTTAGCAAAGATATTTGTTCACTATGTAATATTCATGAAAAGTTTTTTAAACGATAGAAATCTTTTAAGAATGCACATATACATATAGTGTGTTGCATTTATTACAGCAACAAGTCATTAGTTCCCAATTGTTCCAACTCAACACCTGTGGAATGTTGAAGCCAAACCAAGCACATCGTCATAAATGGAGTTTTCAATTTCGAATACACTTATGTCCACAGGTACCTTTAAGTAGACTTGCAAGAGTTAGCTCACGAAACAGTGGTAATGCGAGGGTCATGCACTAGTGGGAATCGATAAAATCCAGGAAAAAGCCTGCTGCGTCAAAGGGGTTATGAATTCCTACATACACGAATTTTCTATCTTTAAGGTAGAAACAATCAAACATATGGCGTAAATAAGTGAGAGTGTGTATTGACAGATCTTCAGCTAACAGTTTCTCACTGATGTACTTAACTGAAGGGATCAACTAAATTTCGTTTTTCTCTGTCTTCCCCAGTTGTCGGTCCCATTAAAAGCAGAAAAATATGGTAAAATGTTCAGACATATTTCCAGGAAAGGTAGCTTTAAAGGAAAATATGAATTCCTAACGAGGCGCAAATCATTGGAGGAATTTCCTAATATATAGTCAATCCGAGAAAAATGATGGGAACGAAGACGTTTTCGGTGCCCTTGCACAGGTAAAATGTTAAAGTGCGTAGAATACTTTACAGGCAGCAGAGCAGTTCATTTATGTTTAAAATTCATAGTCACAGTAATTTCTTTTTGAAAGATTAAAATTTTTGTTTTTATATTCGCTGGGCCCTCGAAAGTCGAGAGCTGCATATGGTATACATTTTGCCTAATTTGTAATGCCGTACCCTTAAATTAGAAAACTATTTCCATACTACTATTATAAACCTAAAAATATCATTTTTAATAGAAAATCTTTTTTAACCAAGTTGATCTAGAGTAGAGAATGTATTTAGCGCTACCAAATGATATCGAAGTGGAAATAGGTATTTCCCAGATCAGCTCAAAATAATAATTTATTAAAAAAAGAAAAGAACAAAAAACGATAGCTTTTAACATTCAAGTTATATATACATACATATAGTATATTTTATGACTTGCTTTTTCAGTAGGTATGGAACGAAAAAACATTTCTTGTTCCATGGCTACTGAAAAAATAGGTAATAAAATATGTAGGTATATAAAACTTGAATGTTAAAATGTATCGCAGACGAGAAGTTACAATATACATATTACATATGTACAAATTTTGGTTGTTAGTTAATTTCAAGGCTATATTTTCAAAATATAATAATGCTTAGATTCAAAAGCACTTTGGACATTTTAGATGATAAACATAATATGGACATTTTAGTTCGCAAAATGTGGGATCGAAACTTTTCATGAATATTAAGGTTATGTAGAAATTAGCAATGATTATAAGTATTTGTGCTTTGTTGTAACATTTTCGTATTCGTGTAGTCAACAATAATAAATTACTACTAATACATATAACCTTAAATGTATTTCAATGTCTTTTTATTTTTTTAAATATGCAAAGCTTCCCTAAATATGATTTGTTTTCTATGATTTCATATTTGTCAAAATTATTTATTAGAATCACTATTCCGCTAGAAGCCTACACAACCGAATCTTTTTGTAATTTTTTTATTTATTTTTCATTTCATTTGTATACTTTCTAGGTTTTACCTTATTTTGTCGAAAGTCTATAAATAAATAATTTCAAATTTAGTCTATGTTTAGTATAATTATCTTTACTTTTGCTTTTCTCTTGAGAAAATTATTGCCTATTCGAATGGAAAAAATATGTACAGGAAATTTGGTTCTGCTTAGAAAAATAAGAAACCAAGGTGATTAAGTGGCATATAAAAATAACAATATAATAACAGTACAAAGTTATGAAAGAGAGTACAGCTTAAGGTAAGCTAGTCGATAGCACTAATCGGTTCTCAGTTTTTCGGGCTCACCTTCCTTTGCCGCGTCATCGTGTTGTTCTTCGACACTAGTAACTACTGCACGTGCTTCGGCATCTGAAACATAAAATTAAACATTTTGTTTTAATGCACATCATTTGTATAGCTGCTGTTTTTGTTCGTTTCTAATTAAAAACATGCATGCATCTTTTTCTCAGTTACAAATCTATATCTAAGATATTTTTATACATATTTAGGCATCTATCTCTAAGATATTTTTATACATATTGTATTTAAGGCAATTTGTAGAAAATCCACTCTAAAAACAAGAGTTAAAATGTGAAAAAATGTTTTCATGTGATTTCATTTGTTTTTCTTGTTAATGTAACTCAATTAAACTTTCATTTTCAAAGTGTTAACAACAATTAAAATGGTTAGCCCAAATTAAATTAAACCCCTCTAACGCCTCTTGAGATTAAAAGGGTATGAGATATTCACGCGATTTTCCATCTTTTGCTTTGAAGTGTTTCAAAAAGGTCAGAAATTTCGTACAATTTACAGGGCCAAGTTCCAGTAAACAGCACTGAGAAAACCGTCGGCAATTCGTGGATCCTGCTTGTTTGACTGCCAAAAAATAATTTCCGTTCACCTTCAGTTTGTGAAAACTTTCGTTGCCTCAGAAGAAGTTCTGGGAATTAAAAGTCCCATTCTCCCTCGGGGCACAGCTATGAGCCCTGGCTCCAAACAAACTCCTTTAATATTTTCAAAACAAATATAAACTGCGGAGGACTCGCGGATGCTCATTTTGATAAAAAATTAAATATTTACCGAGGCCGACCATAATGAACAGTGAAGAAAACGCGAAAGTGAAAAGTCTTGATTGTGTCGGGTCCACAGAAAACGAGTTGCCTAATGAGGGCGCCTCCCGCGCTTCTTCAAAATGATAAATGAATGTGGCAATCGTGCGTTGAATATTTAAATAAGTGCTGATGAAAGCCGAATCCCTTCTATTTGAATACTTTATCAAATTATATGGCTGCTTTTCCAGCCTTGGCGGAAAAGTGGCAACTTTTGGCAGTTTATACGTCGCCTCGTCCCGCTACAAAGTCGAGAATGCGACAAAAGCTACGATTTCTTCGGTGGATGCCCACTTATCAAATTGAGACCATGAAGAAATTGAAGTTAATAGGAAAGTCGGACGGAGTTTTACGAAGACAATTTCTGAACCAAATTGCAGATGAGTACCTTATTGAAATGAAATTGCGCCAACAGAAATTTTATTGGAAATAGTTGAACATAGGAAAACTATGATCAACAGCGATTTTTCATCATTTACTGCTTGTGAAGAAGAGAGATATGATGGACTCTTCAACGAATATATGTAATCAGATATCAAAATGTTTTCATTTTTGTTTTGAAATGAATTTTGAATTAAAAATTTTTAAATTTATTATTTTTTTGGGTGGTGCCTACCTTTCAAAGCCTGTTCCTTCCAAATCTTCTTGTTCTCTGACAAGCTAGTCACCCAGGGTTTTCGTATCCTAAACTTTTGCTTATTATCATCGCCGGATGAGCCGTTTTTCGTCATCTCAACGCCTTCGGTTATTGCTTCGCAGGATTTATTTGCTAATTGGCTAGGGCTGTTCGAAGCGTTCTCCTCCGAAGTCGAATTTTTGCAAGCCATTGGAGCTATAGGAGCCAGGACGTACTCAAGCATGTCGGAGCAGACCGTCATGCTGGGCTCGACGATGAACTCGATGAAGCCGATCTGGGACTCGGCCACGAGCGTATTGTTTCTATCACACAAAGGGCTGAAGGGTAGACCTAGTTCGCGCTCCAGATCTCCTTGCCGGAAGAACTCCTCTAGCAAAAGCATCGTCCAGCGATGGTGCAGAGACCACTTCTTGGCTGGATGAGAAATATCACAACAGTGCAGGACCAGCGAAAGGGCCTTTGACTTGTCCACGCTCGGCTCGGCTAGTGTCAGGAGATTCCTCATGTTCTTCAGCTGCTGGAAATGATAGGACATGTCCGTCGCTAGCACCATGTCGATTATGAGCGTCCGGAGCTCCCGGTACTCCTCCCTGGAGAGGTTCGCGAGCACGTTGCAGTCGTCCTCCTTCAGGACGCGGAAGGCGGCGCTGATGTGGTGGTTCTCCAGCACCGCCCGGTCGTTGTAGAGCATGGCAGTCTCCGACCCCGACATCACGTGGAAGTTGTTGGTCGTTCCCGTGTGCTCGTAGTCGTGGATGATGGCGGCCAGGAGCGTGGCGAAGATCTCGAGGTCGGACATCCAGTTCATGAGTCCGGTTTGGCATAAAACGTGGTGCACCGTCTGGGCCACGTCCGCCGCGTGCAGATTGTTGTGATATGGGTTCCTAAAGCGGCAGTACCCCTCCTCGATCTTGTTGAGGAACGTCTCTAAAGTCACTGGCGGTACTTTAAATTTATGAATCATGCCGTAGCGATTGAGCAAATCGTATCCTAAATATTTCACTGGTTGACCATTGGCAGCCTCGGCGAGAGCGAACACATCAAATGACCATTCGTCGAGAGTCTGGAATTAAATAGATAAAACAAAATCGAATGCTCATCTCTTGAAATTGGTTAGTAGATTTTGAATATAAAAAGTCATAATGTATTAGGGTATATCACACAGTTTATTTTTATTAATCTTTTCTTTTCCTCTACATTCAATTAAATTTTACTTAATTTGTAACTATCATAGCTCAATTTTCCAATGACAATAACCAAACGAAGTTTCATCCAACTTTAAAATAACACTACATCCCTTTTTAAAACGCGGCTACATGTGCACACACACAACACTCGATTCGATACAGATATTTTCGTTTATGCTGGCCGGTATTGTTCCAAACTTCTGATGGTAATCAATTTGTTTGTGGAAGTACTTACCTTTAAAACTTTAACCACTTCTGGCGGAAATTGCATAAGTGCTGAGCTGGACACCCTCCGGTAAATTCGATCAACGAATATTCCAGCGCGAATTGCATGCGCCACCGAGCGGAATTTTGGTTTTTCGTCGCTCTTCTTCCGCGTCGTGCCCAGCTGTCGGGTGAAAGTGGAAGCCAGCCACTCTCTAACTTCAGGTGGGACAGCGTCTGGTTGGACCTCCGACAGCTCGTCATCTTCGTCAGCGAGCCTCCTAAATTAACAGTTTTGGAGCATTAAGGAAGTCGGGTGCATCGGGAAGACAAGGTGTTCGGGGAAAAAGAGAACAGACCTAGTTAGCAATCGTTTGAAATCCATTGTGGGTACTGCTTTGCGAGGAAAAATCAAGATTATTTGAGGATTGAACATAAAAAACAAAACAATTAATAGGAAAGGATCGTTAGGATTCGTAAAAAGCCTACACGGGGAGAAAGTCAACAAAGAGCATGCCTAGATCACACCTTTTAGACATTGTTATGTTTCGTAACGAAATACATGGAGATAAGCATTCAAATTCAGGATTTTCTATAACTACCAGCAAGAGTTTCAAATTCTTAACAGCATATGTATACGTGCCAAAAAATAAAATTATGCTTATAGCAAACTAATAAATGAAAAAACTAAAAATGTCTTTGAACTGAATATTGCGTTATTGCTTTAGTTTTAGGCGGACGAGGTTATTTTTATAGAATTTGCGTAATACACTTCCATTTTTCCATTTTATATGAAATTCATATTCTATCCAAATAGCATTCAAATTCTCCGCCAATTTACTTTATTACATTCATACTATCAATTAAAGATAATTATTTCATAAAAAGTCCGAAATTTCACAATATAAATAGACTTCTGTTCCTTACATTTAACCAATGTTTTCTTTTTTTAAACTAAATCTCAATGGGAGAGAGGCCATTTTCACTTCAATCTCAAGTGTCCAAATTAGATTACTCTTCGTAAAAGGGAAATATCTGTAACGTATCGATTTCTCCATCAAATTGAAATCTAATTTTCTGGAGTTTCAACTTAGTTTCGACAAGTGCCTTGAAAAATACCTTGAAAATGAGTTACTTTGGAAATTAGGTAGATTTTTATAGACAATCATCCAGCACAACAAAATTTGTTTACCTTTCCAAAATGTATACGTTGAACACATTAAAACATATTCGATTTGTATATTTATTTCTTTAACTATTAATTATGCGAAGTTATAAAATGAAAATTAACCACTCGCATTTTTTAAGGCCATACACAATTCATTAGTACTCGTATAGAGAAATTATCCGCCTAACGAAGAATTTTATGGCATCAAAAATAAAACACTTTTAATTCAATGAACTGGTAAAAAAGTAAACTCTACAACAAAAATAAAACGTTATTTTGAGAAGAATAAAGGTCAATTGTCGAAGTAATTAACTTTTATTTCAAGAAAGATGAATGAACTTTTCTGGAAAACTATCAGTGGAATAGATATTCCAAACACATACGCCACATTACTAATTAATATGTTTCTTACTAACTGCTGCAACAGTGAGGTAAAAGGGTACATCACCTGTGTCTGAGTCGACGAGCTCTGTTTTGAATTATAAACTGGATAAGTTCGACGGTAATAATACTACGTTCCTTTCGCTCGCTGTTGGAAGTATTCATAGATTGCTGAAATGTTTTTTTGCGGAATATTCTAAATAAGCTAATCATACAATCTGAAAGCACTTGGACTATCCCGCACCAACCGTAAAACGCGGCTGACTATACAGTCGGACTAAACTCGAACTCGAGTTCAGTTCTCGTAGTAGCCGAAATGCCCTCCGTCGAGGTGAGAGTTAACGATCACGTTTTGCCGTTCTGAAATAATTACTTGGCCCTTATCTTTTACAAAACGCTATTACCCATGCCGTGCGCAAGAACCGCCCGGTGCTTTCCTCCGTTTTATTTATGTAAAGACGATTTTCTTGGACACTATCAAGTCACTGCGGCAATGTCCTAAGTCCTGCCACTCCTACACCGATACATGAGATTGAACGCAGTGTTATAAGATTTTCGTGACCTGTTGTTGATTTTGTCACCGAGTTCGTGAAAAAATTTTTATAACAACGTTTAACCTATTTTCACAGTGAGACGGACGCAGCATACCACAACTTGCGTTCTTCCTATTTAACTTTCAAAATTTGTGTTACGTACCAGAAGTATCAGTTCTGATTTTTGAACAATTTGATGGAGTTGTTAACAAAATCGTTAATTCGTCTTCTTCCCAGTGATATCTATAATCTCTGATGTAAAATCGACTTAATCTAATATTGGCGACTCGCACAGTTTTGGACTTTGTCATCAATTTTCATATAACAAAAAACTTCAATGATTTTCGTTACATGATTATAACGTAAACTCCTACCTATGTACATTCTTAAATTTCGTGGAACGAAAGGGTCTTTTTGTTTGGCTTTGAGTTTTGTGTAATTGTTACCACAACCAGGAAACCAGAACTCAATTAACCGCCAAGATAATTCCAGGCAGATGTAACAATGGAAGATTCTTCTCCCACTGCTATTTCTGTTAACCGCTCATTAAATTCCTTTCCTGTTCCTTTGATTACTGCAAAATGGAAATGCTGAGCTCTCAGGGATTTCAGGTGTAAATCCGGAAAAGACAATTATTTCCCAATAGAGGATGTTTTGTGGTGAACGAAAAGGAATTTCAGTTTTTGTTAGACAACCGTTTCCTTTTAACATTTTAAGAAAGATTTCTATGGGAAACTCAGAGCTACATCATTTTCTGAATTATTTTGAAAGCTCAATCAATAAAGTCTTTTTATCTTCTCCTTGGAGCGACATTTTAAGGCACAAAACACTACGGGATGAAGAAGGTTATCCTTGCTCGTTACATTGTTGCTGTTGATTGATACAATATGTTTTTTTGCGAACAGACCTTTATTTTAATACTTGTATTGGAAATACCTTTAAATCTGAAGTTCAGAACATTTTTATTTCACAAAGATATCCTTCACTTAGGCAGGAATTTGGGACGAATATTGCAAAAATTGTGAAAGCTAAAGTTTGCCTTTCAGTTGTAACAACGAGTTTGTTCACCCATTGTAAAAAATAGACAACATTTAAGAAATATCTCCGTGCGCAGTCAAAATGAAAACTAAATACAATAATAAATGTAATATTATACGTCTGTACAAAAAACAATTCTTTGTTTTGGAAATCTTGTTATCTTGCCAACAAATGATGTTACTTCGGGTATATCGCATCCTTTTCAACTAAATCAACTAAAAAAAGGAGTTTTTCTCATTTGATTTGCAAACAGTATTTGGGAGTATGATGAGGACACTTTTTCCGAGGGTTCATGTAAGTCCTCATATGTACGCCTTTGTATTTCTGTTTAGCAAGGAAAATCCAATCCAACAAATGCTCTACTCCTGTGTACATTGAATCATCTTTGCCTAGCTTTGCCGAGGTAAAAATTCTGGCAGTGGAGTTGCCTTCAATGTGAATAAAAGGTGGAGTTTCGTGAGTAAAATCCCATAAATCGCAGGGAGTAGGTATAAAGAATTTCTAGAAGAAATATTATATTCTTCGTAATTTTGATTTTTACTATATTAAAATGGCTTATAATTTAAAATATTTTGCATACATACAATGATAATTAGTAGTATTACTGTGGTGTATGAGACTCTCTGCTAAGTTAAATGATTATATTGCGCCCTGTACTGTACGAATTATATGTATACAAAATAAAACCTAAAGCACTGAACATAATGATAACAACAATGCAAAGTTAAATAACTTAAATATTCAAGAAAACGGAACATGAAAATTTATATTTCTAGAAGTTTGACATTACTTGAATGTAGGAAGTGCGTGCTATTGATAGAAAGTGTATTATAAAGCAAAACAATACATACATTAAAGTACAGCATAAGAAACTGTAAAAGTAATAAATACTATATTATGTAGGAAACATTTAGTTGCAAGCAGATCTTTGTTTGCATGTAACGAAAACACAAATAAAGAAGAAAAGATGAAAAGGTTTAAACAAAAGTATAAAAGTGACGACTGAACACAGAAAGTCAGAGAACAGAGTGTAGTAACATCAGGCAAGTATTTACAAAGTAAGTAATGCACGAGGTCTGTTCTATGGAAGTAGAGTTGATAGAACTCATTCTTGTGTAGATTTATTTGTATAGGGGAATTGCAGAAATATGCACAGCAGAAGTAGGTACACACTCTAAAAGTTAGTGGAAAAGGGCTGATAATATAACTTTTAATAAAACTAAAAGCTTTACAAAAATTTAATTATTTTTAAAAAATTTGATCTTAGTACATTTTTGACATGGACCTGGCCCACACCGGGGTTCGAAGTCTGCGTCGCTGTAGTGCACCTTTTGAACAAAGCGGTGGTCCTGTGGGACCACTGTGGGTTTGTGGTGCCGTTGACACACCCTTTGTTCGCGCAACTCCTGGGTTTGTTACCGATTGATTGCTACATATATTGCTGCGATCCTTCAGGACACCGTCCTGACTTTAATGAATCATCACATTTTCATTCGTTCATTTGATTTTTCAATTAATTTGAATTGTACCAAGAACCGCGGTACGAAATAAGCACGAACAGTTTACGATTGAAAGCATAAAGAAAATAAAATAAATATTTCATTATTAACCACAAAACATACTTCCAATTAATTAAGAATATGAAAAGTTATCCTATGAATATTATATCTTGATCGGCCGCAATTAATGGATCCTGAAATGACGCAAAAGCAATCGCGGCAAATAATTTGGTCTTATATTTCGATTTTGGAGAGCGGGAAGAACGCAGTTTGTTTACGAAAACTAAAATAAATCTTAAAAATAGTGTGAAGTTTGCATTAAAAAATACTCGTACAAAACAAATAGGGCGCAATGAAAATGAACAGACTAAAACAACAACGCACAATAGGCTGGCAACTACCTTTGAAGCAAAATCGTATTCAATTCAAGAAATTTAGCGTGTTCTGTTACTTTTAAAATAGTTTACTGATTATGGTTGGTTGAGTTTATTTTGATTCAATTTAATTTTAACTTACGCATTCTTTAAAACTTGTTTTTTTAATCCCGAAAATTGTAATATTAATTTTGCGTTTTTTTGCGAGTGTCTGTAAAATTTGAAATGAATAAATTGTCTTGAAAATAAAACATCATTTTTATGAAGAATTAATTAGATACGCTTCGCATTTTGTGATTTCTTTTTAATTGAGCATTTTTGCAAAACAATTTTTATTGAAACATATTTTAGATGTACTTGTGAGTACATACATATATGTACGCAGTACCAATTACTAACAATCACTTAAACCAATGTTGCAAGAATATTTGTGCAAAACCTACTTTGTCTCTTTTAGAAGAAAAGCTGCGATTGTTTATAGCTAATCTATCAATACGAAAAGAATGCAATTTATTTTAAGAAACATTTTTCTGAGTTTAAGATTAGCGAAAAAGTTATAAAGAAAATCAGAAAAGTTAATTTATCTTTAGTTGACTAAACAAAAATGCGCCAGCCAAATAATGAAAAAATTGAAGTTGTGTCTATTTTTTAAATGAAAAAAAAGCAGTTCAAGTTTTTAGGTTTATCCCCATCACCATCGTTTCATAGTAGCAATTCAAGCGAAACGAAGTATCTTTTCAACTCTTTCTAAGCCGTTACCTTCTTCATAAGAAAAATGTAAAATTTATTTACTATTTCAAAGGCAAAGAAGGATTTGTATTGAATACTTACTTTGTTTCGTCTATAAAAACAGCTTCGAGAACTCGAGCTGCGTAATGAAGATTTTTCTGCAGAACTTCTGCTGATATCTCGCCTCGTTGCAAAAGCCGTAGGAGACATCTTAATCTGAAATTAAGGAAATCACTTATTGTAAATGGATCCATGTTTTATGTACATAGGAGGAGGTACATATAAGTTTAATACTAGAGAGAAGAGAGCATACAACTGCGAACTTCCAAATGAGATTCACTGACAACATTTAGTAAGTACGGGTACGGTAATTAATTTCAAATTCGAGCTAAGGACAATGAGCTCTTACCTCATAGCGGCTTTGTCACATGCGTCTGGTGTATCGACGGCAGGTAGGTTTTCCGTTGCTAAATCGATGGTATCGAGATCATCGCTAGCAGGGGTCGCAGTTTCCGCAGTCGACGCGCCGGTTGTGCTATGGCTTGTGGCCTGTAGAGCTTGCATATTCGTTTCTTCGGAATATCTTTCGTTATCGACTGATTTTGAGACAGTGGTGCAGCGCGCTTCACCAAGATTTTCCGTGTGCGGCGGAAATTGAAATTGCTCTGTTTCGTTAGACTTTTCGCCAGATACTGATATCTGCTGTTGCGGCTCCGTCTGTGGGCATAAATTTCCTTTACGACTGTTCGACCGACGAACGATCGTTAAGCCTCCTTCTTCTGGAAAGTGAAAGAAAATTTAAATTAACACGATAAATCATAGACTCAGTGAAAATCTGAATAATAAATGTAACTTTTTTTCCTGGTGACCTCACATTCAATTCAGGTTATTAAAGCTTGCATCCATAGAAAAATTAAATTCCGCCATATAAGCAATGTGGATAAAGATTTCTTCTATGAATTGCGTCAGCTTAAATCCGTTTCAATAATTCTGTTCGGGAAGATACTCGAATAATCAGAGGACGTAATTGATTGGACGATGAATTTTGATAAAAAACGAATTATGCGCGCATAGTTCAGATTTGCAAATTAAGATAGTGAATTTTATGTCCAGTACACGAAAGAAACATGAACAAACTTCAGTTGGCAACACAGAGAACATAGGAGTTACAACATCGGAAATATTTACTAAGACAAGATTTTGTTCTTTAATAGGACAAATTCATAAAACTTTTCATCTTTTTGGCTTCTTAAGCATTCAAAATGTCTTCATTGTAAAGACAACCTGTGTCCCGTGTGATTTAGCAATTTCTAAAAGAGGGTTTGGGTCTAGTACGCTTCGGAAAACTTCAAAGAAATTTATTGACATTAATTAGTACCAGCTTACCAAAGTATGTCTCGTACATAGGTACTTTTCAATTTAATGAACGTCTTGTACCTGAAATCCGAGAAATGCTGATTCCCCTTCTTATTGATTTTAAAATTGTTCCCCTATCACATTACTTCGAGACATTTGAAATATGCGACATTGCAAAGGTGAAAAGTGTTTTAATAAAATTAATTACCCAGAGCTATTAAGTAATTTTCTTCCTAACAAAGTTAAATACCATTTTGAAAGAAATTGATGCACATATCAAAAAGCATTAAGTTGAAACTATATACTTAATTCCTATGTTTATTTTGATTGTGATCGGCAGCCAACATTAAAATTCAATGTATGCAATTAGAATAAATTTTAATATATATTTTTTAATTTAATCAAAAAGCAAATCAAAATGTAAAAAATATTAAATAACTGGAAACTAAGCAATGATACTTACGAGATATCTGACCATTTATAGGACTTGAACTTTGGGCTTGCGAACTTGTTGGACTATTTGACTTTGATCGTTCGTATCCACGTCGTTCGAAAACAGTTGAATCGTCACGAGCCGTTTTATTGCTATCTGGCGTACTTGCAACTGAAATAGAAGAAAAGACATACTTAGGGTAAAAGCTTAAAACGTCAAAAATGTATAAGTAACTTTTTTCATCACTATATTCTTTAAGCTGCCGTTAGAGAGCCACTATATTAATTCTACTTTTACTACCTTTATCAAATAAGCAATCGGCCAAAAATTTATTAAAAACTTTTCATATAATATTAACAACATAAATATAAATAAAATCGCAAGATAATTCTCCGAAGTCCTTGTATGCATTTTAGTCGTTAAAGGCCGGACCAGAATGTGTAGCTGTAGCGTGTGTTACATGTACAAGCTGTCAAAAGTTCAAACTGCAGATATCCATATAAGCGGTCACAATGTGTAGCTGTGGCTGTAGCTGTAGCTGGTAATTCCAGCTATAGCTGAAAGTAGGAACTTTTCTATTTTCCCTTACAGCTATAAGCCACACAGCATGTAATCATTCGGGTAAAAAGAGAAATTATCATACATGTACGAATAAAGGACTATTTGTCTTTATGATTTCTCGTATAAATTGCATTATTAGTTGCTTATACAATTTTTAAAATATCACGATGCAATTTTCTTTCAAATGTAAATTATAAACTTTAAAAATTTATAATTTGGAATATGATCTGCATCTTTTTCTAAATTGGGAAGTTTTTTGCAATGTTTACCTGAGATACGAAGAAATAATTCAACAAAAATTTCATATTCTTGGAAATATACCTTTCCTAGTGAAATTTTTACCTGTATTACTTTTTCGGAGAAGGATTAATTTATAACTCTTCCCTTGAATGTCACAATCGAAATCTGGCGCGGCTTTAAATCTTCGGGTTTGATTTATTAATTTTTTTCAGTATACCTAACCTACAGAAATTTTAAGGTGATTTGCAACACAAATGTTTGTGTAGTGAAGTATCTTGTAGATTCACTAGTTTGAAATGTTAAATTAACATGTTTGGGTCTGAGCCCATTTTTGACCCCTATGTAGTCCTCCAATAGCATCTGGGCCCATTTTTCGATTCCTCGCAATTGCATGGTCTGGGCACAAAAAGTAAGAAACTGTGTAAAGCTTGTGTCATAATTTACACTTTGTTATTAAAGGTAAAACCTGCATTTGCAGCGTGCATCGCAAAAGTCCTACACACGACAGGTTTATTCTCCTTTGAAAGATAAAACGTGATTATCGCTTATCAAGAATAAATGAGAGCAATTCAGATGCTATATGACCGTCGTTATATTTAGATGCTCCTATTCTCCTTCGTCCTTTTATTTATCTTAAAGCTCTTATTGTGAAAAATAGGGAACATCATCAATGACACGTCCTCATCAGACAAATACCCACAAAGTCCTTTTGTATCCAATAAATGAAATTGACATTTGCAGAAAATGTTGAAACTGAAAGAGGAGGAATCGTGCTTGATAAAGGATTTCAATACATGTGGCTGCATGATGTATATAAATGTACATATGTATACAAACAGGAGCTCATTTAAAGAACAACATAATTTTTCACTCATAGATTAATATTCTGACGTCGCACAGATTAGTTAGCATGTCTCCGTAGCAATGCAAATTTAAAATTTCAAAGTTTTGGAAGATATATGTATGTATGTGTAGTAATTTGGTTGGTTGAGACTTGTGATTACTTTAAATGCAGAACTAATTCGAAAATATTAGCTTCATTAAGTAGAATACCTACCGATGAATATTTTATCAGATATAGTTATTTGCTCGACTGTAATGTTGTAAAATAGTTCTATAGACATTAAATAATTAAACCCAAAATTGCTTTGTATATAATATCTTTAATTTTTAATATTTGTGAAATGATTCTCTACACAGCTACTACCCTCATTTTTGTTGATTTGCTCGTTGGTATGAAATGCAGCTTTATTATATTATATTATGCTACTTGCTTTTTTTGTATATTTTTAGAAATCGTCCGTACTTTTTTAAGAAGTACATAATGAATATGTATGTTCCGTGGCAAAGGATACTTTTATGCTTTACCATAAATAACATTTTGTGTAGGCATCAATTTTCGTGTAAATCAAACATTTAACACTTCAGTTCGTCTCTTTGAAATTGACACGCTTCGCATGCAGGTCGACTTACCAGGCAATAATTAAGCTCAGGGAAACTACTCTTTTTTGTAAAAAAAATACAGAACTCTTGCCAAGCAACCAATATATAAAATTATACCAAATTAGCATTTAGTATAATTTTATATATTGCAATTAGGACAATAGAAATACCCATCACCTGAATACCAACTACATAGATGCACTATTAAATATTATTTTCTAATAAACATTTTAGGACAAGGATTGCTGAGAGCATAATTATTGCATCTGTAAAAAAGAGAGTGGGTTGCTTGAATATAGTATTATGTATTATTGAAATATTATATTATGAATACAAAAACGTTACTTTGTAAAATAATATTGATTCAATTTTAGCATTCACTAGTCCAAACTAATTTTCAAATAAGTAACAAGTATGTATAATTATATGTAATAACGATCCAAAGGTTTCTGACAATAACGATAACCATAAGACAGAAAAATATATCCAACGAACTTTTTCTTTTCTTAGTTTTCCATTTCACATTGAAAGATTTTTAAAAAGTCCTATAAATTCTTTCACCTTTAAAATTATGCTGTCAATCTCTCGAATGTTTTTTGGCATACAATTTCAGTTATTAAAGTGAAACTTTATTAGCGTTGTTTTTCATTCGGTTACTCATATCAGCTGCGTCCCGTCCAACTTTATCGACCTAGAGATACTGCACAACAATGTATGTTATCTTAACAAAATATATTAAACAAATTAGTTCAGTTAGCATAAATTTATAATTTCATTTGTAGACTATTCAACACAAAGTGAACACGAAATTAGTAATGACATTAAATGTCGTCATTTACCCTATGATATAAATAACAATGTTTTATTATATTAAAACTAAAGAATTTAAAAAAATGTTTTTTGTACCTGTATTATTTATGAAAAAATAAATATTTCAAGTAACATGTAACAAAAAGGAAATTTGAAAACAATTAAGAACTTGTACTAACCTGGAAATGAAAGGAAAATTCAATAAGACATAATAACCATTGTTGGTTGCGAAGTGAAATCCTATGAAACTAACATTTCTTACAGAAACTTGGCGCATATTCCCAAATTATTAAGTTAACACGGAAAACAAACCTTTGAATACTTGCCGGAGTCCAAGCATTGCCCACGAAATAAAATTCTTTGCCATTGTGTGGGTTTCAGCGTGCTGTAACGCTCTTTTCACACATTCCTAGAAGAGAAAGAGAATTTGAAGTGGAGTGGACGGCCATTCTACTAAATTTTCTTAAAAAGGCTGGACTATTTTTACAATTAAAGAGAAAGCTCAGGCAAGTATTAACTGAATAAATATTAGGTGCACTTGATAAGACGCAAAGACTAGTATGAATACATAAGTTTTATAATAATTCGCGATCCATGCTAACAATGTTGTTGACTCGTAAATATAAGGAAAATGCCCAAGTGGTAAACTTACAAAAGATCTCTCCCAATTTCGCGGCTTCACTTACTTCTTGTAGGATGATCCGATATCAGCTATTTCCTGATCGAAATAAATGGATTTTGTCAGTTTAAATAAACCTTACTTCTTCTTACGAAGTTACATATATCTGCTTTCCCCTCTACATATAAGGGTATACATTTCCAGCACTGTCAGAGAAGGTACATAATACATGAGTGAACAAATGGGATACAAAACCATCCCCGTGGGTAAAATTTTTATCTTAAGATTTTCCTTTCTCATGGAAAGTTAAATTTCCACAATCGATGGTTCTCGTGAATGGCTGTGTCTGTGTCTCATAGAAAATGCTATACTCAAGACGGGTTTACGTTGAGAACTTACGATTTTGTGCAGATTTATTATGCTCTATAAAACTCTTCAAGTGGGTTCGCACGTATGGTTTCACTATTTATCCGAATGAACACTTGAGTTTACGACGTATTATCCCAGAAATCACATTTCTTCCAAAGCTTCAAGATAATACAAATGTGAGTATAAATGGAAACGTTTTGGGCTAAACAACCCTTAATTTTGTCTTTTACTCTCTAAATGTTGTGAAACAGATCTCTGCAGCCAAAAATCGTTTCGTTTATTTTTAAAATGCTATATTTTAGTAGGTTTGATTTAACGGGACAGACAACAAGTAATTTGTGTATCAGTCGAAACTTAAAGCACATTGCATTTAATAAATGGACTAGTTCCCATTAAAAAAAAAAGAAAAGAAAAGCAATTTATCAAGATTGACAGAATCGGATACTTTTTACCCGTTTCTACATCAATAACGGACAAATAATGCTAAAAGCTTTGTGTCCGACGTTTAGACTTTTCCAAGGAATATTAGCAAAAACCTGCTGACTTTCCCACAAAGGGCTTTTTCCCCCGAATTCCCGGCGCTTCAATTTAATCCCTGACCTGAAAGAATAAAATCGATTAGGGCAGTCATATCCGGCACATTTGCCTTTATGAACGTATTATGCCAAAATCCATCACCCAAAGACTGCGGAAAGTTTTTAAGTCGCTGCTACGAATGTGCTCACGGTGAGCTAACCCAGTTCGCGGGTTCCTCCCGTGTAACTATTTCCGGATATGCAAATATTTGGAATTTTCTTCCCGTATTTAACCACTTTGGCTCGGCCAATAGTTTTTGCATTCAGCTGAGTAAGCAATAAATTCTTCGAAGTAGTCGTCCTGTAATGAAGAAGCATTCCAAATGAGCCGGGAGGCCCCTTGCCGGAGCCGTCCCGGGCGGGAAGTGCTATTTGTTTGCGTGACTGCAAAACGTTTGTATCAGGCGACGCTTTAACTCAGTGGCGGTTTCCCGGCTAAATATTCCCAGTTTTGAGTCGCTCACAGATAAATTCATTAAACGAGCTCTGCAGCGAATTTTTTGTCCCATGCGTCACTTTTAGTAAATAAAAAGTGGAATATCAAGCGCTTCGTGCTTTACGTAATTGGCGGGGCTTAACTTTGGCCGGCCAAATAATTCCCCCTCCCCAGGGATACGCTCGAAATACACGAAGCAGCAGTCAGGTGCCAAGATACGATCGAGTCGCCGTTCGTGGCCATCGCAATACATGAGCCCGACTTTAATTTATTGCAGCACTGACTAGCTTTTAAGGGCACCGCAGCAGCGCTAGGGCTCCTTTTCCGGAGGTTCTGCCGAGGTCACTGCCAAGTTACAGGAATACACCCCATTGGTGAATCACAGGCCGCCGCGTCGGTCGATGGATTTTCGAGCGGACGGGGCTTGTAATTAGGTAAGTGATATTGTAACGAACAACTGCTTCATGCCTGATGCCTCCGCATTTTGTGAGCTCATTACTCTCTCTTGCGGCAGTTCAATTATACCGAGGCCAATTTAATTATGATTATGCGTTTTTTATGGGATCGTCACAATAGCATAACCATTTGAAGTTGGCCTTATTTCCCTTCCTCCCGCTCCCGGCACTGCGCCTTGAAATAATTATTATTCCTTTTTGATGCCGTTGGAATTTAGGCTATTCATACATACTATCGGTCCACGAACACGCAGTAATCGATAAGCCCCAGTAGGTGGTAATTAGATTTGCAAGGAAATGCGCAAACCGAAGTGTACCTAAAGGCAAATGTTTTTAGTAACGTTAGTAATGTTTTATACCAGGACAATAAATCATTTTTGAAAAATATTAGACAAAATGATTCGAATTGCTTAACGTAAACAAAATTTTTTGTTAAAGTTTAAAAGTGGTGAAAAATAAGCACGTTCCTCTAAGCCCGAAATGAAAATTATTGATGTGAATGCAACAAGAATTTCCTAAGCTCACTTATCAGGTACTCCTCGTTATTCCTAATAATAAAAAAGTCACTCGATTAATCATGTCGTAGTACATAAGTATTGATTATACTTACACAAACTTGAACAAAGTCCCCAGAAAATAGCAGAAACCGTGACATTTTGTATACTAATTAGGGAAGCTTAATAATTAATATTTAATAAAGGTTCTTATAGGATGAAAGTTGCAGTACTTTTAGTCCGTTACGAACCTGCCGGAGAGCTTATCCAGGCCTGATAAGAAATGTTAATGGGTCAGAGAGAACGGGCCCGTATGTCTCCAAATGTAAAACTACCCTTATCAAATGCACATACGCACGTACAAAACAAATCGTTACTAGAAATAATTTGGATGTCTATCGGGCATAGTTGTGCCAAATTCATTATAACTTTCTCCGACACTCAGCCGAAAACCATCCAAAGCAACGTTCTACGGCCTTAGACCGGCAGTTCTACAGAATAAGATATGCTTAGCACTTTTGATTAAACTGTTTAGTGTCGGTTAGCTATTAGCAGAGATTGTGGTAATTTTGTTTGCAGACCTCTTAACCAAACAATATTTAGAAGCAAATAAAGTTAACCGACGACGTATTAAATATGTCACTCAATACGTGGCTACAATAAACTGATCGTCTTTGCGAACTAAATCAATAAACTTGAAATACAAGTTCAACTGAAATTCTACCTTTCTCTCATTTTTTTACACACTCGGTAACTTTAGCCCATACAGCGCTTTACAGTGCGTTCCATTTATTGTATGTGTTTGAAAAAAAAAAATTAGAATATGCCCTTAACAATCGCATTTTGTTATTTAATTGGATAAATGGACAAAACAACGTATTTTGTGACTTTAATATGTAAGAATTCTTCATCTGAATATTGAAGGATTGTTCGAAATAAACAGGAAAATTAATTTTAGTGCCGATTGCCTACTTTTTTAATTTAATTCTACTGCATCTGATGATCACTCTACTCTTGCTTACCCGTCAATTTTCCACTGGTCGTAAAGTGATGCTTACCTGCAAAACAAAAAGAAAAAGTCTTTTTAGTTGTGTCAATAACTAAATAGAAGAATTGTATTTTATTTAATTAGAATAACTACTATTGCTTATTAAGCAGAGTAATTTTCTTTTCCCCACGCGTGAGGGAAAAGTATCACTAAAACGCACGACTTTCCGTTTGTAAAGTGGCTTATTATCCACTAGTGCTTTAATGTGCAACTCGCTTCGCTCGTGCGTTTATTGCTGCCAGCGTGCGCAAACGGCTACTTTACGCCCTTGTTGCACAATATACTATTACAGCATGCTGTATTGTAAGCATTAAATCAGTTAACTATTTGACTTGACAAAAATCTTAACTATTAAGTACTTAATTAGTGCGCGTGTAGTGTTTGTCGGGATGTCCACTTCCAGATGTTGGATCATGTTCCCTATTTAGTGGTTCTAATGGTTTTAACGAACATAAAGATATATGTACAAACGGACAAGACAAGCGATAGTCAAGTTACATTATGTGTAAAGAGATAGTTACAGAATGGCTTCTTTAGTAACCTGCTGGTGATGTGAGTGATTTACAACGCCCTGATAGCATACTTGAACATTATCCTATTGGTTTCAGCTTAAGTTCCTTACCTTAGCTGAGGAAAAATTTATCATAGAAAAGCTGCTGGGAACATAGCAGACATACATAATAAAGACATTAAAAACCATCCCCTCTACAATGCGAACTTTTCCATTATATCGCTTTGTCGGTCATTGGTTTTTCTTTTCTGCCCGTATGGTGGTTGGCTCTGGAGATTAACTTTCAGGGAGGACGAGGGGAATTTCGCAGATGCCGTAAAACGTAAAGAGTTTCCATGCGAAAGAAAGCCCAGTGCAATTTTATAAAACTGGGTTGTGTCGTAACTTCCACAAAGAGGCAAATAAAAGGCCATTCCCATGCCCTTTGGTCGTCCTTCAAGCGCAGGGAGCACGTAGGTAAATATTTCGTTCAGTATCAAAACGCTTAGAAATACTAAAAAACAAGGTCTGTCGTCTGGCATTCAACCATGAAAGCGTCGTTGGCTTGATGGTGGATAGTAACTTTGAGGATAAAGGCCATGCCGCTGTTGCAGTTCATTTGAACTTGAACTTCTCACCATCAGCGACTATATCCCTGCAGGACAAAGAATTCGTACCGGAAAGAAGCTTACTTGCATAAACCGATTTCTCCTTGACTGGTCATTACGGCCACTGCGCTTCCTTTCAATTTTTCGAAAACTGTTGCCTTACCGAAACTCGAAAGTGACGCAATATTACTTCCGCCAGGTCTGATCCTTCAAAGTCACGACTACCGACTAAGGAACAAACCGACGAATAGGATGGGACAGGGTTCCGGGGATTTAGCCTGGGTAATACTTGAATTTTTTTCTTTTTGCGGAGAAAAAACCTTTATGTAATCCATTGACAACGTGCTTCGAATTATCGATTTATGGACAGGTGCTGTTCAGAAAATTATCTTCGCCATTATATCTCTCTCCTCACAGGACCTTACCTCTTGGCTTGCTTTTGTTGTTCGGCGATTTGCCGAAATACACTATAACTAGACGATTAATTTGGGAGCTGTTTGAACTTCAAAGCACCGGGGCGCAGGCGGAATGAAAAGAATGCCTGGAATGATTCAGAAGGGCCCCAAGTACGGTGGTATTTATTTTTGTATTTCCTCTCGAGTGATTAAGATAGCTCCAACTTCAGCGCAAAGCAAGCGGCGAGGATTTAGCCGAACTGACCGAATGTTACTCGCGTTTCACGTTAGGTGCAATGTATTTGCTTGTTGAATTTATAAATGGTTTAAATCTATTTTCTTTTTCAGATTATTGAAGCAATTTTATATACTTTAACTGGGTTGGCATTTTACTTTTTAAGCCTTATTATTATATTATACTTGACAATAAATCTATTAATATAACGAAATTTATGCAATGCAAAGAATCAAAATTGAGGTGGTTACACGTACAAATCTAAATAATGGCAAAGTTTATCATATCAAAACAGCTTCTATCGGCTGTGAACTTATTCCTACAGATTTTTTAATAAGCAATCGCACAGTTCATGCTGTAATAAATGCTACTGCCAATCTGCACTTCTAGAAATGTTAGAAAATGTTGATGGAGCATTAGCATAGAAGCATATATTAATGCGATGTGACCGTTATTCAGGATTTATGAGCAACCGCTTAGTCCTTGCAAATTCAGAGCCTTTTGTTTGACAAGCAGATTAAGTCATATGTGTCAGTTAGAGCGACGTATGTTTGTATGCCAGTGCTGAGATAAATTTGGAACACGTCAATTTTGATGGAGCTGGCATATTGAGAGAACTAATAAATAGGAGATATTTTCGCCTTAATTTCGTCCACTTAAATAAATATCGCATTTTCCAGCTACCATGGAACCAATTTTCTGTCACTGAAGATGGATTGATTCTGATTGCTTGGATATAAATTGGTTTTAATTAGTTCAAGTCAATACTTGACGGCAAAACTTCAGTTTGTTCGCGTTATTTAAATTCGGATTGCTCAATTGACAGTTTAATTTTAAATACCAATATTTTGTCAATTTTAGAGCATATCTATCCTTAAACTAAAATATTTATGTATTGATCTCGGTGAAATATAATAACACAAGAATTTACTACTAAATGTAATTTCTAAAATAATTCATAATTTAAAATATCTAATTAGTATATCAAGGCAGTTCCGAATATTCAAAGGGTTGAGGTAAGAATTTAACTCTCTCTCTACTTCAAATTCTGTTAAAATATCTTCGGCTTTTAAGAGGGATAAACTTATCTGGCTTAATTCCGTAGGACGGATATTTTCGCAACCATAGATAGTTAATAATTTGCTAAGGTAATTTATATATAATTTTGGAAATTTCCTTTCTTCATTAAAAATTTGAATTTTGTTGTGAAATTTAAATGGCTTTAAGTGAAATGTTCGGAATTAACACATCTGAGAAGGAATTGGTCTTACCTATAACGTAGGAGTATCCGTCCAGTGTGAGAACACATTTCCGTGTAGTGCCACCGGACGGATACCTTAACGAGCGTGAAAAGAAACTTCTAGGGTAGCCTGAACTTGGTCCGCTCACGCGACCACTAGCACCACCGTGCCGTGACGACTTTTTTTTTCGGTTTACGTGATCGTCGTTGTCGTCATCGTCATCATCGCCGTAATCACTGTTTTCGTTTCCGTGACATCGTTCACGTTTCACGAGTGCAAGCTCGTCTTCTCCGGAGCACGACGCCACCTGAGCGCCGGGGTCCGAGTTGCATTTATGCACCACGTCCTTTCCACGAGCACACTGCGGATTCACGCTTTGGTCGCCGCCGGTTGCGTCGTCCGAATCGCCCATTGTTCAGCCAGAGTTCGATTCCTGGGCCTATTTCTCGCTTTCCATTTTCGGAGGAGGCCTGTAGAGTTCTTCGTGGCCCTGCATGCTTTCCCGCCGCACTACGTAACTTCCGGCATTCTTAGAGCATCCATGAAAACTCAAAATTGTCTTAATATGTTTCGCGGGGTTCCAGCGTCTGTCTCATGGAAATTTTTTTAAATTGCACAGCACAACATGCGGAGAGAGAATTCTGTACAGCACATAAACTCGGCGAATCGCTTAAAGCACTATATCATCCAGTTTATTAGGAGCGTCAAGATGTGTATCGAAAGTGAGAGTTTTTGACAGGATGATATACATCTCAAAACGTAAAAATGTATTCCAGGAACTGAATTATTTAAATTCTGCAAAAATATAGAACAACTCTTTTGCCATAAAAGGAGTTTAAAATGTATGATTTTACGCTCTACGTCTCGCAGAGCCGAAATGTTTGAAAATCTCCAGGGTAAAAATCAATTTTAATATTTAATGCAAATCTCCTTCAGATCTGACAATGTGCTACAGTGCCTTTGAAGCAGACCTCCGATAAGTCAAAACGCGAACGCGTACTCGCCCACGCCGTGTCTCGCGATTTGGATTAGGTACCTGCCGTCGATGCACGCCACTCTTCACTTTCACTTTGATTATTCTATTCACTGATCTTTGAGTTTTATCGCGATTTTATTAAATTTATTTCCTGATATCAAAAAATGAGACGTGGTGAAAGGAGGGGTATATGCAAAAGACCAATTAATTTTATTAAGGGGGAGGGTAAAAAAAAATTAGGAAAGTTCCAGCCATTTCAAACTCAGCCATTAACCCAAATTGTTTATGAAAACCAAATCTTAACGACACCTCAAATGTTTTTAACTAAACAAAAGATATATTTCTAGAGTTTCTTTTTAAAATAGAAACGTTCCTATTCGCAGAATACGACGTTCCGCGGAAATTCTACGCGTATTGCACTCTCCTATTTGTTAACAGGCCAGAAACAATTACTAATTCTGCTGGTTTTCTGAACATGCCGAAACCCAGGAAACCACACGATTCGTAAATGAATCGAAAGAGAATTAGTTTAAGCGAACATACACTGAAAGAAAAAGTTTCTAAAATAAAGCAAAACTCTCTTGAATCAATGCATTTTGGGCAATGATTTTCATCCAATTGAAATGGCCCTTGATTCAACCGTTGCTTGTAAACTCTTGCTTCAAGAAATATTTTCTTTATCTAAAAGTTAGTGAGTTGTTGAAACTAACAAAATACTCTAAAAAAACCGAAATTTTCAAAAGCCTTTCTTGATTTTAAAAGAAATTTTCTTAAACTGAGTGGAAACTTTTACAAACAACCGAAATTGTGTGTTAATATAAGGAATTATTAAGTTCTTGTTTGAAGATCAATTTCCTTGATTTTATCGCTACTATGGATCTTTTAATGAGAGAAGTTTATTTAAAATTGAGACACTTTTCCTTCTTTTAAGAAAAAATGGCTTGTTTCAAGAAATATCGAATTTTTATGCAAGTGAGGAACTACTATTCTTGATTTCAGCAAATTATTTCTCTCAGTGTATAGTTCATTAACAATATCTAAAATGAATCGTAAATGAATCAGCTGTTGGACTATTTGGACTTTCGCTAATGAATCATTTAAAACGATTCTTTATTAAATCGTTAAAATCTCGGGGAAAACGAAACAAAGTCTCTTATTTACTCCCGAAAACTAAATCCTAAGTGAATTACTTACGGGCGAAAATTTAAGTCACTTAAGATTTAGCTTTGGCGAGTATTATAGGAATTACATTCGTTTTTCTCGAAAGTTCCACGACAACATGATTCGTTTGCGATTGTCTTCCGATGTTTTTAATAAATTCACACTATTGGTTCTTTTTTCATGTAGAATTGTTTCGATTCAAGTATTTGATATGAATTAATGAAATTAAGATTTGCTTATGATATGACCGGCCGATACTTAAAAAATTTTCCACTGACAAAAAGATATTTATAAGTGCATATTACTCCTCAGAAACCGCAGCGAACTGAGCATCATGCAGCAAACGAAAACCCATTCTCTTTCTGCCTAACTAATTCATAATACGCAAAAGTGCCCACCGTTGCCAAGGAAATATTTTCCATATTCTTGTGAAAAGCTCGCCAAATTTCGTTAAAAGTGAAGAATTCTTCAATTCGCATTTCTTCTTCGTACAACTATGTTGTTATCCCTTTTTAAAACGTCCGCTTTTATTCGAAAATTTACGAAATCCTCGTAAAATTGTTTGCTTGGAGGTCTGTAAGAGTTCATGTTACACTCGCGTTGGGGTTAACGCACGATTTCACAAATACTACCCCTGAGCTGATCCAATTTTCTGAGCTCGCCAAAATAAATGTCTAATTTCCCTCATTTCCGGGCTTCAGAGTTTGCTCAACGCACTTTGAATGAGAGATATATAAAATTGTGGAATGTTCGGTAGGTTCAATAAAAGGCAAACAACATTTTGCTTAACGATCTCGGCAAATTAATGAAGCTTGAAAGAGCTAATTTTCCACTAAGGAAGTGTTCACAAATAAGCACAATGGACTGCCACTTTCTTCTGCAGTTAAAGCGGATATACTTTTGTTACCGAATGGGATTCCAAAAATATACTGTAATTACGTGTATTTTATTTTATGCCACGTAATCATATTAGAGATGAATAAAGTGTACCTACATATAATGCTAAATCGAAATCAATTATCATGCCGTTTTTTCTACAATAGACGCAAAATAAATAAATAACTCAATTTTCTAATACAACATTAGGCCTTCTCTGAAATATCATTGAATAAAAAAGGGAACATTGAAGAAAGTAACAAGTTTTTTTAACGTTTCGATTTAAAGCTTCCTTACTTATACTTTCTCTCTTTTAGTCCCATTAATTTGTTCTTGTTATAAAATTATTAGATATATTTGTTGTTTTTGTAAATACGGAATTTGTCAACCATAAATAGTTAGAGACTTTCTGACGACTAATCAATTTCTTTTTGGATTGACGATCGAGGAGAAGGGGCTGGATCGTTATATAAATAAAACACATGGCGCATAAAAGGATTTTATCAAAACAAGCATATGCCTTATAAAACATTCATGGACAAGTGACAAAAAAGGAAATTTGTCTTAATCCTTACACCTGTATTTCACTACTATTCACTCGTCCATAAACCAGATTGGGTCAATTACACCCGTCCGACCGCGTCTCCGTGCTGCTGTATAAATCAAATTAATGCCTTTCGACCGTCATCCTTCTCAATCAATTCGCTCAGAATATATTCCACTGACATCATGTGTTGACGAATAATGTAAATGGAGATTGACTACGTTTTGAATGGCCATTAGTAGGCAGAAAACAACTGTCGGGAGGAAGTAATGCCTCTTGTAGGACATGCGACAAAGGACTCGAGCCTCAATCGGGGCTCCTGCAACGGAGCTTCAAACTTCCTCAACAAATAATTCAGGTGGCATGAACGTGCTCAAGTAGTGTGCTGGGTACGGCCCGACTCAATTCAATTTCCCAAATGATTTGGTCGCTTTTGTACCGGGCCTGGCCTAATTCTGCTTCCTTAATAACTAATTCCTCTCATTGGAAGTCTACATCTCTGTAAGTTTCTTTTCGAAATAAAGGTAATTAGTCTACCTGCCGGGGCTCTAAGGTTAGTCCGAATATACAAAACTTTTGTTGAGGCAACCGAGTCCTAAAATCCCATAGGAATTCAGTGACTTCTTGTGAATATTATTCCCGCGGGCAGTGCTATTGATTTACGGAGCAGTTGCAAAACTCGTTAATTAACTGAAAGAACACGGCAACAAAAGCGTCTGGGCAAACACACACCCATGCTCTGTGCCCGTTCAGAAAGTGCAGTCACTCGTGCGACATTAGGGGTGGAAAAAAGTGACAACCGTCTTTCAACAAAATATAGCAGTTGCTGGGAGGAACAACAGAACGACCTCAGCAAATAGTTTAGCTGAACTAATCCCTCTACGCCGCTGAAGGACTATTCGGGGCGGAGCACCCTTCACATGGAATTCTTTCACTCAGGACTACAGGGAGGGATCTTGGCAGAGGAATTTTGTGGAATTTTGCTCATTTTGTGGTGAAAATTTAAAGTCATATCTGCAACAACCTGAAATTCATAGGGAGCTCAGCAAGGAGCACAGCAGACAAGCCGTGAAAATTACACGAATTTTAGGCACTGAGCCGAGAGTTGGGTAACAAATTATGTCAATTCTAATAAAAAAAAATCCACTCTAACTAAACATAACTTAAATCAAATCTAGTCAACACTTTGGTAATAAACAATTCTGTTTAGATTTTCGTGCATATGTTCTTCGTATATAAAAAAAAATTAAACAAAAGTTATACCTACAATTTTATTAAACTGATTTCTTGTTTATGGAGTCAAAATTGCTGCTTGCTGTGATTGCTTATTATAAATAAACAAAATTGTTATTTACATACATGAGACCATTTGAACAAGTATCAGCATTATATGTAAATTTTCTTTTTGTAAAATATAATTAAGTCTCCAAAAGGATCCTTTTCTCTTGAGACTGCAAAAGCAGTTTTGTTTTAATGTTCGTCGTTATAGAAGTATGCAGAGCTCATAAAATACATTTCGCATTATGAGGCAGCCTTGTATATTGTGACACAATAGCAGTCATAAAATTCCTGCTCGAAAGGAATTCAGGATCAAATAAAACAAAAATGAAAATATGAAAGGATTCGGAGGCGTACACGCAGTAAAATCATGAAGTTATGTGAAATATGTACGGAATTGTTCTGATCACTCCTTTCCTTTTTCAACCTTTCTAAATGTGTAAACATATGAATTTGAATATGTGCTTTGCCTTACGTAATGAAGAATTAAAGAAATTTAAGCTGCCAACCCATCTGTTCCCACCATCTTTTTTGCGCAGTGCGATAAGGCTAAATAATCAAATTTAATTATTTCATGCTTTTATGAGATATTTATTTATTATTATTAGTCCACAGAGCATAACTCGAAACTCCAACAATAGGTATAATAATATCAATGCAAGCAACTAAATCTTTTTACTATAGTCATAGTTGAAAATAAAGTACCGATTTAAAAGCAGCTTCATCGACAAGTAAACATGTATATATAATATATGTATATTGAATTTAATGGAACAATATGTGGTTGACTCATGTTGTCCAAAGTTTGTTGTATTTTTCTTGGTATAGAGCAAAGGTCTAGACCTTAGATGTAAAAAAGGGAATGTAAGTACTGACCATAGTAACAAGCGCAGTTGATTTAATGCGAAAACAAAGAACATCACGAATCAATTATGGTACGCCGCGTCTCTAATGTCTACAGACTAAGCAGCAAACATTTCGATTTATTATAAGCGAAGGAATTCCACTTTGCCAGTGAAATTAACGAATATTCCGTAGTAAATTCAAGCTGCTTCGAACAAAAGGAAGTCACCAAGGTATGGTATTTTGCTGGCATAATTTTAAAATGAACAAGTGAGTAAAACATTCGCTCTTACTCTTTATCTATATATTAATATATATACAAATGTATATATACATATATATATTTTACATATATGTATATATTTGCATAAATATGTATTTTATGCTTCCGAAGTTCTTATTTCCCAAACCGGTCACCAATTTTCTAGTGTGAATAGCGCAGTGCTTGTCGCTCCGAGGAATACTGATAAGACCTTGATCAGGGTGTGGACCGAAATACTTCGCTGATTTTCACCTTTCATTGTATCATTACAATCATTTCATTTTCATTCAGGTTACGTTCGCTTTTGCAAACTTCAATTACGGCTTGTGCACGTGGAAAAGGCGGCAAGGTACGCGCTCCTTTACCTACGGCGCAAACTGGCAATATGTGCGAAACCGATGCAGGATATGAGCTCTTGCGAGATATCTCTAATTCAGGGTCAAAATTTTACTGCATCGATCCCTTCTCGCCACCTTCGGCTGAGGTGGACCAGGGGACAGTTAGGTGTCGCGAATAAAGATCTATCCCAAAATCCAGTTTAGTATTAAAGCATCACGTTACGAGTGCCGTTTTTCAGTAGATTTACGTGCCAAGACATTTTCATATTTTTAACTGAAGTTCAAGGTACTTCAGAGTCTTGGCTGTCGAGTCAACTGAAGATAGTGTGGCGAGTAAGTTTTCACTTTTTGTTTTCACATTCAAGATGTCTTAAAAATTTATTTTATACAAAAAAGATTTGTACAAAAAAATATGAAAATATTAAAGTTATGAAAAAAGTGAAATGCATAATATCAATAAATCAAAATAATTTGTGGCATCAAATAAGATCCCCATAACTGGTGACCCCGACAGGCCTATGGACAGCAACTCGTTATTCATCTTAAACGCAATTAATTCAACTGATAAGAAGTTCAAGATGTTTCATTCCAAGATTGGTAATGTGTGTGACCAAGTCATCTATACGGAAGTTTCCGACTACAACCGCAAATCGGTTCAGTTTCATCAATGCGAATAACAACAATTCAATTCAGCAATTTTTTGCAACCGCAAATCGGTTCAGCTTTACTAATTTCAACAACAGTAATTCAATTCAACAATTTCTTGCAGTCGCAAATCGGTTCAGCTTTACCAATTTCAACAACCGCATATCGGCATTGTCAACTAACTAATCAACTAATAACTATCAAGAATCTTATCAATTCATCAGCATTCGTACTCGCACTTTTCCCTTTACCCCTTTTTTGTACCGTTACCATACGGTAACTGGGGTAGAAGCGTAGAAGTAATAAGGCGAGTCAGTGTTTTGACACATTTTTTTATCAAGTTAGCTAAATTTCACCTGATAATTATTTTAATCAATTTATCTGAAAATATTTTCAGTTTTCACTTTTTGTTTTTACATTCAAGATGTCTTAAAAATTTATTTTATGAAAAAAAGATTCGTACAACAAAATATGAAAATATTAAAGTTATGAAAAAAGCGAAATGCATTATATCAATAAATAAAAATAATATAATATGTGGGATCAAATACGATTCCCATAATAGAATCTCTAAATAATTTATTGATTGGATTTGAGGGAACAGTGACATGACATTGCATCAACCTATTTATAATAAAATTATCACTTTAGGCCTGGAAATTGGGAATAGGGCAAAAAGAAATCTAGTGAATTGCACAAAGTACATATATACGGCCCCTTTCAGAAAACCTAAAAAGCATGAATTGCAGTTTGAAATTCAGGTTCCGTCGGGTCACCGGGCGGCGGGCGCTGAATGCGTGCGAGATCAGATGCTGCGTCTGCCGGCGCGCGCCGCTGTTGCTGAGATTTAAGATTCGAAATAAGCGAGACTGAAAGTCGGCTAATTGTTTATGGCCGGCTGAGAGTTAGCTTGGCATGCGCCATGATTGCCACTTCATCTCGGCGTGATGCAACGCTCCCATTGAAGGCGGTCGACATCGTTAACTCGTTTCGGCGCAGTTTTAGTTCGCCTTAGGCTACAGAACAAAATTGCTATGATTCTTAAAACTCCGCGAGCTGTAGCGACATACTTCGGGCATTTCTTTAATGTGTAAGACACTTATGAGAGGACTAATTGAGCACTTGAGATGCGAATATGTCAAGATTGGCACCTTTTGCAAGAATTATTAATATAATGTTCTTGTACATATGTGCCGTTGTTCGCCTAAAGAGCTCTTATCGGATCTATTATGTCACTTTTCATTTGGCATGCAATTCGTTTCAAACTGTTGTAGAATTAGTTTTTACCTGGAGGAGAAATAAACATGCTTACATACAATAGCCAAAGGACATAACATTCCCACAAAATGCTCTATCTTCGACTTTCACGTCATGTTAATATGTTACATGTGGAGTAATACTTGGCGTAGAAATGTAATCACCCTATTGAGGAAAGGAACTATACTCCAGCTCCAGGGGGTCATTATTTTGGAAATATCATACAGAACATTTGCTGTTTTATGCAAATTTAATTTTAACATCTTTTGTGCACGGTCAAACATGGAAGTAAGTTACAGCATTCGAGGACTCTTCTCTCAAAATAATTCATTCACCTTTTCTTGCTACAGGGCTAAATATTTCCACCTATCTGGTTGCTAGAGAATCCCCAGATGAGCTTTCTGGAAATCAGCTTGGACAGTTAACGTACAATGGATTACGTGAAAAACAAAAATAAAATTTTTCTTTCTTGTCTCTGGCAAATCGAGGAGCTAAAGGTAACTTGAATTCTTCTGGAAAGGAACTAAGCCAAGAATTACATACCAAATAATCCCCGTCTTATGTGGAGCTCCCGGAGAAAAGGTATACCATACTTTGGTGGGCTAAAAACATATGCCGTTTCCCGACTAGGATTTTTAAGGGTTGCGGTAGCAGATTTAAGCACATTTAAAGTATTTTACCAGAGCCAAGGAAGCAAAGAAAAAAGGTAAACAATTCGCTTCAATTACAATTTTCCAGTATTCTTAAACGCAAATCCTTTTTGTTGAGACTTTAGTTTGCTTAATGGATTTCTAGAGCTTTGTCTAGGAATAAGAATGTTTGAAGGTGTGTAACGCATGTACATATATGTATGTATATCATATATCATATAAGGAAAAGTTTTGCCAGTGTTAACTAAGTTTTTTTAAAAATAGTACGTGTAGTAACTGCGGACCTTCAGTTCGTTCTAAACATGCTCTTTATTAGTTAGCATTGAGTACTTGCCTAAATCCACTGCAACCCCTGAGTGCTGCTTCTCCGAGGTATTTTGACAGAGGAACTAAGGGAGTAAAATATTTCACGTCGAGTCTGACGCCCTGTGGAATGTTCTAAATTAAAACAGGCCCATTGGATCTAGTCATAACACGAGACCACGAAACATATTGCGACCTAGTTGAACCCACACGCTGGGCGTGTAATAATTTTTATGAGTGCTGTTCGCACAGCGTTTTATCGCGTCCTAGGGCCACAATTGCCCCGGCAGCGCTAAAAAAATGCATATCATCAGACAGACCGCAATTGCGTTGGTGATTATCATGAAGGAGTCTTCTGTAAATAATTAACCCTGAAAGAGATTGTTCGAACTGGGCGCAATGCAAATCAACTCAAGCGCTGAAACGATAAAATCGATCGGCCGCTCGAACTGTGGCTCATTGAGGCCCTTTTTCCACTTCCCGCTAAGTCTTCTCTTGACGCTGCGATCCTCGGGCTGTGGGATGGGATTATGCAGAGATGTGCCATAGCACATGTCACCAAATTAATTACATACATCCTTTATCCTTTGATAGACTATATATTGATATGTTAACACCAGTTATTGCACCGCATATAAAAGCAAAAAATCTCAAATGATATTATAGGTACTAAAGAATTGTATTTACACATTAAGATCTGAGGCAGTTAATGGAACCCTTAAATATTTCAAGAGAGTAAATTCATATATGTAAAACTCAGGGTAGGAAAAAGTAAAAAAAGCCCTCACAAAAGTTTGAACCTTGTCTCATTTCAAAGGTTTAAAACAAGCTCTTTTGATGTTCCTAATGAGTTACGCACATGTCGCAGGCTGCTGTACTTACATATTTTACCCATGGGGTAATGCGCAGTTTAATGGAACGAAAGTGTCTTTGTTGCATTCTGCTGCTTTGCTCCGTGCTCAGAACGACGTGTGAATCAATTTAGGTCAAAGGTACATACGTCTAAGATATGGGGATAAATAGCTCTTGATTTTTGCCCCTATTGCTTTTGTTTTTTCTCTGTGGGAATAACTCACGTTTAAATGGGAGTGTAGTAAGTATAATTTTCGTAATCAATATTTGTATAAAGTGCAATTAGTTATTTAAATTTGAAAGTTGATAAAAGGTCAAATATAAAGTGTTAATTTACTTCTATACACGACCTACTTTTTCTTTCAAGAACTATACGGTTGTATCCTGCATGTAATAACGTTATTAAAGAATTTCTTCTAATAGGCGCATTCCACGTCTTTATAGCAATAAACTACAAGTTTCAAAGCCGACGTCGGAATAAAGGCAGAATTTATATTTCTAATTAGTGCCTACATTCAGAGCACAGCCCACCCAAAAGCAAATAAAGTACACATGTACGTCGAAAGTAGTTTCTCAGTTAATGCTAAGAAATTGGCGAGCAACCTACATACTTAAAGGTTTAAAGATTCCCCTACGAGGCAATTTCGTCACCTCATCAAAACTCTGAATTTGTGATAAATCAAAATGAGAATAGCACATACTCCAGCAAACAAATTCGCCTAGCGTTTTAACATCCCTTAGAAGTAGGTTTTCGACAAATGGACGATTAAATCGCTATTTGGGTTTAAGGAAATTACGGTAATTTGAAAACACGATGGAGAACAAAGGTTAATACATAATAAAACTAATTTCAAAGCAGAAAAATAAAGTGATTTGCGGGATAGAAAACTAAAACTTCAAAAGCGGGAGGGGATATTTTGGTTTTTATTATAAATTGTGGTGAGTGTTCATGTTGCAGACACACCAATTTGGGAAAAGTACTGTCCGTCGTAAATTTGTAAGAAAAGCAGAACTTAGAAAAGTTTTTAACGACCTCACACAATATTTACTCGTCGAATGGTTAATTGATTAGTGTTAGTTTAATCTGCTTTATCTTGTTATCACTTTACCGCAGGCAATAAGCTTATCGATCAAAGTAGAAATAAACATTATTAACTCGGTAATTAGGCGTAAACGTGTAATAAAATCGTTAAAAGCACACGTCAACTGCGATCGTTTCCGCCTCTCACTGTTTTCACAGAATTAAACGCGAGCACAGGTAGACTTAAGATTTTCTCCAGATGTTTTCAAGTATTGGCAAGCGAAGATATAACAGCTTCAGTAAACAAACAGCATATGGTTATATCTCGCCAATCCAGAAATCCACACGTTTACATACTCAAAGGTATTTTCGCAAAATCGTCAGTTGCGTATCATACTCGCGACACTCCAAACGAAACCGAAAGTGGTCCGAAAAATTTATGCAAAATATTCGACTGAACAGGACCAGCGAAAAACACAAGTTCGAGAGCGCAGAGACCGTGGTTTTCGCTAATAAGAAAAAAAAGCCACGGAGCTAACCAGTCTTCTACAACTTCTGCACTTAATTCAACTGTTTTCACTTTTATCTCACATTTAGCGTGCGTACGATCGGCACGATCGGATGAAACGGGCGAAAATATCTGAGATATTTATGACGCCAAAATCAGAGCAGCGACTGAATGAAATCGTAAATCACAGTGGGACACATATGTCGTCTAGATTTAGTGTCTAAAGTTTTTTCATGTGACACCGAACCGTACGCACTATGCGATCGCGACCATTTCAGATGAAAACAATAGAGTTTCCGCGCCGATCCTCACTTTCTGAGTATTTTTAACACAATTCAGCCATTCCATCAAACACAGACACAGACGCGATCACTGCCGCGGCGCCAATCGGTTTTATTTGAACGATCAATTCGCGTCGTAGTCACAAAAATTCGGTTGGCTGAACCGAAGTATCAGACCTGGTCTACCTCCGCCTCGAGAATCTTGCTTCTGGGTTGAGGAGCGGGCTGGGCTTCGTCTTGCGGAACGATCTTCGTGCCCTCTGTAGGAATACTGGCCACACAGTTTTCTTGTGGCTGGCTCACTTTCCGTATTTTCTTCTGTGCCGTCAGAAAGCACCAGGAACAACTCCCCAGCTGCGGAGTTTTATCCAGCGCCGAGTTCAAAGCGCTGAACTCCGCATTTTCCGTGCGGCAGCTTTGCGAACCGGGAGATGGCCGTTGCTGCTGGAGAGCCAGCAAACAGCTGATTGGCTAAGTGCTTCCCTGCAGCTTTTCTGCGTGGATACCCCCGCAGCCCGAAAAGGACGAGGCCGACTTTGCGGTCTGCCGGCACGGATTTAAGTCGCACGCTCCTTCCGAACTTTCAGCTCTCAATTTGTCCAGCTGTTTACATTCGCAAGGGTGAGGGAAGTGCGTCTCGCGGGGGGTACACTTTCAGGTGAACAAGGGCTGTCAACGCCAGAGCACGAAATAATTCCACCTAGCGAAAGTGAAATAAGTGAAGAGCTTTTTGGCAGGGGGCTCTTTTCAAGCTTTGCTAATGAAATTGCAAATTCAGTGCTGGTGGGATAGACAACACGATTGCCTTTCTTCCCTCGCCCCCTCCTGATGAAGTAGTGCGCAACTATAGGGGGCGCTGTCTGTGCTCTGGGGCATCCTTAATTCCGCCGTTGATAACCTCATGCGATGAATTAATGGCACATATGTATGTAATGATGACGAGTATGCATATCATTTGCACTGTTCGGTATTTCAATATACCGAGGCTCCTTAAAATGCGTAATATTCTCGAAGAAAATACGCTTAACATTTATTGAATAGTTGTAAAATCCTTCCAAAGCAAACCGAACCGTAAACTGTTCAAAACTACTACATACATATATGTATCTTTATGAAAAGGTATAGTAATTCTCGATGAATAAAAAAATAAAAAAATAATCCTAATTTCATAAACCAAGCACATATGTACATGCATCTTATTTTTATTTAATATTCAGCTGAACTTCGATTAAGAAGAGTTTACAAGACATATTTAATGAAACAATTAAAATATGTTTTCTGCCTCTCAATCTTAAATTTCTCAAACAACTTCATGACCAGACTCTACTCAAGAAAATTCAAGATGATTCGCTAAAAAGCCTGAGGTTTCCTAATTATTTTATTCAGGTACCTAACTGAATTCAGGTTAATTTTAAAATTTTCTTTTTTATGACTTGAATTAATAAGTTTTCAACTTTCTGAGCCATGTCTGTCTTCAGAAATAAGAAGAAAGGTTTTCCGTAAGTTTGAGAAACAAATAATTATGTATGTAGTTTTTAAGCTGTAAGATCATAAATCTTTAAAATAAATAACAGGAGAGGTATATGGGAGAGTTGAAAGATTTTTGGAATTAGACAAAAAAATTACTAAAGCACAGATTTGATAGGCATAGACTTAATACTCCAAGGAAAATCTGTTTTAAAAATGTTCTCGTATTCCTTAACAAACATTTTAAGAAATTTTCTCTTCACATGTTATCTCAACTTAGAAAGCAGCTCTGGTCAAAGGCTGGAAACTGAAAACTTGTCTCGTTCGCATGTCCGCATGTTTTCACTTTCCGGTATATTATGCTTGAGAAACTGATAGCGTTTCTCTAGATTCGTTCAACTGCAAAGATCACAAAAGCGATATCAATAGAAACAAATATACATAGGATATACATATGTATGATATGATAAGAAATGCCCTTTAATCCTGCTTTTAAGACTTGTGCATAGATGTGGAAGACAATTTGTTTTATTTATTTCCTAGCTTGCCTGTCCCCGGCGGCTCAGCGGAGCCCAAGCATACCTATAATTTGAATTTCATAGTAACCTTTGTCAATGAAGTTCTTAGAAACCTAAAGTATAGTGAATTAGAATCAACTTTTGTCTTAATTTTGAAAAAAAAACTTTTAAATCTTGATTTTGTGTTTTTATACTTACCCCAACTTAAAGAAAAATAATTCCGATCTATTGAAGAATTTTTTAAAAAAATTACTATATGTTCACATGTACATATTATACATATATTAAGAATGGTTTCTTAATTCCATAAATTGCAGTATTTAAAGTACCTAAATAGACCATATTTAAAAGTGCAATAAGTATATGGAAAAAATTATGGATCTTTAAAATGTACTATAATAAGGATGATTTCTGGAGGAATCAATACACTTTATTACAACCAGACTCTTAATGAACAAAAAAAATATATTCAAAGCAAAATATCTTCAACTTTTGGTAAGTAAAAAAATGAATACGTGCCTTTAAATGGTTTCGAAAAAGTTATGAATTTGCGATATGAACTGCTGGACTTGCGTATTGCATCCACCTAAAATTTTTGATTCTATTCTACTAAAGCTCAGGCCAACCAAGCCAGCAGTGTAGAACATTAACATATGGCAGAATTTTGTACAATTTTGTAAAATTTATATTTATTATGCTGCTTTACTTCCTGTACATACATAACTACACAGCTTGAAAATAATTTGAACACAATGTGGACTAAAGCCACGGACACACTGTGGGAGAGCTTACATACATACATACATACATTCATTACATACTCATCCAGTGTGTGTGTCGCTTGAAACTGATTCTTCATTGTTCAATTGCTTTGGAATAAAAATTTCATTAAACATATTTATTCTTTCTTTGGATACAAGGACTGATATTATTCACCAGAGATTTCATTTGAATTACAAGTTCTGATATTCAAATTAAACTGTTTCAACCCTATAGCTTGCATTTGGAGAAATGCATGCTAAAAGAAAATTTCTGTTTTGTACGACCCCGCGAGTACTCCGAGCTTCGCTTACATTTTACAGCAAAGATTTTTCGATTTTGCGCACATTGTTCTCTCTTTATGAAATCATTTCCAAAGTTTGAGGCAACGCGAAAGTGAAAATCACTCTCAATTCAGCGGAGACTATTCAAGAAAAGCTAATCGGGAAATGGAAGGATATGTGGCCGCTCGGTGCATATTACAATATTTTTAAAGAGTTTAATTCAGCGGGTGGATGCGGGTGCTTTCTCACCTGTGCTGCTTTTTGGCGTTTATAACTTTATGCAAGGGAGGCATAAGGAAACACGTGGGCAAGGCTGCTAATGAATTAATTAATTGCATCGGTGTACACTTCTGCGGCGGTGGTGGTTACATCTTGTTTGCTCCTCGTTACGTGATTAAGCAAAGTTTCTGAGTTGAGGTTTTAAAGAGAAGACTCCATACAACTTTCTGGCTGAATAAATTACTGTGTGCATCTTAAGTTGCCCCTTTTATATCAGTCGATTTTTCTGCTTTTTCCCCGTCCTTTTTGAAAGGAATTTGTTAACGTTTTGAGAATGTTCTGAAGAATATGGAGGCTCCATCTACCTTACTAGAGACTTGAATAAAATGTAACATTCGAAAACACATTAAATAATCCATCTGGAAATTGACACGAAAAGAGGGGACACAAACTGCTTCACATAATGTTTGTAAAAGCCCTACCTTATCCTATTATATCATTCTAGCGGAAAGCAAAAAGGTTGAAACGCCTTAAGTTGCTTTTGAGATGGGTTGATACTGTTTTATGATGAACGAAATTTTCTACATTAGATCTTTAAAGGACTAGTAAAAGGTTTTAGCCTGTAAAGCCCCTATACATGTACATATCTGAAAAGGATTTACTTTACACCGCGTTGCATAAATACGTATTCTTACGAAATCAAGGAAATCTCTTATACTTTGTATTTTACTTCTAGAGGAAAGATGTGATGGGAAAAAATGTAAGAATATATTCTAGTAATTTAAAATAAAAATGTAGAAAAACATGAAAGGTGCAAAGATCTTCAAAATACAGTTTAATCTTGAAAATTTTCAAAGCAATTTCATTCATTACTGAAACAAATTCCTTTAAACAAGACATTAAGGAATTTTGGCAGAAGGTAGATATCAATTTCTGGAGCATCGATAAATTGTCAAAACAAATTTCACAAGCCGTTAATTTTGAAGCACAGACGAGCACGCATTCACACGTCGTCAAATATAAGCACTGGCATTTGCCTGATGTTAATATGATTGATTCATTTCACAAATTCCTGATTGAGATTTTTCCGCGTAAAGGAGCCACGGAAATTTTTCTCCTAAAACAAGTCCGGAAAATGGATCTTTTCCATCAACGTGAGAAAGAAATGTTTCTAATCGAACTTGCTTAGTTTTGAATTTATAAACAAAGGCGCTATTACATAAAAATGTTAAATGTATCAGGGCATAAATTAAAATTTATAAATTTCATACATATATATCTTACATATTTCTGTATATCTGGTGCGTAGTCGTGAGTCATACTTTATGTATATACATAAGTATCTTAGTGCAACGCCTCCAACACTGCACTGAAATGGTCAGATATTCCAAAATTCAATGCCAAGCACGGGTACGTCGTAAATTCCTAGTTAGCTTTGGCCACACACAATTCAAACGAGAAATTCCTGCGGGAGACAAAACAAATTGGCACAGAAAGGACACTTTTATTGGGGCGACAGTACTTTAGCATCACAGTTGTCGTACAGCTTTATTACAACCTTTCTGTTGGACGAGAGAACAAAGTCCCACAGATTCAGCAAAATTTTTTGTTCGACCCGCAAAACATTCCTTCTAGTGAATGTCAAATTAATGATCTCGTTTCTCGATTAAATTTATAGAAATTTAAAGTAATGCGAGCAAATTTACTAAAATAATAAAAAGAAAAGAGTTGAAAATTTGGACTGCTCTAGTTTCCTTGAAATATCACTTCGAAAAAGAAAATAACTTCAAGAATCTCCAGTCTGGTACCACATTCACGTGTTTTTATTTATTGTTGCAAAATCGTTCACTATACAATTTAAACCTAGGCATCGTTCCAGTACCGTGTGCGCGCGTTAACTGCGGTTCATTCAAATTAGGTAGCGCCTTGTAATTAGACCTACTTCGCAAAAAATTATGCAGAGTAAGAGTGCGCGACATGGGGGGACAGTAAACGTCTATGCACGTAATGGTCTGCGCTCTGCCCCAGCGATTTCTTCCCAAAATTAATAAATATTTGTGCAGAACTCGAGAGAGGAATGCTGGCAATGGCATGTTAATAACCCAACCTCGGCCCGACTGATCTGCATTTGCCTGGAGTTTCAAGGCTTCATAGGTGCGCGACCCAAACATTGACTCAGCGTGCGATAAATTAATCAATGCGAATGATACATACATCCCATATATCAAAATTATCGGCAATATGCTAATGTCCTCTTAATGGTGCAAATTATGGCATTATACTCGAAGAGTGATAGCTGCGATGATGTGTCACTCGTTATTAGTCGCATGCGGCATGCCAGGTAAATTATTTAGAAGTAGTAGAACAAAACAAAATTTTACTTATGTATAAATAGCCACGCGGCTATAAATATAAAAACCTTTAAAACATTACACTGGACGTCTACGGTTAAAGTTAAAAAAAGATAAATAAATAAATAAAAATTATTTGTACGGTAGGAAGGCCAATATGGCCAGTTAGTTAATATGGATACTTTCCTATAACTCTTAAGCTACAGGGTATTGATATAATATATGGCGATATCGGTGTGAATTATAAGGTTAGTTGATCCATTCGCTACCGAAAGCATATTCAGACAAATATTTAGCTATTGCCAACTATACGAATATACTCGTAATTGGCAGTGAATGGGTTGAATAACTCGTCTAGACAGGGTCGGTTTATCTGGTCTATGGAATTTAACGTCAGAGAATGGAAGAAACAATTGAGTGCGATTTTTTGTTAATTTTTGCTGAAAAATTTCCAAGGTAAGTCGATTTAAGAAGTAGTGTATTCTTGAAATACTGCGTATAAATATAAGTAAATACGCGATACATAAACTTATCTAGTTTCATGAATACCTTTATAAACATAATTCACAGAGGTTATATCGGCGTATAAATATTTGTTGAAAAAGATTTAAACGTTTTTTTGAAAGAGATATATAGGCCACTGGCAAGTTGTGGCTATTTTCTTATAGTGTAAGTGTAGAAAGTATTTGTTACAATAAAACCAATAATTATTTCAATAATTGTGATTTGCGGCAAAAGGTTGCAGTAGGTAAATATGGCTGATAATTGAGAATCCCTAGTTTGTCTAATTATCAATAAAGCTTTAGTCATCGAACATAACGATATTATTTTCTTCTCTTTATTGTCTTTATTTTTAAATGTTAAACAAGTCAAACGTTAAAGAGGCCATATTTCTTTTCCGTACCTTGGTAAGTAAATAAGAAGTCAAAATGAATCTGCGATTAATTTGTGTAGAAATGACTAACAACAGTTCTACTGAAAATATTCTGCGCTTCTTAAGTCATTATTGAGAATTTCATGTTTTGAAACTTTTTATGTTCACATTCGCTAAGTTCCTCATATCAACTTATGCTACATGCCTGGGCTGTCGGCATTTAGTTTGTTCGATCGTTTATTAGCGGTCCTGAGCAAAACTGAAATCGGTAATTTTTCTTTTATAAAAGCTGAGCTGCGACGAGCTTACTAAAGTGCATATATCCAGCTTGCTTAAAGGATTGGAAAACTTTAAGTTAAGTCAACCTGACCAAAGTCTCCAGTAGAGCTTTTGTTTAGCGCGGCTACATCCGAATCATTTTCGGAAGAGAGACTTCGGAATTCGTGTGGTGGCGGCGGTGGCTTTTAGTCGAAGTTCTTCGAAAAGTATTAGAGCTTTTGAGGTTTTCTTGTAATAAACGAGGACATTAATGTACGCCAGATAATTCTACTCTTGGTGCGCCCATGTGTACGCAACGAGTTTACGTGCTGTGAATTGCAAAAAGTTGTCCCTGGTTAAGTAAAATGAGAGTCGTAATTAATTTTTCAAGATAATGTGGGAAATACACACATTCTGGTGGATAGTAGTGTAGAAATACACCACATGAATAAAATAATGTAGATGGCTTCAATAAATATAAATATTCGAATGTTCGAGTTCTGAGATACGTTCCAGGCTGTAAATGATTAAAAAATACCTTAAATTAATGGAAAAGCAATAGTTTAGGGCACTCAATAAAAGTGATTTCTTCCATATTGCATCCATCGAAACACCTACAATAACGGAATATTTCTTAAAAGGCATCACAATAATTTTAATAGCTTAGTAACAGCAGATAAAGAGTTTAATGTGATACCAACAAAACAATTTTTAGTTTTGTACATAAAGCAGTCAAATCTAGATTCGAACACATAGCGTTGATAATTCAATTCCAAAATTTAGACTACACTTCTTATGATACCTATAAATACTAACATAGTTCCTCATTCTGGAAATAGTAGAAAACAGATAAAGTGGGATTTGTGGCACAGTTTTGATGTTATTTATAAATTCGATAATCCCAATTAGCCCCACGTAGACATTTCCAGTAGCACCATGACTTTAAGACAGTGCCTAATGATTTTTTCTTACACAACTTAACTCACCAACATCACGAAATTTACTGAAGGCAAATAGGAAATATAAGAATTGTCAAAGTCTTGTGCTAGATTTCCGCCTTTCACTGGGTCCTCCTTGGGCAATGGCTTGGATAGGTACAGCCTTGTCTGTTCCACTTTATCACCGAAAAGAGTTGCGATCTACCTAAAATGTCCGCAAGTCACGTGAAAAATCTCCTATCTCACAGCGACAAGTGCCCTTGATCTTCTGTGTTGGTGCGTATTCCCCTCGTCCCTGCAATGTTCGCCAAGTGTTTGCTTTTCCCGGCGAAAATATTTTCACGGCAGGTGGCTGATAGCAGATGAGAAGGAAAACTGCTTTGATTGCTTCTTAAGTGTAAACCCCGGCTTCGGGTGTTTTTCCAATTTTTGGCACAGGAAAGGAGTTTGCTTCCCTGACGGCTCTGAAGTCTTTAATAGCCCTTTAGTCTTCCTCTACATCTTATATTGTAAGTTCTGCCAACAAATTCTAACAGACATCAGAGAACTTAATTAACAGCCAAACGTGTAAATGAGTCTAAAAGAAAGACTTCTTCAAATTGTACTATGTATTTTCGTTCTTTGGTCAATTGTATTCAAGTTAATTAGACCTACTCGACAGAATATTTTTATGCTTAGGTGCTTGGAGATTGTCAGTAGTTCTAAGGAATTAATTAAATACCAAATATCCAGATTCTAGGCATTCATTTACTGCTCATTCTTTTGGCGATTTAATTCGTCTTCACTGTTGTTGGGCAGGAATTTTATTGAAATCCTATGTATAGAGCTTTTTTTTTGTAAAGACGAAGGTTAAAGATATTATGGCGGTTTATATCACTTGGAATATTTTGGAAAATATGGCCCTTATTATTACCTAATAATTAAGAGAGAAAGCGCTTGCCCTTTCTTGTCCACGAAGCGATGAACATTCATTAATAAGGTGCCATGTTAAATGGCGTTAAGGAGTAAGTGAAGCACTTGTTTCCATTTTGTCTCTATTTACCATGATTCATATTACAAGATTCTTTGACCTAAACTTTCTACTCTCTTGCGGGCAAAATACGTAGTTATATGTACCTATGTAAATAATTATAGCACCAGTAATTTAATTTTTAATAAAACTTTTTACACTGTAGAGCTATTTCTTGTATTGATTCAATGGAACATTGGAACCATTACAATTTAGGTTTTTGGGCGTCGCTGGTGTCCTAATCAAATAAGAGTTCTCATTTTGTCCATTTGATCGTTCTTTTGGAAAATTTTGCATGGAAAAAAATCAGACAAGTTTGAATCGTTTTCCCTACGATGTAAACAACGAATGAAGTGAACCGTTCAAAGAGAATTTTAACATCACTAAGGGCTGGAAAACACTTCATTTTTATCGAAAAAGGGTAATTTTTTCGTTCATTAGGTTGTCAATAAATTCATCTTCCTTATTTGGCTATTGACCGACGACAACGGTTTCTTGCCTGCCCTTTTGATATGTATTATTTGGGACAACATTTCCGTCTCTTCTTTGGAACTCATGCAAATTTTTTCAAATATGAAGTAAGTATGGATTGTCGGTACAGTTATTATTATAGAACAATTTACCTTTAGTTTATGACGGTCGAATCAATGCCTTAAGTTTGGCACAATTCTGAAAAAAAAACTTTGCTTTTAATCTTTGTCATTGTGCCTATATGACTTGATATAACATATGAAGAATATAAATTCCTCTAGTAAATGATAAAGCTTAGGAAAAACTTACTTGATATTTTGAAATCCTTCTCAGTCTATCGTAACCCAAGCTCTTTTATCCAAACTAAAAACTTCTTCAAAGTGCTACGAACGAACAGATTTTCTTGAATTACTTTCTACGAGTTCTGGAAGTTTTACGACACTTTCTCATCTAATTCCTTGATTCTATAAAACTTAACTCGACTCAGTTCCTCCTACGCATTTCTATCCAAAATTTCCAGTTACCGCTCCGATGTTCACGAATTCACTGAGCATTCTGATGGAGCAAATTGGATGAATTACTCGAGGAACGGGCGTATTTTTGGATATTGAGATGATGTAGGGGCGGCCACGACCGCAAATACAAGTCAACGCAGCGTGATCGGAAAACTGATTGCCTTAGCCTCTGCATATTCGAACTCCTCTCGGCAAAAAGGATTGATCCTCGCCGGCCGAACTTTATCGAGCGAGATAACGAAGAATGGATTCGGGACGTGTGCAGTCCTTCGTCGCCAGCTGCACATGTTGACGAATCGCGCAGGGCCCACCCCGACGACTGATTACACCGGGAGCAAGTCGCCCCTGAACAGAAATGGGAAAATCGCTGCCCCGAAGTGGTCACACATTCGGCCACCAAATGGAAAACGCCTGTTCGTACCTTCCCTGGCCAGGTGGAAAAGCAAGGGAAATTAAATTAGTCCACCCTCGTGTAATTGAATGAGTGAGCTGGTGGAGTTTGTGCGATTTCACCTGGGAAATCACCTCTGCTTGAGAGCGTGGACCTGAATGATTAGAGTCGGGAACTCGCCCGCAGCCCTCTCTGGCGGCATTAGGCGAACTCGCACGCACGCTGAGGACGTGCTGCGGCGCGCCGTGGCGCAAAGCCTTCGTCGAGGCTAATGGAGCGGATTAATTTGCAGATTCCACTTAGTTTTTCACGAGTGATATACATATGTATGTATGTATGTCCCCGTACGTGAGCCAGAATGTCAATTTGCGGGCACCGTCTATGCAGCCATGGATAGCGTGACGAAAATCGTTACTTACATCGTCCTCATCGACTTGGGGCAGTCGAACTGCCTGTTATCACGCTGGCCGAGCAAATACACCTCCGCTACGGTTAGAAATCTTCGTAGAAAATCGACCAACAAAAACTGACCGCAAGTTAGGCCACTAAAGAAAAGCGTTTGTAATTGCCAACCATGCGACTGGAGGGATGTGTGAATGATGACTTCGTTAGGGAGCTTATTAGAAATCCCTCGAAAAATACATCTTTTGCCGGGATCTTAATCAAAAGATCCCACGAAATTCTTCTAAGTCAAATCGGTGCGATTCCATTGGTAATATTGTTTATCTAGAATATTAGGAGTAGTTGGATTTTTTATTTGTCTCTCAGGATATCTTCCTCCCAAAGAAACAAATTATCAGCACTAGAGATAACGGAAAATGCTAGATTATCCCCAACCAGTGCATTCCTTTTTCGTGGGGAGAAATCGAAAGGATGCTTCCCATTCGAATGCTCTTGTTTTTGGCTGGATTATCGCAGGGGGAGTAGAGCTATACTCACAGACAGATGACTTTATTTGTCAATAGACCAGTTTCTGACTAAGATAAAATGGAAGTTTTATTGTGCTCGTTTCCACTCGATTAGATTGCAACTTCTTCAAGTACACGAAGGACATTTCCTCTTAAGGCAACATTCGATTTTGTGAGGTCCTTTTCCAATAATAATTCGAAGGAGCTTCTCTAATCTTCATCTTTCCATTCCTTCGTAATAGTACTTAGGTAAAAGCACCAAGCAAATAGCTCATAGTTTCAAAAATTATGCTTAGAGATTACTTGGATGTGCTGCGACGTAACGAGGCACCCATTTCCTAATTGGGCCTTAACGCAACGTTACTGAAATTTTTGTTGGTAATGCTTTGTCCAGAACTAAACATGTCAACCTTTATTTTATAACTTCGAATGTAAAGCTAGTTAAGTCAGTCGACCATTTCAAAAGTTTGGCGATGAAACGTCACTCCTAAGATAATTAAAAAAAGAGAAAAGTGTTCAAGATGAGTTTTTAATTGAAATGTTCTCGGATTCGATTAAATATTGATATTGAAACAAAAGTTCTGTCAAAATGAAAGTACATACATATGTAACCTCTGATGTGAAACGATAGAAAAAACGTTACATTATGACATGTGTTTTTTGTTAAATATACATATGTATGTTAAAACAAATAGCAAATTCCTAATATTGTCCCCTGACGTGGACCTATATCGTCCTCGGGACGAGAGGTCACGTCACTTCACCTTACTTGTAAGTTTAGAACTGTTTTATATATTTATTTAATACGTTATTTAGTATACTTTTCCATTCTTTAGATGCCTTGATGCTCGAAAATCCAGGTCCGAAATTTATTTGTACAAAATGTCTGAAAAATTAGAATTACCTACTTATATGTACCGTACCAAGGAGTGACAAAGGAATGAAATGACTAGTAAAGGACTGAATAGATATTATAATTATTAATTATATATAATATTATTAAGAGTATAACTTAAGTTCACGTACTGATTATTGTAATCTCAATATTGTCCCCGGGACGGAATTAGGAACCCAAAAATATATTTGTAGAATTTGTTTATTTTTGTTAAAGCTATCTTTAAAGATTTTCTAACAAAGTTAATGAGCTTCTTATTATTTTTAAGAACATAATATTTGACGTTTTATTTATTACTTTTACTGTAATAATTTTTTGCCTACAATGTTTTTACAAAAAGGGACGATATTTGGCGACCCTACCTTATACGAGAGGGGACAAACGAAATAAGCACATTTATTTAAAAATTATATAAACTTAAAATTCAGTCGTAAAGGACAATCTCAGCGAACTTTTAGTAGATTTTTGACGAATAGAAACATTCAAACGAATATCTTCAATTAAATAAAAAAAAATATATATTCACAATGAATAAAATTGAAAATATTTTAACAAAAATCCATTTCGTATGAAGAAAAATCAATGAGGATCTAAAAAAGCTAAAGAAAAACAGTTCAAGACCTGCATATGTGATGCGAAAAGATATCTGATTTTGTTTTTGCAGTTAATTCACATAAATAACAAGATACCCTAAATGTGGACTGAGCACGCAGTGATAAAAATCAGAAAATAAAAGAATTCGAAATATTATTTCGCAAGCCGGGAAATAGTATGATAAAATTCTAGCAGTAAGATCAATGCCAGTTCCTGACTAGTATCTATAATAGTATACCAAACAGCCATGAAACAACAAATTCCGAGAAGGGGCATTATTTTTGCTAGAAATAATAGTAAATCGCAAGTTTTGTCATGGGTGGAAAAAATAAAATACAGACCTTTTTGATTTTATGAAAATTTATGCCGTCCACGGACTTACATTAAAGTAATTTGTTGTATGTTTTCAGTCATTATTATTACTTCGATTAAGAAAAACATATGACTTACTTTGTTTTCCCCTGTACCCTTCAATTGTTTCTATAAATTCGACAACGAAGGGGAAAAAAATCGGCATAGTTATCGACCGCAACAATTACCGCATGCAATATACATTTTGAAATGGCTTATGCATTTTTTTTTAAATTATTATTTAATACATATCTGGTTTCCCAAAAAATTTGTTTCGTTGATTCAATTTTTCGAAAATGACTGTCGTAAAGAAAGAACGCATGTTAATTGAAAGCAATTTGAAAGATATTGTGAAGAAAAGCAAACTCAAATAATAAAAAGGTAATATAGACGGAAAATAAACAATAAGTGAGATAACTCTACATTGAAGGATGCAGGACAAAATTTCGTCAGCGGATCTGCAATTATTTATATTCTATATTTCACTCCAAATAACACTTATAATTTCTCCGAAAAATCTTCAGCGAAGTTCTGAACAAATAAAATTTAAATTTTTTCATCCATGGCTCAACACTGAATTACAAAATTCCCTCTGTGCACTAAATCCGAATCAAAGTAATGGTCAATGCCTATTTAATGGATAAATTAGAACGGAGAACCTGATGGAGCTGGCTGATGAGAGTTGGATCAATTTCTGGCAATTTCGACGTTCCAGCACATAATGATGCGAAGAAATTCATGGATAATGACTACTAAGGGTTGACATCAAGGGAGCGATGAGTTGGGTTCGTCATCTGATCCACAAAATGGAATTTAATCAAGAACGAAGGAAAAAGCCGTAAAAATTCCTACGATTATAAAAATTCTCAACTCAACTATCCGCATGGACCAGAACAATAATGTGACTTAATTTATTGGAACAGAGAAAATCCGCGGAGTTTATTTGTATCCATATCTATATTGTTTTCAGAAAAATATATATAGTACAGCCTGATGAGCTGCACTTAGGTCTTTGTTTATACCTTTAAAAGACCAACGGTTTTTCAAGTCTGAAAATCCGATATTATAAAACATACTACATATGAAAATAAGACTTCAAGAAAACATAAAATTCTTTGATGTTGGTGTGCTGACATTCAAACTCTAATTTTAGCCATTAATTTCGAAGGAGATTATTTAAGATTCCTTTAATAGAAGAAGGTTCATCTTCGAAAGACGGCGGCGTGCACAGTGAGAACAATACTTGTTTTGACTAGATTATGGATTTCGAATCATAATTGAATTATTCTAAACTTTTCTGCCTCCCAGCAACATACATATGGTGTTTCCCAGCAACATTCACAAAAAAAAAAAAAAAAATGATTATAAAAGCTGCCCTCAGGAGAGCCAAAAATTATTTTAATTAAAACAGCATAACATTTCGAATTTATTGTGCTCATAAATCGTCACGACCACGTTAAATAAAAGGCGAATTTTAGCTCTCTTCCAGGAAGTCTTCAGCAAAGCCAAACTGATGTTTCAAAGAGAGGATCAAGTGGCACACATAGGTACGACGTCACAAAAGATCAATGTTTTGGTTTTATGTCGCTTTTTACGATACCACTGCAAGGAAGAGCTCATTCTGGGAAGTCTTTTTACACCACCCGTTGTTGGTCCTTTATAACTGTGCCAAGGGAAACGCTTCAATTAAAACAGAATAAGTCGTCTATACCATTTCCGCATAATAAAATAGAAGACGCTCCTCGGCCTTCTTTGACGTGGCGTGACTCCTCCAAGACGGTACTTATAACTGGATGCCATCAATAAACTATCAATCAACGTTCTTGGATTGTTTGTAGTCCATCTGAATCATTTCGAAAATCCATTAATCATATTTGGGACACACGATGGAACGCCTCCTCCAAGGACATGTTTTTCTTTTTACTTACGGATTGTCCAAGTCATCCCTAGTGAATTTTTCCCACTGTTCGTTCCTACTCCACCTTTCAGTGGAGTGTGGTGAAAACCACAAAATTTATGAATTTTTCTTACGAAATATGGCCATAAATAAATTTGCAACACAAAATTAAATACCTTTAAGTTGATGGATGTCGGCGTCGACTCTTTTTAATTTCAAGCATTCCATGTCAAGTTTAGCGTCAATGTAACGTGGATCAAGCAAATTAATCCCGATGTGTGATTCGTGGATTTACACGATAATTCCCTTGCAACACGTTATCGACTGCTAGCAAATTTCGTTCACGGAATTAAGTCGTTTATCTGCTGCAAACGCTATTAATCTACTAAATATTTGCCTATACATGCAGTGAATTTCCTTTTCTCATTCTTCTACTAAGTGACACATGCCTGATACTTGATTTGAGTTTTCAATAACTCCTAAAAAATAAACTATTGAGTTGTCTGGAAAAAGTTCTAACAACGCTGATATTTATCCAGAATACCATCTAATAAAAATATCAAGATATGTATTTTTATGCTTCGTGTTGTCGATTTTTTTTATATCGGAATCAGTTTGAAAAGGTGAGGAAAGCATAAGTGATTCACATTAAATATAACAAAACGAAAAGTCAATGTTAATCAGTCTTCCGATAGAATCTTAATCATGTGCGGCACAAGGATGGATGTCGACTGTAGAAGTAGAGCGAAGCCATTTCCACGCTTACGTCGGGGAAAAATGGAGCTGGGTTATTTTATTACCGTTTCGTGATTCAGAACATAAAAGGGAAAGTTTTGACCGAAACCTCGCACAGGTCACCCTTCAAACCGGCCCATGTACGCAAAGGGCTGATTTATTCGGGAATCATGTATTGCTTGCTTCTCGGTTTGCACGGGCCTTAAAAAACTTAATAAAAGCAATCGCCCATTTATCGTGAAATAACTTCGGTTGGTTCTAGGAATATTCATAAATCGCCTGTTTGCTTGTCCCATTTGGCAAAATAAACAAGGAATCCTGACGTTGTTTCCTTTACGAATAACCGTCCGCATTAGTCAATAAGAACAGCGTTTAGCAGCATTAATCCGAAATTATTTATTCAGTGCTCTGAATGCCGATTCCAATAGCAATCAATGGGGAGTATCCGGGATAAAATGTGTGTGGCTTCGGAATAACAAAATTGTTGGACATGATTGATTTTAGCCCCAGCTGTGTTTATTTTCTTTCTGTTGTTGATGACTAAGTCAGCTTCGGTTGTTACCAGACTAATATTACTTACATTAAAATACAAAACAAAATATGTTTTCTTAAACTTCTTAATTGTGTGAACGGATAGTTCTGGTACATACTGGAGGAGGACATTTTGTTGTAGTAATCGGAATATATTTTCATTTTATGTAAAAATTTCTTTCGAACAATTTATAGCAACATATTTAATACTACAATAATTATTTGATATATGTTTATTAAATGTGTGTGTGTTTGGAAATATTTAAAGCCATATATAACGTCAAATATTAGGTTTCCTACAGACTCCCCAATTCTTGCATAAATTATCCTAGTTTTAATAATATATTTGGAAAGAAAACTTCTAACTGCTATTATTTCTGTTTTATAGTCACTTAGTGGTTTGCAATAATATAAAATAAAATATTTTGTACATAATTAATTCAATTATATTTGCGTACTATCGCCAAAAGACAAAAAGCTAAGGGTGTCAATGTCAAAATATTCTCACATAAAAATATTTGGTAGTACATATATGATTGAATTATATTTGCTTAGCTATTGCTTAAACTGTTCTTCCCCGAGCAGTGACGGAAACGAAATTCAAAGCGGCAGAGACGCTGCCACTTGCGACCGACATTCCTGCGCCGCAGTCGGGGATACAATGGTAGATAACGATGAAATTCCTACCCGTCGATAATAGAATATTTCCAAAACAATTTGTTCGCTCCGGCCACACCACCAGCGAATTTATTGCTCCGACAGCAATATCCCGCATTGTTCATGCTTCGGATAAGGGACGTGTTGCGAAAGCGTATGTATAGTAATAAATTCATTCTTATCCGAACTGCTCATCGATGGAGCCACTGCGGAGCGATCATCCACCGGGAGCCGGGGCTGTGAGTCCTTTAACAGCCCCGGTCAACGGGGCCTGCTCTGCTAAGTATTGTATGAATCTGCCAGTCCCTGAGCTGGGAGGGCCGATTACTATAATCCGTTTTTCATGAACGCATGATTTCTGGAACAATGTTGGCTATGTGGAGAAACAGATGTGCGAATGAGATTAAATGCCTTTTGGGTTCTGTGGGAATGTTAAAGAGGCAGGCTTTAACCATGCGATTTTTCCTTCCTCTCCAAGATTTGCCAAATTTCTTTTTTCTTAATGCAGATCGATTTCAGTAGGCATAGTTGCGAAACCCTAAGGCGAAATAGCACAGCACAGTGTCCGTGTCGAGGAAGAATTATAGTCTTACGTACGTGAAGCGCATAACAAAACAAGCGGTCTTGCACCGAATGTCACTCAGATATTCAGAGTATTCACTTTTCGATGTATTTTTATTCAGATAGCAAATTTATATGTAGTATTTGCTTACAATGAAGAGTGAGCAAACTATAGCACCAATATACTCTTGTAAAACCAGTTGGTTAAGTGTCAAAGCAGTTAACTAATTACTTAATAGATTTTGACTTTAAACGGCAAATGCACGTATGAGTAAATTGCAATTAAAAATTGCAGTAGCCGAAGGCACAAAATTTTACAAGGGTGTAATATTGAAAAGCTAGAGGTATCCCCTATTGATAACTTTTGCAACTAATGCAATATGTGTCATGTGTATTTTGTTTTTGCATCTTGTATTTATGTATACTTAAGTACAATGTAGTAAGAATTGGCTTTCTAGAAATCTATACAAATCGACAATAAAAGAAAGGTTAAATTTTAGTATTAATGTTAATTGTGCGATTATTAGGTTGTCGGTTGTTAAAAGATTAAAGAAAATAAACAAATTCTATAAGTACATACTTAAAATAATATTTAAAGTATAGAGAGCGTGAAAATAAAAGTAAAAAAATGGTAAACCAGCCATTTTAACACTAGACATTTAAGAGTTTCCTTTTTGCCATTTTGCGTCGAAAGAACTTATGTATTTCTATAAAGAAGTTTCAAAAGAAGAACTAGCGATCACAAATTGCTTAAATCGCAATGCAATTAAATTCCATTTGAATTCCCTGTGTTCAATTGATGTAAATTTCATTTGGAAAATGAAATTTAATCCATCCCTTATTTGACGGTAGAATTGTGCGTACAAGTTGCACTGTTAATGCTCAAAGGATAACTTCGTAAAGGCTGACTCAAATGACACTTCATTTGAATATTCCTTTAAGCAGTTTTTTGCTAAGAATTCAGGCATCCTTGAGATTTTTCTCTCCTTTTCCTTTTCTCTACAACAGCTAAAGAGATATCAGTTATGGAAATATCTCTTTGTGGGCGAAAAAGTTATTGAATCCGATAATTTTATTGAAATAAATAAATTTTGCAGTTTCAAAATAAAATTAAAAAATTAAGTTATTGATCAGTCGAATTTCTTTTATGGGTACAGTAGACAAAACAAAATATATACCTCCGAATATATAAAGATATTTTTTCCAAATTAATTAAATAATATAAACAAAGGAGCAAAGTACCTACCTAAGAAGTCGACACAACTAGTATGGGTGCAAAATTAATTATTTTCTTACAATTTCTCTTTTCTCTGATTCCTTCGATTACTTGAAGCCTACATCGTATTCTTTAATAACTAATCTTTTTCGGAACTAATAAAATAACATACATACATATATGATTTTACAGGAAGTGACTAAGTCTACTCCAGAAAGTTTAGTCGATATAATTTACCACTAGACAGTAAATTGTTTTCCTAGTTTCATAAGCTCGTTATTTTCCTCTTTTCGGGCTTGCGGCAGCATCTATGGAATGAAAATTTTATGAAGCCCTAATTCATTTGGTTTTTAGTTCTAGCAAAACCTAATTTTCTGCAAATTGGGGTTACCGGTAGCAAATAGAATTCTGCATTAAAGGCTTAGTGTTTTGGTGGGCTTCATCTGCTATTTATTAATTGAACCACAATCATTAAAACCCTTATCAGTGCGTCTAATCTGCTCCTTCTACCATTGAATATTTTATTAGATCGTTCATATCATGTCATTACTATCTCGTAAGCATAAAAATAATAAAAGGTCTGATTACAAATATTGCTCATAATGTGGGTACTTAAGTGTACCTATATCAAGTGTTTCTATTAAATAATAGTGAACGTTTAGTTAACGTTTCATTGCAAATAGATCTAATATGTAATTCAAATGAGCTTTTTGGGGAATTGAGTTCAGATTTGAACGGTCTCACTCAATTAGTGCAGATGTATTTTTAATTTCGTACAAGGGTTGACTTAAGAGTTAAAAAATTCTGTAATTACCTATCGTATACGTTGCTCCTTCAATGTTGAACGTAGCACTCTTACACTTCTTAAAAATTTTTGATGCGAAATCCAACGCCGAAGTCTTCACAGCCGATGCGATTGGAAAGGGTGATGATGATTCTGCTGAACTTGGTTCACATTTTGATGAATTTGGTTTTACGGGAACACTCATCTTGGACACATTTGGAAATTGTAATGAAAGAGGACGAATAACATTTATTTTGAAACTCGGTTTAACAATCCACGTCGATTGTGTTATTATATTTTAAACGACAACCATTATGATTGCCGCGCAACGCAGAAGTATCAAGATTTTCTAATTATCCCTTTGCAATTTTGCTCCTCACTTATTAGACAAAATTTAAACTTCAGTAGTGCGTAATTTGATTATAGAATGCAGAGTAGAGCGGAAGCTAAAACGAAAATTTTAATTAGCAACAAATTGCCCGGCATTGCAAATTAGAGAGATTTATTTAAAATGTTGATGCATGCAAAATACACTGCGTGGACATGTCGGACGTGCGAACTCAAATTCTTTGACACATATACCTGATTCCATCTTCATCTCAATTTTTCTTTTCAATCGTGATTTTTTGTTTCTGAGAATGTGAAACGTTATTTGAGCACTCATATCTAATTAATAGAGTTTACTTTCAACACCGAATTTTTCTGAATGACACGAAGGGTGGCGATCGATTCTACATATTCCACTTTTTTTTTTTTATTCAACGGTGGGATAATATATGAAATTAATTAAGCTCACTTTTCAATCCCTAAGCACTAGGGTAGTTTAAGATGAGATTTATATCAGAGTTTATATCATATAAACGAATTCTACATGTAGACATTTTAAAATATTCCCTTAGAGAAACTATTTGGGTAAACTTTTGCATGTATAAGATAAACTAAAAATGTATTTAAAGATATAATGTATTAAAATCTAAAACTGAGATGTTTATATTTTGCCAAATGTTGAATCGCAATTGCACGTTGAATTTCTATGTTTTCATAAAAAAAAAACTTTAATAATACCATGGGGATGGTCAATACCCTGCCGTGACCAACCAAGACACCATCGGACAACATTTATAACACTTTTAACACCATGTTGCTATTATATGTAAATATTTTCCCACTTGTCGAACTGTTTGTCTTGTTTGTTGCGCATCATTTTGGCTTTATTCAGTGAAATTATGGTCTACGTTGAATTTTCAAGAGTTGAATGCTTTTCGCAGTTTATTGTGGAAAATGTTCCATGGAAAGAAACAGAATTAATATACATTCCTTACGTTTCGCACTTCTGGATACTTTCAAGTTAAATAAACCGCAACAGATACCATAAATCAAGTATTTCGTACTCCACATGAAGATACTGTGCAGTGCTAAATTGGCTTTCACGCGTGCCAAGTTAAACAGGTTATTTTAATCGATTGCAATAATTGAAAAATGAACTTTCGAATCTCTGCAGCAATTTATTTTCGGAAATTGTCAATAATAGTGGGTTCGGCAATATGTTCACCTTATGGTTGGGTGAATTTTGCACCATGCATCGATCCGAACTATCATTCCGTGAAATTAGTTTAACACTAACTTTGAACTCTCATTTTTTCATGAAGAAAAAATACAATAAGCATGTATTGGTATTATTATATATTTTATAAATGGTGCCATAGAATTTTGTTTTAAACAGTTTAAATTTATTCATTCATTGTCCTTAATATTTTTTGATAAGTTTCATAGTTAGTCATCAAATGACTAATTATGGCCGATTTGGCTATGATCTCGCGTGTCACTTTCCTGACAAAGGCTTTTGTTTTTGCAATTTGAGGCACATTAACCTTAGGTACTCCTACGTACTCTACAAAACGTTCTCAAAAATGAATATCGAGAAGCTGAAGTAAAGATTAAGACTCCGAGTTTGCCGCAAAAAGCCTACTCTAAAAGTGCTAAATTAATTAAAAAAGAAATGCTTCAATTACAGCAGCTCAGAGCATGTCAACGGTTTCTCACTTAATGCCAAATTAAACTACATTAATTTGAAAACAAAATATCAAATAGATGGTTTCATGCTTTTGGCGCCCCAAGGCCCGTACTCCCCCCGCCTCCTCACTTTAATTACACTTGAGAGGAATCTCAACTTCCAAGAAAATAAATTTGACATCTGTTGTTATCGCAAAGCATTGGATTAATTATATGCTGGATGAATTGCGTGACATGTGTGTAAATTATCTGTTTAAGTGATAGGTCGCTAATGGATCAGCCTTCCTCAATTGAAATGAGGTTTGTCCCCGGTGCCGGCCAAATGGCAACGTCTACACAAAAGAAGTGCTTAAACGCAGCACTGGCTGAAGCTGAACTGATACTGAAATAGTCTGTAAAGAATTGTGCCCCAGCGGAGGACGTGCTCGACCGACAGTCCTAGATTCAGGAGCACGTATTGCGTGGCGAATTGCTTCCCTGCAATTCAATTTCACCCCGCTCCTTGCTGCTTGTTAAAGATTTCAGAAAGTCCTGGAGATAAATTGGAGTGGTCGGTCAACAGCCACGTCACTCTCTGGCCAGGATCCTTGAGAAACTGGAACAGGATCTTACGGTAATTAAAATTCAATACGGAGATAAACAAGCCAGACGATATAAGAGGCGATAGCAACTGCCCGACCGGCAGTGATTGATAACGAGGAAATCCAATCTATCAGCCCGAACGTGTCACCAGATGAAATCGGAAAATTCACCCTTCAGTTGGTATTAACTTAATTTCGCGTCACCTTGTTAGCGCTGGATTATCGACGGATGGACCACCTGAACCGGCGTAAGTAGTCAAGCATCCGGCCTTGTCGCCAAGCCCATGTTCAGTCCACGGATAGTTTTCACCGGGGTAAACACGTATTAGGGTGGCGCAAATTTCAGCTGAAATGTATCCGAAGGGCACTCTGCACTTGTGTTAATGCAAATGCTGGGCGAGTATTGGAAAATCGATCCGATTCCGTCCCATCCTGCGGGAAAGCAACTGTGGAAATTTATCAAGAATTTGTCATTGAGCTACAGATTGCCGCTTTTGCAGTGCTAGACCAGATATTTCCGTTTTTCGATTTTCTCACATGAGGCGCGTTTCATTGAAATTTTTCTCAATTCGTTCCAACTCTATACGCCTTGGTGTTTTGGGTTGTTTTTCAGAAAGGAAGCAAAAGTACATATTTACTTTAATATTGATGCAGTAGGGACAGTGCGAGTCATAACTAATGTGTTTTTTTATCGTATATACATATGTACATAAATTCACCAATATTCATTTTTATTTTTTATATTGCTCTTGCTTTCGTTCATTGCGCTCACAAAAGTTAGTTTTGTGGGTTTATTTACTATTATAACTGTTGAATGCTTAGACCCTTAGGGAATTTACCCTTTGAATAAATAATGGACGAAAGAATGAATTTCAATATTATGTACATTGTTTTCCCCCATTTCTATTATTATTAAAAACTAATCTTAATTACTTTGTATAGTTACTAAAGCAGTAGTTAACAAGTGAAAACTGTTACTATAATATTTTATACTTTAGAAGAGCAATGAGAAGGTTGCAATATACATGTATGTAAAACAATTTAAAATAAAAATGAAATAAGCGATTAAACAGTTTTTGATTATTGCGGCGCAGTGGGCGCAAAGATTTCCACTTTACATGGCAGTAACTAGCGTGTTGATTCTTAAAGGAAATAAAGATAAAATGGAAATAATTTAGTCGCTGGCTACCACGCTATCCAGTCGAGTGGATATAACTGCACCGAGCTCTATGCAATGGCCTTTAATTAAAAAACAAAAACAAAAAAAGCAGCCGTCCTTTCACAATAACCAGCTGCAGATGTTTTATAATTTCTGTTGCATTCGCAACTAGCACAAATTAAAGTAGTTGAAGAATGAAATATAATTATTCACTGCACGTGATTCACTTAAAAACTAACACGTCAATTCCTTTAATACGTTTTCACTTTGTGTACAGAACTCGGAGCAGAGCACACTCTGTTGACCTGCCTGAAAGGGAAGCAGATCCCTGGCACCAGCGCCAGGTAACCACACCAGCACCGCTCCAAGCAAGTTTAAGACCTCGTCGGGGGAACCACCGCGGCCCGACGGAGTCCGCACAGCCCCAGAAGGGGTCGAAGTAGAACAGAATCCACCAGAAATTGCTCTGGAGGCACGCACGAATTAGGCCTAGGTCCGAACTCCGAACGACCAGATGTCGACGCTTTGACTGAGTTGACTCGCGCCGAGAAGGACCTCAGAGTCAGCCACCCAGCTCCGCTCAGTCCGTGGCTGGCACGGCCGAAAATTAGTGAAGCGAATTTAGTTGCAAACAAGTGAAAATTTGCACGGAAAGGGATTTCCGCCGCCGTACGTGTGTTTACAATGCGATTAAAATGCGGCACGGCACTTGGGCGTGTGTGGTGGAACTGAAATTTGGGAAAAGCTCCGAAGAAAGGTCCCTTGCCAGCGAAGAGAAGTTGGCGCCGTCCCCGAGTCCCCGACCCTTCGAAGAGAACTCCGAAGCTTTCGGAAGGCGGTTCCTCCACTCCGGGTCTTGCAGAGGCGCTCTGAATTTGGGACGGTTCTAGAAGTCGCGGATCTACCGTTATGCTATCGGTGAGACCGCGCTGCAAATCGTCATCTTTCCGTTTTTCGACAAGCTGCGTTCTGTGGCACCCACCTCGAGGCTGCTTGGAGCTTGCACTCGCAACCTCGGCGCGCAACGCAATCTTCGCGAGCCCGTCCGCCGCAGGGAGCAGAGCCTGGCAAGGACGACTCCGCAGGATGCACCATATTTTATAGGAAGCAGCGGGGGCGTAATCGCAAAAGGGAAGAGAAGCTGCCACTTAACCTCGCGGGATTGTTGGGAGCCCGATTGCGATTATCATTCCACGCTCAACTCCTCGCATTCATTTCGTTCACTTATAAGAATATTTCGGCATCAATGCTCTGGTAAAATTAAGAAGGCGTCCTTTTCTTTCTAGAGTAATTGCAGAGGTTGTTGATTTATCGTGGAATATCTCATCCATGCACTTTTACTTTTTCTCCTTCGTCAGTCGTTTTGATGGCCATTTCTTCTAGTCCACAAATAATGAGGAGTGAGCTAAGGATGAATTCGCTTTGTGCGGGTGAATAAAGCTTACTAAAACTATAGCAAGTGTTGGACCATGCCGCACCCAGCGCGATATTAAATGCTCTTTTATCCATGCGAGAGGATAGTATGATACTTAAATACATTTTTATCCTTCAAGCTAGAAGCGAACTTATTTTATATTAAAATGCCCTTTGCAAGAAGTACCTCAGGTCCACTTAAATAAGGACCACAACAATTTCTTCTGGTACACTGCAAATCTTCCAGTATAATTTTAAGGGACTTTAAAACTCCAAGCCTTTCCGAGTGCATTTTAAAGTGGCTCAAGAAAGTTTCCCCTATTATGAAAGTGGAACATTGAGAAGATTTTTTTATTCGTTCGGGTAAAATCCTTGCTAGCCTTGGGGTGTGATGACTCAAGCAGTGATTATGTCTGGACATAATTTACATCAGCTATTTAACGGAAAACAATGTCAAGATGGAAAGCGATGTTTTATTTCGCAACATTATTCCGCAGCCATTTACAAAGTATAAAGTAATTAACCTACATAAAATGTGACGCCAAAAAGTCAGCGTAATTAAAGTGTTTGAATTGTTTGAATACCTTAACGTTTTTATATTTTTATAAACGATTTAGTTTCAAACCGTGTACGTAACAGTCAAATCTTGTAATCTCATTTACGTCCACTTTACGCTAACCGATTGACTTGAAATTTCGCACCCAGTTTTGGTTCCGGTGACAATACAATATAGTGCACTCAGAATTGAAATATATTTAAAATGACGGATGTTCCAAGATGGGGAATATCCTTTTCTTTACAACCTCCTAGACATGAGTGTGAAAGGGTTTGACGAGCAGAACACGATAGGTTGAGTGATGTCATTCTAAATTCAATATGGCGGACACCTCGAGTCTCAAGATGACGGATTACAGTTTTTTTCACAACCCACGATTTTATAACCATAATAAATTATAGAACAAATAAATCTAAAATCTGAATACATTTACTAAAAGCTTTTTTCTTATGTTTGGTAACATTATATGTTATGTATGTAGGTAGATTGATATACCAGATTATGGCACGATATACATAGTACAAAATGGTTCAGAAGTTATTTTATACCGTTTAGTGCAAATTAATAACGAATTTAAAATCGTTTTACTTAAAAAGTTTTTTTTTTATTTTATTTTATTTAACTAAAAACTGCAAAATGAAAGGAGTTTTAGATTTTTAACTTAAAAAGTATTTCTATAATGATCCAAAGGGATCAAAAACACATCTCTACGAATCGAGTGGCGTAATCTTGGTGGAAAGAAAATATTTCTGATAAATACAACATTTAGTAATCCCATTAAAATAATTGAAATTTACACCATTGCTTTCTCTTCACCTTCCATCTACGAGAAGGAGTTCTACTTAATGTTTATTATTTGAGTTTTGATTTCCGTCTCTTTTTAATTGTCACACTAATTGCAATAGAGTGGCTTGAGTTTGCATTTTCAATTCCCTGAAAGATGGTCTTAAGAAGACTAGATGATTGATTTTGTGTGGAATATTGCACAAATATCCTGCAGGCGTCGTTGCAAAAACTTACCTACAATTGCAGAGGAAATATGGTCCCATTTAGGAGAAATTTATCTGTTTCGCAATAAGAGGCCTCTTGGAGATATCCAAGCATCACGACGCTCGCCCCACTTCCTCCATCTCCAGGATATGTATGACTATTTTGACTCCATTTAGCTTTTTAGTCCATGCTCGGATGCTAAGAAATATCTTAATTAGTTACTTGTTGCAAGCTGTTTAAACTAGAGAAACCTCAATTAAAGTTGTCGGCGTTACAAGCAATTTGGCGGAGGAACTATAAACTATGCTAAAGTATATTCATCGCTCTCTATATGTGAAATGGTTTGTGAAACCTCATTACGAATTACTAAAACAGTTCCGTTGTACTCCCATGCGCACAATTACTAATTAATTTGTAGTAGGTATACTACTATACCTACTATGTCGATTAAATTTCCGCTCTGCTAAATTGGTCTCATTTAGGCGAAGTGAACAAATCGGAATTGATAAAAATTCAGATTCAATTGCAGCATAACTAAGGGCTTTAATCGTTCGCAATGCTCGTCGGAATTGTATAAACAACTATACCGACGCCAAATATGAATATTTTAAATACTTTAAAATATGGTTTTCTAAGTTAATAATGCAGCAAGTATTGCGCTATTTTAAATAGGTCGGCATCAACACTAGTAGGTGAACCTGAAATAATAATATCTTCATGAGTTGAAGAGTTGAAATTGGTTGCTTATAATAAGTAATACCAAACGTTTAAAACGAACGTTTTCCCCTCCGGTGAAGACTAGACAAAGATTTTATGGCCTAGACCCTAGAAGTTTATCACCAGCCACCAAAATGAAATTTGTTTCAGCTGAATGCTGATGAAAACTGAGGGAAAATAAGAATTCTGAAAGAGACTTGAGTGCTCATAAAAGAAGAACTAAATATTTAATGAATTGAAGGAAGACCAAGCAAAGGCAGGATAGCATATTTCCAAGACTATTAGGTACTCCTGCATAGAATTAGCATACGCTGTGTTGAGCACAATTATACTGTAATAGCTAAAGTGGGTTTAAACTTTCTTTACCGTGTGCTATGCGGCTCTATATTAGGTAATCCTCTAAAATATGTATGTATTTCAGGGAAAATAACACAACTCTAAGCATTTTTACTCTATAGAGAGCGGCAATTGATCATAACTTAACATAAGACTAAATATTTGTTTTTACCAGGGCAATTGTAGTTTAAATATCAATAAACATTGTGTATAAACTAAAATAATATAGTATACGCTTTTTTCAGTTAAAAAAAAAAATCCAGAAAACCTCGTTAATGATTTAAGTTTTGCTGGTCGTACTATTCAATTTAAGAAGATGTGTATAAATGATACAATAGTTCCTTCACAAGAGCCTTATGTTACTTTTTGAATCGTTTATGATTTCAATTCAATTCTACATATGTGCCGCACTTCTTAAAAATTTTAGTATGCATTCCAAGCAGTGTACTTCTCAGGTGGCCGATATTAAGCAAATTACGCCAATTTATTTTCCTTAAATGATTCTATATATTGTTGCCCCAAAACTGTCAACAGTAGACTAATTTAAAACGAACGCTCCGATTCTCACCGTACACAGCGCGGATGTGCTTTTATAAATCTCGTAAATTAAGGGAACTCGAGAAAGCGTGTGCCATGCCCTATATTCCTCCATTGCCTTATATGACAATGGAATGTGTATTTAGATTCTAACTGCGGTTAGGCTGGCTCTAATTTGCCCTACCTTACCTTTGAATTTCCCTGCAAAAGTATACTATGCAAATTTGAAGTTCACTTTATATTATATTTGAATTTCAAAAATATACATCTGCGTTTTTATGATGTATAAATAATATAATCATGAGCAGTTCGACTGAATGAAGCAAACAACAATGAAATTAAATAGCATTTTAATTGGCCAGAGCTGTCCTAAAACACCTATGTGGAATTAGATTTCTCTAGAAGGACTCTGAACTCATGTGAGCATTTGAGATACTTGAAGATAGACATTGGCAGCATTGTGCCGAAGAAAATTTGGTGATTTGCGGAACGTTGTTAAATACATGGCAAATCCCATAACACTCACTTTTCCCACAGGATCTTAAGATACCTATGAGCTAACTTAGGTACCTAACTCTTAATTTAGGAAAGTTCTTTATTTAAGCATGAAAAGAAAAAATAGCGTTCTCACAACGTAAAAAATAAATTTTCAATGGAAAAATTAACATTTTATGAAACACTGGAACGTCTTGAGCGCATAAATTCCCCCCGTTTTCGAAAGTTGTGTAAGAAATTAGCTCTCTGTCAATTGAATTTATTTATTTCTTTCATGCTTCGTGTCCTGCCTCGTTAAAAGAATTTTTTGAGTTGTTTATTTCAAACATCAGTTCACGGATACATGATAATATAAACTTATTAAAACCATACATATAAACAATCTCGGGGTTGTTTTGTTTGAAGAGAAATGAATATGGTTTATTTGTCTACCTTAAGTGTAATTATTTTGATAAAGATTCAAGGAATTATATCTATCGATTAATTTTCCCGTTCATACTTAAGACCGCTGATTTGCATTTCACACTTAAATCACGTGGGTTACCTATCTTCGCACCTACTTAGTTTCAGAGGGAAACCCTTAAACTAACTTTCCCTTACTGCACAGAATTTTCAATTACAGTGCTTTGTTGTAAATTTAATTATGAAACAACTGAAATGAGATTTAATGCTATTGTTGATGGTGTGCACACCTCACCCTTTTCTTCTGATTAATCCTAATTTAAATTGCGATTAGCGAACTTAACTCATCACTTCAGGAAAAAATACAGACAAGGTTTTCTACGAGAAATACAAGATGCAGACATGCAGTGAAAGAAAGGTGCTTCCGTTCTCATGGCATTTTTTATATTTTCAGAATAAATCAAATTTCCTATTATTAAAAAAAAGCTCTTGCGGAAATCGAATGCAATCTTTTTTTTTTTATGGTAAAGCATAATTTAAATATGTACCTAATGTGATCTTTTAAAAGTACAACGATGCGTCAAAACGGTTTAATTACCTATTACTAAAACAAATAGTAACAACAACAAACTTTTAGCCCTAAAAGGAGGAAAGTTCATTCAAATGAATTTAAAGATATTATGCTAGCACTAATTTCCAAGTTTTAGATTTATCCGCATTTAATGTTTAAGTAGTTAGGCTTATTGAAGGTTTTTCTTGGTCTGTAAGATTATTGTAAATCGGTAGACTGAAAAAATAAATAAATAAATAAATAAAAAATTTGCCAGAATATTCATCCAAGCAAAATAGCTATAATGTTATTGTAATAAATACATTAGAAAGCTGATAAAAACGAGCTCCGCTATGGACAGACGACTGAATCGCAAAATAGTACCCCTGCAGAATTGGTGATATTTTTAACAAAACGATCCTATTGTCCTTATCTGGAGCAAATGTGCTTAAACGTCAAAGAATTCAGCAAAATTTCTTTTTAGATCCTCCAACGATCGTGCAGCAAGCTTAGTAGGCACTCAGGTTAAATCCTCTGACATTTTATTTTCGAAAAGTTCGCGAAGTAAGAGATTTACCGAATATCGGAAGCGATTAAGTCACAGGGCATTTTGCTATCCTCAGGTAGCAATGCTGAAAAATGTGAGAGAACGAGCAGCTCCCCGAAAGACGCTAGATTTAATGATAATTGATGGCTCCTGTGCGCGGGACGCACGCAGCAATCCGTGGAGCGCCCCTGACAAGGGACATTCCATGTTTTTGCATTGAAAGAAAAAACTGGGGTAAGCTGTGATAAATGCCACGGGAGAACGCATGATTTATGTTGGAGTGATTCCTCGAAATGCTTCAAAGAAGCCCGCGTATTTTATTATGGAAAGTGGTATCGTCTTTTCTCTCAGGAAGCCTTGGGAACCATTGTGTTTCATCGACAACCGCCGAAAAAAGTAATGCTTGTGTTCTTAATGTCCTTTTATTTAGGTGTTTCACTGCGCTTATGCGTGATATAAGCATCTCTTCCTTCAACACAACATTCTGGCATATAGAACACTTTAATAATACTTTCTGTCCCATGAAGTGTCATAAACACTAAACAGCCAGAAATTCATAACACCCCCGTTCTTGTTTGCTGGTCGGAAAAAGTTGCGCCCAGCATAACAGCCGTGCTTATTATTCGTATATTTAACCGTCTGAATAAATAAATAGAAGCCACAGTTCTGCTCCAGTTCTGCAGAAACACATCAAATCCTATTCAACTGCTGGCACCGGTTGGAAACTTTTCCAAAACATAACTTTCGTGTTAATTTCAGGGATGACCAAAGCCAGGCCACCTAATTTTATGAAGGACAACTCGCAATGAGCTCTGTAAATGTTTTCAACCATTGTTCGTTCGCCTCAACAAATCTAAAAATGAAATCTAAAACGTTCGATTTCAGTGAACATACAAAGGTACATATCATATTCTATATTTTTGAGGGAATGTTAAATATATTACCAAAGGTGAAGTGTAAGCAAAAATTTATTTGGATAAGAAAAAAGCTTATAAGTACACACATGCAGTGACTCTCAAAACTGATCAGATGATGGTACTTTAGGATTTTGCAAGTTGTTCATTAACGGTAACAGATATCGTAAAACTGGTTACGTAATATTGTAGAGGGCAAAATTGTTTATAGAAATGCTCCTATACATTTTGACATCGGATTGTCCATTTTTGAGTTATTTATAAAATAAAACTGTCAAATTTCACTATTTTTATCCTCGCAAATAACTTAAAAAATATTGAGGTTACGGGAAAAATGGATATAATCTATTTTGTGCAGAATTTTATTCTCTACAAGTTAGGCGAAAACACTTGTCCATGTCAGAATAAATATTAGTGATTTTTTGCAAAAATAGAACATAATGTTTTGGGCAACAAAATTTTAAAAACAATTTTATCTCGAAAATTATAAGTCTATTTCTCCTAACTATAAATCTGATGTAAACAGGTGTCCTCAAGTAATTTGTAGATTAATAATTTTCAAGATAAAATTGTTTTTAAAAATTGTCTGCTCAAAACATTAGGTATGTTCTATTTTTGCAAAAATCGCTAATTTTTATTCTGACATGGGCAAGTGTTTTCGCCTAACTTGTAGAGAAGAGAATTAAATTCTGCACAAAATTGATTATAACAATTTTTCCCGTACTTCGATATTTTTTAAGTTTATTTGCGAAGATAAAAGTATAGTGAAATTTGACAGTTTTATTTCATAAATAACTCAAAAATGGTCAATCGGATGTCAAAATGTATAGGAGCATTTCTATACACAATTTGGCCCTTTACAATATTACGCAACCAGTTTTACGATATCTGTTACCGTTAATGAACAATTTGCAAAATCCTAAAGTACTATCATGTGATCAGTTTTGAATTATATATTATTATTATATATTATATATTATTATATATTGAAATTGATAAGTTAAGTGAACATTTATTTTCGTATTCGCATATTAATCCGTAAAAAGAGCACTATGAATCAAAGGTAAATTAGGTAGATTTACGTGAACGTGCTCTTTCTCAAATCCAACTATAGTAAGTAATTACATATTCATAAACTTCCACAAAATTGCTGGCCCTTAATAGAATTAATGAGAATGTGCTCATGTATCACTCTGCCTTTTATTACACATGGTAGTGTATATTGTTTTACGCAACTTTTCCATTTGGCATATCATAGAACAGAAGTTGAATCGCGGGACGTTTGGAGTTCTCCCATACAGAGAATCATACTTAAATAATTTTCGTATGTCGGACTGCATCAGATATCATGTCAGTTTTTCTCTCGGAAAATCACCTGTCCTATTATCTTCTGAAACGTCAATCTGTTATATTCTCCGACGCGTCAAGCCCGAAGTCAAATGCTTTTACACTCTTATGTTTTTCTTCACATAAAGAAAGAAAAACAAATTTCGAGCATTTTTCCTCTTGTAGGCCTTATACATTTCATTGGGTTAGTCAGCCCTACAACGTATTTAATCTGATAACTAAAAGATTTATTTTTCTTGCTACAGTTTTGTAAAATAGAAGTTCTTCAAAAATACGCTTTCTGTCTCCGAAGTCGCGAATATAATAACCGTGAGTGATTATTGCTGTGAAAAAGAGTATGCCAATTAAAGCCAAGAATACCATATTTTCTCTTCGTATTTTATATATTTTTTGATTTCAAAGAAAGATAAAAGTTTAATCACACAAATAACTTTTTTGCAGAATATTTTATATTTGGTAGGAGGGTTCGGATCTCTGATTATATTAATTAAAGATCAAACCACATTCCTGATATTTTTTCTTTCTAAAGCAATAATGAAACTAACGACGAATCTTATGGAACGAATCCACACCACACCTGAACGGGACTCCCATCACATATCCCTTTTTAAAAAATCGCTTCATTACATGATTTTAAGCTCGAGTACTCATTTAATAGCAAATTAAATATTTACTCTTCTTCTACGCTAAATTCGCCAGACGCAGACACTTTTAGAAGGCTTTTCGTGAGAAGTGCCGTGGGACGGATGAAAGCGGCAGACGATGATATCAAGAATTCATCAATCCTTTCATCAGCGGTGTGAATAGCCCCGTGTACCCTAAGGAAACCCAAACGAAACCTCGTTTGTTCTTTTCACTGTCAATTCATCCCCATTCAGCCGATTCGTGTCCCCGTTCAATTCAAACTGACTTACCGCGGTGTTTGTGCAAGGAATATTCACGCCTTACCTGAAATTAAAACGAAATTTGTTTAAATTCTCTCGCATTTTCGGGATTTAAAATGAAAAATGAGTGAATAAGAAAATTCGATTTGCATTTAACCTTTTTGAGAAGTGAAAATTTATCTTAAATGATATACTATATACTATACTATGATAGTGATATCTAGGATTTTCGGCGAATTTTAAAACCTACCTCGCACATGTAAGCAGTGTATATGTGGGACGTTTTTCGCCGTCATTAAATGAAGTTCCATTTTGAAAATATCTTCTCTTCCAGTCAGCGAAGAAACAATAGCAAACTCAAAGGAAGTGATCTGTGAAAAATCCCGGAAAGTTAGAGCGGAAAAAAACTTTTTCTCTGTTAGGGCTTGTTAACAAGCTTTTTCATGAAGTCAACAAAAATGAAGACACTGCCATGAAGGAGAGGGAGATTTTAAGTAGTCACCCTTCTTCACCGAAATTCATTTGCCTCCGAGCGAGACATGAAAGTTAAGAGACTTTCTCTGGAAAAAATTGAAAAAGTCAATTCGGCGGGATAATTTCCACCTGACAGGACTCAGGAGCCCTTATTACGGTCTGCCCTCAAGCTATGTAGAAGCAGTATGCATCTTTGAAAGTAATAGGCTAAATTGAATTGAAAAATGTTGGTATTGCACAGGAACTCCTCTTGATTTATTTAAAGGCTAGAATTGCGCAATTCTGAAAGTAATTTTATTCTAAAATATGTTAATCTCTGATTTTATCTCTTGGCTGCTGGCCTGCTTGAAATTCCTTCGACTGTCTTATATCTTAGAAGGTGATTCAATCACATGCCCATATACTTATAATCCATAGAAAACTATTTTAATTAAACTAATTTCAATGCAATTCTTTAAGTAATTCAGAAATATTGTGCTTATTCTTATTAATCAAACTTGAACTCATCCTCTAGAATCAAGAAATTGAAATGTGTCTTACAAAATAGGAAGCTATTTTTGCTTATGCGAAGGCTCTGCTAAATGGAAAAACTTCGAGCGCAAAATTGATCTAAGTGCGTGATACCCTGATACCACTTATACCTTGCACCCAACAGGAGTAGGGTTCGCCTTGTAGACTTACTCTTCTGGGTGCCATATTCACTTCCGTTCGTAATCGGATGCCTTTTATCAACATCTTACAGTTTCGCCGATGTATAGCGCCACAGAGTGCATACATAGTCACGGAGAAAAAAGTTCCATTTCATTGATAGCCTGGGGTTAAGATCGCTACAGTCAACAAGACGTTTCCTCAGCGGAAGGAAAATGACTGTCGGTGATATCGCTCTTCTCCGATAATGGGACAGAAGTTTAAGTAAAGGCTACTAGTGAAAATTAAGTTACTCCCTAATAATGCTTATTTTTTATGAGTTCCATACATTCGCCGAGCATGAATAGAATATTCATTGTATAATTAAATTTACTAACTTTGCCCGCATTTTTTACGTTCATAAAAATTAAATATCACTGTATGCACTATACACGTAGTTCTGCATTTATTTATAAGATAGTATACTCCAAGCTTTGAAGAAAGAAGAAAGTGATAATAAATTAAAGTGAATAAATAAAACAATTAGAGTATAATTGTCTTTCAATATGAAATTTTTGAAAACAATTTTTATATGTACATACATACATCATATATACCGATTATGGTTAAATAAAGAAAATGGGTTTTTTTTTTCTAGAAATTTTATCCAAATTGGGTTAGCAGTTTTTGAGTGATGGGTGTACACGCACAAGCACTTATCATCCCTCAAAAAATCTGCCATATAGTTTTTGTATGATGCGAGCACAGACGATATATGTACATATGTACCTACATAAATAATGACATTCAATATATATACATCAAATCGTAGCTCGCTTCGTCTCTATGCGCACACACGCAAAAACTACTGGAGATATCAAGATGCGTTTTTTAAAATTTCTTTATAGAAATCCATTGATTTATTAAAGCTATATCTAATCACAATGTGACCACAAGAAATCACCTAGGTATATATGTATATATATATATATATACAGTGAAAGAAAAACATACATATTTGTCCTTCACCTGCTATGCCCGCACAACCCTGAGCCAAAAGCCCATTGTGAACTCAATGTCAAAATTCAGCAAACTTGTGCAAAGTGCGATTTCAAAAATTCAGGGGGTTTCCTAACTATTATTGATTTTAACTACTAATATCTGTTTTGCGTAGATATGTGATGTTTTTCTTTCTGTAAATAAAGAATACTGTCGACGTTATAGTGTGCCGTGCCGTGCAGACGAAATCGCGGGTATCAGCCACTATATCATATATGTATGTATGATAAATGAATGAATTATCAAACTAAAACTATAAACCCCTATCTTATAACCTGTGCAAAAAAAACGTCAGTCATTTTTCTGTGCATATTAAATATACCTATATTTATATTTTTATCGAAAATATAGAAAGTGCTTCAGATACAAGAGTCTTTTTATCGAAAGCTCATTTGCACAGAAATGTATGGTTTTTGTTCAGACTGAACCCTTAAGAGACTTTCGCCCGCACATTACCTTTTATTTATTTAAACCTTTTGATCAAAGTGGACGAATTTAATCCTCTGCATCCATGTAGAGTAGCACTCACATTGTCCGTTTATCTGTCTAGTTTGCTAAGAACATCAAAGTCATTCCTGCTGCCTTGCCATGTCCAAATTGGGTACATAAAGAATCAAATAAGCACAATGAGCTCTTGTTATAGTGCCCGATATCTTTCAAATTGTCCCTTTAGAAGGTAAGGGCATATTTCAGTATTTAGGTACGTATTTGTCAGAGATAGTTCTATATCAGCACCAGAAAAAAATGGTAGCTACTTTTCCTAATCGATTAAGATTGAAAGATTGAACTGTTGTACTGTTCAAATAGTGCTTACGTGAGAATACCCAAGAGCACCTCAAGAGATAAGTTTTATACCTGCAAAAGTTATTGAAAGGCCCGCTCAATAATAAGGACATGAGTTAAAGCTACCAAAGAATGAGTGTACTAAATATTCTGACCTTTCCGGGTAACTGAAATACTGGAATACTGGCTGAATTTCAGCCTACGATCAAAGGGTTCGCTACATTTTAATAAGCAGGTATCAACTCAATCTCTCCAGTCACGTTTGACGAAGGGACTTGAAAGTTGATACACAGCCCCAATAATACTAACATTCAACCCACTTGATTGAATTGAAGTATAAGTGCACAGCAGCTGCTCTTTATGACTACACGTCCAGAAGCTAAAGCTGCTGTAATTTATTTGCTATCACTACTGATAAATGAGATTAGAGAACTTTTAGCGAGAAATACATTTATGTAACTGCCTGGGTATCCTCTGATCTCCCTGGTTATGTGGCTACGGTTGCTTGACATATTGCACCATTAACATAAATCAGTAAGAGCCTCGCAGCTACCTCTGGCGAAGTCCTTCAAATTGCCAGAACTAAGGTATTTCTGTTATATGTATATATTCCAAGAATTACGAACTGGTCTCTGGATAAAGAATCAACAAAAAGGTTTTGATATTGTGCGCTTAGTTTCATGTTCTGAAATTTACTCACGTTTATGAAAGCTATGCCAAGATAAAATAACTTAATTACACATAGTCAACTTGATTATTTTTTAATAAAGACCGCAGTGACTTAAACTTTTTCATAAATTTAACAATAGCAATTTTTGTACGACTTATGGCATTGAATAAAACAATATCTTTATTATGTATTTATAATCCCTTCAGAAAGCACAGGCCTTCTGCTTAAAACACAAACACAAAGTCCAACTTCCTAAGAATCATTGTGCTTTCATTTTAAATATATCGAGAGTATTTTCTCGGATTAAACTGCTTAATTTAAAGGAATTTATCGAGAATCTATCAGCCGTCATTTTTAGTTGGGTTGGGTGCTCAATTCCGCGCCTTAGCAAAGCGGCAGCGCCATTATTCTCTACTTGAGCTATTTCAAGTGGAAGGGTGAATCTATGGAAATCGAAAGACTATTCCCACTTTGGAGCCGCAGATATCCTTGAGCAGCCTCGCGGTTGTATTTACACCGAGAATTTAAAACAATGTCAAGAATTCTTTTATCAGCGGTCCTCTAGGCATTTAAAAGAACACTTCAAAGAACCAGACTGGGTCGGGTATGTGCCTTGCTTCCGGACGTGCACTTCATCCTGGTAGGCTTCATGGGCAGAAACGTCTTCCAGTTAGTTCGCACCCAAGGAAAATATCAGGCCATGTCAAACTGGACCGTTCAATCCAGAGACCTCGTGCCCTTACGCCCCTCACGGGATGCTAACCAAGCTACCTATTGACGTAGAACACTGAATCTGAAAGAATATTTTTAGTACAGTAGTGGAAATTCCCATAAAACCACTGACATTTATGCTATTTTCTCAAATAAATGTCGTTACAGCCCCAAATTTTATATTGCATTAGAACAGTAATTGGCTGTTATATACATGTGCATAAAAAGAATTTGATTCGGACTTGACTACAAAAAAAAAATTGGGAAACAAGCAAAATTATTAAAATTCAGGTGGAAATTCCCATAAAACCACCTAATGTTTTTAACAAACTATTAGCACTAAAAACTTACATTCATACTTATAATAACAAGTGAGTCCTCCTTTGTCTTTTACAATTCAAACATTTATCCTGGCATTGATTTAACTAGATTTTGGAGCTTTTTTACGGAAATTTTAGACCACGCTTTTGTAAAGCGGTTTTAAGCCTCTGAACGCTATTGTACGGTCGTCTTTTAGGGTACACATGTCTTGAAAGTATTGACAGAGATTATCCACATCGTTTGAGGCCCGACTTTTTGCAAAATAAGCTTATTGTGTCGATATTTTTGTCCTCCAATCATTTAAAAATTGTCTTAGAAACTTGTATGCAGCGTTGTTTTCTTGGAAAAGCAAGTCCAAACCACACAAATCTTCTGCTCGCTGAACCATAACTTCTTCTAAGAGTTGAATACTCATTTCGGAACTCATTTTTTGTAGAACAAATGCAATTTTCGTCTTTTAATGAGGAGCAAAGCCAACCCACACCATCACACTTCCTTCACGGAAGATATGGCTCAGTCTTAACTCTTCATTTAGCCTTTTATCGTGCCAATACATATTGCCCAATTCATTTATCCTTTCGGCCAACATGTTTTGGCATGATAAAAGGCAAAATGGAGAAGTAAGAATGAACTCTTCCTTCGGTGGAAAAAGTGTAGTGATGTGGATCGACTTTGTTTTCATTTGGAAGATGGAAATTGCATTTGTTCTACAAAAACTGAGTTCCGAAATGAGTATTCAACTCTTAGAAGAAGTTATGGTTCAGCGAGCAGAAGATTTGTGTGGTTTGGACTTGCTTTTCCAAGAAAACAACGCTGCATACAAGTTTCTAAGACAATTTTTAAATGATTGGAGGACAAAAATATCGACACAATAAGCTTATTTTGCAAAAAGTCGGGCCTCAAACGATGTGGATAATCTCTGTCAATACTTTCAAGACATGTGTACCCTAAAAGACGACCGTACAATAGCGTTCAGAGGCTTAAAACCGCTTTACAAAAGCGTGGTCTAAAATTTCCGTAAAAAAGCTCCAAAATCTAGTTAAATCAATGCCAGGATAAATGTTTGAATTGTAAAAGACAAAGGAGGACTCACTTGTTATTATAAGTATGAATGTAAGTTTTTAGTGCTAATAGTTTGTTAAAAACATTAGGTGGTTTTATGGGAATTTCCACCTGAATTTTAATAATTTTGCTTGTTTCCCAATTTTTTTTTTGTAGTCAAGTCCGAATCAAATTCTTTTTATGCACATGTATATAACAGCCAATTACTGTTCTAATGCAATATAAAATTTGGGGCTTTAACGACATTTATTTGAGAAAATAGCATAAATGTCAGTGGTTTTATGGGAATTTCCACTACTGTATAGACTCAAAATTGCAAAACAAAACATTCCAAACTGTGAGAATATGGTACATAAAATGTTCGGTCCATCATGGCATGGATTACATTAATTTTAGAAATGATTTTGCGTCAAAACGTAAACAAACTATAAGAAAGTTGTCCTCTGTAGTAGCCTCGGTAACGTAGCTAGGTAACCAAGGGCCCAGTGCAAAACAAAATTGGGGCCCTATCTAAACTGGTAAGGTTTTATCAAGTAAAAAATATAAATAAGTATAAATATGTATAAGAAGTATTTAAAGGTGCAAAACTACTTCATTTTCCAGTTTTTATCGCTCACTATAGGGTATAGCAAATCAAAGCTAGTTATGTAACGTAGTAGATAATAATAAAAAATAAAACAATAACGAAGTAGATTATGATCAACCAGTAGATTCATGCGAAATTTCGCGAACCCTTAATTTTTTATGTGCCACTAAAGACATTGGCTCCTGGTGTTATTTTTTTTTATTAAAACGCAAATTTTAAACAAATAGCGCATTTTAATGCTAAGTAAATATGCGATGTCAGAAGCGGAAGTGAAAACACATCATTTGATGTTTGCTTTATTGAGTTTTGTGAAGTATTAGTGGAGAAAAAGGGAGATGTTGACAGTAGAAATAATATATGTATAAGATCTATATTATCTTATTAGGCAACAAAACAAAATACATAGATAAAACATAAATGGTTTATTACATATATTAACATCGAATCTATCTTCTCACAACAAGATAACTTTTTTCTAGCTTTAGTTTTTGCAAAGTCAGACTTCGCTTAAATCCAGGCTTTATGCTGCCTTGTTTTCAATCGCTATTAACGATAAATGTCGAAGTCAAGCTTGACCCACACTATTTCTTTAATAATTTTTTATCATTTTTAATTTGCTAAATGATCTTTCAGCTGAAGTGCAGCGACAATTGGTGAACAGTCCCTAACTACCTGGGTCCCCACGCCACCACCTCTAGCCCTCCGATAGCTACGCCACTGAGTAGACTTAATTTTTCCGATGTATTTCTGTTGAAAAAATATAATAATAATGTTTGATTGGTGATTTGCTCCCTGGATGCCATTGTTGGCGTCCCAGAAAATAATAAATAAGTGTTATTTCACTGGCCTCGGTCCGTTCTGGAGCGTTTTGATCCGGTGACTTCCGTCAGCGTTTTGGATCTGGTCAGTGTAACGAGAATATTGCTGAAAGTGTCAGGAACGAATGGGCGCCTGGCGTGAAAACGGAATTACCAAACTTCCACGTCATTGAGACTTCGAGGAAGGATGGATGAACATGTCTGCACTGAGTGATATCCCACATTAACGAGCATGCCCGTGCCAAAGTCAACCGATCTTGTTTTATTTTTTTTATTCTTGAATTAAGGTAGTGTGATCTGCATAGGTGCGCAATACAGAGATATTTGAATGTGCATACTTCATATGCATGTAAGACTATTAATTGCCAAACCAACATAGGTTAGTAATTGAATTGGCGAGGCTGCTTATATCCAGCCAAATATTACTGTATGGAATCTCTGTAAAATATAATTTGTAACGAAAGTCGCAATAAATGCTCTTGAATCTTGAATCTTTTAGGTCACAACTGCAAATGCATTACCTATATTATATTCCTTCATTTTTCAAACATTCCCAAGAACAAAGAATAAGCTTATTAGTAAAGTTAAGTTATTGATAGTGATCATATCAACACTCTCCCTCTCCGCAAATTCAGACCGTCCGGCGTCCGTGAAAGTGTTAAATACCGGAAAAGAAGTATAGAAATGCCACTAAAATATCAAATTCGAATAAGTGAATGCTGCCCTGAAAAGAAGCGCTGAAGTAGTCGTAAATATTCCTTCAAAATGTAATTTCCCGTCAGATCGTTGTCAATGCCGTCCGTAAATGCGGCGAAGGCACCCACTGTATTTTGGCTATTAAACATGTTTCCAGAGACTCACAACGGAATCTGAGTGATGATAGGCCGTAAATACAATAACAAATACAGTTATCTGAAGACGGCGATATCCTGGATGCAGTGTCCCGGCAACAAGCGGTTTCACGCATGAGAAACTAATTCAATGGCAATAATTTAACAAGTTATCCAATTTTATTGAAGTTGTTTCGAGTAGATAGGCTCCGCATGTAGGACATTTTTTGTACTGTAGGTGACGGATCCGCGAGCGTGGGTTATGTGTGGGGTCTAGCGATAAGTACTTCAATTTATATTCCCGTAAATCGCCTAGATACGTTCGCACATTCTTGTCAGTGTTAAATGTGTGCCATCAACACAAAAGAGTGTATTATTTGAGAACACATCCCCCTTGCAAAAAAAAAATTAATTCTGCTGGAAAATTGAACATTTAGCCGCTTGAGTGGAACTGATGTGTCGGCGGCCTACTTTTTAGAAGTTAGATAGTTAATCTGTATATATATTTATTAGGGAATACAAAAACATATTGTCTTGTAATTATAAATTATAATTCAAAAATGAGAAATACGCAAAATATTACGAATTTTGCTTTGTTGAGCATATACATACATATGTACACTCCTCGCAATTAGCAAAAAAAAAATACTTTGCTCTATTTTCTTTTAATGGAATTAATCTTTAAACTCTTGTTTTAGTTTCCGAAAAGAATTATTTAAAAAATTTCCTCGAAATGTGCCATGAACGTAATGTACCAGAAAATACAAACTTACAAAGTCATGCCCTTCAGAAAATTCCCAAATTATACTCCATGTCGTACAGGCATAAATAAATCAACCTTTGTGTCCATATTTTGCCTTTGCTACCCGAAAATTTACGAATTTGCCAATGGCACTGTAGCATGTGGGCTTCGTAAAAGGGGTTTCTACTTTTCATATTAGATTTTTTTTAAATTATGGGTCAAAAGAACATTAAAAAACAACAACTGCTAAGTAATTTCAGCTCAGGTTGTAATAATAAACAACAATGTTCTTACAATCTAATTAATAAAATTTCTGTGTATATGTGATTTCGTTTGCCAGTAAACCAAAATTACAATCGTGCAGCTGTCACAATTCTTTTAAAATTTTAGGAACACGGCAACAAAGATTTACAAGCTGAGTTCGTGGGGGTGTCATAATGCTTTTTCATTTACTTTTAGCTACACGACAATGAATAATAAATATAAAAATCTCGCAGATAAGTATTAAAAAAAAACAGAGACATTGAGAGTTTGTCTTTTATATAACTTAGTTAACAATTTTAAATAAATAAATGATTTTGTTATCTGTCAGCAATGTGTTCTTTAAATTCTACTCAGGTTGATATCATTAAGAATGATATAGAAATAATGACGTGAATATCAGCACAAAATATGTTTTCTAAGCCATGTAAATAAATAAAATAATATTTAATAAGCAAAAACATCAAGGTTCCAATTATTTAAGGCTTACAGAGGCTTCATTACAATTTGAATTATTTAGTTTCTTACTATAATACCTCATATCTTACCTCAGACGGGTAATCTCTAGGAAACAAAAATTTATTTCAATAAGAAGGAAAACTGACAATTTCAAACAAAATCGAGTTAAACCAATAAAAAGAAAATTCAAAGCCTGCAGTAATGTAATTTACTTTTATCCTTGACTATTCATTTTAATCCGGGAGGAAATTTGCTCTTTGAGAAGAAGTGAGGAGTAGCACATAAAATCGGTACTTCAATTGCTGAAAGACTATATTTCGGTTCAATAGTACTCTGATAAAGGCGGTCATAAGACTCCGTATATAGTTTCGTTGTATTTGATTAAAAGTCAAAAGGCAAAAAGTTTTTAAAGTAAGTAGGACCAAATTGCAAAGATTAATTAAATTAGTGCATTTTATATGTATCTGTTGTACTATCGGATCAACTTCATAAATAAATAAATAAATAAATAAACCCTTTGGTTGTCGAAGCAGAGAATTTGTCCTTTTTTCTAACCTAGAAAAGGGGAATGAAGTTTCAACCTAGCTACAAAATCAATAAAACTTTTTCTTTGTACAATAAACATTAATGCAGCTAACTCCATTGAAGCAGAGAAGATTTAGTTCCTCGCAAGAATAAGTGCGATAAGCAGACCGTCGATATTTCGCACTGCTCCAGCTCCAATTATAGAAGTTCCTCAACTGTAATTCGGGTGCGGATAAATGACAATTTCAAGGAAACCCCAGGGCTTGCGGGGAGCAGTTGGCTACATAATGGCGCTGGCGAAAGCGAAAGAAGAAGTGGTAAATCTTAAGTAGAGAATCCCCTCGGCCCCAAACCGAAGGCTTTTTTGAAAGACGGCCTTGTTTGGAGTTCAGTCAACGTGTTTTAAGGCGACCCCATTTTACCTGCTTTTATTTCCTAGCGGGCGAGGATGATATTTCCTTCTTAGCTATAAAAGGCTCGGAAAGGTCAAGAATTGATGGAAGACAAAAAGAGGAGCACCGAACTTACCACAGGGTGGATAGGAGCCCTGCACCATCCGGGACGGCATTCAGGTTGGAGAGCAACCCGCAAACACCCTGGTCGAGTGTCACTTCAAACGTAGGGAGATTTTAATTCAATGGTTCACAGGGTTCATTCAATTTCGTCGCTTTTTATGCGACCGTTTTGCTCAAAATCGTGGCTGCTCGATCAGCTGGATGAAGTCGCCGAGATATGGGACGTGGAAAAGGTTCACTTCTTTATTTATATTTCTGCATTGTAAAATATCCTTTTTATATTTTTTCTTCTCTTAAAGCATCAAGTATACCAACACATACTATAAATGCGAGCAAAAATAAGTTTATTTTATTTAAAATACGCTTAATGTAGCAAAGATTTGTTGCCTAACGAATTCATTTAAACCAATTTTTTATAACTTTAATTGCTTATATGACCTTTCCGAGCATTTGAAGAACACTCTAAAGAGTATGTAACATGTATGCAAATTTTGATCTAATTTAGAGCAGTAGCGTAGATATATAAAGCATATGTACATATATACAAGACAGACAGAAAAAATTTATTATTTATTATTTATTTATTTTTATTTATTTATTGCAATTGGATCTGAAAAATCTTCTTCGAAGGTGTTAAAAATTTCAATTTGAAAATTATAAAAGAATCATCATAACCTCAACCGCATTCATGGTGTTTCCGAATAGGATACTTTTTGTATATTAAGCGTTTATTCTTTCCTTCTTTTCTCGTAAATTTAGATTTCTATCATGGAACCTTCCCCGGGAGTCGAGCCGTACTTTGGAACGTATTTCCGTCACATATCAGCCATTAAAGCGCAGCCGGAAAGCCTTTGTGATTTGTACCCGGTTAAGCAGCAAGGCAGCGATATTTCAGTGCGAGCGAATTCCAACAACTACGTAAGAACTTCTGGTCGGAAATGGTCGATTAGAGCCCGGCCGTAAATAATCTCCTTCGCTGGCGAAAAATGCCAATCGATAAGTGCGCATACCTCGCAGGGTATTCGCAACGACATGAGGAGGCGATGGCGAAGTTGCGATGTCTTGCGGAACGGAATTCGACGCAAACCATCAAATTATTAATAAGTTCGAGTAAACGATTAAGGGATGAACTAAACAAGAACACGAAAAAGCTATTAGTTAGGATTTCTCAGGCTAGATATTATAATTACGAATTAACACTCTCTGCGCGGATTGAGGAGATAATTGCTCTGCCTGCTAACTGCTATACCATCTAAAAACTTCTGGCAGTAAATTTTCGGAGTGTTCCAGGTAGCGGGACACGTGATTCGCATATTAGGGCCCCACGGGTACCTCGGGTAGCTACAGCGCTGAATCAAATTTCTCACCGAAATGCTCCACAACATCGCCCATTACAAAGGATGTTTTCTCAGGGTTATGATCCTGCAGTGCAAGATATCACGACGTCTTGGTCAACAAGATGCTGTGATATAATCATAAAAACGGAAAAAGTAGGTCAAGCAGACTGACGAAGGAATATCTGCACGCCTGGTACCTTGAATTATAACTTTTGTTATTGCCCCTGACTTCCTAAGGATGATTAATTTTAATTGTAAACACTTGAAATTTCTCAAGGGCACTCAAGGGGAGGAAATTCGAGAATTTCTCGCTAAGTCGAATGTGCTGCTCGTAATCCCGCAATTTTTGTGCCCTCTTTGAAATTATGGTAAATTAATACACCTTTGCAAATCTGCGGGAACCCAGCACAAACCAAGTCTGAAATTTGCCTTATTACCAGTTCAAATTAAGTTATGAGAGGGGCCTTTTTACGAGATGCTTTCACATTTTCGTAGTTCACTTTCACTTCATATATTGAAAGCAATTTTAATGAAAAAATTCCAACATTGTTGGGAGTAAAAACCGAAAATGCGGGTAATTTTAATTTTATATTTTTATCTTTGTTTGAGATATGCACCAGTTCTCAAAAGAATTGGGAAATTTTAATCAAGAACAAACTTCTGCAAATCCACATTGAAACGATTTTCTCTTATTTTCATACCATTAATGCTCTATATATGTACATATATATTTGACAGCTAAAAAAATTTTTGGAAATATACATAATAAATATTACATTTCATTTTTCCTTTAGCCACTAATTTATGTTCCTTTGAAATTAAATGTTGAAATGCATTGATGATTAAAACGAATTTGTACAAAGTTTTACGAATAAATCTAGTTAAGCTTTAGCATAAAATCAACATGAAAACATTATTAATTTTATTTTTGAACATTATTGAAATGAGTCTGCTCTGCTCTCAGTTATAGCTCATGTCAAAAATATCTCTGTCCTAAACAGATATCCTTGGTGAATTATTTAAAAAGGAAACGACGTGTTCTTTAATATTTAAGATATCCGCGAAGGCAGATTTCCAAAAAGAAATTTTTCCTGCGAGTCCACGAACTTGAAGTAGGAATACTTATGTGAACTTGAGACTTGGATGCGTCCCGCTGGAAGTTCATTTACTAGTAATATTGAAAAAACCGACACAGATGCAAATTTTTTTTCCAATAAATGATAAAAGCCTCACTGCTTATTTAAAGAAGTCCACCTTCCGATTTAAGGGATTAAAGTTTAGTATGCAATATAAAATAAAATAGTTCTAATAAATTTATCGCATGATTCATTTTATAGAGCAATTTAGCGCCGTCCGTAATAATACGCTTGCTTAATTCTAGAATTAAAAGCAAGTGGGTCACAATGGTTCAAAGTAACACGAATAAATTTTTCAAACGACAATAGATCTCTTCAAACAGCCGTTTACTGCGTAATTTGAAACAGTTTTTAAAGTTTTCTTTTTTCATTACTATAAAGGTTTTTAAGTTATTTGAAAACCTATATATACATATAGTATATATAATTTTGTATCATATGGTTAATTGCATCTGAATATATCTGATATTTTCGACACCATTGAAAAAACTGAAGTTTTTATGCCATAAAACCATAAAATTGAACACCTCGCTGAATTAATAAGTTCAAAGGCCAAACAGATATCACGTGTCTCCTGTTTTTTTACACATACATATATACACGAAGAAACTTCTTTATTTTTTAACTAAAGAACTATTGATTTACAATGAGGTCAATGATAGGCACAAAGCCTTTAAAGTTAAACCCCTTGTACTTAATTGAACGACAATACATTTTCAAGGGGCAGCAATGGTTCTAAAGCTACGGTTTCCTACAAAGCGGTACCGTCATGTAGCGGCCGTATTATTACGGTGAGTGACGTAAGCAAAACGGTGTAGAAAAATACGGCCACAATGACGATGACAGTAGTTGTAAAGTTAGAACTCGGAGTTAATTTGAATATTATTTAAAAGTCGAACACAAAATGTCTATAATATTTGATTTTTCGAACGCATTGGCACACTATAAATAGCAATAAGTGACAGAAAATATATTTTTATGCAAAACATTGTACAAGATAACACAAACCTTTTTTATTTGTTCCTAAACATGCATAAAAATTAAATACTCTGCACCGCTACGGTCACTATCGACTTCAAAAAACGTTGGCAAACAGTTCTCCACCGTAAGCAGCTACCGCTACAAATGTGACGGCAGCGCTATCTTACGTAACGGTCTGTATCACCGTTATCTTAGAAACCATTACCACGCTGTTCCATAGAACAATATTTTGTGACGTCACTCACCGTAATAATACGGCCGCTAAATGACGGTACCGTTTCGTAGGAAACCGTAGCTTAAGAGAACTGGGTAAGAATAATGAAGGTTTGCTCCCCTCGAAATGTTGGTAGTTGTGCTGTTAAAGTTTGTTTAACATCATTGCAGAAACTACTTAATTTACGAAAATCTGGAGGAACCATAAACTTGCCGAAGCATACGATCATCGGTGATTGAGATTTAATTGCATGCAATTGAACAGCAATTCAGTGATGCACAAGAACACATGGAATGCTTACCTGCAATTTTGTCAATTTTGTAGTATTGTGCGTTTAAACTCAGCTCATTGCGAACTAAACTTGCAATCTGCGGATGTGACTATGAGGAACATAATTAAACAGCTTCAATAAGCTCGCAATATGGGCAGGCATGTTTCGTTTGGCTGGAGAGTATTCAGTATGTAGGAAGAGGAATTAATGATGATGACTGTCGCTACAAGCTGAGATACTTCTCCAGGGATCGTAAAATAACGATTATGCTTCAAATTTCCATTTAAAAAAATAACATAGAATATCACGACATATTAAGGTGTCAACTGCATCTACGTGCAGCTAATGAGTGATTTTATTTAATAGTTAGCTAGTTATATCGCAAATTTAGTAATTTTTATTAAAAAATCATATATCACAGCAATTATATTTTAAAACACTGTCTCAAAAATCCAAATAAAACGATTTAATTTAATTTACAGTGATCATTTTGCTTTTAAATGCTTATTAAAGATTTTCATTTTTCATAATCATTCATAACAGTTATGAAATGTTTTATATTTTTTTGATCATGAATAAAAATCGTCCAAAAATTCAACAATCGTCAAGTGATTATAATTTTTTTTTCTGATCACAAATAATAAACACATATCTAATGATTTGTATTTTTCTGATTAAGATTTCTATCTCACCAAAACTGATGTAAAATAAAATGAACGTACAAATATTTAATTTTTCTGTGAGGTGTAAATTGTTAAAAAAAAAACTGAGCAACTGAGACTAATAAATGTAAAATTTAATCATTCCATTTTAAATTTAAAGAATTAATAATAATTAAACAATGAGTTTTAAAATATCATAAAACCTATAACCGTCATGACCTCTCCTTTTCTACCATAAAAATTAAAATTATAGATCCAATTTTATATTATAAATGAGAAAACTTCGAAACAATACGTTAAGGTACATATTTTCTCATTCATGTAGGCTAACCTATATAAGCAGTTATTCATGCAAAAGGATAACAATATGTCAAATTGGGGAGAAAAGAATGATGTATTTCAAGGACTACTTTAGAAGATACGTTTTAAAGTAAGTGGCCAGTGTAGGTACTTGTATGCAAAAGTATTCTCATTCCCAGCAAGAGCATAAAAAAGTTAAGGTTAGCAATTTAGGATGTTTTGTGAGAAATAATGTTAAGAAAAGTGGATTTCTTGGCACTTTGTACCAAATAAAGTCCAGAAATCTCCCAACCGGACAACACAAAGATCAGATTGATTCACGAACGCCAAATCGATTTTGAGAACAACGGCGATAATTAGTGCCTGCTAACAATAGCCGCCGCTGAAAGCTTCTAAATCAAAACCACCCTGGACCTGGTTTCGCTTTCGCCTTTTGAAGAACTCAACTCGATACATAATGTACTTACATAGTTTCTCAATGGTAGTAGTCCCCAATCGTTTAATCCAATTAGCCAGGTGATTAGTTATGATTGCCGCACTTCGACAGCTATTACACTCTTTACGCACCCTTAGAATTGGTGGCGAATTTGCATTGGTAAACAATGGACAGAACCGAACTGCACAATTACGAACACCCTGGGCTTAAATGAATTTATCAACCTTAGAAATAGGATCACCCGAAGGGCTGCTGGCGACCAGACACACTCTCGGCGCACAACCCTTCCTGCCTGTATCAGTATTGTTCGCACGAATTTCTATTTTTAACAGCAATTGATTGATTCCATTCGAAGGAGATTTTTTCACTAAAGAACTCCGGAAGGCAGCCGATCAAGGCTTAATTTAATGCGATTTAGCGCAGAAACATCATCTCCAAGGAACTGCACGGCAGTGGCGATATTATTGCATACACCTCTCAAGTATGCAAATGAACGGAATCCACACGGGAGACACCTGCCCACTTCGACAGCACTTCACCAAGGCGTCACCTACGAAAGAAGCAAGTGGCGACCACCGCTCTGGACAATTGGAGTTCGACTAGCACTCGTGGGTACGCTGCAAGGCGGAGGATTCGCCACGAGCTCCACGTCAAATCCGTGTCCCAGGAGGATGAAAGGCAGCTGGAGCGACCGGGGAGCTTTCCCGCGGGTCCTCCTCTCATTAGCCGTCGAGTGAAAGCTGCCGAGTCTCCCTGGCCTGCAAGTTTCGAGGAAAATTGCCTGCGAAGCTCGAGTGGACTGGCTCGAGGGCGAAGGGCAGGGGAGGACGCTCGTAGCTCTTCCCCGGGCCCCCAGAAATCATTCATCAAAGTGAATTTCCGCTGCGCTTTGATGTGCAGCCATTCCAGGGAAATTGTCGTGCCGACTTGTCACCCTGCATTCTCTGCAACCGGGTGGAAAGCTGCTTCCAGCGGGAACAGCAAAAGGCCTTCCACAGACAACGGAGCACACGAGTGCCTCGTTTGGCGGTGTGCTGGGCGTGCGCGCCACGTTGCTGTGTGGCACTCGGCACTCGGCACCGCGATCAGTTGCAGCGTGAACAAGTGCCAGAACTTAACCCAGTTCTCGTCAAAGGCAGCCCTGCCGCCCGCTGCAGCTCCTAAATTCGGAGATATGACATGTAACCTGCGCTTAAATAGTGTTACCAGCGCATACATTCATGTGTTTATTGCAAACAATCGAACAGTCTAATGTTATAATACTTAAAGGCGAATCTGGTTTAGTTATCATCAAATCGGCTTTTTTCTTTTAATATCATGCATTCCCTTAATGAATTCAGTCTCCCGCGTTTTATTTTGCATTTTCTTTTGAAAGGTCTTTGCACTTTTAACTTAAGTGCAAAATTTACATAAATTTAATGACTGACAGTTTTCCGGTAAAAAAATTTAGATTTACTTAGGTTTTAGAGAAAGTCCTTGAATCCCTTAAAGCTTAATTTCTTCATAAATCCTTTACCGACGCTCTCAATAAACGTTAACTGCCGAATAAGGGTAACGTCGGGTGCGATCATAAACTTTCAAAACTATCTAGACAGCAAAAAAGCAAAATATACCATCGAAAAGATGGAGTAGGGTAGGATCCATGTAATTTTAACCTGTAATATTTTGGCTTCGGATGAATATATTTTTTCCTGAAAATCCAGGATTTTTCACAGTGCAAAGACGACATATCTCGCCCCCTTCACGAGTATGCATGCTGAGCTGAACTACCTGTTTATTTTATACACTCTTCATCCGAATTCGAAATTAGGTAGGTCCGCAGTAAAGTCGACTTACCCCTTCAGTCTAGTATTATAATAATTTCGACAGCATTTAACTTGTTTCATGCTGGGTAACGACTCAGCTTAGCCTTACCGGTCCCTGTTGAGCTTATCTATATATTTGACAGCTCTATTATATGTATGTATATAAGAGGGGCACATATTTTAAAATGCCTGAGATAAGTTCTAAATTTTATAAGATATTATAACTATGCTGTATTTCCAACACTCCACATACCTAAAAAACGATATCGCAAATTAGCGTCTATTATAACTAAATCGTATATACTGAAATAAATAAAAGCGTAAAAACGTGTTTTACACAATTCTTATAACAACAATGCACTAAATGATACCTATATAAAACTGCAAAAACTTGCACTTTTTGTGATTAACACCGAACGAGCAAGAGTTCATTTGACAGTTCGATAATGTTGCATCCCTCTTTCACACTATTGTTGTACTCTACAACAAGCTACTTTAGAGTGGACCACTGACTGCTGACTGCTGACTGCTGACTGCTAACTGCTAACACACGTCTGAAAAACGAGACCATTTTTAGCCTAGGCTCAAGCCTTTTAGGCAAATCATGGCAATTAATATGCTCGAAAATACCGCACAATTATGTTTAAACACAGCTAAATAACAAATAATAAAATTGTCATGAATCGATTTCTGTTGAATCTCGTTCAATTTTTAGTATTTTCATAAGAATGTCGCTGAAAATAATCAATGGGGTATCAACGAACAGCAGAGACATTGTTTCCACCTTTGTCAAACCTTTACATTTCACGTATGTGTATGTATGTATGTATGTCTGTATGTATGTATGTATATGTCAACATAATCTAAAATATGCGACGCAAAGTGCAATTTGGGTTTTTTCAGCACAGATAATTTTAATACGAAGTGTTATGAACTGAAATGGATTTATCGGGGATGCACTATTTTCATTCGAATACTAGAATAAAGTGCTATTAAGTTGTCTGCCTGGGGTATCAACGGGGGAGCGAGATAGTTAGATTCCGGCGAAAATTTGATCTCGTTTTTGAAGTGAGTTTTTAGCCAGAACCAGCAGTCCAGTTTCTATATGTCAGTGGAGTGGAGGCTCACGTACAAGACTTTTACACGGTACAGCCGTTCCGTGTTTAGTTTTATATTTCTATGATGTTTATAGTCCATTTCACAAAAGTATCTATAAATTAACCTCAAACTTCGTGCGAAAACTGCTTCATAATCCATTCAGGACTTTTGTTTAGAATGTTCACTGCTTTTATCAAAGGAAAAAGTACTAATTAATTTTAACACGTGAGATTTTCGAGCACATATTCACCGAAAAAGTGAATTTGAGTCCGTACACTGCACAGAAAGCGCGAAATAATTTGTATTGTTCGCACTTTCCACATCCAATTGGTATGCGTGTTTGTGCGGAAGGGGGACTTTAGCCAGAAACACAAAGGCGAAAATACAGCGATTTCCGTATTTAATTTTTTCAGGTTAATAATTACTCATGCCGCGAACGGTGAAAAGTGACCGAATCAATTTTCAATAACTCGGCGATAATCCACTTCAGCAATCATTTCAGTGGACGATTGTGTTTAATTGTTATTAATTGTAGAAGTATGGGTGTTGGTCCTTTTGTCCGCGGTCGGCATCGGGAGGTGTCTTTAAAGTTAAACGATTATCCTTTTAGAGTTTTACCTTCGAATTGCCGATTTGTCTTACTGGTAGGCCTAAACCTTAACAGCAAAGTTGGCTTTTGATTGATCCCGTCGCCCATTGTTTGCACTGCAAATAAGTGAAGAGAAGTGTTGTCTCCCGAGATAACTTGGTCTAGTGGCGTCTTAAAGACTTTAGTCGCGAAGACAAAGGAATTTAAGGAGGAGCAGCAACGACGACTACAAGAAGTCCTCAGGACACGAAAGTGTTTAGCTAGCTGAAGCGCAGCCGAAGCGACGTGGAGGCGGTAGCCATTATTCGATTTGAATTCCTTTCACGTCTCACCGCAGTGAACGCTCGGGCCGTCTTTTATTCAATTGAAGTCAATAAACTATTCCCATAATTGTAATTGGGCCTGGATAAACGTTTGAGCAAGCTGACTTTGGCTTTTTCGTGTCATGAACGCTGACGTTGGCCCTATTTTCTACCCTAGACGGGCGGATTGCGTGAATTTTTTATGGGTTATAGATCCGGTAATTCCTTGAATATCGCCAACTACAAGCGAGAACTTCCGTGAGTAATGATCTCTTTCCGAGTCATGTTCGTCGTCATAAGAGCTTTTAAAAAAACCAGTCGGACGATTTGGATCAATAAAATCCGATAACATCTATTTTAGTGAATTCGTGAAATTGGGATGGGATGTAGGTACGCCAGCTCTAAATAGGCACGGAGATATACGAAGCCACATAATGTGACGTAGCGCTGAAATTATACCATTATACATATCTTGCACCTACGTCCATAACATTATTCAAGGTTAGAAGTAACTTTTATTTAATATCTAACCTATGGCGCTTCTGACGGTATTCGTGAGGGAGACATACTGCGTTCTAATCCCGTAAACGGCTATGATAATGTGTGGAAATATTTCAACATACGGACAAATTTATAATTTATAGACTTAATAACAAGAGCCAGCAGGCATACATACTTCAAATCAGGACTCTTGTAGGCATCTCTACAAAAAAGCGAAGTATGACGGCTAATAATAGAATATTGTTGCACGATTTCTCTTGATATGGTTTGCATGTTAAAATCGTAAAAAATTGCAAATTGAAACGATACTTTTAGCAAAAGTAACATGAATTACTTTCATAATTTTTACTTCACTTCTTTTGTTTACCTCTGATATGATTCGAACATAATTACTCAATCTTAATAGCACTTACCTTTGTTATCAACTTGGGTAGTTAAAAGACACTCAGCTACAGTCATCTCTGGTTGTCTCAGCTAAGGCCAGCCATATAAGACATAAAATATAAAAAATAAATCTAAATGTTAAAGAAATAAAATTATTTTAAGCTTAACTATTTCTTTTGTATTTAAATATATCATTGGCGGTGAGATTACTACCGAATGTGGTGAACTAAAATTAATAATTAAAAACGCAAAATTAAGCTCACCGTGAGCATGTACGTGCTGTGTGAAAGGATGAGTTCGCTTCCACGCAGCTCCTGTCCTGCAAACGTGCCTTTCGATGTAATTAAAGCATTGAGGTACAAAATAATGACTTACCGCAGCGATTCAGGGACGATAATCCCGGCAAACAGGTCGTAGCGCAATGGTAACACGGCGAAGCCAGATCGGATGGTCCCGGGGGATGACAAATAATAGTTCCCATGACAATGCCTTGAACCAGCTATCCTGCAGTTTTACTACCTGCATAACATGGACTAAACGAAGAGTAGTTCAAATTCAAAAACATTCAAATAACGCGCAGAAACGTTCCATAATACCATGGATGTTTCTGGTGTCCAAGCAATAGGTATGTCTTCAGTGTATCCTGCCAAGATCTTGATAAAGCGTCTTCAAAGGACTTATTAGTTTTTAGAAACTGTACAAACCTACCGACAATTTGCCTTGCCTGAAAAGGAAAATGAGGTACGTTTAAGGTTTTTAATAGCTTCTAATAGTGTGTTGTGTGCTTAGCATGACCCTTCAAAGAGGACAAAAGCAAATATCCATGTCTCTATTGTAGAAGAAAAACAATAGCAGAAATCGCCCGCGGCATTATTAACTTTATAGGAGCAAACAAACACAACTCAACCCAATTGATTTATGCATAATACCCCAACATTTCAGTTCGTAAACAAACACTAAGCAAGAGAAATATAATTTCAGCCTAATTACTAGAGAAAAATTGAAACAACCTGCAATTCGACAATATTATTTAATCAGAACTGACACGCTGACATAAATTCTTTTGAAGTTAGGCATGCAACCATTCACGAGAATTTTTAAAAAGAATGGGATTCAACGCCAGTCATAAGCAAAACCCACTTGGTGCCAATGGAATCAAAAAAGCACTTAAAGTTGCAGTTGAAAGACTGCTTATACCTCGAAGGTAGGGGTGTGGTAGTGCTAGTGGTCCCTACTTTTCCAGGAATTGGCAGTCTTATTCACTTGCTCTTCAGTCACTAACTCATGCTGTGCTGGACCCATTGACAGTAAATCCCGTGACAGTCACGGGCAGAGCGAAGTACCATTCATCTTATCTAGTGCCACGCACGGGCAAGGTAAGCCGTCGAACTATTTCCGAACATGAAAAAACTAGGCATTTTTTGGACCAGAATTCGCAATTTGACCACACTGTGAAAGGGTTAAAAATAAAGTTTATATTGGTACTTTTCCTTCATTACCATGAGAGTGAAGAAAATTCAGTTGTTTTTACTCAGCATTTTTGTGTAAAGAATCGTGTATAAGTCTTCTATTTCTATTAATTACGGAATGAAACTCTAGTCGTGGGCTCTAATAAATTAAATTTAGAGAAGGTTTTAAGTTTTTTCAGACACAATAAAATATAGTAAGATGCGTACATTGGTTTGGCGGCTGTCATTATTTAGTAAATCTAAACCGGAATCTTCTTAGAAAGGTACCTAACAACCTAACGACTTCAACTCCAGTATCACTGAGTCTCTAACGAAAATAAAATCCCAGCAATTTTGTCATAAAATTCAATAAAATATACGTTGGCTCTATGAACGGAGGCAAGCATAATTTCGTTTTCTTCCTGTGGAATGCGATCAACAAACAAAGAGGCTGGCGTAAGAGGGGTTGTTTCAATTTCACATTACGTTTGATGATTGACATATTCAATAAGTGCGGTCATGAACTCATTTTTCCGCATCGAATATCCAGTCGACGGGTACTTGGCAAGACGAACGTACCCACTTTCTACGAACTTTTTAATCTTCAATGTTTGAGGAGATGTTTGCAAAGATGTTTGGATGTAAAACGTATTTTAAATTAGAACCTTGCTGTAGCAAGGAAGGATTCGAAAATATCTGACCTTCTTGCAAAGGAGACACTTTAGAAAACAAATCGATTTGATTGCCACAATATCAGATGCAATAGATACATGAAAGGACAAAAAATAGGGTGCGGTTTTACGAATCCACGGGACAAGTGAAACTTTTTTGTTATAACGTTCGAAAGTATATTAATTTTATTTACGTGGTTTTGGTTTTATCGTTTGATTATTAACTACAGTTTATAAATGAGATCATTAATTTATATGATAATTCAAATACTATATATATTTTTAATGTACGGATCGTTCTATTCTTCAGACTTTTTGCTAGACACTGAACGTAAAAAACATTTTTTTTCGTTTCATTCATATTTTTCTGAAAGTGTCCTTTTGTTTGAAGTAAACTGCCCCTATATAACAAGATGTAGTAATATGGTTTTATAAGGTTATTTGTATAACAAATCAAATGCTTTTTAATTTTTTTAATTGAACGAATAGAATTTAAGATATGTTGTACAAGTGTATCGAAACGTAGTTTTGAGATAAACCATTTACTGCCATCAGTAATGACCAAAATTGTTGTTGTGCGTTCTATAAATCACAGTTACGAATATTATTCAGGGACCTTGTGGAAAAAAAAGCAATTGAAAGCATGGTCTTTATTTTGGAAGAAAATCATATACATATATGTATGTAGGAATTATATCTAATAAACGCATGTCAAAAGCACTTTTCAATAATTCATCCTCAATTAAATAATTATAATAATACCACACGACGTTACAGACTTACACTACCTTGCTAGCGCATTCCATCGCAACCTGAGATCGAAATCGCAACCATGCGCTAACGCACAAAGTGCGTAGAACTACTCTTTAATTAAAATATGCTAGGAAAAGGAAATATTGGTGATGAATTAAAAACGCTCTTGCGATAATGCTAGAAAAAGATGTGCGTCTTTATAATAGTATTTTTAAAAATTAGCTGCTTTGAGTTCGACTCAAACAGCGAACGAAGTCAATACCAGGTACGAGTGATATCTGGGAATTTGTTATCCCGTCACGCTGGACATGAAAACAAAGTGCCTCGTTCCACCGAACGTGATTCCGTGCTGTGTTTAGTGGGTATTTACAGCCAACGTTACATTTATTCAAGGGCTGTAAGCAAGCACCAAAAGGACCATTAATTTTCACACAAATGAGTTTCCTTATATTTCCCTGCAAGGAAGCCGCGATGCCAGAAGTCGGGCGAATTAATTGGTCCTGTTGAGGTAAATTTGATTTTATCACCTTGTCGACATTTTCCAGGTGAGCGAGGCAGTTAGGATTGAATCAACACACTAATTGGTGATTATCACAAATATATATATATTTAAGATTTTCTCATGAACTAGATTTCATTCAAAATATAATGTTTGTGTAAAACTAAGGAAATTAGTAGTAATAAAAATGGATTAATTATTTCGAAGCGGGTGTGCCTCGCAAAATTTTCGGCTCTTAAAAAATGCTTACACACTTGCGATACCTACATACATAGCATGATGATGTATTTATGAATAGGTATCCAACACTAATATTTAGAATAAAAAAACACATTTTATTACTGTGATGAAATAGATTATTATTATGATCCTAAGTTTCCATTAACAAATAAAAGTGGGTATGTCACGCATTTCGTTGCTGTTAATTCTCACAGCGAACAAGTTAAAGTCTCCGAGTGCATTTGCATAACATTGAAGACGCTGCAATACCACTGAAATTTGAGATTGTGCTGTTCACCTGATGCCGGCAGACAGGTATGATGCAATTTGGTCGCACTCAAGCGATATTCTACCAGCCCTTTGGATGCCCAGCTTAAACAGAACGAGACTAAGTGAATGTCATTATCCACGCACACCCTTCTCATCCCCCGCCAGGTTTTGTCAGAGGAGGGGGTGGTAAAGGTTTACCTGGAGCAGCACCCACCACTCGCTATATATAGGACGGAGGTGTCACCACCAAGGCAGACTCAAAGTTTACCTCGTTCAGCATCAGCAGAACTCCGCTCTCAAAATCGTAAAGTAATCCACGAAAAAAGTCCAGTGTCCTTCTTCTGTCTCCTTTCGAGGTTTCCTTTTTCGTATTTACTCGAAATAACAGCGGGCGACATCATGCTCAAGGTGAGTGCTTCACGGTTTCACAGTGCGATGCTCGAGCCCTAGTTTGCGCATTTCATCCAAGAATTCAATATCAATCCATAGGGAAAAAGAAAACATTCGCGTGTTTAAAAGATAAAACTAAAATCTAAACAAAATTTCAATCTCCTCTGCATTATTGTACAGTACCTCCAAAAAAGGCAGTAAACAATTTTCACCACAGCATGGTGTTCGTTCCCCAGCAACCTCAAAAAGAAATTTCTAAGCATTGACCACTGAACAAGAATTGGAAGTCTTAAAAATTTGCCTAGAAGTAAACTGAATTCTGTTCGTTTCAGGTTGCATGCTTCCTTCTCGTTTGTCTCGCAGCTGATATTAGCGGATTTACGCTCAGTTCTCTGGATTTAAAAGATACCTCGATAGCACCCATTGCGGTCACAGAACCAGTCCTTGCGAGCAGGCTAACATCCTCCGAGGATTACGACTCCCACCCACAATACCGATTTTCATATGACGTAAAGGATACAATCACCGGTGATGAGAAGCAACAAGAAGAGAAACGCGACGGTGACCTTGTGCAAGGACAGGTAGAACCCTAACAACACTGCTGGCGATAATCTTAGATGCATTAACAAATTAACATGCATATTTCAGTACTCTCTAGTGGAGCCCGACGGTACCCGCCGCGTAGTCGAATACACCGCCGACTCTATCAGTGGATTCAATGCGGTTGTCTCCAAAAAACCCACTGAGGGACAGGGCTCCCAGCTCCAACTGCAACAGCAGCAGCTGCAGCTACAGCAGCAGCTTCAGGAGCAGCTCTTGCAGCAGCAGCTTAAAACAACCACTTCTCAAGGCCAAGAGACGATTTCGCAGGGACAAGCCCTGCTCTTGGCACAAACCCTTCCTTCGACCGTCCTGGGGCACAGCGTGCAGGCTGCAGTCGTGGCCCACCCCCCCACGATCCTCGCATCAGGGCCCTCGGCAACTCTGTTGACACAAGCCCAGCAAGCTGCGACCCTCGACAACGGCCGGCGCAACACCATCATCGAAAGGATCGCCCTGCCCCAGACCATCATCCAGACACCCTCCAGCGCGGTGCTCACTCGCCTGGTCCAGACCCCCACAATCGTCACCACCCGCCTGAACGGCCACTAGGCTCTTGGTTTCGCAGGCACTGGCACCGGCACCGGACCCCAACCTATGTACAATTTCTTTATTTATAAATAGCTTCGATTAAGATCTAACCATAGTTACGAGATGAGCCGAGCGCTCGTGGTTCGTTGGCTCATTCCTATTAACACACTAATTTTGTTTACTCAGTCACTACGTCGCGAGTGTACATGGTTTTATTAAATATACTCATTCAATGATTATGCAAGAATCAGCAAACTATCTCGTATCATTGTGCCTACATAACATAGTACACGTATCGTGTGTTGTCTTTTCGTTCCCCAGATTTTTCTTCAAGGCAAACCTAACATTCACACTGTCGTCGCGTCGTCATGCATATGTATGAAATCGCAAATGATCCACTTTTGCAAAAAAATAAATGTTGTACTGGTTTAGATCGCAAAATGTAACCCAATATTCAAAATTGAAAGATACAGACTGAAAACTCTCAATTAGTGTTTTTAGCAGTTTTAAATTATCTTATATTAATCCTGAGTATATACGAGTACTTACTTATTTCGGGCAACTCGACTAATGCACAAAATTAAAGGAAATGTATGCTCCTATTCTGGGGAGGAGCTCATATCCACAAGCAGTGGAAATATTTCCAAATTAAGAACATTCATTCGCATTTCATTTATTCAAGGATCTGCTTGTACTTATTAAACTGGAGAAGGCCAACAAAAGAAGAGCATATGATGAGACGTTCAAAGAAAGAGAAACTGGCTATGCTGACTTTGCATCTTTTATAAACAGGACCAAGCAATCGATTGAAGATTTTCCCTCACCGCTCCCTGAAAGAGTCAAAGAGTTCAAGCTGACCCAATGCCCACAGAGCCTTACACGGCCTGGGATTTAGTCCCTTTTTGGCTAGATGAAGTTAAGTAACAATAAGAAGAATCTCGGTTATCCCGCGGAGAGGTAAGAATTTCGTCATGAGCCGTGTTCGGCCCCTTTAAGGTAATATGCATATGTGTATGCATAGTGACAATTCAGTATAGTGGAAGTCGGAAGCCAAAATCGTTTGGACGCATTACGTCTTATTGTATAACTGAAATGGGATGACCTAATTCTGTCTTTTCTGTGATGGGATTTTCGGAATAGCAGGGTTATGGTTAGAGAACACAGGTTTCCTGTAATTAGAAGAGGGCAATTAAAATAAAATAAGAACGACAGTAATAAATTTACGCTTCCTGTATTTGTAAATTAAGGACGACACCGAAATTAAATTACAATTGAGTATGCAAGCATTACATAACTCTCGCTACCAAATAAATTCTTCTTTCTCGTTTAATATGCACCATTAGACTCCTTACTTTTGATGGATACCCAGGCAATTTAATTATGATCAAGCACATTCCGGATGTGAACTTTAAAAAGCAAAGAACCGGGCTTCCGTCCATTATCTTGCTCGAGAGTCCGTTAAAAGCAGAGTGGATGAAAGCCTTCTGCCACATAGTCAACTAAATTTCCAATAGCTTTGGAAAAGTGGAAGATCCAAAATACTCGCTTTAAAATATTCACTGATACCGAATACCAAAAGAACCATCGAAATTTGTTCCTCGATCCAACTAGAAAATGCTCTTGCAAGAACATCACCGCACATTTCCCTTAAATCCAAGAACTTTTCACGCGGTAATGAGCTCCTCTGTCTTTTCCAAATTTCTTGGCTTAATTTCGAGTAAATTCATGAAGCTTATGTGTCTAAATTGCCTAATAATTGCCAGTTCAGAGATGTTGCTTTTAGCTCTTAAAAAACAATTTGCATTTTTCGTTGCGTGAATAATTTACGGCAGGGAGTTTCACCGGAGAATTCCTAATTACGTTCTACAACGAAAACGTGACGACATGAATCAGTAAAGCTTACAGCAGTTCGTTCTGTTTAACACTTGCTCAAACCGTAACTTGGAGAACCTTTTCCAAGACCATTAGAACAAATGACCTTTTTTTTTTATGGTGGGTGACACTCAAATTTTCTACACAACTGCCAAAGAGAGAGGACTGTTTAACAGCAATCAAAAACATCTTAAGATGTAAATGAGGCAACGAAATTCTGCATACACCTTTTGGGCAGTGAACGAGTCCTGAATAAGAAGCCTTTCATTGTGTATTGTTGGAAAGTTATGACCTTTTGCGAGAATGACCCTTAGGTACAGATAATTTGCTTGCAAACTGATTTTCTAGACTTAGGGTTTCTAATTTTGGAATCACATTCCAGTACACTATACTTACATTACACGTAACAAGCAATATACAAAAAAAAAAACTTTTTTAAAAAGAAGCTTTTGATGCTCCATGTCATCATAATATTTCATTGTCACGCGATATATATATGCATGCAAAATTTCAGCTCAACCGGGAAGTTGGTCAATTTTAACTTGCAAGACTCCATTACAGACACCGGGACAGGTGAAACTAAATAAAAGCTTGTAAAATACTGGAACTCTACGACACCACCTCCTTGTTGCCTTTTTTTTTAATAAATATCTCAGAAGAAAAATTATCTGATTCTAAAATGGGACCGAATTGAAAGGTATGTAATCCAAAATTTAATCTTCTAATATTTTTTAACAAACATCTTTAAAATTATATTACCTATGTAAAATTCGCTTTTTCGAAGTCATTCCATAATGAAACAAAATCTTTATTATACGTAGGTATCAGAAAGTTATGATGATGATATCAAAGAAAACCTTAAGAAAATCTTCGAGAATTCCAAGTTCTTCATTTACTTGATTTAATTACCTAGGGCTAGGTGTTCAATTTGGACTGCACCGCGAAAACGAGCAAAACAACCCAATTAAAATGTTGAGATTCGAAACCAGCACAATGCTCTCAAACCAGGTACCAAAAATAATCATTATTTCTGATATAAAACGAAAATAAATATCACTTTAACCTAAAATCAATTATTTCATTTGTAGTCTTGCATAAAAGGTTTAATTTTTTTCGGCTAATTTTTATTTTTCGATCATTCGATAACGATTACGAAGTGATTTTTATTTTTCGATCGCTCAATAACCAATTATCAAATAATTTTTATTTTTTGATTGTTCGATATAAAACTCATTACATTATTTACCTTCCTTTAAGCAGTGGAAAAACATAGGCATAATTCGAAATGATTGCCTCTACGTTTTTAAACTCATTTCTTATTATTTTTTTAATAATTAATTATATAACTTAATGGTTATCAACCAATCGAAAAATAAAAATTACTTGATAAATCGTTTTCGAGCGATCGAGAAGCAAAAATCACTTCGTAACTATTATCGGACGATTGAAAAATAAAATAATTTGAAAACCGTTATTTTGTAATTTATAATTTTTTGAATATAATTTTATTACAGTTCTTTTCTCAGTTTATTCATATATTTGTCTAAATAAATTAATGTCCGACCCAATTACATTATGGAATGATCTTTTTATTTTCCCTTAAGATTAAAACGTTAAATTCGTGACGTTTCATAAAATTCTGCTCATTCCAGAACAAAACGAAGGCAGCCTGCGGTAACATTTGTTAAATTCCCATTTTTACTTCTGCCACTCGTTTAACAATCATTAAAAACTTCATGAGTTGCTGAAAGCCTGGAAAATACTTCAAATTTTGACTCAGGATTTCTCTTTTCGTCACCAAGTGGCTGTGTTCCCGAGCCCATCAAAAGCTCTTTGTGAGGCTTATTGCAACCTCCTTGTTTATATTTCTTTTGGGAAAACGCTCCTACACACCGTCGTGTGCCGTGCCGTCATAAAAAGAGCAGCGTTTTGAATATTGTGAAATTAAATATACGCACAAAACCCCACAAGCAAAATGCTTCATTTCTGAGTCTGATATGCTGCTTTAATTTAGGATTCCTGGTGGATTATAGTCACAAAGTAACAATTTGAAATTAACATGAATTTCGCATCGTATTGTTTTACGCTTTGAAGTATTTTCGTTACTTAATTTTTTGATCATTGGCTTCTTTTATTGCGCATTCATTTCATTTTCATGGCAATTTCTCACGTCACCAAATAGCGGAAACGCAAAAGTAAATGTTTGTTTCTCTTACTTTGATGTTTTGTGTATGATATAAGTTAATTAATTAATTAATTAATTAATTAATTAATTAGTTAATTAATTAATTAATTTAAAAAACTATAACTTCCATTCCATGTGTATCCTCCTGAAATGGACCAGGAGAAACGGAAATATAAAATCTGAACCAGCAATTTATAATAATAATTTAAAGTTTTGGCAACGTGCTATGTATTTATTTTTAGTAAAAAACAAATCTCTCTTGAAAATAATGAACTATACCAAAGATCAAACAACAATTTGAAAATCGAAAAATGTTTAAGTGACGAAAAAGTTCAATCTAATTATTCCTTATTGTTCGACGAAGAGCGGCTACTTTAAAGCGCTTAATTGCTATATTAGAATTGCCGCGTAAGCTCCCTCCAATGTCACCTTGAGAGGAAATTAAAAAATCAATGTAGCAACCCACAAAGGCAAGAATTATGAAAGAGCCCAATGAAATCCATCACCGAATTTTACCGCAACTACGAAAGCAATTAATCCACCATCGCAGCTGGGGGATGTCGAAATTGCTGGTAATTTGAAAGCGCTCGTTATGAGAAAGAGAGTCCTAATTTATGGGCCTTACATTCAAGAATTTAATCAAAGCCCCACTGCGCCGGGCCTCGTTTTGCCTGTGCGTAATTCCGAGTTTATTCAAATCTTCTAAAAATAAATTTTTACCTTCGGCTTTAATTAAAACAAATTCATCAACAGGTCCCGCTCACTTTAATCGTCCTGACAGCATGCGACTTGCGGGAACTCAAACTGAGCCTGATCGTTCTTATTTCTTAACACCGTCGAAGTAAGTTGGCTAAAAACCCCGCACTCTGGAGCAATTGAACAAGATCTTTTTCATTTAGCACTAGCTTCGACTGGGGCTCACCTGCGAGCTGGCGATCCCTCACAGCCCCTCCTCGCCCGGGGTACTTAGACGAATATCGAGGAAAATTAATATCCGGAAAATCGAGGCACAGCACGTGGATTCGGTGAGCACCGCGTACACTACCTATGCCTATGCTTCTGAAGTGCGCCGAAGCCCATTATGCTTACTCCAGGATCCCCGTGTGCGAACTGAAAATTTAAATCAAGCATTCAGTTCTATGCGAAGACGACCTCGGAAAAATTCGCAAGCGAAAAGACATGGCGAGCGGCGCGGCGCCCAAGAATGGAGCAAGAGGTGAGGAAGCAATGCATGTGCTGCCCTACGCGCACAGCCGAGTCCTCTTTCGGGCGAATTTGGAGTCAAAAGCTCCTGGAGCTTCACAACGGTGCTAGAGCACTCCCTGGGAGCTGCGGACGGAAATCATGGCATTCGTCCAGGAGCGTGGTCCAGAAAACCACGGCTATTAAAAGATTATAGGGCTCGGTCCAAATGGAGATATCCTTCGGCACCCCGGCATCCAGGCAGGCGCTCTTTTGAACTTACTTTTTATGACCTCCGGGTACCCCAATTGCTTTGGACAATCAAAGCAGACAATCTCCACATATTTCCTCAGCAGAAAACTGGGTAAAGGCCCGGTTTTCTCCTTGTTTACATGTCGTAGCCCGGCTACGGGCTTCCCGAAAATTGTCGGCCCGGATTATCTGTTGCTTATCGCACACATTGGCAAACCTTATGAGAACGCCTTTTGCCTGTATTAAGGCACATCAAACGAGCTTTATTCCTCTTCGATTTCTTACTCGCGGGGTTTTTCGCTAGGATTCGGCTCCTCCTAGCTCCCTGCGGAAGAATGGAGCAACGTAGGCATCCTTATTGAACTTGGGGGTATTTACGTCATACTGAAACCGACAGAAATTGCAACTGTGTGAAAATTGGAAAGGACACTAAATGAAATTCTTAAGGTGACTCCTGTGATTAAGTTACTGTGCGGTTTTTCTGGAACGAATAATTTTCATTATTGATTTCAGTTTTAATTATAAGCAATGTTTTGTTATTCACTGGCCGCACCACTAAATCTGTTTATTTAAATATTTATTAAATGTAAACGTAATAAATAAAAATAAATAGAGAAAACGGCAATCGTCTGGCTTTATTGAAATAAATGTTATTTGAAAATTATATACATAGGTTAGGTTAGGCTAGGATATTGCTCACAATTTCGATGGACTAACTATGAGTATGAGAGCATTTTTTTAATGCTCAAATATCTCTGAATTGTTTTTGGACCATAGAAAATCAATTTTCTTTAAATTCTTCTTCATCTAAATTTGGTGGGGTCAGATTGATCCAGATGTGATCATTATAATATTCTACTTCATCACAATGATCTTGCTCGGAAAGCAATTTTCATTTTCGGCTACGAAATAATTTAAATACATAGTTATATTTTGATTACCATTTTTGAATTTTCAAAGTAAATTACACCATTACATTACACCAAACACCATTACACATACCTGTATTGATATCTAAGATTTGCTCATTTAATATTGTAATAATTAAAGGATATAAAAACAAGAGCTCCCGAAAATATTTCTGTTCTGTTCTGTTTAGCCCATATACACACATATCTGACTTACATATATAACTATTTTTATTTTATGTTATTACTTTTATTTATTTATTTATATTTATATTTTCAGTATCTCCCCTGCTTCTGTAGAAAAACCGTTTGCAAAATGCAATGCCAGTTTTTTTAACTTTTGGCGAATACAAGAACCGCAAAGCTAAGCCAAAGCTTTGTAAAGCTCCCAACTATGCTTTGTCACATACATCAACCAAATGACAGATTGTACATTACGATACAAAATGTGCAATTCCCAAAGTACAACAAGCATATATAACGGATCGTTTGACCGCGCCTAACCTAACATTGTTGAAAGTCATCTGCGGCAAGTGGTCACTGATATCTCAGTTGGTTAGCGTTAGAGCAATGTACCGCCAATTCGAAAGTCGCATGATCGAGTTTTGCTTCTGGTCAAAGTCGTTGCTATTTTGAGACTTTCCCACATACTATGCATGTAAAAATAGATTATCATACATACAATAATGCATAAGACAGTAATAAAAACTCAAAGTCGAAAAAACCGACTTACACGGTCTATTCTATTCATTAATAGTTTAGTAGTCTTGTCGTACAGAAGGTAAGAGGAAAATTATTCGTTTCTTCTCGAGAATCTATTCTAAAAACAAAAACTTTGACTTTCACGCTAACAAACTAGACTGTTAAGCTTCAAGTGAAAAGCTATTGTATGTTTGCAACTAAACTAACATAGTAATAAAAGTGAGTGGCTAGGTTTACTGTTCAATATTTTGAGTCTCCTTTCTTCTTTCTCCCAATCTCAATATCACAAACAAAATGAAATTTAATCGCAATGGTACAGGAACTCTAGAAAGAAAAGCCGTTACATTTTTTAGCAAACAGTTATGGTCAGAGGTCAAAAGGCGAAGAGTCTAATAAGAATACAAATTTGAATGACAAAAAACCGGCAATAAAAGCCTCCACAAGCCTCTACCAGCCTTCCAGTTGGTATTTTTATTTTCAAAATACTGCGAGAAATCGTCTTGACGGCTCAGGTATGCACCTCTCTCCCGGTGGAAACGATGATTTATGCACAACATTAAGCATTCTAGAAACAGTGATAGTAGTTTTGGGATTAGGAATATCTAAAGAGGTTTTCTGTGCTGCGAGAGAGCTAGCGCAAGGCCTGCGGAGCACCCTTGGGGGTGCAGGGGCAGGGAGCACTACCTTTCGTGATTGCTGATTCTAACCGCGCAACTTCCTCCGAGATAGCAAATACGCGCTCGTTAGTGTCTGCGGATCCCTTTCATTGCGTTCCCGGACCTCAGTGACGGAGCAAAGGTGACAACCTCTAATGAGCCCGAAAACCTCAGTTTTTCGCACGTCTGCCTGAAGTGCCGCGGACTCCCTTCTAAAGGCAAACCAGCAAACAGTTAGGACCGCGGCGGTCCGAAACCATATCAAATGTCTCTCACTCGGCGAATATAATTTTTTACGATCGTACAAATACTCTTGCTAGAGATGACGATCACGGTAATGAGCATACGAGGGTAATAATGATGATCGTCGTCTGATTACTACAATCACTCGCGGCAGAGTGCTGCGCGAGGCAGATACTCCAGGTGGCCGGTGTGCGCTGGCCGGTGCCGCACCACCACCAACGACGGGCAATCGCGCTGACCAAGGGGATTGACACTTCCATGGAAACAAACCTGAAAATATTTGCTCACGTGCATTACCTGCAGAATGTGAACTTGTTCACTGACTCAATCTCAGCGGAAAAGACGTGCGCATAATCTCTTCTCACCTGGCGTCAAACACCTGCACCATGTAATTTAGCTAACCCCAGAAACAATTGGAATTTCAGTCCAGTAAAGCAAGGGAATCAAGGCAAGAGCGTTCTGCATGTGGCTGATTGCACAGTACGCAAACGTCTCAAGTGTTGATCAACTGATGATCAACGCCTCTGTCCGCGATGAATAGCTTCATGACCATCATTTGAATTAACGGAGTGAGGATCAGGAAGTGACTCTACCCGCTCCACTATTCAATTTGAAATCATAATTCACCTGTGGCTGGATGGAGATCACCTCTAAGAAGCAAATTTCAGAGTTCCTTGCCTCCTCAAGTCTTTCAATGACGGAACGGTCACTGGAGCAGAAAATAAATGATCTTGGCAAATACGAGGGAAAACATGGTAACGCACTCTAAACACAGCAACTGAACCGTGATGAGAAGCGATGATTGACACTTCGCTGAGTATCGGGTTTATGCCTACAACAAGTAGCAACTTATTGTGCGACACAATGGAGAAAATTGCTGCTTATCTGCGCGGACGATTTGATTAACCTGAAAATGAGGCAATTTTTCGATTCGCTCGCTTAGTTGCGATAATACACTTGAAGAACTCGGCTTCTTGGAAGTTTTGTAACAATCAATTAGGATAACCATCGGAAAAATATCACCTCAACATCTTTTTTTATCAACGTAGGGCTAAAACAATTTAAGTTTTCCTGAGAAAAGGAAAATATTTAATAATGAACATAGATTCATATATTGTTATTAGATCACATTGATTCCATTATGAAAACAATGTTAAAACAGAGGGATAAAAATCGAATTTACATTGAAATCAACCTAAGAACTTAGGCATTTATTTATTCCTTCAGTTGCGATGGAAAGATAATTATTTATTAATTATACACAGATTGAATTTTGAGTCTTGCATAGTCACATGAGCATAAGAAAAGAGAGCTGAATAAGCAGCGCTGATCTCGAGATATTTTAAATTAACATTTTCAAATACATTTGTTTACTTGATATTTTTTTATAACAACGTAATGTTTTATCTTTATGATATAATTTCAAGTATGATACATGCACTCACAAAGGGTTTTAACATAATTATGTACTTGCTCGGTTTGTAGTATTTTATTATAATTTTAGCCTTCAAGTCAATTAAGGAGTTTATTTTGAGTACAAAAAAAGCCTAAACCAGTAAACTACTTCTAAATATCCCCAAACACAAGATTAGAAAAACCGTCATTTGTTTCCAGTAAAGAACAACTTATTCCTGTGCCTTTTTCCTTGCGCCAATGATCAATAAAACCTTAATTATATTTTTATGTAAGCGGCAATTATTTTTTTCAGAGAATTTCACACCTTTTCAATTGCGACTTCCCAGAGATCAAAATCGGGAGAAACTCGTGAAAAACATGAAATCATTGACCTTATTTTTTTCATCCCGGGCGAAACCATAGTGGATCAGCGATTTTCTAGCTCAATTTCTCTTGGAATGACACGCTTAAAGTGAGAACATAACATCCATGGAAACATTCTTCTGTAGCTAATTATGATTTCTTCGCTTCAAAATAATCTTATGAAAAGTAGGGAAAAGGTTGGTAAAAATGGTCAAAGTAAAAACCCGAGTCCCCTTCTATTCATTCGGTTGGTTGCCCATCAACCCAGCGATTTCTTGCACTTGCGCCGCCGTAGCATTCCTGGACAAGTGACTGCTCCACTCCGCGCAGATCTCGCCAGTGTCTAGCAGTGGAAGCGCGATATAACATCGGGCACTGTAATTACACCTTGCGACGGACATTGCACCTGTGTCCAGTTCATGATCATCCCCTCGTGCACTGGCGAGCCGAAAGTCCGCCGCGATCGCCCGACCGCGCAATCGCAGCTCCTGAGACCTCGCTAGGGCGCGCCTTGCCTGCCTTTGACCAGCAGCTCGGGCAATCATTTTGTCATTTGGTTGTTGGCCGCGTTTGGCCAGCGCGCTTCCGAAACCGAAACGCGGCTGTTAGTTGTTAGTTAGTGTCTAACGCTCAGCCACCTCCCCGCCGCCGGGCTCCTGCACGGGGGCATGGGGCTGCTCTGCAATCGGACGATCACTTCGCTGAGTTCTTTTATCTCACTTTTGACGTTGCGCTCCGATGCCCTCCACGTGAACACGCCATAGCATGCCTGAAAGTGATGGAACCGACCGTGTTTTTTCTCCCTATGCTGTCGTGACTCATCAAAAATTGTTTCCCGTTTCGGCTTACTAAGCAAAAACCTGTGGAAGGGAAAGAGCACTCAGCTTTTTAGTAGAGAGCTTATGAAATAATTAAAAAGCAACTAAAACACTTTAGCCGACTGGCAGTCGGGAAAAAATCGTTTCAGCTCGCCTTTTTCCTCTCTTATGCTCTCTATAGACTTGTAACCTTTTTAATCTACAGCTACACGGTCGTAAAGAGTTAGCTATTTCGAATTTATTCAAACGAAAAAGCTTAAAGCACGTACTACTTTTGGAAAACTTTCTATTTTTCTCAACAACTTTTCCAAATTAGTTGTGATCCCGGAGTTAAATCAATGAACATGAATCGTTTCGCGGCATAATGATGTCAGTTTCAGGCGTCTATAAAATGAATGCCAAATAGATAGTAAAAAATTGGCGAGGCTTCTATTTAGGATACATCCACATTTCGTGCACAAAGGATAATTAAAAAAACTTTCAAAATTAAACACAAATTACACAGTCTTTTATGTTTCAATAAAATGGAGATTTTGGAAAAATGTGTTTATTGAACTCTGGCTGAAGAAATCAGATATGTATGTATGTACATTACATCGTACACATATATATACATACATACAAATGTTATTAAGGCATAATTGAGACGAATCGAAGTCCCAGCCTTCTCGAATTTTTTAATACTTTCCTCCCCTTTGCCAGTAGTAAAATGGTTTAAAGATTTCTGTTAATAAATATTTCTGTCCTGTTGCGTACTTACATAAAATAAAACACAAATTCGAATTGCCCGATGTATTGCGCTATATCAAATGTACACATTTCAATTTAATATACATACATATATGTGAATATATTGCTATCCGTTTTGGGAATATGGATGATAAAAGAACGCAAGTTCAATTCAAAAATTTAATTTATTTTGTTTATGTTCTGGTAATTTTTCTTAGTCTTTCAGTCATGTTTCTGAAATTTTTATTCTTATTCCTCTTAATTTTAATTTTTTTCTTTCATCATCATCTTTCATCAGACTAACAGTAGAGAAGAGTATTGTGAATTAAAAAACTATGTACATATTATATAAATTATTACTTCTACCCATCGGGATAATTTGGGGTGACCAAAAAAATGCATTATGCTCTAAAAAGCAATCAACGCTTCTGTGACATGCGTTTAAGAGAGTATAAACGACGCAAAGTGTGAAATTCGGCAGTAGCTGCTGTATACATATTTTTTAATTTCGTCGCATACAAAGCAAAATAAATGGGTGATTAACTATTATTAACTCCGAAGAGCAGAGTTTTTTTTAGATGAGTGATTAATTTTACAGATACGCCACGTGACCATCTTGCGAAAGCACGAAAAGATGACGATTTTTTTTAGAGAGCTTACCGAAAAGTCAGGTTCCGTTTATTTCCTCGATATCCATTAATTTCCACTGAGGGGCATAAAAGTTATTGTCAGCCACGGTAAACACGATTCTTTTCATGAGCCTGCGTCATGCACTCGTGTGCGTAGGCACCTTCATGATTCACACGAGCGGCGAGCGGCGAGCGCAGGTACTCCGCTTTGCTCAGGTCTCAATGTTCACTCCGGTCAGACAGCGAATTTTCTCTGCAAACGATGTATTTTTCGTGAACTACTTAATGACATGCGGTGGGGATGGCGTAACGTGAGCGGTCATATGAACTTTTCAGCGCTGCTTTTCCGCAATAAAACTCCGATAAAAAATTTCCTCAACATTATGTCACGGCAAAGGTAATTTTCTCTCGTCTAAATCTAATTTTTTGCTCCTCTGCTTCTCCGCAGCTCTCCGACCTCCTCTCAGTTTACCTTTAATTACAAAAAATGAATTCTTACTGGCATACACCTGAATTGAACAGGTAAATTCAAGCATGTTCAAGTTACCTGTTCCGCGGTTAGCCACGTTCAAGTCAGTTTAGTGTTAGCTAGCTTAGGAGACAGACGACTTAGCCGGCTGCTCACCTGAGGCAAACCGCGAATTTGAGCCTCTGGCAGTGCTTTTCAAAATTTACTCCGAATTTACTAATTATATATTTATAAAACTGTTGGTTTACTTGAAAACGCGCCCTTTTCTCCTCGCCTTTTCGAAACATCTGTGCGAGTGCAACTATTTCGGAAGTTACTTTTGTTCTTTCCATCACTTCCGAAAAACGCGCAAACAACGTGTGATTTGTCAAGTCAAATATCAGTTGGTTCAAAACTGTTTTGTGGTTGACACTACCTGCGGATTCGGTATTTTAAGATGTTAAAGTGCACGCCACCTCCGAGTAGCACTTTCCATGAACTGTTTGTGAAGCTCGGTCCGTGGTTATGTTCCTTAGAGACAGGTAACAGAGTGCAAAGTGTACACACATTCCACTAAACGTTTTCTTAATGATGCCCAAGCTTCTGCTAAATGAGGAAATTGCGACAGCGCTGGACGGAAAGTAGCACTGCGGTGACGGTAAATATCTACATTTTTCGTTTTCATTTTTTTAGAACCATGACTTTCTCTTTTTTGTTAACAATTTTTTTAAAAGAAACAAAAAATATGCTGTATCCAAAGGATAGTTAAATTGTTAATTCGATATTCTGGTCAACTGCATGCAATTCGTTATAAGTTGATAAATTCGCAATATTTTAAACTTATACTATAAACCATTAATTACAATTAATGAAACTAAAATAGTATTCAGTCAAAACCCATCCTTAACAATGACAATACAATGAAGTTATTCATGATGAGATATTGTTTGTTTTATATTCAGATCCTTGTCTTCAAATTAAGAAAAGCAACCCGAAGCTTTCCACGTTAGATAAAATAACAAATTACGGGTTATGATACCGCTCTTAATGCAATCTTGTGCCTTTTCAAAATATTAGTAGCAGAATTTGATCATTTAAAAAATGACAATTTCAATTAAAAATCCTATTCTCCCTACTTTTGTATTGTTAGCAGTTATTATTATTTTTGACTTGAAATAAACTGTGGGGCGAATAAAAAATGTAAAAGAGACAAATTCATAAAAAAATTTAAATCCATATTTTCATATTTGAGAAATAATTGTTTTACAGATTTAGCTTTAAATTTAATAAAATAATTATTTTCAGCACATTATAGAAGCCATGTACGAGAGTATTGAATTTTCACTCACCTTTTAACTGAACAAGTAAAAACCAATAAAAATGGCAGCGTTGTCCGCACTTCTTCAAATCTCACATGAATGGGATTCGATTTGAGTCCCACGTAGCAATGCTAAATGCTTTATCCAATTGTGCTAAAATTGATTTTTAACTACGGAGACTGTCGGCTCTCCCTTCATTTACTTGAAGGTTTGTCTTGTAACAGGCTCTTAGTTGCTTCTTATTGTTCCTGCTGGTTTATTTCGCTTCTTGCGCTTTTTGTGAGTGTTTTTATATTGTTTTGCACTCTTGCCGCACTTAAGGAGCCCCGTGCACTTTACACCGGAGCAATGTGGTTCTCGTTCTGGGAGTTGAGTTGGTGCTTCGGGGTCCAATGGCGTATACAAAAAGCCAAACAATGTCGATCGTCGTATCAAATAACAGCAAGTTGCGGTTTCTTTCCTCACTTCCTTTCCTCGATCAAAGGATGCCCCTGGTGCCCCTTTTGCATCCTCAGCACCTGGAGCTTGTGATGGATGCTGAAGCCAGCAAATACTTGCCAAGATTGGCCTTATTCTACCTAAAGAAAGAAGCCTCTTTTTGAACCTGATTTTGTTTCTCCATTCTATTTTACCTCATTTCTAGCACTTGGTAATCTTATTTTTTCCAGTCCGCAGGAATAGATGTGATTCCGGTTTGGTGCACCTTCTTGTACATCAACATTGAGTTCCTCTACTGCAACAGATCCAACTTGACTGGCAGATGTAGATGATCTAAGGATGTTAAATTGATGTATCAATTCTTTTCGTTCATTCACTCTTGCTGGCTTGATTAAGATCATATTGATTAGATTTGATTATGCTTTTCACTTCCATCCTTTTGAAAGATCCACCCTTTTTAGCATCTTACATGGGTAATACGAAATTGGGACCGATGATAATAAATGGCCGGAATTTTCATTACGAGCCATTTCCATGCCAAGAATACTTATAGAAATTTTATCTGACTGCAATTCCGCTTGCGGTGGCAAGGCAAGTAGAGATATATGTATATGGCGTGCAAAACAATGGAAGACTTAAAATTCATGTAATATTCAACGAGACTTTCGAAACGTCTGGTATGAATTCTCACGTTGTAACATGTCTTGTACTATGTTCATACGCGTTTTGTGAACTCATTAGCTTAATTTGACTTTAAAAGATAAGATGATATTAGAAGACATTTTAATCATTCATCGAATATGATTACTGGATTGGACTTTCTAAATATGAGGGAATATGTTAAAATGTCACATAAATGAGATCAGAATTCTGGCGCTCGAAGGTAGTTTCTGTGTCGTTGTCTCCGTTAAAAAAATGTACTTCTGGGTGAAATTTCTTTCAAGTTACGAATCGAGGGTAAGTATTAATTACGCTCAAGCAGTGCCTTGTGCACCTGAAAATTTAAACTTAAGTAAAAAAAGCAAAGCGACACTTTCAAACTCCCGCCGTTGCAAATTATGCACTACGCTTCTAATTGAAAATTCTGAGCCTTTCACAAACCTGTATAAATTTGAAAGCTTGCTCTTACTGCGTAGTATGTGTCTCGTTTCGTATCAATACGGCCTCTAAGATTTAAGATTGACTAAAACCGATCCCGAGCTCAGCCTCATACTCCAAAATGCCAGGTTTATTAAAATAGAGTTTGATGGGTCCCGCACCTGAAGAACCGATTCATTGAAAGCATGCTGTTGCTCAAGGCTTTGTAGTTTTTATATCGTTATCACGACTTGAAGGTGATTTCACTATTTTAATTACTTTCTAGTTGCCTACAATAATACTACCACTCCGCAATTCATCAAGCAATGACTCAGGCTGCAAAATAATCGCTTTAAAACGAGTTTCGCGCCAATGACGTACTATTACAGATTTCGAAGTGTAGCAAATTCATATCACGAATGAATTGCTTTTCGCTTTATTCGTTTGGGCAAGCTGTGATTTCCGATTCGATAAATATTTGAATGTCTGCTAATTCAAGTATTTCGCTCTTATGATCTTCAAAATCGGCACATTTTTCTTCGCTGGAAGCACGGAAAGGATCGCCAACCTTACAATTGATGTTAATCTCGGGTTCCCTGTAAATTATTATTTTTCTGTTTTTTTATGTTTCTCTTAGTCGCTCTTTAAAGTTAGTACTGTCGTAAACTTTTGTTAAAGGAACAGCTTTTTTATTCTTTAGGTTTTTTTTCTTATTAATTTAAAATGAAGTAAATCGCTTCATCAAAAGCCTGCCTATGTGCTAAAATTACTTATTAAATTAGGGGATACAACATTTAATGATGATGTTTCTCTCTCCTTCAATTAATATTAATTAAAAACGGCTTCAACATTGTGTACAAAACCGTATCAAGTGAGTAAATCTGAGTATTTCTTTTGCATTTTTCTATCAATTTAGCTGTAATCTTAAAATTAATTCAACTTTATTTTCTTGTTTTTAGGAATATTTGCAAGGAAATTTGACGAAGACATTGTCCACCTCCGCACTTTTGCTTAAACATCTTTGAAGAAGTCGTACTTAAGACCAACCAACAAGAACTTCCGAGGTAAATATGCAATCAGAGAAATTTCTGTGTCGTGCAGTCCGCAATTACTCGATCTTATACCGCGATATCCAGTTCTAATTAACAGGAGTCATGTAGCTGCTCAAACTCAACCACCAGCAATTTGACAAGCGACTAATTAACCAGATGCCAGCCTACAAAAACTCGCGACAAGTGAGCAATTGGGTGACTATAAACAAAAAATTCCTTCTTGGAACTTCGGAAGCCCAAAGGACAACGCTGGCTGCGAGCGCCAGGCGCGGTTCATTGACTCGTCGCCGCGCCAAGAACAGCGGAGAGAACATTCAGTCATCTTGCGCAATAAAAGTAACCGACATTTGACACCTCTAGTAAATCCATGGCGCTACCGGGAACAGGCACTTTTCAGACGGCGATCTCATTACCTGGCTTTTCTCAAGTTCAGTTCACACGCTTTCTCCCTCGCTAGTGTCGCTGGATGTTTGTTTGCTCATTTGCATACGATAACTGCTTAAAGCTGTCTAAATAGCTCTTGGCCAGCTCGTAATTTAAGCGGGGGTCGGCGATCGGGATGCGGTCATCCACAACGCCGTCAATGTGTCGTCACGGATCATGTGCGAATCGTGCCACCCGAACCGGTCATCATATGGTCGCATCTTTATTAATTTTTCGTGTGTAAATTAACGTCAGCTATTGACGTGAACCAAACCCAACTCGCTAGACGCCATGGAGAAGAAATGAGTTATTGATAGATGCCTCCTAGCCTCTTTCGGATGGGAAACCGGTTCGCTAGTTCGTGCGCTTCGCTAGTCTTCCTACATCGCATTTTCAAGATCCACGACGTACGCTTCTTCTCTGTTTTTCTTAATCTTCGCTTAGTTCACATGCCTTCTCGCGATGACTTTTACTTCTTTCAAGGCTCAGCTCCACCAGTTCACCTAACCCACAGCTCCTCTTTCCCTACGGAATTCTTTTCAAACTAATTTAGCGTAACCCCTTACGTATGCTGCTCGCCATGCTTTTTTTTGCAGTTGTTTAAATGTTCTGTTGTTGCTGCCGGCTTTGTAATCACTCACTGGGCGTTCTCTATTTGGAATTTGGAGGTGTCGTCCCCACACTAACAAGCTCATAATGAAAAAACAGTTTTCTACCTTTTCAAAATGTAAAAAGGGCCAATTACTTCGTCGTGATATCTTTTCCTTTTTTCCCTTATTTTTTTATTACGGCAACCTTTTTTATATTACTGTTGCTTAAATTACTATCCTTCATCAAGAAGCAATACCTTTAAAATCGTTCAAAAATTTATAATGTACCTCTATAAAAGTAAAAAATTTGCCATAAGTGAAATTACCTTGGGACTAACCGTGCACACCTTGCCCGCAATCACACAACCTGTTTTCGAAGCCTTTAGGTGACAGACACAGGAGCCAGAAAAACTTGTAGATGAGTTATTCAGCTTCGCTTCGCAATTTATATAATTTACTCACTCCTTCTGAAAATATCATAAACCGCAAAACTTTTTATGGGATCCGCATCGCCAGCTCTATCAGTTTAATAACCTCCCGCACACATTATTTTCCAGCTAAACCTATCCGAGGGAAGCCTATTACCACTGCATATTTTGAATGGCGTCCACATATTAAATTATTTATTTATTTAAAATACCCCTCTCACACCGACAAGTAGACAGTCTTCCCAGAGCACTTCAAAGGTCTTAAAAGAAAGGATATTTTGTTTATTGCCCACGGTATAAAGTAATCTGTTCCTTGCCCCCTCATCTGTGCCCAAGTGCTGGAACTTTCTAATGTTATACAAAGATATTTACATTTATACAGCCCCGTTCAAAGATCCTACCTATGTTGAGCATGCTCTCGGCACGATCTTCAGTGTCGTCGGATTTTATCTTGCGGCCTAAGACATCTTTATTGTTCATGCTGACAATGAAATTTATCATGATCAATCCCCGCCAAGTACCGTTAAATATTGCCGCTTTTTCCTTAACTATGAAAGGGTGTAAGTTTAAGATTACATTTTTCCAGTGTCTTTTCTTGCCTTGGAAAAAACAAACAAACATTCTCGAAAAATTCTCAGGTGCGGGAAAGGTAAACTGCTAATAAGCCCAGTTAGTGCGACTGAGGTGATCAATTACACCTTTAAGCATCTCCCCATTCGATTGTCCAGCGAGCTGATATTACTTCGATTTCAAACTGATGGGAAAAGTACTCCTAAAGTGCTCGACAGTGCGATCGTATCAAGTTGTTAATTGGACATTCATAAGATGATGTAGTCGCAGATAGAAATGATGGAGAGCGCTCAAGAGGATTAGTGGCTTAATGATAAGCTTCCGAACCACTCGCACGACATTGATTTGACCTAAGTGCTCGCTGGCAATGACGAAACCATGCTAAGTCTTAGCATGGGAATGAGCATCACTCATTGTTATCCGATTGTGAGAGATGAGACAGCGTTTCAATCCGCTTCCATTTCCTTTCCCTAAAACCTAATTACGGCAATTGAGATTAAAGTGAATTGGCAGCTAATGATCGCTGAGCAATAGCCAATTGATTTTTGATTAAGGAGAATTGAAACCCCTCGAAAGTTTATTTGCACGGCTCCTTAGCCGTGACCATTACAAAGGCGAAGTGCGAACCGACCGTGTGAAGGAACTCTGTCCAAATACACCAAACTTGCGGAGCGCTATTCAATCGATTCGACAAAGTGCGAGTCCATTCTTCCGCCTGGTTGCACACTTTGTGAGGGGCTTTTTACCTTAATTGAAATACCACTTCACAATGGAATGAGAATCAAGGGTTTTTCTTGTTCCTCTCGGCTCTGATAATCAAAATCTAATTAGAAGAGAACTCACAGGTAGGAGCAACACTTAAACCGTCCACTTCCGCCTGTTTGCAGGGTGACGTAATTTTGCTTGGATCGGTTTTCCGTTCATCATCATAATCTCAGGTGAACGTACATAGGTGAGGAGATTTTTACAATAGGTCTCTTGGGAATTTCGTGGCGTGTGGTTCTGGTTTTGCCCATTGAATTGAATTCGACTTGTCTGCACTTTTTTCTGGCTGAATTGAGAAAACGAGTAGTTTGCAAACGTTGAAGATTATAAGTGGAAACTTGAAAGCAAACGCAGGAAGTCAAAATTTCTACTGATCACCAAATAATTTAATACAATCGCACAGTTTTATAAAAAATTAATTGACAAAGATTAAGTAGTTTCAATTAGCATGAATATTTAATTTCAAGCAAAAGAAATTCTACTACACACTACATTTTATTGAAATAGCCTTTGTAATATTCGATTATTATCCAGTAAATATCTGTTGTATTCGTTCACAAAACAATTTTCATATGTTCGTAGGTGTTAACAAATTACGTAATTAAAGTCAAAACCCCAACATACGAACTATCGTGCAACGCAGCGGGTGCAATAAAAGAACTAAATACGATCGTGTATTTTATGAGATTACCCACAGCGAGTGCAATACGGGCCAAATGGCTGGCGACTTCATTCCCTATTCGTTCAAGTAACCCGGCTGCGATGGTTTCAACGAGTAGGTACTTTAAACAGGTTAATGGGGCTTATAAGCGAAAAACATTTCATCATATTATTTTCATTTGCATTAAGCATTTAATTTGATTTGATTGAGAATCAATCAATATTTTCAAGACTGTCTTTCTTCTAATTTAAAGATATTCAGAAATGTTTTAACAACAGAATTTGAATTTAAGGATTTGATTAAAAAGTGAATTTTTAGTTTACTTACTTTTATTCATAAACATCATTCGCTCTCATTCAAAATCAATCTCTTTATATTCCACTCGTATAAATAATTATTTTAAAAATTATTAAATCTGCCATAGAATAAAACTTAAAATGTATTTGGAGTCCACAGCATCAGGTCTCGCCGTTATCTGATGCTGCGGATTCCAAATAAATTTTAAGTTTTATTCTACTTTACTTTTCCCATTTCTATACAATACCTAGTGACGTATTATATGTTAGAACCTTGGTCGTTTTACTTGTACGAGTGCTATCATAATAAGCATTGAATAATTTTAATTACACCCTCGTCAAAAACCAACTATGAAAAAGTACTGAATTCGCAGTAAGATAAAACAACGGCAATGCATATTGAAAATGTGAAATAACCGGGGAAATAATTCTGTCCCGGAAAACATGACAGCACGGAACATGCGCTGCATTCGAATTAAGAAACCAGTAACTAACCTGACGCGGGTCGGGTATGCGGTCACAACACGAAGCAGATACATTTCTTATCTTTTGGAGTAACTATGCTTGCGTTTGGGTACTTGCGCGGATTTAACAGAGCATTTTTAATCTATATTCAATCTTTTTTATGCTACTCCTTCTCAGAAGTGTTTGTTACTAGATATTCCGATAGACAACGAACATATTAATAACTATTTAGTTGAGTAGCAACCTGAAACACCTTCATCAATTAATCGCGTTCGATCAAAGAGAAGAAACTGAATCACTAGGACACGGAATAAGCTAATTGGTTTTGATTTTACATATGTACTCTAGTTGCGGAGTTTACCCCAACAGCCTAGTTCTAAATTATATGTGCAGTTTTGCTTCTCAATCTCGCACGTTTTCTTATCTATACTGGGACCTGTAGAAGCATGTGACTTTCCGGCAATTCGTATCAGGTAAAAATTCCGATCTGAGTCCCAGAGCCCGGCCAACGATTATTCGAAAGCTCGTGACATTGAGCACGGTCGCGTTCATAATTTAAGCGTGATCTCGCAATACTTATACTTATATTTACCCTTCCAGACCACAGAGGAATTAAGATTACTCCATTGGATATTTTATTCCGTAAGCCACGTCAATTGAAACGGACCTGAACTCTGATTCTTTCAGCATCAAGCGAAATAAAACTACTATATTGGGACGGCAATAAATTTTAATCCCTACTCTACACAAAAGCGAATGTGTTGTAAGTGATCTTAAATATTTATTATTTTATCTGGAATTGAAATTGTTACAAATAGAATAAACACAACTTTAATGTGCTCGCTCATTAACATCACACATTATGATATAAGGGCCGCAAATTGTTTGTACAATCTGTAATATGACGAATTGACTGGTCTGAAATTACTTAAATATTTTTAAAATTCAACACAAAATACTCTTCCGATGTCTTAAAAAATGTATTGGGCCCAAACTCGTCGTCTTGGGAAAAAGTGTATTTTCTTTCTCTTATTTAAAAACGTTATTATCTCTTGCCTGGAACTCAAAATTGCACAATTTTCGGACCAAAAATAGAACAGATTTTTTAATATGTATATTAAGCTATTTTCAACACGCAAAATTTTTTCAAGATCAGAATTTTTGCAGTTTGCAGCTAACATGAATGAGGAACGGATGCATTTGTGGCTTTCATTTGCTGACTACAACCGATCGCAACGTCGATAAGCCGGCGCACAAGACAATCGCTTTTACGAGGGCCAGTTGCGGATTCTCAGGCCGCAATGAAACGTCCGCCCCGCTTGCAGGGACAAGGTCTACATTAGCGAAAACTCAGTCCGTGCGACTGCGACCCACGAGGCTGCCTCCCAATTAGCCGCCCTTTAGACAGATCGCTCCTCGCGGAGCAATTGGGCTCCGGCGGCTTGTCTGTGGGAACGCGGAAGAAAAGGCTCACCCGCGCAAGACAAACCTAATTACAAGGTTCTATCCTAATCGTGAATCAATGATTTTCGAATCATTTCGGTCGCGTCTTCCCAGGCGGACAATATTAGAAAAAATACGATGGAGGCAGAGCAAATAAGACTTCGGTGCGATTTTTGAAATGAACCAGTTCAACTGATGGAGCGTTTCTTCGTCTCAAGACAACCAATCACCAGGAGACCTTCGTCGGGGAGATCGCGTCCAGCTGTGATGATACTTGGATTTGAATGGGTTTCACAGAGATTTGTGGAATCAGTAAATGGCCGAAGGTGAGTTGTACAAAGAGCCTCCTGCTATTCGACAATTTAATGACAGTAATCAAGTCGGCGAAGTGTTTATTGTATTTGGTGAGCAACGCAAGACGCTCTTGAAGCAGCAAACTTGTTCCATCTTTTTGTTCCCAGCACGTGGAATGGCACTGGAAGAATTCACGGGGTTCGTTTTATATTCCCCGTGTTCTCTTAGTGGCATCACTAGTGTAGGGCAATTCAGCGGAAACTTTATTTATAAAAGATATCCTTCGCCACGCGCAATTCACTTTGCTTTATTAGTCAAGCAGTACACACGCCATGCTTACAGTTTGCCCGAAATCAAAAGGAGATGTTAGCGCAATTATGTGCTCGGTGCGCGTAATGAAATTTGCATTTTGTTAACTAATAAAGGAGCTACAATTTCACACAATCCCAGTTTCAAATTATAGTCATAGGAAGAGGAGCCGTTAAGATGATATGTGAGTAGCACCGATAAAGTTGTTTTATATTCCCCGGGAATAGGGAACTTCCATATTGAAATCGGCATAAACTTGATTAATCCTTTTATGATTCCAGAGGAGCACTACAACGAGTACGAACGACATACTAACTGGAAAGGCTTCAACAGAAATACTCCTCTTTTCGAACATTTCTTCATTTGTCTACTTTTCTCAGAAAAATATAATACTCTATAGAAACTAAAAATAAACAACCTTAATTTAAAAATTATGAAGTGCAATTTATTTATTTATTTAAACTCATTTAAGCGATAACAAACAGACGAGTACAATTATAAGTTACCGCTATATAAACACAGTATAATTCATTTTACATCTTATAAATTTAAGAGAGAAATTCAAGGGCTTAAAAACTAAAGAAGATAATATACTAAAATGTTATTTGAATGTTTGTAAATTTAAATTGTCTTTAGTGTTCCGCTTTTATTTTTCTTGAAAGCAAATTGTCAAAACATGGATTTAGATCAGGAAGAAGTACGACAACAAACCTGACAATACTTAAAAATTATGTTGTTAATGCTATGGAGCGCGGTACCCAGGTTGATGTTATTTATACTGACTTTGTTAAAGCTTTTGACCGTGTTGATATCGATATTTTGGTAAAAAAACTGCTCGCTTATGGCATTCACTCAGCTCTCTTAGATTGCCTGAGTTCTTACCTTAATGGACGTAGACAACATGTACTGATAAAAGACGTCACTTCAAGGCTTATTTTTGCTCAGTCTGGAGTGCCTCAAGGAAGTCATTTAGGACCACTTTTGTTTGTAATTTTTATTAATGACGTGTCTAAATTATTTTCATTAGCATCATTTTTACTATTTGCTGACAACTTAAAAATGTTCGCGATTATTACGAGCCTAAATGATTGCATTCTGCTCCAAGAAGAAATTGACCTTTTTGTGCAATGGTGTTCGAACAACAACCTCGATCTCAACCCTGGGAAATGTAGGAGGTTCACCTTCTACCGTTGTCATAAGCCATTAAATTTCGCACATAATTGATTCGCCGGATACAATTGTTGACCTTGGGGTGAGTTTCGATCATAGATTGAACCCTTCCTCTCATATTGATTTGGTTTGCGCCAAGGCTTATAGAATGTTATGGTTCATCAAAAGGAACACTACAGACTTCCGAGACCTCTATACCTTAAAATCATTGTATGTGTCGCTGGTACGTTCTCATTTAGAGTATGCAGCAGTGGTATGGAATCCATCTAATTCGATCCAAATATTACGCATCGAACAAGTTCAGAAATCGTTCACCAGATTTGCTGTTCGTAAGCTGAACTGGAATGTGGATGTTCCGGCCTACAACTCACGATGTTCGCTTCTCGACCTCCAAACATTGCAAGCTAGGAGAACTATTGCTAGCATCATGTTTGTTAGGGACACCTTGTGCTACCAAATAAGATCCTGCTCACTTCTCGCCTTATTGACAATTTATGTCCCCGGTTGCTCATTGAGAACCAAACCACTCTTCCGTGTTCCCGCTCACCGAACGTCCTACGGACAACATGAACCAATTGCCTACTGTTCTAAACTGTTCAACGAATTCTGTCATTTGCTAGACCTGGCAGATGATCGAGCCACATTCAAGTTCTCGCTTAAAAGTATTGTCAACTAAGGATGGGTACTTGTGCTTTGCAACTTTGACAGCTTAACTTATCTTCTTTTATTGCTTGTTCTCTGTTCTCTTTAGATTTTAATACCAATTTAACCTACTTTTATAATTCTACTAATTTATTATTAATTTTTAATTCGTTGTAATTTTATGATATTTTATTCAAGTCTATTATTTAGTTTTGCTTATGTTAAAATATATACATAATTTAGTCTAAGTATTTGCATGTAGTCTGTTGGAGCTTTATCTCTGTAGACGGTGTTATTAAATAAATAAATACCCAATTCAGGAAAACAAAGAATCGAAAATAACCGATACATCAAGCTCAAATTCAATTTTCTATTTCGGATAAAATCAAACTATCTAAGAAAATTGAGATTTCACTACAGTTATAATAAAGTTTAAAAATAAAATAAAAATCATATATGTAACTAACTAAATGAATCCATGATTTTTGTTTTACATGCTAAATTCGTTATATCGATCCTATAATGTAACTTAATTAGTTGTAAAATGCATTAATCTAATTTCGCAATCACTAATTTTAAATTTATATTTTCTTGGAGAGCGCCAAATTGACCAAATTATCGATGTTTATCTGAATAAAGGAAAATACTAAGTTAACTTTTAGTGGAATTTTTCTTCCTTTAGTACAGTACATGGTAAGTACTTGTTTTTTCATTGAATCCATGGGACTAGATAGCTAATAGCGGAGGGATGCAGAACTTCCCGTGAAATTTTGTTACAAATCGAGTTTATGCTGCTGCCTTCAGTCGCAATTTGACTATCCAATCCGATCTAGTAGCAGCGAAACGAACGAATATGAGAACTTTTATTTTAATCATTCTTACCTGATTTAAAGTATAATTTAGTTATGTATTAAAAAAGGAACCTCCCTCTCCCTTTTTCGAAATAAATTTATGTAACGTGTTTGTTGATAAATTATTGCTCTATTAATTTAATTTCTTTCGTTATAAGGGCATAAATGTAGTTCTATCAATATCTAGAAAATCAAGCAATATGTAATGTATAAACATATTAACTTGTTTTATCCGAGAACTGTATTCTGTCATAGTTTTAATTTAAATATGCACACCGCCAAAGCATATATGCATTGACTATTGTTCAAATAAAACACGTTCGTTTAGTTTAAAACAAATTCCGGCCTTATAGTCAATTCTGGTGAAATTATTTTTCACAAAAAGAAAAACCTAGTTTCTTTTTCTCTTCTTGTCGTTGATGTCCAAAGAGACTGGGCATTAAGAAAACGTTCTCGCTTCTTAGTCGCCTCCTAATTAAATTGACGTTCATTGAAGCCTGAAGAATTTTCCCTTTGGCGCAATACTTAAAACCTTGGAAGATTTTACCTTTTCGGACTTTAATGTTTAATGCACTTCTCTTAAAGTGCGCAAGTACATCGAGTGTTAACTACAGGGGCACTGACTTAATGCCGCCAACTCTTAATGATGCAATTCGTCATACTGGTGAAGCATAACGTAAGAATCGTATATTTAACGCTGAAATTAATGAAATGACGAAAACTAATCAAGCCACGGCTTGGACTTGCTTCCCTCCCATCAAAGGAGGCCTTGGTGGTGGTACGAATGCGGTAGTCAAACTGATGCCATTCAACAGCTTGTTGAAGACAGAGGCTAAGAGGCTATTGGTTAAGCTCCATGAACTTTCTGAAAATATGCCTAAATACCCTACACATACATATGTTACGTAGCTTTGTTACCATAAATGACCAAATTATCTTAAAAAGAGCACTTCGTTGCTGCGGCTTTAAAAATAGTTTTTTTTTTCAAAATCGGTAACATTTTTACCAAAAGCAGCAAAAAGCAATTTCTTAATGTGTAGAAGATTCGAAACTTTTGAAACCTTAGTTTGAGGCAGAAACAAGCGGGAATCGTTTAACAAACTCTTAGCGGTCTAGATCACTTAAACCGCAGTGTGTGTTTTGCTTATTAACATTCTTAATTCCTCTGTGCTAGAGAAATGAGTGTTTCAGTATCATTTTGTGCATAAATTTTCCGCCCATTTAGCACATTCCGATTACGGGAAAAACGCTTCGCTGCCTCATGAATTATACTTTCAGCCCGCCAGACATAGACAAATTAAAGTAAAACGAGAGTGAAGAGTTTTTTAATGAGCTTTTATAATAAGGGCGTACAACTCCTATGCTCTGTTTAATATAATTAAAGTAAAAAAAACTATTTTCAAAAAGAGATATTACACGACTGAAGGGTGAAAGGGCAGGAGAAGGAATTTGAAAACCTGCTGAATAACCATAACTTATTTGTTGTATTTACCAAATTTATAAAATATTAAAATATTCACAGGCTAAAGCGAGCAGGTACCTACTTACTTCACTTCGACATTACATAAAGTGAACAAAACAAAATAAGCCGTGTGAAATGACGCTATGTGCCCATCCACTGGAACTGATTTCAAGGTGAAAATCCAATGAATTGAAATATCTGAGCATTGAGTGATTTCACAATTTTTTTCCCAAATACCTGTCTAAAAAGCTTTTCAATTTTTTCATATAATACGAAACAATTTGTAATGGCAACCGCAATAATCTTGAATAAAAATTTAGTTAAATTAGGTTTAGAGCACGGTAGACACATTTACTTAAGAATCTTTCAACTTTGTTTTTACCAGCCCACAGGCCGCGTCATCGTTATTACTATGCAGAAAATTTTAGACGTAAAAGAATTTAACTTTAGATGCTTGTAAGCTTAATATTTTGAACCACAGGATGTTGGATGTATAAGTAAACATAAGCATTTATAGCATTAATCACTATCGCAAAAGCGGTTATACTTACTTACATTAAAAAAACTGAAATGTTTAACCGTTTTGCAAATCAGCTGTTCAATCCAACAGTATCAAAAGCTGCTTGGACAGCAATCACTACCAGAGAAGACGATTTCTCTCCTTTAGATTGGGAATACTATAAATTAAGCTTTGATATCAACGAAGATTTATAGCAAAATTAAAAGTTGCAATAGACTACTTGTAATAATGGCCCTGTCAGTTGTATTTCTTTGTAGCCAGAGGAGGCTGAACAATTCCCAGGCACTGGACGAACAGTTCGCCACTTGACCAATAGTAAATCGCGAAATCGCGGATGCCCGTTGCTGCCATCTTCTGCCAGCATACCGTCCACTTTTCTGTTTTTAATTTCTTTTTACATATGTTATAGCCGTGAAATAGAAATCGGCGAAGCGGCACATCAACGGGGCTGAAATCACATCTCGGGTCAGCCAACGTGTGTTCTTCACAACATCTCATCAATATACAGTTGTTCTGCTGTAAAAGCCGTCGATTTGCATCGCGCATAACATAGAAAATTCATCATTTGGAAAAGGTGCATTAACGTCCCAAGAGAATTCCACAAGCTTCCTGACCACGGCTACAAAGGGAGCCATGTAGGGATCGCTTGCGAGATCACGAAGACATCTAAGGAACTCCATAATTGCTTAAACACTTGTCTTCACTCCGTCCGTTCGCGGCTGCTAATGTCTTATTACCAATTACACTCTGAGATACTTTCACAGAATCCGACTGGATCTCGTTATTAGCATAATTTTTCGCCGGCCAGCGTCCCTTCTGGCCAAGGCATGCTGCCACGTACCCGAGGGTCCATCATTCGGAGTGCTGGCTCCAAAGTGGACGACGGCTGGCTCGCCAGCACCAATTACCAGTGGACCCATATGGTAAATTGATCCACTCCAGCCCAATGCTCCACTTGTAATTCGCTAGTCTAGCGTGGATCATATGCCCGGAATTAAGTGCAAACGTGAAAAGCACAAGTAGACCTGCTTGCGGATGTAATTTTCGCCGAACCTAGGCTTAGTCGGGTGCAATGAAAATTTGCGTGAACCAAATATAGAAAAGTTAAAGTGACTTAGAAAACCAAGAGCGCCGTTCATTGTCATGGCTACTACCTCACATGTACTAGAACAACAGAATATGAAAAAAAAAGTTGCTTCTAAGTACGTCCTCGATACGATGCAAAAAAAAATGAAGTTAATTTTGCAATTACCACATTCCCTATAAACAAGAATATTGTTTCAAATTCAAACTTAATTCTTAATATTAAAAAATCCATACTCAAAAATATAAGCTATGAACTACAGGATACATTTATTTATAGAGTAGATTGTTTTGTAATTTTGTTCACGCAGAAATTACCAGCAATAGCGAGACAACAATGCTTTGATTCTTATCGCCCAAGCTCTTCTTACAGAGATTGATAAATGAGTTCAAACAAAGAAGCCTAGAAGTTCATGCAACGCAACTCATGAGGAGCGGTAATAACTGAAAAATTCATAATTTAGCGTGACTCGATTATCGTACTGCGGCGCATACCTGGAACGATCCAACTTAGATTTAGACATACTCGCTCACATCTCAGTAAAGCCGCGGAACTTTTTGCTCCTTCCTGGAGTTGAACCCAATGTGAAACAGAGGACGCCAATTATTTTCATTTCGTACAGTAATTATTGTAATTTGTTGCTTTTTACGCATTTCTGAGATAAATGATTCAATAACCTCCAAAGGTAGATGGAGCCCGAAAACTGGATTGTGCTAATCTAATGCGGCAATTATCGTTTTCGGGGTCATAATTGGCTTCCTGTATTCAAATTCAATAAAAAAAAAATTGTTCGCTCTGACTGAACTGCTCTGAGTGAACTACGCTATTTCGGAAACCGGGCGTATTTCGCAAGCCCTTATTGTTTTACGTTTCATTTACCATTGGGAGTTATCCGATGATCTCGAATATCACTAAGATCAAGGCTGCTGTAATTAGCGTCATCCACTTAAGTTGCGTTGTGTGGACACTTCGGCCCATGCTATAAACGTGTGCATTGTTCGCCGCGGGAGACGACGTCATGTAAAAAAGTGACGGAGTCGGGATTTTTATGGTGGCCTACACCAGATCCATCCGAAACCGTCAAGGAATTCGGAGAAATATGTGTTGCAACTATAAAAAAAGAGATGCCCAAGTCGGTCCGAAAGATATTGCTAGGTAATTGTGGATACTGAACTTGTTTTGTACTTTAGCCCGCCTTGTCCATGAGGGCTATTTCGTGGTAGCCACGATCTTGTTCTTCTGATGTAGGTTAATGCGCAGGTTATGACTTTAGAACTCTGCAGCTTGTTTGGATTTCTTGAGCAACGAACTATCTGAAGAGGTTGATGTGTTTCGTGAGAAAACTATTTGCAAAAAGAATGGCAGATGATTTGCTGAATTATCTCCTGTTTGGTTTGATCACATCAATAAGGCGATTTTTAAAACGTAATCAATCAATTAAATACGACTTATTAGTGTACTTCAATTTGCCTTTCCAGGGCTCTGCTTGGAAGGGGTCCACGCATATGGAGTCTTGAGCCATGCCGCACTTTCCGCCTAACCATACTTTATAGAAAACAGACTGAAGTAAAGTTTATCTGTTACTATATATCTGTCACGTATGCTATATTTTCATTGTGCATATTTAAAAACTAAACCTTAAGCCATTTTAAGGGCCTTACAGATCCTCTGGCTAAACTCACTGTCAATTATGGATGGAAAAATATAGAAGGTAAAATTTTAAATTGTACAGCAGGGTTCGAACGGGTTTGAATTCAAAATCACAAATACGGCCCAGAACCAAGTGTTGCGTTTGATACCCATTATATTAGAGCAGAAATAATATTTTTTAGAATATAACGTTAATGCAGGATAAATTTTTAATTAATCAATAATTGCAGTAAGAAGGAATTAAGAGTGCTACAAACCAAGGAATAAAAACCTCTTTTAACAAGCGGCACCAGAAACAATTCAAGGTTTAATTTTAATTTCGATTTATCCCTAAGAAATGTAGCTTTAGGTTATTTTCGGACTGCTACCTAAATAATAATACCAGCGACACACCAACTGAAATTTAGAATTTCGAGCGTACTCAATTTCACAATATTATTGTATTGCTTTGAAATTAAAGTCAAATTTTTGTCAAAATCTCGTTTTTACAGAATATTTGCCTGAAACTTTTTAAGAAATTCAGAGGTAATATGATATATTTCTGAAATTGAGAACACTCGAAATGCTAAATTTCGATTGGTGTGTCGTTGGTATAATAATCAAAGCGTAAGACAATTTAGTTTTAGATTTGGTAATTTTAGATTTGTTCATTTTTCTTTAGAAAACTGTAATTTTTAAAGTGCCTTGATTGAGTGAGCTAAGATTTCAAAACCAAATATTAGTAGCCGATCTTTTCATTATGGGTAGTTAATTTTAAAGTTTTTTAAATATAGGTAATAAATAAAAGCGCTACAAAACCGCACTATAATGCAGCAGGCAAGCAATAGAAAGAACATCAGGTCAAGCCACACCGTTTCCTAAATTCAGGACGTTTCTACTTTCTGATTTAAACCATGTTGCGCTCAACGAGACGGTTGGTGGTTGCTTCGGCGCTAAGCCGGGCTTACGGGCAGATGAACGAAAATAACCAGCAAAGGTGACCTACCTGACGAAAGGCAGCAAAAACACATTTTTTACTTTTCCCGCCTAATAAAAAATTCCATTAATGAATGAAATGGTAATAATATGAAAGCACATTTTGTGTGCTGGCTCCGGCAGCGGAAACACATCGGTCCCGCGTCGATGCTTTTGGCGGTCACGCATGGGAGCCTGCCATCTTGATAATCTGGAGGATAGCACCCCCTACGGAACACTCGAGCGAGAGCCCATGCACTGGGTGCCAGCGGAGCAATCAGCGCCGGCAGAAGACACCAGCGGCAGGTTGGCGACGTGGCTACTTGGCAACAGGGCTTCCTACTACCGGCGCGTTCGCTGTTCAAAATCCGAACTCTCGGAAGAGCTGGCAAATGGCAGTAATTATGCAACGCGAACTTGTTTTTTATCCAACCGCGTCATCCATTGTATTTTCGACAAGATTACGGCTAGGTTAAGTGCCCCTCGGCGGCTCCACAAACCGCCTATGAAAAACTCGGAGCGGAGTTCATTAGCACCGCTCTGCAACGTGCGGATGAATTACGTGGATCTCTGAAGTCTGACCGCTCCAGTAAGCAGTAGCCAAGGCTTTCAAAATGAATTTCAAAACGCGAAGATTGTGTTTTCATAGAACAGTTTCTTTTGATGTAGCGCCAGCTAATTAATTACCCAGGAATTACTGAACTCAAGCGGGTTAGGACGGGTAATGAACGCGTTTCGTCGACGAGCGCGGCAGTTAGCCCTAGCAGGCTTTTACGACCCACTAGGAACCGCTCGCTCCGATGCAGCAAACCATAAAGCTCTAGGAATCCTTCTTCTTACAGCGAGGCACAGTCCAACAATAGCCACAAAGCCATGATAAATGGACCTGTGTGTTCAGCGGCCAAATGTCTCTTTGATGAGCAGCAACGATCGCGAATTCGTCAAGCGACGTTGCAAACAATCGCGCTGGACTTAGTTGCGAAAACCGCAGGAGATCTCGTCACTCGCGGCCGCAATTTTGTAATGGAAATTGATTTCTCAAATTAAGAATTGATCGGCTTAAGTCTGATGCAGTAATTGCCGAGATTGCGGCGCAGGTGTCCAGAGCCTCGGCCACGTGCAGATCCCATCAACATTCCCTCTGTACGCATATCCAGCGGAGAAAATTCCACTTCTTGTGAGAATTCATTCAATTTATGAATAGCAACCGCACTTTTTTACAATTTACTGCATTAGGAATTGGTCAACAGACGGCTGTTTAACATACTCATGTATTTTCTTAATTACCATGCGTATGTATGTATAAATTCAGCTTTCTAAAATGTGGAAGAGTTAGTAAACTCTTAGAATTGCTGCAAACAAACCCTTTATGCCTGCAATGGATCAAAGAACGCAGTCTCGTAAAAACTACTATCTTAATCTGAAACGCCTTTTAAAAATGTTGCCTAATCTCTCTTATTTGAGCATAAACACTTGATTCTATATAAGCCATGCGACCACAGTGACCCAATTGAACTCATAACACTACATAGAAAACCTGCTTGTCTGTATCAAACAATTTAAATCTGATTAATTGGCTAATTGAGCCAGACCTAAACATTTGTACACATTATTTCCAAGTCGTAACCCCAGCAATCAAAGCTTAAGTTACGAAGCGGATAACTTTGTTGAGGACCCGACAAGATACGCAGGGTGTTATCAGGCACTTCTTATTCTTAAATTGATTTTAAGAAAACAAAATTCGCTGATAGCAAAATGCTCCAGATATTAAAAAATATATAGCTTTTCAATAATAGGAGACAAGTAATTCGGTCAGTCTCGAGTTTAGCAGTACGTGACTTGTTTCAGACCTGAAAGGTGCTTTGTTTAATAATTTAATATGGAAAGACATCTGAAAAAAGTGATTATTCTGTTCTGGATATTTTTCGTTGTCACTGTCAGGAGTGAGAGCGAGGAAAAAACGACTGAAAATGAACTAGATACACCTGTTCCAAGCGTTTTCTCAACAGACAAGTATTTTTAGTTTTGCATTCTTCAAGGCCTCATAATTGTGCCAGCGATTCCCATAGGCTTCCCGATGATTTGCGATTCATGCCCACGCTGGGAAACGGTCACTTGAGCTTCACAGTGTTCGGCAATTCCATTTACCTGAATGGAATTTACAACGGAAAAGCAGGACTAAGCCACAGGGCGCGAATCCCAAATTTCGCGAATATTACCTTCGGTCCCACTGATAACAGGCCATTCAAAACTACCTACAGTTTGAACGTGAAAACCGGCATCTTCAAAATAACCAAGGAGAACGAAGAGTTCAGAATACTTCATTATATTTTCACGCATCGTTTCTACAATCGGGCTATTATTAATCAAATTCTAATACATCGACTGCAAGCCAAAGGTTCAATGTTTTATTTTTTTAGTCGAGGGTACGACCACTGTGAAATCCTAACGAACGCTATTTCTGCAATTTGTTTCCTTAATTTTCAATAAAAAGTGTTTCTGTACCACAAATGTGTACGCAGATTTACTTTGAAACACTGTCATATAATGAAAATACCTAACAAACTCTCCGTTAAACCTATTTTTTCAAGCTATCGAAAGCAATTAGATGTTTCATTTAGTCAATCTTGCGAGTTCAGTTACTGGCTAGAGCCACAAGAGCATCAAATCAAACGTTACTTTTATCGAAACTCATAAAGCGTCCTCAAACGCACTTACTGATGCTACCGTGATCTGATACGTATCAGCAAATTATGACATAGCGACCGGGATCACAAAAACCCTTCGCCGGGAAACAAAACAGTGGCCCTCCCTTGCCCGGGTGAAAATTTACGACCATTCACTTACCTCCGACTCGCCACAGGTGCTCTTAGAATCAACATCCGGCATCAGCCTGGTCAACGGACCGAAGACATAGACTTCAGTGAACCGACAACTCTAACGAAGTCGCCAGATAGTGAAGATGGCCAGAGCCGCGCCGGCGGAGATAATGAAGAGACGATCTACCTGATCCAGGGATACACCAGGGAGCTGGAAGATGACAGCTATCAAAAAGCAAGGAAGCATGTCTGTTGCCTATGGAATCATGTTCCAGAAGAGATCACACTGCACGAAGACCAGCGATCCGCTTCTTACAGGTTCGTAATGACTGCCGATGAACTCTGCAGCGCGGCCAAACAGGAAATGACCGGAGGTAAGTGACCACGGGAATTAACTCGACTTACTCTTAGAGCTGATTTATTTCGGCCATGGGGCAATTTGCGACGCCGGGCTCGCACCGAGCAAGGGCCGCCAGGGCTCGAACTAAGCTGATTAATTCCCTCAAAGCAACGACCGGAAACTCTGGCAAGGGCCGGGTCAGCTTTTTCGCAGTGGTTTTCGCGGGGCAGTAAACCGCGCTAACGATGTGAGAAGCCGCGAAATGCCAGAATCGCCGCTGCTCCGCGGACCACGCAATTCCTCTGCCTTCTTAGATCCCAGAAAAAAGGGATTGCGATATAAAGCTTATCTCCTGATTCACATCTAGGTCGACATGATGAACGAAATTTTTAAGAACCGTGCATAGCAGCTTAATTCCAAAAATGTCTTTTATGGCGCTACTCATGGTGCATTGTGGATAACTCTAGAAAAAAGCAGTGCTTTTCAATAGATTTGAAATGAAATTTAGGGAAACTACTTACATATATATGTACATACATATGTAAGTGTTTTGAGCTCAATGGAAATTTTTATTCAGTATCACCATGCAGGTGGGATTTTTACTTTTTGTTTTATTACAGTTTGGTTACTAAATTGGTGCAACGTGCAATATTGTGAATCAATTACGTTTATTATGCCATTATAAACATTTATTACAGGCTGCAGTAACCCTTTTGTTGTGGACATTTAAAACTGCCTTCCTGTTGTTTTATCTTTATTTGAGAATTTACATATAACAGCTTTGATATGATTTTTAATTAATAATGACTTTTTCTTAATTTCAATTTAATGGTACTTTTGGGATCTTAATTGTGCACTAATAATAAATTGAAATAGCATTGGGTGGACTTTGGCGGATCTTGGACAGCTTTAGGAAGGAAATGATTGCAGATGCAAAATTAATTCGCATGAGTGGTTTATATCATTTATTACAAGTTAGAATAAACCGTTTTGCTTTCAGCGTACTTCTCATCATTATAACCAAATTTCCATCCCAGTTAAGAACTAAAATAAATTAGGTAAAATTAATAATAATTAAAGTAATAGATAATATTAATTAATTATTATGTAACAAGTATAATATGACTTAGAAACAAAAACTTGTGGACGATTATATTCATGGAAGTAATCAGGAACAAATAAGTGAGAAGTATTCGATAGACAATTCTACCATATTTAGGGTAATTTGAAAGGATAACTTACAGCAGAAAATTTACACAAGTGGTAGCAAAAAAAAAGGGCATCTCAAAACAACAGCAAAGACAATTTTAAACAATATTAACTTAAATTTAAGTTAAGCAACAGAAAAAGAAGAGCTAGGAAATAAACACACAATGCTTATAAGCCGGCAAAGAAACCTCATCTTTCAAAGAGAAACATTAAGGCTGAACTTGACTTCACAAGAAAACACAAAGACTGAACTTTAGGCTTAAATGGTACATATATTAGGAGACTGCAACATTAACATTTCAAGTTCAACCCAAAGTACACCAAAAAAACAGTTGAATTTGGCGAAGGGAATGTAATGGTTTGAGACTGTTTCTCCGCACAAGGTGTGGTGGTTTCCGAAAAAGGATTATAGGTACGATGGCAGGAAACAGTTACGGAAACATCCTTAAAAATACAATTTTTGTCTTATTCTGAAGAAATGCCAATTTCGCGCATTTTCCAACATGACGACAAATTAAGCACACTTCTTGTATTTTGAGTAAGGAGTTGACTGGCAGTTAATAAGGTGAAAATGCTACATTGGCCTACTCAATCTCGGGATCTCAATCCGATTTAGTATCTCTAGCAAATTGTAAAACAAAAAAGGGAAAAAAAATATAATTTATGTACGTATTTGATGCACATACACATACACAGAAAAATGAATTAAGGAATGTTTTATAAGCTACGGTCGCTAAATAAATTCACTCAATGCCCAAAAGATGTGCCAAAATTAAGGGATATTCTATAAAATATTAGAACCGACAAATTTACATTATTTCATTATATAGTATTCTTAAGATGAAATTACTAAGTTGCAAATGTTTTCAGCTACCAAAGTGATATTTTTTAGTTACTTTTCTTATAGCTTTGTAGTTAGTGTTCTTATAGTGGTAAGGAAAACGATTGTTTTGTGACGATATCCTTTAAAGATTGTTTAGGGATATGTACCGTTGTTAATTGGAATAAAGTTGTATAGTTTATCTTCATGAGTTGTTTATTACGGAAACAATTTAGAGATTTTGTTATATGTATCTATGTATTCAATTCTAGTTGCAAATGATGATATTGTTTATTCACACACAATACAATAAATATCAAATAAAATCATTTTCACTTATTCAATCAATCAACTAAAATAAACATTTTTTAGTTATTGGATCATAACAGCGCGCACGGGTGGTTTTCTCTAGTGTACATATCTAATATAACATACATTGCAGTGCTGAAGCAGCCGACAAAAAAACTGTTCCAACTGCACTGGGGGCAATGGATCGAGTTCTGGGAATCATTTAGCATAGTCGCAGAAGGCAATTCTCGCCTGGTGCCCTTCCTACGCTTTTTCATCGAAGTGACCAACTAACGCATAATTATTCCAGGACGCAGCGATCCAAGGGAGCCTCTTCTACCTAGCGAGCGCGCTACCCTCATTCAAGACCAACCAACCGAATAACCCATTTTTCGGACTCAGTCCAACAGGTCTCGGGAGGGGTGGAAACGACCTGCTCGACTACCAGGGTCACAATTTCTGGGACACGGAAATTTGGATGCTTCCAGCCGTGACGCAAATGGACCCGCGGTGGACACGACAGCTGCTAGGCTATCGTTTCCGCATGCTGGACACCGCCAGGGACCGCGCAAAAGAGGCCGGCTTCAAGGGATCCAGGTACATAGTAGAATATGTTTCTGGCAGTGCTCTCTAATCGTGCCACCACCGTAGATTTCCGTGGGAAAGCGCATTCACCGGAACCGAAGTGACTAACCCCTGCTGCCCGCTAGTCGCTAAACAGCAGTTTCATGTCACCGCGGACATCGCACTGGCGCTGCGGCTCTATTTTGCAGTCACCTTCGACCTCGACTGGCTGCTCAATGAGGGTTGCCCGCTGGCCGAAAACATCGCCGAATTCTGGGCCAGCAGAGTTGAGCTGGACCACTCGACTGGGCTATACGACATCAAATGTAAGAACTTTGCGCAGCCTTTGCCCAAACCCTTGCACCTAAAAAGTACAGGGTTGGTTGAATGGCGCCAGCATCACGCTGAGAAGTGCGACACAAAAAATGTGTATTTAAATATTATTATAATTTACCATCCCACTCGTTGGGTCACTCAAAAATAGATGTGATGGGGCCTGACGAGGATCACTCGAATGTTACCAACAACGTCTTTACAAACGCGGTCGTGCGCCAGGCCTTAAAATTCGGAGAGTAAGATCCCCCGCGTCGGCTCTGCAACTAGCTCACGATCCCCTTGCAGGTTCTCACAATCGATCTGCCGCAAAAGCGAGTGCGACGTTGGCCGGTGGGCGGACATCGCCAGCAAGCTGAAGATACTCTACGACGAGGAGTTGGACTATCACCCTCAATACGAGGGATACCAGCCGGGCGAAGTCATCAAGCAGGCTGACGTTGTTCTCCTGGGCTATCCGCTGCTTTACCCAATGAACGAGTAACTAAATACTTTCAAAGCCATTGGCCCGGCCAGCAACGACTCCTTTCTTGCAGTTCCACTAGAGAAAACGATCTAAGGATCTATGAGCGCGCCACAAGGGAATCCGGTCCTGCAATGACGTGGGCCATGCATGCCATAAACCACCTGGACACTGGGAACATTCAAAAAGCAAACAAACTATTTGAGCGTGGCTACGACAGTTACGTGCGAGCACCTTTCCAGGTGAATTGCTGTGATAAGAACTATTTGCAGAGTTCATCGCGTCATGTTAATTTTCAGGTGTGGAGCGAAGTCAGCAAGGGACAAGGCGCTGTAAATTTCCTAACTGGTGCTGGTGGCTTTTTACAGTCACTTATTAATGGATATGCGGGCGTTCGGTTCTATTTAGACCGCATGGAAATACACCAGCCCAGAGTTCCGTCCAATTTAAGGAAATTCACGATATCAGGCAAGCAGCAATGAGGGCGCAACCGCTCTAGAATAATATCATAAGAGAAAATTAGCATTTCACATGGTCAAACGCACGCTAGGGTCATGGAAGATGCCTTAATCCAGCTGGTTGCCGTGTGAAAGTTAAACTTGCAGTTTTTGAGCTGACTACCTGCAATGCTTTCATTTATTTACGGACCACTTTTATATTTTCACGCAATCTTATTTTTAGGCATTAAGTACTTAGGATCAGTTTTCGACATTACCGTCAAGGACTCTGAAGCAAATTTACACTGTAAATTCACTAACATACACTGGCCCCTTGCGCTAAATGTTAGAGGAACTCAGCAAGCCATTTTTGCCAACACAACTTGTAAGTACAATTCAAAAGCCAAAACCTTAACTAAACCTATTTTCGTAGATATTCTCACGGATTTAACCATTGTGCATCCCAAGAAAAGCATAAAGTGAAATGTCGGGAATATTATTTGTATTATTATAATTATTATGACAATAAATGTGATTTAAACACCGCCACGCACCTACTTATGCTTTGAGATACTTGTGCTAACTTGCGTCTGCTTCCCACCACTTAGCACCACGTAGGGTGCTTGAGTTTCCTTCTGCTTCTGCTGCAGCATGCTAAGAGTGCCCAGAGGAGTGTCAGTTGAGCTCATTTTCTTCATCAACTGCCGGACAAACGAAAAGTTATTGAATGAAATTGGTAATTGCAAATACTACGCACGCCTTCTTGCTCCATCTTCTTCAGCCTCTTCTCGATTTTGTTTTTGCCAGGACCTTTGCCATGGAATTTGTGCGACAAGTAACGGAAAGCTTCTTTTGCATTCAAAACTCGTCCGTTGTCATCGATATACTCTAGCTTAACATTTGGCTTAAAGGTGTCTTTCTCCTTGAACTCCATAATAGGCCCAGCATGGTAGCGATCACGGCGACCAAATTTGTCTTCATCCCTACAAATACATTTTTCAGTCACTTCCTTGCAAAACGACAGTGGTACGTACCCATAGGCCTTATCCTCTATGGAGTAATTCTTAGCTTGCAGATGGGCCATTTTGGAATTGCTAGGACGGTTCTTGTCTTCCTTTTCTAGGTAGCCCTTTGAAAGGGCCAATCTTAAAGCAGCAGCTACCCCGGCGCCTACATCTGGCTCCTCATCTAAGATAGCAATGTCAGACACATCATTTGAGTTCTCTTCGCTTAACACTATAGAGACCGAATCAGGATTTACTGAGTTCCAAGTCCCTGTACTCATTGCAGGTTTGTTGTCTTGAGTCTCAGGCTCCGGCTCCATTATTTCAAAGTCCTGCAACATTAAAAATTTAAGTAACTAAAGGGCTTTTCTAATGCTACTCACCATTATATCGTTAGAATCGACCTCCCTATTTCCTGCCATGCCGTAGGTTGGGATGTCGCCGAGCGTACGACAAAACTCGGCTGTAGCATTTAGAATTATATTGCCATCCTTCCCAGCAGTCGAAATTTCCTCGTCTGACTCCGACTCGGATTTAATTTCCGGCTTGATGTAATCTGGATCGATGGCTAGGGACTTTTTAATGATATTTTCCTTTTGTTTAAGTTTTCGAGCCTTTGAAAGGGCTTTCTGTAAATCATCTTCATCTTCTAATTCAACCCTCATGTCAGAGAAATCTTCTTTAAATTCTGGAGTATCGTCAGTTAGAAGGGATTCTCTTATTGCTCCTCTGCGCTTCCCTAAATCTCGGGAGCCGTTCTCAGACTGGCCTGGAAGTGGGAGTAAATCATCTGCCTTTAACTTTTGGCGTAACTTTTTAATCTTCTTCTTCGGTTTCTTAAATCTATAAGAGAATATAATAACACGTTAAGGATAGGGCAGTCTCGAGCTATCATCAAGAAATGGTTACTTACTTTGCCAGTTCTACCTCTGAATAAGTGTCCACTGCAGGGCGGAGTATTTGTTCATCTAAACTTTCCAACCTTTTTCCCGCAAGTTTCGTTTTTATCTAAAATAATAAACCAAATAAAAAATTAATTTCGACTTCGGCACAACGAAAAATACCTCTAAGAGTCTTCGCTTTTGGGCCATTTCTTCTTCCAAACTCTCGCCGATGGTGAAGGTCTTCTTCTTGGCACCGCCAATTTCTTCGTCGTATTTCCCAAGTATGCCCCGTTCAATGGGCTGTCCGAACTCGTCATACTGCTCCTCATATACGTCGTAGCCGTACAGATTAGGCTTTTGCTTTCGGTTCTCCACGTTTTTGCGATATCTTTCCTCATCGACTAAGTTTACGTTCACTAGAGCGTCGTCTTTGTCATCTAGAACATCTTTGTCTTTGAGTGTTAGGATAATGGTCTTTCCCTCGTGGAACTCATCCATGTCATGCTCCACCCGAAGCCCCTGTAAATCGCGATCTCTGTAAGCCTGCCGTTTCCTTTTTTGATTCTCCTCCTCGACTATGTTGCCGACTCCAAACTCCGCATCCATTTCCTCCAGCATTTTCGCCTAAGCAGAAAGAAATTGTGATGAAATTTTCCGTTTTAAAATTCTAAACCTACCCTTCTAGCAGCTTCTTTCCGCAAGTGGTCCTTATGTTTGGAGCGATCCATCCATTTGTTAATATCATCAACTTCATCGTCAGACTCGCCAAGAGTTCTAACCTGGAATTATTTGCGTACTTAGCAAACAGACTCATGCTCACATTTGCTAATTTACCTTCTTCAATTTATCTTCTAACTGCCTCTTTTCCTTCCTCTGTTTGAGTTTTTCGCGAATTTTCTCAGCCTCGGCCTTTTCGCCGATATGCTCGGCTGGCTTGTGCAGGAATTCACCCCATTCATCCTTGTAAGCCGACAACCCTTCCTCATTCTTCTTCTCAGACAACTGCTTCGCAGGAACCGAGCTTTCGACCTCAAGTGGCTTTAGACCGAGTTTTGCACGAAGCTTGTTAGTTTCCTCAATAGAAAGGCAATCCCCAGCTCCGTTTTCGGGAATCGGCGAAGGAGACCTCGTCTTCTCCTTTGAAATAACAGGCGGTGGAGGCGCAAGAGGGACCTCGACCACATCGGAACCTGAAAAGTTAGAAGGAAGCTCGTTAGGCTGGAAAATAAATATTTTAATCGCCCGAAGGTAGCTATTTTAGAGCTGGACTATTCTCCACAAATACTCCCCACCACGACTGAGATTATGTTTCAGGGATGGAAAGAATTCGGTTCTGTACCTTTGGATCTTGTTGCAGACACCTGAAAGAGATCAAAGAAAACAAGCGATGGGTTAATCTTGTCGCCAGAGGAGGCACAGAGCTTGGGAGCTTGCTTGGAATCAGGGGCACCAGATGGAATCGCTTTCTTCGTGGTCGTCAAGCAACTTCCCAAAGGACTGTGCTTTTGCGCACAAATATAGGAATGAAATCGTCACTTACTATCGCTGTGGTAGTCCTCCTGCGCCGTCCTCTCCGTGGAGCGGCTTTTGTGATTGTGTTTCCGGTCCTTGTGCCGCTTGTGGTGATGGTGGTGACGACGTTCTTTACTGCGGTCCCGGGATCCACTACGGTGCACCGCCCTAATTGGGGACCTCGAACGACTTTCACGTTCACCACGGTGCTTGTAATGCCTGCGAAAAGCAGCATCTTTCTCACTATCTCGGACAATCCGAACCTCCGGCGAGTACCGCGGCGACCTGGAGCGGGACTTATGTCTGTGCTTCTTGGAGTCCCTTTCCTTTTTATGTTTCTTTGACCCCGACCCCATTTTGAAAGAAATTCTCAAATTTAGACGCGCAAAACAATTTCGTCACTCTAATCGAAACACCATAACCTCTCCTTTTCACGACTGCAAATCGAAATTCCCTTTTAACAGAGCCTCCGTTTTGCGACCTCTGGCGCTAGAGTAGATTGAGAGAAGCGGGCTTTTCAAAATATTCAAAACAACATTCTTTGAAGAATTTATTTCGGAAAGTAAAAATGTTTTGTTTTATCTCCTATTTAAAGTAAAATTTTCTAAAGAGAAATAAAACGCACGCGACACATTGGTATACTGCAGGAGGTGACCGGTACGAAAGCTAGCTCCGGTCCCAGCGCCAGATCGTTCCGTCGTCGCAAACACAGATCAGGATCTCCCCGTCCCGCGAGAAGGAAGTTTGTCTAATGGCAGTGGTGCACTTGGGATGCGTGAGGGTGCTGCATTTGGTCAGCGTCGGGTCGGTGGCGTCTAGCTCCCACACGAAGGTCTTACCACTCTGATTGCCCAGAGCCATGACCTTATGCCAGTAGTCGAGCGCGAACCGAATGAACCAGATCTCGCAATCCTTATAGTCGAACCGGTGGATGACCGTGGTGGCCGATTCGCTCGGCTTGATCTCCTCATCCTCGGACTTGCCCGGCTTCCAGCATACGATCGAGTTCTCGCACGATTTCGACAGCACGAAGTCGCCCATCCATTGGACGCAATCGACATAGTTGCGATGGATGTCGCGCGTCGAAAAGTCGGGAAAGTGTTCCTTGATGGACGCGAACGGACGCACACTCTTATTCGGATTGAAGCTGTAGCTTGCCTTCACCGCTTCCCTCGTAAGGACCTTGTCTATCCGCCAGAGTTTCAGCGAATGGTCCATTCCACATGACATGATCCGCTCGCCCTTCAGGTCGAAATCCGCGCTAAGCACTTCGTCCCGGTGACCCTCCACTCCCCCGAAGATCGCGATGCAGACGTCCGAGTGGACGTTCCATAACCGCAGCGAATGGTCTTTGCTGGCCGAGAGCAAAATGTACGGCTGCTTGGGATGGAACTTGAGCTCGTTGATCGCGTGCCCGTGGCCGATGTAATGCTTGGTGCAAGACTGTGTCGCCGGACTGAAGATCCTTATGACTCCCCGGAGTCCCGCCGCCGCCAAGATGGGCCGCCCTGTCTCCTGCTCATAAGACCACGCGCAAGTATAGAACACCTCGTCGACCTGCAAAAAAGTTTGTTTACAACTAAAACTGGAAACTCTTTAGCTTGAAGGATACTTACGTCCGGGTCGGCGTAACACTGCAACAGCTCTATGCCACCCTCCGCAGGACATTTGTAAATTGACACGCGATTGCTGCCGACCGATGCGAATACAAGGGGCTGTCCCTTCTTGAGATTGTGGTTGAACTGGGCGCCAAAAAGCGGCTGACCGTGGTCCTCCTTGATACTGCAACTGTAGGCAAAAGACCGCTGTGAGAAATTTTGGCACTTTAATTCAAAAAGCAGACAAAAAGTACACAAATCTGTAAGGGGGCTTCATGACTTTCGGGACCTTTTTCTTTCTCTTCTTCAGCTTTCTGTTGGTGGGGGTGGCACTGCGGGATGTGTTCGTGGTAGATGTGCTGGCCAAACTCCCGGTTTCGTCCTGGAAAGCAAAAAGCACCGCAGAACAGCGACTTGTTTACGGCCCAGTAACCTCTTCAATTTTCTTACTTCATCGCCGGATTCCTCGGACACATCGTGGTTGTTTGCCGAAGAGGCATCCTCCACCGGTGGCGGAGCCTTCATCGTCGCAGGCATCTTTACAAGGTACAATTTACTTTTCACACATTTTTCGAGAAATTCACAGGAGCGCAAACAAAGCTTTTCGCAAATTTGGCGGCTGGGTGGGGAAATGTCAAAACCTTTCGCGCCTTTTCATAAAGGAACCTATCTCATAATTTCTCCAGCTTGCGAATTGAACATAAAATATCTATTTAAGTAACCAGTCAACACAGGAAAACTAAAAAAATAGGTAAGAAGAATTGATTCACGAAATGTTTTTTATTTTTCGAATTTTAAATATTTGACATTTTAAGTTCAAAAACTGACTGCAAGGTGGAGCACGAAGCGACAACTACTGGTACGTATTTAAGACAGTTTTTGCTAAATTTGCATTACCTCAGCATTTGTTGGCAGTGCCATCTCCTTTGATTTTGTTGAACGACGTTAACATTTGTTGAAAACGATAGAAAAATAAAAAAATACTTAGTACATAAATCCCGTCATGTTGGTGCCACGCATCAACAGCTGCTAATCGAGCCCAACTTCATTTGGCACGCATCTCGCTATCTCTGTCTAGTTAACGGAGAAAAGCGCTGCCGTCAAGCAAACAGTTCCGTTCCGTGACTCGTAGTGTGTGTGCTCTGCGGAGAAGCTTTTTTTCCCGTTCGATTGTGTGATAAACAACAATTTTGTAAAACTGGTGACCAACCGTGGCAAACCGCAACTCCAAAGTGTGCTATTTGCCGTTATAAACATTGTTCTAGCGAAGTGAGTACAATTCCTGCGAATTTCTAGTAATCCTGCGAGGATATTTAGCAAAAAATCTGCTGCAGACTTCTAGTCGCCAAATAATGAAAAGTCAAAAGTGAAGAGGAAGGGCATGTTTGTGTGCGTTCAGGAGGCTTCTTTTCCCAGATTCCATCCGAGCGGTTACAGCACTAAAAAACATTCTGCCGAGAGTGTGTGTGCGGAAGGGGGCGAGCAGGCACGTCGGCCTTCCGAAACAGAAACAGAGGCTTTGCTGGGAAAGTGCCCGTCCAGCGGAGCTCTATTAGGACACTGTCCGTCGCGTCGATGCCGCACCGCCCAACAAGTAAAAGCAAATTTTGTCCCCTCTGGCTCTTGAGTTGAGCAGAGCTCGAGACAAATGAATTCTACTGGTCTCTAGCACTAATGTGACAGGAAATGCTATTGATTTTCTCTGATTATTTGGCGTAAATTAGCGAGATTTGCGGTGAGGTCATGGAATTCCCGGAAGTTCGATTATTTGTGCTTCTAGCAAGGTGTGGGGCATGATTCACCCGGTCTCTACTGCTTCTACTGGGCTGATAAAAGCGCACGATAAAAATCATTCACAATCTTTTGTTTTGGTTGTGCCGGAATAGGGTAACGAGGGATTTTGAACTTTGTAGCGGAAACGCTTCTGAGGAAGCTCAAAATAGTTTTAGGAATTTGGATGCTAGCCTGACCACGGCATTGTTTTCGCAGAACTGCTACTTATTTTGTTAGATAACAACAACTCGTGTTTTTGCCTAGGATCTCCAGGAGTCATGGGGATGGGGCCCTCATGTAGGAATTGGACGATCAACACTAATAAAAAGTACCAAAGCCTCTAGTAGTTGTAATATATTCGTATTGAAGAAAGAAGGCGGAATTTGTCAGTTTCCTAATATGTAATTTAATTGTATGCTTAGGAGAAAATACCAATATTTTCACCCTAGGACTGACTACAAACCTATTTTTTTACCTGTAAACTACAAACCGGGGTAAATATTTACCTCACGGGTTTCGTAAAATCGTTCTGATTATAGTAATCTGACTCTAACTACATGATTTTTTTTTTGTTTTTTCATGTCAAAGAGAGCGGTGAGGAGCAAATTCAATTTGAGCAAGGTTTAGTTGGTGAAAAATTGATTTTTAATAGCTTAAAGTGTTAAAGAACGATCAAATCGTCATTTAACACAGTTTGCCAGATGTAGATATCTACCCCGGCTTGTAGTTCTGGGTTAAGATAAAAAAACATTGTTTTTAGTTTAGAAAGAAACGTTTACAATATGCTTATACAAAAATAATCATAATAGCGCATCGAATATTTTAATCTTATTTTCTATTTAGGTATTTAAGGATAGCAGCGATTGAAGATGTCTAAAAGGCAAAGTGGGACTAAATCTACCCAGCAATATTTGCATTGATAGCATAACATTAACAATAGAACTACCAGCGCGTAAGCTTGTAATTGTCTGTACTCTTTATTTCCCCAAATGCAACCAGCTTATTCTAGTGTTAATAAGGACCACTCTGGATACCCTTTTTCAAAATATGAGAAAAAGACAAATTGGATGTTATTGTAGACCTATAAAAATATAAACACCGCTTACGAAGGAAAAGAAATTGAATATTGTTGTTATAATATATTTAGCAATTTAAAGGCGAAGTTCACTAAGTAATATATTTATTATGTGTTCCTAACACAATCGTTATCCTCAGAAAAGATAAAGGAAGTGAGTTACAACAAAAGAAGATCTCTCTCAAAAACAACTAAACAATAGGCTTTGGTTGCTAGAGTTTGGATTGTCAAAATAATTGATACAGTGGTTACCTACCAAGGTACCTGTTTCTCAACAAATATTTTGAGCAGCACATTTTAGAGGAATGATTGATTGATTTTGATGACGCACGAACCACCCTTTCAAAACCTGATTATAAGTTCGCTTTCCTAAGCATCTCTTTTTCGCTTCATTTCCAACTAAGTAATTCTGAAAAAATAAGAATCTAGTTAGTCAATGCATAAGTATATAAAATTGGCGCCACGATTCGGTAAGCATTCGTCTGACTTCCAATTGAGCGTCCGAGACAGTTCCAGCGGAGCGCAGAGTGCAAGCATTGCAATTGTCATTCAAGTGGAAATGTGCGGAGCACCTCAAGGAGCTTTCCATAAAAATTCAATTATTCAATTGAATTGAAATTTATTCTGAGCTTCTAACGATGCTCTCCTAACCTAAGCCACTGGAGTTGCTAGAAACTAGAACAAATGGGCAGAAGAAGAACGGAGTTAACCATGGGACTCTTGTTGTCAGGCGTAGTTGGGACATGAATAAATTACGCCAGTATTGTATTAGAAAAATGACATACTGATGGGGCTCTGGGGCTTGACAAACAGGTGGCGTTTGGGACTTATCGATAATTTATTGAAGTGCCTATTAAGGTCAATCGCCTCTACATTATTGAAAGGGAAAGATATAAAACAGAAAGTGTGGGAAATCAGACAAGAGGCGATTAGCGCATTTGCGATATTTGTTCAATACGCAGAAAGAATTTTAATATTTTTATTTTACAGCGAAAATTTTGCCCTTTAACGACAAGTAACCGCTCGTAAAATTTGCAGTATGACACAAAATTGCAACACCCTGATGCTGGGGCCATACCTGCGTCTAATGCCATTAAATTTGACGTTAACCGCAGGTGTGACCGGCGGTTAACGCGTTAATTTAATAACGTCATTGTTAATGGCATTAGGCATTAGGCGATAGCTCGGCTGCCGATAATTAACGCGTTAAATATTGAGTTGTGGCTACACTATGTTCATTTTCTTGAATGCGGTGGATGCGTCATGTGTCAAAAAATTTAAGCCGTGGTTTTTCTCTCGCCGAATGCTTAAAATTTATTAAATAAATGTTGACATTCATTAGAAACAATAGAGCTGCAGTTTCAATCTCTATCTTGGTTAACGCGCTAATAAAATGACAGTTCGTTAAACACAAGTGTAGCCACTGTATTTAACGCGTAATTTGGTGGTCTAATTTAGCGCCTAAATTAGTGCGTTTACGGGCGTTAGACGTTAACGCAGGTATGGCCCCAGCATGAAAGTAATTTAGTTCCGGTTTTGCATTCCCTACTTTTATGTAACAGCCATTACTGCCAGATCGCCTGCTAGAGACGCTAATTCATATTATTGTTATTATTATATTATATTATTATTGTTATATATAATATATAATAATAGATTTATTCTATCGCACTTCTCAGCATACTGCTGGAAACATTCACCTAACCCCGCACCTGCAAGGTGCAAGAGTTTAGGCTCTGTGGATTCAATAATGTAACCTATATCACAACAAGAAAGAAAAGGATAAACTTAATCTACCCCAAAGCCGCTCAGACAGCTAAACGCTGGTATAAGAGCAGCATAAAAAATATTTAACTTACATTAACTAACATTATGATTGCACTAACTTACTATATTAAATTTAATCTAAATTTGCTCCTCGTCTAACATGCTCCATTATTGCCACAGTAAATTTATGCAAATCTCCTATCCTTCTTATTTCTTCGGGAAGCTTGTTATAGATGTCACATGCGCTAGTAATAAGTCCTGTACGGCTGTTACATATTATTATTATTACTATTAGGCATAAGTTTTCGCATCCAAAGACTTAAGTAGAAGTAGACCATTCTTTAGAGAACGATAGGAACAAAAGGCGGCAGTTTGTACATGTCGGTGCAGTAACGCCCTGTCCAGATCGACAAAATCAACAATTTTTATATTAACATAAGATCCAGTATGCCTGAAATCGTCGTCCGCGTAGGCCGTAGGGCGACTTAGATCTCCAGCCGTCGTATTCTTGGCATAGTCCCATAATTAATTAGCATTTGAAAATTGAAATTCCCTGCGTCACTCCGGCTTTGCGAAAACGCGAGAGCTACACGCTCCAAAGTTGGTGTTGCAAATCCCTTCTACCCTTTGATCGGTATGTTGTCGGCTGTTTCCTTGTTTTTGTGCGTTTTTCTTAGAAATTTCGCCACTCGCGGAAAAATAGCAAAGCCTGTTCAGGGTTTTGCGCAGACCGACGAGGAATTATATGGAATAGGCGCACAGTGCGATAAGATTTCTATTCCGATCATGGCAAAGACTTGTTTGCGTATTCTCCGGTATTCCCCTCTTTGGTGCTGCTCCGGCGAAGCCCGTAGTAGTTGCGGAAAATATGTACGCAATTGTCGGTCGATTTGACTCCCGATTTTCCTCGAGCATGAACGTAAACTCATGCTGCACCGCCGGCGGACAATCGCGGGTAATGTCGACATGGAGTCAATTATTAAATTCTATTAATGACTTGATCGCAGAGTAACTTTTTCTTAATCCTCCGACGAAAATTTTAAACGTTTAATTTTCATCTTTTCGCCGCAAACAGTCTCCGTCAGACGCGAGTTTAGTAGCCAGTGGTTGAAAACGCAGCCGCGACTAACGGTCAGTGAATCCTTTGCAGAGTGAGCAACCTTTAAGATATGTGTACGTCTGTTGATTTCCCTATTGTACTCAGCCCGTTCAATGTCCGATTCGATCGTTATCAGTTCATAGCCATTGATTACGGGCAGAGTGAGCATGATGATGATTCCCTCCCACAATACCCGGTTATTAGTGGGTATGCTTTACACCACTGCTTCTACTCAAACTTGAACCAAAATGAGGCGTAAATATAACGTAAAGTCAGAACGTGAGCCAAAACATAGGATTGATCTAAATGGACATACGAAAGGAACCATAAGGATCGCTTGAAACGTATAAAGACAGAGTCCTTTTGCTTGCTCGATTGCAAATTAAATACTTGTACCATAAAATTGAAATAAATTGATGAATATTTGAGAATTTTGACATATGCACGTAAGCTCCCAATTAGTTAGTTACATTTCTATTTTGGTTCAGGCTTTGGTTGAGAGGCCCATGAGAAGAAAAGCTCTAAAAGGATTACATAAATTCAAATAATTCCGAGCATTTATTTTGCGATCAGAAAACAATTCACTTCGAGATCTTGTCAGAGCGGCAAATGATATTATCGATTGCAATGAGCTGCTTTCCTGCGCAGCATGTAGATTAAATTTAATGTAATTTTATTTGGTTGCATTTAATACTTCCAGCTGTTTTTTTTAATGTTATTATTAACATTACTGTACATTAATAGTATTATATATAACTGCTTTTGGTGATATATTTTTGTAAATTCATATTTGCCCACACGTTTTTTAAAAATACTTTAGTTATACACAAGTGTAATCAAAATATTTCTGCGTTGCTAGCAATACTTAAATACTTAGGAAGAAAATTTTATTTCAGATTTTCCTCAAGAGTTTGGTGTAAGCAATATGGACACAGATGATGTGGAGTCATCAAGCAGCAGCACCATGTCGACGCTTGGGACGTTGTTCTCATTTACCAGTCCGGCAGTCAAAAAGCTCCTCGGATGGAAGCAGGGTGACGAAGAAGAAAAATGGGCGGAGAAAGCGGTTGATAGTCTTGTTAAGAAGTTGAAGAAACGTAAGGGTGCAATCGAAGAACTGGAGAGGGCCCTCTCATGTCCTGGACAGCCATCTAAATGCGTGACTATACCTCGATCTCTTGATGGACGACTACAAGTAGTTTTCTGCTAGATATTTAGCAACGTTGCATTTATGCATTCATAATTTCAGGTCTCACATAGAAAAGGTCTTCCACATGTGATTTATTGCCGCGTTTGGCGTTGGCCAGATTTACAAAGTCATCATGAATTAAAACCTCTGGAAACATGTCAATACCCTTTCAGTGCAAAACAGAAGGAAGTATGCATAAATCCATACCACTACAAAAGGGTGGAGAGCCCTGTACTACCGCCAGTTCTAGTTCCTAGACATTCAGAGTTTGCTCCAGGTCATTCGCTACTCCCATTTCAACAAATAAACGAGCCGAATATGCCACACAATGTCAGTTATTCGACCGCTGGCTTCAATTCGCACTTGAGCCCAAATAGCCCAGCACTGACATCATCTGTGGGTAGTCCGGGCTCAGTTAGCTCAAATCCTACCAGTCCATACGGGAGTTTGGCAGAAACTCCTCCGCCAGCGTACAGTCCTTCTGAAGACGCCAACTCCAACAATCAAACTGAAGGGACTGGGATGGACGCGCAAATGGGAGAAGTTGCCCAAGTAAGTTATTCAGAGCCGTTGTTTTGGGCAAGTATTGCATATTATGAATTGAATTGCCGAGTCGGAGAGGTTTTCCACTGTAGCAACAGTTCGGTAATCGTTGACGGCTTCACCAACCCTTCAAACAACTCGGCTAGATTTTGTCTAGGCCAGTTGAGTAATGTTAACCGGAACAGCACTATTGAGAACACTCGCCGTCACATAGGCAAAGGGGTGCACTTGTACTACGTGGCAGGCGAGGTATACGCAGAGTGTTTGTCCGATTCGGCAATTTTTGTGCAATCTCGCAACTGCAACCATCACCACGGCTTTCACCCAAGTACTGTTTGCAAGATACCTCCGGGTTGCTCCCTAAAAATATTCAACAATCAGGAATTTGCTCAACTGCTCTCTCAATCTGTGAACCATGGTTTCGAGGCAGTCTATGAACTTACAAAGATGTGCACAATACGAATGAGTTTCGTGAAGGGTTGGGGCGCTGAGTATCATCGGCAGGATGTCACCTCAACTCCCTGCTGGATAGAGATTCACCTTCATGGGCCGCTGCAATGGTTAGATAAAGTTCTCACACAAATGGGCTCGCCACATAATGCAATTAGTTCTGTGTCTTAAGTTTCATTTATAATTGTATCATTTACCTTATCTTCCGACGTTTATCAAAGAACGAAGTTTTAATAAGTAAAGTTTAACTGAGATGAAAACTTGATTTCACAGTTTTGTATCTCATTGGCTTGTTTTTCTCTTAAATTTGTTGTCTCTCGTAATTTTTAGTTTCTTCAGCAGTCGTGTGTATCTGTTTCGCCGACAATCATCTTAATATCTTTTTTGAGGCATTAATTACATACAGCATTGCTGTTGAAGGACCTTAGGCTGAGGAAAAACTTTTTAGAGCATTGCTGTAAAACTGTGTGGCCTTTTTTGTTCGGATTGCCAGCAGTTTTATTAAGTGGACTTATTGAAATGTCAAAGCCTTTCTATAAATAAAGTGCATTACTCAAAATTTGCTAGAGACTAAGCTTATTGTTATCAGAAGTCGACTATTGTCGCACAAATTCCTTTTGGATGTGAATAAAAATATATTGCTTCATTTTTTGAAGTGTCTGCGATTTTGACCAGCAATTACATTTTTTTTTTAATTTCCACAGTTTTTTGCATTTGGGGACATAAATTACTTCTGGAATTTAAACGAAGACATGAAATTTTCCGACCAGCTTTCACATTTTCTCCTTTAGGTATTATAACTGAATCCCAAAAATGCAATAACTGCGAAAGCCATTCGTTTCTTAATATTCCTGTTATACCAGCATTGGCGGTCAGGATGATGAACCCCGTGCAACTTTTTAGTCGTTCTATTTTGTAGACTGTAATTGATTGTAGCTCCTTTCTCTTTGTTATGTCGCTACGTGTTAAGGAACTATGCTAAGCTTCGCACGTTCTATTGTTATACTTTATTTGCAGTTAAATAGCTGTAGTTTTAAGGTCGACAGTCGTTGTATTGTACCCTTTTAAAGGTGTTCTACTGAGTACTTGTATAAATCAGGAGCGATGCAATACGCGTTGCGTTTTACATTTTAACTGAAATTAAAATGTTCGGACATTATGGTTTTTAGAAAATCGCCATTTGGTTATAAGAGGTATTATTAGTGTTTCTCTAAATGTACGGATAACTGTAAAAAATATATTTTTCGGTAGTTTCTAAGACAAACCTTGTGGAAAAAATAAAGATATTTTAATGCCCATATACTTATGACGTGATGAAAATATAATTATAGTAATTAAATTGACTTTACATTCATTCCACCCCTAATCCCATTTTTCCAAAACACGTCCATTTGGCGTTGTATGAAAACCTTATAAATACTGTCGTTTTACGAAAAAGGAAAGAAACTCGCAGAAACGCGCGAGGAAAAATTATCCGACAAGAATTTTGAAACGTTATGGGTGTTTAGCACAAAATAACAACTGTACAACATTTATTGATAATCAAGTGATTTTTTCAAGATTGCTTAAAAAATATATCTGGAATAACACATTTTTCCTTGAAAATTTTTCAGCAAAACGTCGAAATCTTCACTTCTGGAAATGTGATTTACATTGCTAAACAACTGTTTTAAGAATTCAAAAGTCATAATTAGAGCATTTTTGTACTTTTGCTCAATTTCAGTTACGATAAAAGAATATAAATGCCGCATTACTTCACCTAGGTTTTTTGTGGATATTGTGCCATTTTCGAATAAATTAGGGATAAAAAAGGGGGATTCGTAGGATACAAAAAGACATTCCCATAATTTAGTAACGAAATTTCTGTTGAAAACTTAGAAATTGTGTGAAACTGCAATTATATCTCAAAGTGGGGTAATTTAATGTTTGCATTCTCTTTAAAGGACTTAAGATACAAAACTAATTATTTAATAATTTTCGGTGTAATTGCTGCTCCAAAAATGTATTTGACAATATGGGTATTCCAATGCAAATGTGCAATAAGCCGGCCACACACGGGACGGTTTTTGGCGTACAAGCACGCGTACAAACAAAAGATTGGTCGTGTGTGGGCAACTTGGCGTACAAACTTAAAACCGTCCCAAATATTTCTCGCCTTTGATTTTTCCGTGGTTTTATTTTTTTATCATCTGTCAAGATGAATTGCTCCGACATTAGATTGTGGAGTCGCGATATCGTTCTTTAAATTTGTTATATCGCTTTAGGAATGAAAACCATCACCGTTTGTGGGCAAAATGGCGTACAAACAAAGTTTGTCATAAAGATTGTCACAAGTTTGTACGCCAAAAACCATAGTGAACGACAAGATTTTTCCTTCCGAAAATGCAAAGGGGAAATTTTTTACTACATTAGTTAGAGCGAAACAAACTTATATTCACTGACATATAGAAATCGAAGATAATGTACTTAACCAAGATATATGTGACACTCTCTATACTAGCACAAAGCTCTCACCCAAATGCAATTCCGAAAACGAGATCAAAAAAAAATTTTGCCTTAGTGCAGGCAGTAAAGAATTACTGCCTGCCATCCCTTATTTAAATTCCAATAAGAGCGAACGAGAGAAGAATAGGCAGCCTCAAAATGCTCACCTACGGCGCTTACAATGTAAGCAATAAATGCGAGCGTTTTTTTTACACTACGCGTTTTTAAACAGCTCTTAGTGACAACTGTGTGCGTGCGTGCTTGGTATTAGTGCTCGCCCCTTCTAATGTTCCAGGTATAGTGATGGCCTGGAATTGAAGAAGGGGATAGATAGCACACACATTTGCCTTAAATACGGATCCGGATTGTTTTAGTATATTGTGCAACAAGGGCGTAAAGTAGCCGTTTGCGCACGCTGGCAGCAGTACACGCACGAGCGAAGCGAGTGTGTTTAGCTGCCAGCGTAAGCAATCGGCTACGCCCCGCCCGAATTGTACATTTTATTTTTCCCCACTAGTGAGGGAAATGTGCCACTAAAACGCACGCCTTTCCGGTTGGACAGTGGCTTATTATCCACTCGTGCTTTATATTTTTGTTTAGCTGCCAGCGTAAGCAATCGGCTACGCACCGCCCGAGTTGCACAATAAAGCACTAGTGGATAATAAGCCACTTTACAACCGGAAAGGCGTGCGTTTTAGTGGCACTTTTCCCTCACGCGTGTGGAAAACATTTTTTCATTCTGCAGTTTTAGGCGTTGAGCGACAACTGTGTGCGAGCGTGGCGAAAAGTACGCCGGGTGGGCTTGAATTTTTTCGCCTTAACCAAGCTAATAGCCGGCCACACACGGGGTGGTTTTTGGCGTACAAACTTGTGACAATCTTTATGACAAACTTTGTTTGTACGCCATTTTGCCCACAAACGGTGATGGTTTTCATTCCTAAAGCGATATAACAAATTTAAAGAGCGAAATCCTGACTCCACAATCTAATATCGGAGCAATTCATTTTGACAGATGAAAAAAAATAAAACCATGGAAAAATTAAAGGCGAGAAATATTTAGGACGGTTTTGGGACGGTTTTAAGTTTGTACGCCAAGTTGCCCACACACGATCAATCTTTTGTTTGTACGCGTGCTTGTACGCCAAAAACCGTCCCGTGTGTGGCCGGCTAATATGAGAATAAGAATTTATCTTGCAATAATATGAGAGTAAGGATTTATTTCACAATTTATTTATTTTAAAAAGAAAAATCAATGATAAGTGATAAATGGAATGCATTTATAGAAAAGTGGTAAAAAATATGAGGCGCCCTGTAGAGTGTTTCAATTCTCGGTCCAGTTCCACCCCATTTCCACCCAAATTTTTATCCCTTTCCTACACGTAACTTCCTTATAACTATCTAAGTCTGAAGTTCGTTCGACTAACGGTACCAAGGTCGAATTTTTAAAAGAAAAAATTTCGCGAGTGTCACATCTTGTTATAGCTAATCTTTGATAGAAATGGACTACTCGTCCCATACACTTTCTCGTTCCCTCTTGCTCACACCATTAACGGGTTTTGAGCAGTCAGCTGTGGATTTGAATTGGTGTCAAATGCATTTTCGGGGCATTAGTCCATTTTAATTGCATAAATCCATCAAGTAATTACAGCAAAAATTATTAAATAACTCCTTATGTATCTTAAGTCCCTTTAAAGGAATGTAAACATGAAATTACCCCTTTTTAAGATACAACTGAATTTTACACAATTTTGGCAGTTTTCGGCAGAAATCTTGTTATTAAATGATGATAAATTGTCTTTTAGTATTCCATATTGCAAAATCTTCTTATTTTATGTCTGATTTACCGTGAAAAATGGCCCAAAAAGTACAACAAACCTGGGTGTCGTTATGCAACGAATTAATTCCGATTTAATTGCATTTATGTCCTTTTACTGTACCTAAATTAAGTGGGGATTGCAGCAAAAACACAAAAGTGCTCTAATTGTTACTTTTGAGTTCTTAAAACAGTTGTTTAGCGATATAAATAGCATATTCAGAAGAGAGCATTTCGACGGTTTGCTGAGAGTTTTTCAATGAAAAATTTCTTATTCCACAAACTTTTCGCCGCGAAATTATTTAAGATTTGATGCTACTTTTAGGGGAATCAGATTTAGAAGTAAAAATAAATATAATTTTAAAATTTGCCGCCTTTTGAAGCTGCCTATCTCGCCTAATGCGAAAGAAATAGACAGATATATGCCTTCTATATCTGAACTCTCCTTAGGTGAGAACTGTCAAAAGGGTGCACCGTTTGAGACAGCAAATCGAGTAGTCCATTTCTTTCCATTGACGGAAAAACAAACAAACAAATAAATATATGTCAGTGGCGCAGCCTTGCTTTATTAGTGTTTTAAGTTCAGTGGGGATGGCTATCGGCTAAGAAGTCGTGAGAAATTGACAGTTCAGCAAAGTCTGAGTTGGTCTGTTTCTGTTAAGAGCAAAATGACTTCGCCTTTGGAATTATTAACAAATCGTGGCGAAAGGCAGCGAACTTTCCTTTCGGACAAATGGAATCCTCTTGTGTGCGCTGTAGCTGGTTTCTGTATGGCTTGTTTTGTTAATTTCGGCATGAGAAAGCCCGTGTTTTCAGGTATGGACTGTGACGTAACATACATAACCAAGATTCCTTTGCTTATATTTTTGTCAACATTTTTATTATCCAGGAATTCAACAACACGTCTTTTTAACCGTTAGTGGGGGTGCACTTGGTGCATACATTGATAAGAAAAGGGACGCTTATATGGCTGAAAGAGACGCGGTTTTACGTCATTACATAGAACTCCACCCGGAAGATTTCCCTACTCCAGGTATTTTATTGTTTTCGACATAACTATGGCATAGGTGCATTAAGTCTTCTTCCAGAGAGGAAAAAGTATGCCGATGTATTAGATATTTGGGTCCCCATCAGATAAATGCTGCATCTAGTGTTTGCAATGTTCATTGCTTGTGAGATGAGCTTATAGATTAAATAAAATACGATTAAACACCCTAGTTGGCCTAGTTTATTTTGAGGGTTTGACTGCCGGTCTATGGAGTGAAGTTGCACATATCCTATGTTTCTTTACGTGCTGAAAATGCAACTGCTTCCACAAAAACAGAAGACCTTGACGGGAAATCCGCGCGCTCCTTTAGTACGAGCTTTGCGAAATTCTGAAGGACCTAAAAGCTCTACGCTACCCGACCGTTAAATGCCGGTTATACACGCTAGTGTTTGCCTGTACATCGAACTGTGTGGCAGTTGCACATGCCAGCATACACATTTCCTAACTTTTTATTTCAGTTAGCTTTGACTTTAATTAATTATTATTTTTTGTTCAAAGTGGTTTAGATTATTTTATAGAAAAACCCAATCGAATTCATTTGATGCTATATGCGGACGAAAAAAGAGATCAAAGAATAACTGCACAGTTATATCTCATACACACTATTGTTTGCCTGCACACAACGTTAAACTGTGGCCGAGTTCGCAATTGTAATCGCTCTAGCTCACCCAAAAGATCACAATTGTGGACACCTCCAGCTGTACGGGCGACTAACGTTCGTTAGGTTTTGTGCTGACTGCTGATTTGAAGGCAAATAATAGAAGAAGATAATTTAAAAAAAATTAATTGTTATCGTCAACGAATTTTTCTTTGAGTACGAATAAAAAATCAAGAGGTCCAAAAAAAAAACCGATTCATAAATTTGCTGAGCAAGCAACGGCGTGATATTGGTACGAGAATTTTCAATCTCACTTTAGACTAAAAAGACAACAATTCGAAAATGAAAATAAATAAATGTTTGGTTAGATTTGTTTAATCGGTCTTTACCGACAGAGCACATAGAGCTCGTTCCAAATGATCCTGGATTGAGTTTACGGACATAGATGGGATCATTCCGAGGATTCAGATCGTATATGTATTTGGAGACAATTGGGGTGCTTGGATTAATCCGAATGCAATTCCGAACTCAGTCAGGCAAACCCTTGCGTGTATGTGCTTTGTGAAACTCGGTTTATTATATATATGCCTGTCGGGTTTCCTTGTACTCTGCTCCATATGCTGTTGTTTTTGTGGCAGTAGTAATTTAAAAGAAAAGGTAGATTAAATATTTGAGCGGTAAAATGAATTAATGGGCGGTTCTCCGCGTTCGAAAGGACAGAGAAAAAAGGAGAAATCGAGTGGGACATTTATGAGGCACAAGTTTTTTAATAATTTGCATGAATTCAAGTACTTTTTGAGTTACTAATTTTTAAGTAATTTTACTTCTAGTTTTCATTTTTTTATTGCTCATATTTTATCGGTTTTTAAAAAAAAATTGTTATTGAACATGCAATTTGCTGACCGAAACTGTAATATGAACCGTTTATTTTAAAAGTGGTCCAAGTCTAAAATGTCATAAGGTCAATTTTACCTTGTGCATTTAGTACTGCGCGGAGAATTTGACTGTCCCGAGCTGTTGTCAATGTTCAATATTAATGTGTCGACAAGAAACCTCCGAACTCACGTTTTCTTAAAGCTTGAAAACTGTCGTAGCTCGTATGCAATGTTTGGTCCAACCGAATAGCTTAGCTTCCTATAATAAGTATTTTGATATGATTGATTTTAACTGTAATAAATATGGTGTAAAATGTAGGCTTAGGAACATTCAATATATGTATATTGCCGCCCGTTTAAATCAACGCTTTTAAATTTTAAGTCCTTTGTTTATATTTCCAATAAAAGCCGCGTGTTTACGCGCATTGTTCATATTTTATACTTATTTATAAATTAGGAACTGCACGAAAATTGTAAACAAAGTCTGCCTGTTTTTTACCTGAGACCGTTATCATGCTTCTCTGCTTCGCGATGCGGTGTTTCGCAGTCCGCTCTGTTCTTCCACAGAAGTCGGCTCCTCGAGAGAAGAAGGGGACCGAGTCGAGTCGAGTGGAACGCGCGCTCAATGAGCACCAATTTTCCGATATTTTCCCTCTGTTCCGTTTCTTTACGGTATATTTCGGTTTTTCCAAGCTCTTCTAGCGGGTGAAAGTCGAAGTGCACTCAGTTCAGTTGAGTTTTAGAAGTCAATTTTCCAAGTGGTCGGGCCGGCGTGATTTGTGCAGTTTTATTAAAGTGGAGCTTTTTTGCCAAAAAACTCAAGGAATTTAGGCGAACGGTCAAGGATATTGTGCTAAAAATGAAAGATATTTAAGTGGTTATCGATTTCGAACATTTAAGGAATAAGTGAGCATGAGGAAGATTGGTGGGTAGCTTACCGGATATAACAGAGATAAAGAAAGGATAAAAGCCGAGGAAACGAGACCACGCACAAGGCAAAGTTAAATATGGCAAAGGTAATTGATTTTTAGAGCTTTCTGCTGGGAATAAATCGTAGTTTCAAAAACGTCCCCGCCCCTGTCGGTAAAGCTACGGTTTCCTACGAAGCGGTACCGTCATTTAGCGGCCGTATTATTACGGTGAGTGACGTCACAAAATATTGTTCTATGGAACAGCGCGGTAATGGTTTCTAAGATAGCGGTGATACAGACCGTCACGTAAGGTAGCGCTGCCGTCACATTTGTAGCGGTAGCTGCTTACGGTGGAGAACTCTTTGCCAACGTTTTTTGAAGTCGATAGTGACCGTAGCGGTGCAGACGTATTTAATTTTTATGCATGTTTAGGAACAAATAAAAAAGGTTTGTGTTATCTTGTACAATGATTTGCATAAAAATATATTTTCTGTAATTTATTGATATTTATAGTGCGCCAATGTGTTCGAAAAATCAAATATTATAGGCATTTTTTGTTCGACTTTTAAAAAATATTCAAATTAACTCCGAATTCTAACTTTACAACTACTGTCATCGTCATTGTGGCCGTATTTTTCTATACCGTTTTCCTTACGTCACTCACCGTAATAATACGGCCGCTACATGACGGTACCGCTTCGTAGGAAACCGTAGCTTAAGGGCTTTGTTGTGCGCTCCAAGTCCTGCCATCTTGCCAAGTCCCAACAAGCCTTGTGACATAAGTTACGAAATCCATTTTTACAATTGTGCAACTCCCCAAATTTCTTAGGTTTGCAGGATCTTTGGAATAGGACGCAGCGGCAAGTGGGAACCCATCTCTTGCAGAGCTTTCTCGTCCGGCCAGCAAGGCCAGGTCAAAGAGGAATTCGCAATTCGTAATTTCTATTGAATTTTACCATTACTGCATAATGACGTCATCTACCGTACAAAAATTCAGAAGCCCAGAATATTTGTCATATCATAGCTAAATAGAAATAATTCTCTCCTTCGTCCTTTGTTTCTTAGTTTACCTCAGTCTCAGTTGCCTTTTGGAGTGCTTTTCGTTGCTGCTACATAATTTTATGGCACAACAGCTCAAATCGAGCAGAAGGGACTAGTATTAGGGCTCCGTTTCATTTTTGGGAGCGCTGCAATCATTGAGCGCAGAGTCGCGATTTTTCCAGTTCAGATTTGATGTGCAGCGAATGTTCTGTGCGGAGGAAAAAGTAGAGCAAGTGTTTTGCCTTATTTGTGTAATTGCAGGTTCCAAAGTGCTGGTCTTTTTTTTTCATTTGTGTTGAGTTTTGCGATCAGGTAAATGAGACCGTTGAAAAAATTATTAGCAATTCATCAACAGCAAATCATGTATCGCCGTGAATTTTCTATTTTGTTATTTAAAATTAATATGAAGAGGCAAAATGTACGGAAAACAATATCCAAGGAATTATAATAAGTGACGTTTTAGCAATAAAAATGCTCCTTAATAGAATGGAAGTACATAATATGTAGTGCAATAGTCTTAAAATAATATTTGTGGTTTTGCAATAAAAAGGCTCGTACCCATTTTCAAGATGTTTGTGATGTCACTAGGTATTTCGAATTTACAGGTTTTGCGCTGATTGCAAAACAGTATAAGTAGGTCAGGTTTTGACCAAAGTCTGATCAAATATTTCATATAGTGCAATTGAGACTACTGCAGTTTGCTTGCCTACATGTGAACTTTAGCTTTTAATGGAGTTTTTCTGCCGACTGAGTGGATGAATCTTATCAAATCAGGCAGCTCTTGTTATTAGTCTGCTACATCACTCACAGTTTTCAGCATACTTCCTATTTTTTTTTTTTTTGCCTTCACTTGAATGTTTTAAAAATCTGTAGAATTGAGTGTGAACATTAATTTTTATCCAGGCAGGGCTAAAACTGTATAAACTGTTCACTAATTCTGCCACACACATGTACATATGTTTCTTGATTATTGAAGGACATTTTTTTTTATTGCTGATACATTATTTTGCTGCCATTAATTTTGTAGTGAAGTTGCTGTGGTTGAAATTAGTGCATAATTTGATTTGATTTGACTTGGCGTTGATCGCCTTGCGAAATAGTGAGTCCATAACGTGTGCCTTGTCTGGAATGCTCTTTCAACGTTTCCTGCTTCATGACTAAAAATAATGACAACTCCGCGACCGATCAGTGCCTCCTGCCACAGACCACTTTTGCATAAAATCGCGTGTCATTCCCGTCTACCTATTCACCAGCAGCAACTGGTGGCTTGCTTTATTTTTTGATCTACTTACTATTAATACGCAAGTGCGAATGCGTAATCATTATTAAGCTCGTAGAGAGCATTGCACTCGCGCTTGCATGGTGCAGTTACCGCGGGCGGCTAGTGCAATGGCGTGAAATTATTATCTGCCTTTGTCGGAAAGATGGGATGGGATAAATCTTGGAGCAACTATCTATCGTTATGAGAAGAACTTCACAGATGCCTATGTGTGTAACTAATTTTGCAATTATTTTGTTGTTTCCACAGCTTCCATCTGCTTGCGAAACAGATGTAATGCTGAGACTCTGAGACGACGGCGGAGAGTTTTAAAACAAGTCGTGTTTCCTCATCGTTCCGAGTTTCACGCTACTCCGTTTCCACACTTTCTAGGTACAATCAATTTTTGTACCGCTTAGTCTCTAACATATCCTCATGAGTGTATTTTTTTAAAGTAAATAAACAAGATGCTCTTTGAGTTATCATTTAACGGCTCAGATCTTTCGCCACCAGTAAACTCCCAAAGCTGTTCTATATAGTGAATATTTTTAGCCCCCAATCTCTGCGCAGCAATACGGGCATTTTCTGCGATTCTCGGAAAACTTTGATGTAGGTCTGGGTTTGAGTTCGACCTTGTGGATATGTTAATTACATTTTCTGTCGATGCATTCATTTTTGTAGCGCCGGAAATCGAAATGCATGATGAAAAAGTGCCGCTGGTTTTATATTTAGTGCTAATGTTAAAAATTCAATATATTAGATCTTTTAAATTGGAAGTAGCAACGGGAAGTTCCAAATTGAACGTTATTTTGTACTTTTTAAAGTAAATATTTTTTTGCGGTTTTTGTTTTTTTAAAGAGTAGTTTTTATTTCTCTTTAGTAAGAGGACATTTTGAACCAAATATTGAAATTTTAAAATGTTGTGCCATATACACAATAAGCGACGCGAAAACTAAATAAATAGATTGACTTGGCAATCGCACTAAACAATCTAATTTAATATAATATGTATTACTTGTGATACATTGTGTTTTCATGCGATGGCCAAGTCAATCTTTTTATTTAAAACATAAAAGATTTTTAATATCGATATAATCACTATAAGATGTTGTTAGGTTAGCTAATTGCGTACATAATAACTTAAGACAGAAAAAAGGTCCCTTAAGTAGGGACTGAATAAATTAACGGACTTGGTATTACATGGATCTCACAACTTTTTACGGTAGAAGAACTGAGTTGCGAGACTTGGTTTTTTTACAAGTTATGTTTTTTATGGCATAAATACTACTAAATAGTATGAGCCGGCCACACACCGTACGGCTTTTGGCGTACAAACTTGTGGCAATCTTTGTGACAAACTTTGTACGCCATTTTGCCCACAAACGGTGTTGGTTTTTATTCCTAAAGCGATATAAAAAATTTAAAGAACGAAATCGCAACTTCACTTCGCAATCTAATGTCGGAGCAATTCATTTTGACAGATGATAAAAAAATAAAAATAAAACCATGGAAGAATCAAAGCCGAGAAATATTTGGGACGGTATAAGTTTGTACGCCTAGGTGCCCACACACAATCAATCTTATGTTTGTCGCGTGCATCTCATTCATTTTTTCATTTCATTTCATCATTCTATTTTGGTCTCAGCCAAGTTTTTTATTTTAATTTTTGTACTTTTGGAAAAACCTATACTTTTCAATAAAAAAGAGCTGTTAAAATGGGTTCATGCATTCCAAAGATACATGATGTATGTGGATGTCCTAATAGAAAACAAAAACCATATGAATCGGATTGATCCTTTCCTTAAGTCTGTCAAAAAATCATTGATACGAATGCTTTTCGGGTAACGAATACGGGATTTCTTGATTTGAATGCGGAATGTTAGCTTTAGAACATTTTACTATGTACAATAATAGCATTGGAAAATGTTATCGAGAGAATGCAAAAAAAAAAAAAAAAAAAATTCTCACCTTAACACCTAACTTAACATTATTCCAAAGAGTTGCTATTTTATACTTCGAAAATTCGCGAATATAGAAATTTTATAAACTCTAATTCGTGGCTCGGTGTTCTCGAAGATTTATTTTCAAATGAATCGAAAGACGGAAGTGATGCCGCAAACTCATATAACATGACCTTAACACCTTAACAATAACCGGAGGTGCGCAAAGAGCCAACGCTTTCATTTAATTATTTCCACCTGAGGGCACGCCACATAACGCCTTCCTGTCGCTGGGTGCAAAAGTAAGAAGCTTCGTGGATTGCTTTGATTCTTTCCACGCAACATATGTACGTATATGCACTCGTCTGTTTCGGCTACTTGTTTGTGTGCTTTTTAATGTGATTTATAGTACTACTTCCTGCCGTTGTGTATGATAGGCCTTCGTAATCAACTTGATTCATTTACTCATTTCCCGCCATTGCTCTTAGCACCAGTGGTTGGAGCTGCTCGCAAAACGCAGTAGTTAGTGCTTGTGTGGTGCAGCAATAGATAATATAATCGATAAATTGTTTGAGCTTACATACCTTTATCAATTATAAAAGGCAAGACATTTGACCCCTTTCGGAACCATATGGAAAGTTACGATAATAACGATATTTCGATGGTCTATTTGAGCAGGCTCAAAAGAATAAAGCAACCTTCATTTGCTTTTTACAAGGAACCGTCTCAGCTCTGCAGTAAAGCAGTATCCATAAAAAAGCAGTAAAGCAGAGAAAGAAGAAAGTTTTTTTAGAAGCAGTTAGTTTATCAAGCCTTTACCAAAATGTGTTCTAATAAAGATTCAGTTCAATGATGGCGAGACTAATAAGTTTTTGGTAGTAATAATGATTTATTTTATTATTTTTCAGTATTTTATTCCACTGGTAAATTCCTAAGTGGCTTGCATAATGTATTGTCCCTGAATCATGCGAAACATAATTTCTTTCACTGAAATGGCATATTTTAAGGATGAAAACAGTTAATTATAATTTTTAAGTTAAATACAGTATTGGTAAAAACTAAAAAACAACTATAGGGTCAATGATATAAGTTTTTAATTTCACAAATGTGTAGGTACTCTGCAGCAAAAACCTTTTTCCTTTGATGCCCTTGGCACACCTCATAAAAAAATACAATTTCGTTTTTTAAAATATTGTTGCTTCAGAGTATAAATTTGTGGAGTTATTTTGTATAAATTGACTCTATTGTTGTTGTTTTAGTTTTGACAGATACTGTATGTTTTGTGTACTTTTATTTTCATTTATATCAACAAAATTTTTAAAAATATTTATATATTAAATACATACATACATACATATATATGTTATTATTTATCCCCTAGGATTCGGCGCATTCGCGAATACCAAGACTAGATGGCATTACCCGTATCCCCATACCAGGGTCCATTCGTATACCACAGAAGTCACATATTTCGACAGCCGGAAAACTAGTTCGACCTACCTCGTTTTCCGGTTTACGTCCACCACTATCATCCGCTGTATCTCTGAAAAAGTCATATTCTGGGGAAAGAATTAGTGAAGCTGCATCAACGGTTGGTAAAAAGGCAGCGACAGTCGTAAAAAAATTCTTTATTAAGCCAGAGAAATCCTCAAGTATGAATGGTCACGAAAAGTGTGGCCTATCTGCCTTGGAAAGGGATATGACATACAATGTGAGTAAGCATCTTGCCACAAGTCATGAGTCAACGGACGATACGACACGTTCCATCACTCGTTCTCAAACATTCATACGTGACAGTACAGAAGACGATGTCGAGAATAATTTTCTTGGCATTACGCATGACATCTTTCCCAGCTCCCAAACGAAGAGCACTCACTGCGCGCCTAATAGTGCGCTTGGGACACATGTACTCTTGGACGTTACACAAACTTTCGATGACACGATTGGCTATGACTCAAACACTAAAATGAAGGAGGACATTTTCGTTGATACGTTAAGCTGTGAGCGGCTCTCGGACATAAGTATACCTAGTTATGATGCCGACGCTACCTTGAAGCCTCTTTCGACTTGCGAAAGCAGCAGTTACAGTAACAGTAACTTGGTAAATCTGACAAAAAATTTCGAAGACGCTATTGCACTGACTCCAGACAGAAGCGATTTGAAGCTCGCCCTAAATTCGACGATGATCAATGAACGCCTGCTGGATGTTACAGAGACAATATCCCCTTCTAGGCATCTAATGAATATAACGCGGGATATTATGAGCTCACCGCAGAATCAGCGCAATAATACGAATTTACTATACATCTCACGACCGGATTTGGATGGAACGGTTCTAGTCCCCCAGAAATCTGCCCAAAATGAGAAAATGGACGTTGATGAGCCGTCCAAATTTGAAGCATTCGAGATTCCATCGAGTGTTGCACATGCGTTTAGCTCAAATGCGTTGCAAGGAAAACCTCGCTTTTCCTTCGGCTTAGATTTAACGGAGTGCACATTGGATTGTTCTATAGAGCTTTGCGATGTATCTCTTTCATCGAGTGCTCCTGCACAGGTCACATCCCCATCACTCAAAAAGCAAAATTCGTTCGAGATGGATGAGAGTCTGGGTATTTTAACGCCGGACCAAATGAAAGAATTTTTGGATTCGGCGACGACCACCACGAACCTTGATCTGCCCATAAATGTGCACCCAGGAACGAAGCTCTTGTTGCACCAACTGAGAATTGATCAAACGCCTTCTCCAGAAGATCTGCCCTTAGATCCTATCGGCGTTAAAACAGATGTGGGTGACATTATAATGTCGGCGCAGCCTCCAGTTCTTCAACAGGTTGCAACTTGCACGGAACATTCTCAAACTGATTCAGATTCTAAGACAGATCAAATGACTAAATCTAGCGTTTCAAAGGTATCGACTAGCTTCATCACCAGCGTGACCAGCATAACCAGCCTGGATACTGGCTACCAGGGAGACGGAGAAATGTCCCGGCCAGCTTCGAGGGGTGCGGGCGATCATTCCCCATCAACCGTTCCCAGAAAAGCTCACCTTGGGCGGCAGCCATCTTTCAATCAAAATAATTCGCAAAATATACCCATCCGCCGCCAGGACCCTATGACAGACTCTGATTTCTTTACTGAAAGCGATGCGGATGATATCTTTCACAGGGGTGACAGACGTGCGCAGGTTATTGATGGTCAGCTGTATGGACCAATGCTACAGCCCTCGAATGTTTTCATTACCGAGCAACCACAAATGGAGGACTCTTGCATGGAGTCTAGCGGCATATTTACAGATGTTGAGAATCGTTGCGATGATGATATAGTGCAAAATCGCCGTGAAGCAGACATCGACATGTCACCGGACGGGTCCACCGATACAGTGAAGAGCAACAACGGCAGTGGTAACGAACCACCTCGATCCATCTCGCCGATGAGTCAAGGCCATTCGAACATCTTAACAGACAGTCAAACGTCTTCGACGATGCACAGCAGCCTGAGTTGCGAACGAATAAGTGTGAGCTCGGTCAGTGGGGAGTCTCTCCAGTCGCGGAGGAATATCGGCACCGATCAGTTAGCGAGCAAAAGCTCTTCAGTGTCTGGCAGCATTGGAGCTTTGAACACTAAGCCGCCGGCGAATAATGATGGCAAAAAAGCGGTTGTTGCGCAAAAACCAGAGCTGACGGCAACGCAGTCGTCGTCAGTTAAGAAAGCGAGTCCAGCACGCAAGCATCACGCGTATGGCGGCAAGTACGAGACCAAAACGAATGTGATCGGGGAAAATACATCAAAAACCGGTATTAGCACCGGTCGCGATTTGACTGCCGAAAAATCAGCGGTTTTGAGCGCGAAAACAGGGAAAAAATCGGCATCCTCAATAACGCTAAACGAGGCTTGCGATGGCGACATGTACATAAAAAGCGGTGTTAAACGCAACGAGAACCAGGAGAACAAAAGTCCTGGTTTTGGAGCTCTTGCTATACGCAAGCCTCCTCCGAATAAGTGGGACGCGGTTATGAGCAAGATAGCAGAAAGTAAAACGCACAAGAAGAATTACAGTGAGGTGAAATCGAAAATTTCCACCGGTGTTCTGCGGCGGTCAGCGCCCGGTGTGAGTAAGAGTCCAACAGGACAGTCACAAGATAGCAATTGTACGAGTGTGAACAGCACCAGTGGATTAAATTCACCGCAGACTAAAAGAGCGCTCCAAGGACCTACGAAGCGGTAAGTGTATTTTTTATTCACTACCAAAATGTCTTCATAGCACAACGAAATCCCTCCTCCTAATCCTTCCTCTAGAGCTGACCAAAGTTGCTAAGTAAAAAGTAACAATTGTCCTTATTAATTTAAGCAATTAGTTCCTTAGTCTGTCGTAGAATGATTATTTTCAGCTTATGATCTCCAAATGTATGTATCTGGCAATTTGCTTTGTCAGTATAAAATCCACTTGTTAGAAACTCCATTCGATGTTCATGCACGGCCGTAGCTAGGGGGGGGCATTGTGGGGCAATGCCCTACCTTGAAATCACAATGCCCTACCTTAAAAATACCAAAAACTAAGATAAATTATCATAATTAAATTGTTTGTTCATAGTTTGAGATAAAAAAAATTGCAGCGATAGGTATTTAAACTTTTCCGAATATAGCACAGTTTGTGACATTCATTTGATATTATAATAATTCTTTGTTCTGTTTATAGATGGCATTTGAAGTATGTGCAGCGGGAGCACAGACATATAATAAAAACAAGACCCAACATTACTGTTTATTACTGTTGTCATTACCAGGCACCTCGTAAAGAGGTACTGATTCACAGTAGGTTTGAAGCGAGGGGAGTTAAAACAAAACAAACAACAAGAATTTTTGGTATTAATGAAAATGTGAAAATTTGTTATTAAATGAAAATTAATTCAAAATATAAAGGATAAGTCAACAAATGAAAAATGTAAAGAAATAAATATTTATAATTCAGAATATGTATATGTATATCTACAAAATAATGAAGTACGAAGTAAATAACAATTCAATCTAAAACAATAATTCAAAAGATGATAATTCAAAGGGATACTCCAAAACAATAAACAAAATTAAAATTAAAATACTAATTCAAAATAGTTAATTCTATAAAGCTTAATTCTAATGTTATTAATATGAAATGAGAAAAAGGGATAAAGTATTGAATTAGTGAAGGAAAGTATATTTATGGAATATAAATATATAGATACAGTCGTTTAATGTCTGTGGGTGTACGTTAAGTACCGCAGACGAAACTAACGCAAGGGGATTTGAAGTACTTAATGACCTTCAGGAAATCCTGGCGGTAATAAGTATGAGTTTTGTAGTACGCGTAGGAAAACCTTTGTGTAGTGTTTACGAAAACCTAAATAGTTCAGGAAAGCCTGATTCAATTTGGTAGGAAAACCCACTGCTCAGAAGAAATTTTCTACTTACTTCCTGGAAAGCCAGTCAGCGAATGTGTTACCGGAAAGCCGGTGATCGAAATTGTCATTTTCGGCTCTTGTCTCCGGTATTTATACGATTTGGGAATGTTTGGAGGCAAGAGTTCCGTGATGAGTGGCTATGTGGCGTTTTGAAAAGATGGCGCTTCATCCTTGAGGACTTAATAGTTATTCTTCATCATTGAGGATTTAATAGTTATTAGATCCATGCTCATGGTCTCTCACAGAAATTATTTGTCTACGAATAGCTATTGAATGTACATCACTGACCTAGAGGTCAGTGATAATATGGTGATTGATTTTGGAGCCCGTGCTTCGAGGGTAGATCAATTATGATACATTTTTTACTTCCGCCCTACCTGTAACCAATGCTGCCCTACCTCAAATTCGACTCTAGCTACAGCCCTGTGTTCATGTAGACAGATGTTATGGAAAAACACGAAAACCAGCTTCTAATCACGCGTCTGCGCGGAATGTGGCTGAATAGTGAGTTTTTCGTGACATTATACTACTCGTGGTTCTCTATGAAATTCTTGATTCGGATTGCTGTGTAGTATGTGGTGGGAAATTGTATGCTTGGATTAAAATTGATGTTATGAAACTAAATATGAAGGAGTTCTAAAGGCTAGTTCAAACTAAACGAAAAGAAGGTATTGCTCTTATTTTTGTCGAAATATTGTCGTCAGCAATCCAGTTCCCAAAGCTTTAAAACGTAGAATGTGAAGTTATGCTCTCATATTTTGAACGTTACTTCATCTGCCTGCTGTTATCAAATTAAAAACAAGATCTCCTCCCTCTTTCGTGACGACGTTTGATTACAAACATGATTACCTCATTAATAAGTTACTTTCTCATTACAGCACTGAAACTAATGGTATGAAAATAAAATTTGATTCATAGTTGGGTAGAACTGCGTTTAACCACTGGAACAACCTTCACATGACATCTTGCCGCACAGTACGTAAATTCTCCACTCGGTTGTTTACTCAACTGGGGAAGTGGTAACGTGTTAGAGATTTAATTAACAAGCCGTTTTGCGCTTTACTCATACCTCTTCTATTGTTTACATTATTTACATGGGGAAGCATAATCAAACGAGTGATGTTGCTCCATAATTTCCGTTCTTCAGTTAAGAGAATATACTTTATTCGCGAACAATTAAAAAATAATATCGGTACGCAAGGCGTTCGATTCGTCTTCTCCTCGCGCAAGTTTTATCGATGGGGATCTCAACCCGACAAGGAGATTAGGTATTGTTTTCTTGAATTTTAAATAAAATCTTTAGGCAAAGCATATATGTATGTATGTAAAGTATGTATATCATTATGAAAGGCAGCATATACCTTTTTGGTATGGGACCCAACGACACGATTTACATAATTATTTTTAGTTTCTGGATGGTCCTGATTGTGTGGTTCCAATTTTGGGGTCTTACTTAAAAATATTATTTACACACCTTTAGTTTTTGTCGAAACTATCTTCACGAATACTTATTAACAATAGCTGATCAAGTTAAATTTTACTGTGTGTGTGCGTCTTTTTGATTCGGAATTTTATAACACACGATATTTTGTTCGTCTCGAATGGATTAATGATAAGTTGTAGAGAAAAACCCATTACGCAAAAATTGACGACTTTATGACTTTTTGAGTAAGAATGTCTATTGAATTGATCTGAGTGATCCTTAGTAGATACATTAATTTCTATTGATTTTATATCCAAGTTTAAATTTGCTAAAAATTTGCCATAGTTACATACATATATGTATATACATACATATAATTGCCTGTGGAAATTTTTATTGTAACTCTTTTGAAAATCACTTGTAGTAAAAACCTCTTTAAATAATAATAATAATAGTTGTTAAAGTCTGGATTCGCAGATAATCTTTCGTTTCACGAAAAAATTTAAAACATGGCATCTTGATACGAAATACGTATCTTAAGGGAACTATTTTGTTTCGGCGTAATTATTTTTCCTTATATGAATCTGAAAGGCGATATAATTCAAGTTTTCCTAATTTTATGCACAACAGGCAATCTGTGAAATAAATGCAATTCAGTCCAAAAACATCGTTATCTTCTTCAGGGTGGAATTCGGTAATCTTTGAAATGGCACTTTTGATAAGAGTCGTTATATTTCTTATCAATATGACAGCAACCAACCAGCCATTGAAAATAAACGGAAATATAAGTTCTTTACTATGACTTTCGCCTAAAAAAGCAATTGGTCATTAAATATATTATTGATGAGAAATAATTTGGAAACTTTGATAAAAACCCATAAACAACTAGTAATAATGCTAAAAACAGCCTTCATCAAATAGTTGCCATTTAAAATTAGCGCTCTCATTACTAAACAGCGTATTTCTTAGTTATTAGAAAACTGTTACACATCGGTGACTGGCTTCCGGTCGTGCCGTGCCGCATATGCCAAGCAAAACACATCTATTTGAGTTGCATAATTTTTGCGAGATTGATCGTTTATCAAATAATGGTAAAGTATAACAGCCGCTAATTTCACATTAGTATATTTCAATGACTATCACACGGGCCAATCAGAGAGTTCAGTGCGAAAAGCCGCTCTTGCAGCACCAAGTTATTCCTAAGTAAATAGTAATGTGACATATTGTTTGAAATTTAGCTTGAAAAAAAATATATTCAGGCGATAAAGAAAAGACCCGCTCGTGGTACCTCAGAAATAAATTGCGACCTGATGCTAAGCTGCTAGTGGTGTGTAACCACTCTGACCTAGATTCAGACTATGATGTTCTATCCTTTGTTAAAGTAATGGTTTTAGGGTTATTTTGAATTCCACGAGGTCTTGCGCACATAATGCAAGTTCCGTATGAAGAAGAAGAAGAAAACGATGAATTCGCTGCAAGCATTGATTTTTCTCTTATCTTATCGGTCCATGCAATTTTCCTGGAGTATTGCCTTGAGCCGTTTAGAAGTTTCAATTCCCCGCTCCATTCCCGGTATTGTTGGCAGTGGATTGCGGTGTAAGCTCTCGGGATGTTTTAATGCTTTTGCATATAGTTTAGTAGCGCTAAATCATCACCGAAATAAGTTTTAGTCCTGGAGTAGGTTTGTAGTTAAGGCCAATTGTTAAGTAGTTTTAAAGGTATCCAAACAAGTCATGTTTTGTTCCAGATTAAGTTCAATAGAGAAGATATCGGTATGTTTTTTACGCCATTTCGTATCATTGCAGATTCAAGAGAGCCTAGAACATAACAATCAGCAATTCCATCAAGTTTAGGTTCATGCTTAATTAATTACTTCATTATAATACTTGAAACTTTTCAAGCACCGTATCAAGTAAAGGTCAAAGAGAGAGAAACGATTCGAATAAATGATAATGGAGTTTACCTAGCACTTGCACGCTCTGAAAAAATACAATGTTACTCATTACGCTTAAGGCAATTATGCGGTCCGATAAGGAAAATGTTTACTATGCGATTGCCGCTTCATAGTACTGACCTTACATGCGGCCGCATGTACTCGGTTCTCTTATGGTTATGCTACGTATTCGTATTGGTCCTTAAGCTTCATTGAGTTTTAATGGCGTTCCGAGCTTTAAATTACCTTAGCAGTCATGATAAAGCTTCCAATCAATGCGGTTGTCTTCTGTCTCGTGAGCTGTGCATGACATCATAGCAAGTGGGAGGGCTGCTTTTCTTAGCTCATATAAAAACTGTTTTGCACTGGTCTGATGAGATAATATTTGCCAGAAAATTTCAAGAGGGCTTTTGAAATAAATTTTTTTTTCGAATTGGCTCATTTTCATGTTTGTGTCCAATTTTTTTGGATGTACATATGTAAACGAATCTGTTAAATGCTTGAACTGTTTATGTTGAGTATATTCGTCATTTCCAGAGAGAGGTGGACCACCAAATATTTTTTTCTCCGCAGCAACATAAACTCAATTTGTCTGAAAGTACGCTTGTTGTAATCCCGAGAATTTATGCACAGTAATTTTAATTTACATTATTTTCTCCAATCGTTTCGTGTGTGAGTATATAGCTAAACTTCCTTATAAAAGATTAATGAAAATACATCTTTTTGTAGTATAGGCTTTGTATGGAAATTGTATAAACTGAAATTCCTCACTAGCTCGAATAACTCCTGTAGAAAGAACCGTAATTTTCCACCATGTTCTCATTGTCATGTTAAAATTAAGCTTTAATGTAAGCTGCGTTGTTTCTATCGAAACGGAAGAAAATCGATATGTTAATTCGTTTCGTATCATGAGAGCAGGGGAAAATTAATGCGGTTTTTTCTTTTTTTTTTCATTTCATTTCATTTCATTTCATTTATTTAAGTTTGAATTCATTTGTATAAAAAATAGGAATTTCTCATTTTAGTGCTAGAAGTACATTCTTCATTCATCTATGATGTTTTATAATTAGACTAGCAGAGGTACAAGTTTTTTTTTTGTTTTAAGTGCGTTTATTATTTTATAAGAATTTTCGTTCTCAATTATTTACTATGTACTTAAATTAGTATTAAAGTTACAACTATGATGTGACATCGCCTCGCGTAACAAAAATATAATGGATTGTGTTCAGATTTTGAGCAACAAGACGCTTATTTAAATTCTTCAAGTTAAATAAGTATCGAATAAGGCCATTTACATTGACGTCTTCGCAATTTGTGATCTTGGAAGAAATTAATACGACTTTAGTGGTTTTCTGCAATGGGCTTTACTTTAGAAACTTTGACCTATCTACTTGTTCTATTGCTTGATTCAGTTTCCTTTATTGATCTTATTACCCAGTTCGTTTTAAATCTCATAATTTGTAGATTTAATATATTTTTTAAATTTACAGTGTTTTGTATGAAATATGTATGCATGTATGTAAATAGATTACGAGAAAATGTGTTTTCAATTTGTATTCAATAAATAGGTCTGTTTAACGACCAGAAAGTAGACTAGAGCAAAACAGAGCAGTTCAGCTCAGAAAAACTGTCAGAGCAAAACAGATCAGAAAGGAACAGGCTTGCCCATTGAACATCACTTTGAATTTTTCTGAGCTGCTTAATATCTAATAAAGTTTTATTTGTAAATAATAATAATAAATTACTTTTTTTAAATATTCCCACTTGTCACTTTGTCAGTTTGACAAATTTTTCTTTCGCTCCAAGTTGATCCTACTAGCAAGTTGACGCAGGAAATTTTACTCCAAAGTAATCCGGATTACTTTGGAGCAGACTCAAAACCAAAAAGATTATTAAATTAGATACTATAATCTAGTACTTGACATAGCCGATTTTGAAAATATCGATTTGTGACAAAATGGCGGACGGTTGAACATAAATAGTGATTTTTGGACCAAAAATTAGGTATATATTATTTTGCATATAAAACAAAAACTAAGTAACAAAAAAAAAATTCCTATGACAACTAGATAACGGTGTATACTGTATAGAATAACCACAAAAAACCTCAAGGCAATCGGTTCATTGGTTTTCGAGAAATTTTGAGGACCGATTTGGTTTTGAGAAAAATGCGTTTGAAAATTTGGGATTGAATAAATCATGAAATTTGTCAATTTACATGGAATCATCATTATCGAAATATGTATTGACTTGCCGTTTTCACCAGATATTCTTGAGACCTCAAGCTTCAAGAAAATACAAGAAAAAGAAAATCGATTTTTTCGACAATGCTACATAGGTGTATATCTCTCCTTAAGCAATAAAGAAAGCTTTAGGATATATCAAAATCTTATGTATTGATATTTTAACTTGTTATAATTTGTGAATGGAATTGATTTTACTTAGTTACGTAATTAATTATTTTACAGGAAGAAACTAAATTTAACCCTTTAGGTAAAACCTGTGCATATGGCGTTTGAAAATTTATAAAAGATTTTGTTTTCATGCTGCATTTAAGTTACTTTTACTTCGGTGAATACTAAATCAAGAATAACCGAGGTTTTAACATGCTTCAACAACTGTAATAATGTAGTTTTAAATGTTAGCCAAAGGTCGATTATATAAATGCTTAACTTAGAATCGTCCACGTTCTTCGGCTTCTAAGTAAGTATTCCTCAATAGAAGTATCAATAAATAGAGACGGGTTCAACAGATAAGTTGTGACTAGCTTTTAATACATGAGAAGATAATATTCGTTGGCTATAATCGTGAAGCATTTTACTACATGCATTTCAAGTCGATGGCAGTTCGAATTTTTCTGAGTCAGCGTTCATTCTTGAATTCTGCATCATTGTTAACACATATCATATGCAACGGTTTGCAACTGTCGGGTCCTGGCGAAGACGGAAGGAATATACATATGTATCATATAAATTGTGCTGCTGCTCGCCGTCGGCGGTCTATTTTCCCGAGAGAATCGGCTTCATTAAACTTAATTTTAATGGGTTGATGAGCATTCAATGGAGTTCAAGAGCTTGGTCTGAAAGCAGAGGTTTACTCAGTCTCAGAAAGCACTTTATACTACCAGCCGCATAATTAAATATCAGAAAGGCAAATCGATGGGTCTCAGCTTTCTCTCACATGAAACAATTGCATTTGGACTTTATGTATGCAAAATCCGATTCTGTTTGGCAGTTTTGGCTGCTCATATTCGCAAAATATAGAAAGTCAGGTAGATCTAACACGAAAAAATGAATAAAGTGTGGGCTCGCTCATTTTAATTTCAAATAGGTAGCACAGTTTTACTTAGCCATAGGTTAGGTTAGGTAGTAGTGGCTGCCCAGTTGGGGCACATTTAGGCTAGGAAGAGGGCCTGTTGTGATACAACATGTTTACTCAGCCTTACTACATCATACTTCAGTAAGATTTACGAACTGTACTAAAATTACATGTCTTTTGACCAGGAGCAGGATTCGAGGCGAATCATTCAGGAAAAATATTTTATTTGTTTGTTTGTAAAATTTGTGCGCTTATACGTTTGTAAAAGCAAAACAAAGCAAAAAACGTCGCTCCGTCGGTTACGCTAGAATAGGACAGCTTCACGGAACAGACCATAAATTGGGAAAATATCCTGGAAAATTATTTTCCTCCTATGGGATATAAATTTTGCACTGCATCACAAGGGCGATTTAGTACATACATATATATGTTCTGCCAAACCAAGAACTTGGATTCATTACATTTAAAAAAAATTATTTATTGAAATATATGCAAGGTTTTATAAAACAACTTTGTACTTGGAAACATTTCGATGGCCGGAAAATAGATCTTTAATTGCTTGCATTTCAAACAGGCCTGCACGATATTTAGTGAAGCTTATATTATATATTCTAACCAAGCCTCCCTCCTATATCGTAATTCATCGGCAGGAATGGTCTTTGTCGAATTATTAATTGTTTTGTTGCGCAATTTTCGAAGAAGGATATCTGCTGAAATTGTTTTCGACGGACTAATAGGAGGTTTGAGTGTTGTCGATGGTTCCTCTGTTGATGGTGATGTTGACGTTATAAATCCCAAGATTTTTCCCAAGCGATCTCTTAATAAATCTCTTGCATTTATCATAGAAGTTTTTGGCAATGCCTCTGTTGTTGATGTCGTTGTTGACGTTGGCCCAAATATTTCCTTCAAGCGATCCCTCAGCAAATCCCCCGCCTTTATCATCCTGTCTTCGTTATCCCAGGCGGCTACTGCATTAGGATGGTAGTATAGTTGAAAACTAATAATGAACTGAGAAATTGAAATATATAGGTTTAATGCAAGTGGTAAGCTGTTTACGTGTAATTTTTAACAATTAAGAATTAATTCTTACCTGCAGTGCCAAAAAACTCCACGATCTTACCGAAGTCATTTTAAGATATGTTAGTGTGATCAAACATCAATTATTTCAAGTCTCTTTAAATTGAGGAAGCTTAAATACATTACGAAAGATTTAAAATTTTCTTGTACCATTTGTACAGACGCCTTTATATTTGCTCAGAGTGTTTTCGCCCATTTTTCTATACTAACTACATTATATGATCAGTTTGCAATTCTCAACAGGAAAATGTAGAGTAATATTATTCAAAGTTGAAACATTAAAGTTTGTGTTATTTATTACTAACTTCTGGCTATAATTTCCTTATAATAAATTTTTTTTTACTCAGATGATTGGAAATTCCGTTTAGTTAAGTAAGATGCTCATGTAATAAGAAGCACTCTATGAGTAAAATATAAACTTATTCCAGATACATATGAAGTTTCTTTAATTGGCACTAGCCAATTACGAAAAATCATAAATTGCTTTAGTGATATTATGTTTTTCTATTAAGTGAACTAAAGTGGAACATCAATTAAAAATTTAAGTTGGAGGAGGACAAAAATACCGTAAGAAAGATTTAAGGTACTGAAGGATAATAGAAGCCAAAAGTTCTTGTTTTTACCTTTGTTGGAAAAAAGATGTTCACCTATATCAATTAATTGTGCATGGAAGGAAAATTAGTCATTTCTTGCAAGCTTTTACTATGTGTATTTCTTATACATAAATAGTTCAAACTTCTTGAACTCATTCGTGCTGTCGGGAGAAATAAACGAGATCATGTTAATTTGAAAATTAGATATGTATGTTTCTCAATTCTACCAACTTTATTTCACTTTTATTTTCTTTTCAGAGGACGTTCCTACAGCAAAGATAGCCAATTAAGCTCACAAAGTGATCTCAGCCTGTCTGGTGGATCTCCAAAATTGCAATCTAAAATATCACTCGGTGCGAGTAAGTAAACAATTCAAATAGCCCTTGTACTTCAACAGAGAGTTCAATTTTATTGTCGTTTGGCCTTTCGTTATTGCCGACACTGTGGAGTTTATATACAGTCCGCAATTGAATTGCATATGTTTAGGCGAATGTGTATATTTGTAAAGATTTTAATTTAGTTGTCCTACACTATGTGTTAAAAAAATTACACGCACATGAACTGATAGAAGTATTTAAAAAAACAGTTTACTGCATATTTAAACATATTTAGTGATAATTTAGATATATGTACTTAAATTGTTGTTTCACAACATTTCGAGTTCTTCTGGGAGTGCTGGCTGTACATGCCTTTATCATGATTTTCAGACCTTAGTCATTATTCCAAATATCTGCAATATGTTCTTTAAAAAACCGAGAATTTTCGGACTAAGGCAGAACTTCGATTTCTTCATCTTTAATTAATTTGAGGTATGACAAGATACTATATCTCGCAAGAAATATGTAATTAAATTTTTTTATATAGGTACTGATGAGAAAAATGTCGACTCTGTCGGCTGAATCAAAATGAGTGTTGAACTTGCTTCTGGTTTGGGAATGAAAAAAGTAATCATCATGATTGATAGTCTTAACAGTTATGTAGCTATTAGAGATAATAAGAAAGACAATGTTATAATAGCTAAAGCAATTTAAAATTTAATACGGTTAAATTAATTTGGGTTCCCTCACATATGGAAATCAGGGAGAATTAATTGTATGGCCGACGAAGTAGCAGATAAAGTCAGAAGAGAGGGAGATCATGGTGACTTATCTTACTGTTGAGCATGTTTTTCTTAACATCAAAAGGAGAGTTTGGCAAGAGTTGAAGAATGAAGTGAATGAGATTAGTGCAACAAAGGATAGGTTCTTTGCGGCAGTTCATCCGGGAGTTGGAGAGAAGCCATGGTTTGGGGACACTGTAATTATGAGCAGTGTGATCGGAAAAATTAATAGAGTTTTAACAGGTCATTCATATTTATATACCTTCCAGCCATAAGGTAGATTTGGGATTTTCCTAATTATCGAAATATCTTGCAATCATTACCTAACGGCAGTTATAGGTGACGAAGTTTCCAGGGAGAAGGTTTTGTACGGAATTTCTGTAAATAACTGACTACGTCCAATTGTTATCCTGTAATTGAAAAGCATTAAAATATGTATACGGTATAAAGTTACTAGGGTACCTTATTCTACCTACATACATTTTTATTGCTGAACAACAACTTTTTCCGTTTATGATCATGAAGATTATTTTCATGCGTCTTCTGATTTTCTTCTAACAATATGTCATATCCGGTCTTCTTCTGATATAGCGTTTACTTGGGCGAGAAGAAGTTTTTGTCCAATACCACTGCATCGTCAAATGTAAAAAAAAGTGTTTTGGTAATAATAATTCCGTCTTTATGAATGAAAAATTATTGGTAGTAATAATTTCTACTTTCGACTTTGCGGTTCAAAAATTGCGTTCTTTGTACATGTAGTAATGCCGTAATAACGCTTCACAGAAGCGAAAGTATATTTATTTAAATAACGGCCACAGAAAGTCCGGTGATTTGCTATGCAATTTCTTTATTAAAAGTGTACTTGCACAGTTTACAGGAATTGCTAAAGACTTTATTCGAACTACTTTTACAACTTTAATCAAATCTTAAACTCAACTACTTCGAAATAAGGGAATTACGCGTAGAAACCAAATATTTCTTTACTGAAAGAAATCAAGACTGGCACGCCACTGCACTTGAAGCAGGGAACCCTCGCCACGATCTCGATCAAATTGCTTTATTTCCAGCCAGCTGCGAATTCTAAAGGCGTGATCTGCTGTAATTGTGTCTTCTAATTTGGGGTGCTGCTGAAATAATCAGCTGCTTGGTTGCTGACCAATGTTGCATGGTCTCCAGCAACTTTTGTTGACATAAGCCTCGGAAATACGCCTCTGATTCTTGGGATCGCGCGGCGTGCTTCACGGACCTGTGCCTCCATTTAGCCGCACCGGTCTCCACTTTTCAGTATTGAGTTATTCGCGTTCGAGTGTGGGTATCGGTTACGGTTGCGGAGAAAAGCTTGAGAATCGTGGCTAGTGCGTGTCCAAGAATCGCACGAGTTTCTTCAGATGCATTTCCGCTTCGCACACGCGTCTTGCCGCATTCCGGCGATTTAGTGAATAAACGGTGTTTTTTTGGCTAGTATGCTAGGACGGGATAAGAGAAAGCATTTTGCAGGAAAAGTACGGTCGGTTGTCGGTTGTAAGCCTGACTGTGGGTAGACTTTCTTACCCACTAACTTGGCAGGAACGTAAATCTAGGGTTCTTGGACGACTTCCTCTGGAATTTTTTTGACTTGCTGCTGCTGGCAGTTTTGCTTACTTCAAACCGTGTGATGTAATTACATATTAAGATTCTGACCACGTCGTGTCTTCATTCATGACCTGGCTGAGCTCTTGCTCACTATAACGTTTTGGAAAGGTTTGAAAACCTCTCGGCTTTACTTCACGAGTTAGTGGACGATATAATTGACTGAAAAATTCTTTATTATTTCCTCGACGGACACAGACCAAAGTGGACTGAACTCACACCATAAATTTTGCCGTGCCGCGAAAACCAGTTTTATCCAGGTGATCAAACAGTAACTGGCAATTGTTAATGAGCTGGATAAGTGCTGGCGAACCACTTTCCTAACAGCCCATTTTAATTTCTGCCGCGCATTGCTCCTGCTCTACTTTAAATGTATTTTTGTGTAAAAAGGAATAGTCTTTTAAAATAGTTTTTCTCCTTGTTTTGCTTTCACAACTCCAAGGAAGTTCCGTTTCAGTTTCATTAACTTAAATTAAAATTTGGGAATGTACTACCAGAATATTCATGGAAAATGTGAAATTGCGAACAAACATTAGGTTAATGTCTGTTATTTATAGCTGTGAAGTTCTAATATATATATATATATATAATATATATATTTAGAATAATATTTAGGATTAGCGATTCTAAAAAATCAATATATGTATACGATATAAAGTCCAAAAGTTTAATATGCTATCCCAGGATATTTTTCAGATTTATGTTCGTATGGAAATTCCGTGAAGTTTGAATTTTCGTTCCGGATGAAACAATAGCATTTATTGATACTTTTATTAGTCAATAAATTTTCTATGGAGATAAGTAATTACATATGTCATATGTATATTAAACCTATGACCTTTATATGGAACATATTTATAAAATTAAAATCACCAAAACGTTTTTAGATTCCGTGCGCATAAAAACATTGTACATATATATATATGTAGATTGCTGAAAATAATCAAAATTTTGTCTGCATTTGCGAATTCTACTAATTTTCCTTCATGAAGAAATGTGCCTTGCAAAAGTCGCAGCTGAACTCTAGTGACCTTTATTATGTGCAGGTGTGCGCTTCCTCAGTCTTTAGCAAAATTCACTTGACGTAATTATGCAAATATCGCTCAGAATAGTTTGCGTGTTTATGGGCCACCGTATTTACAGAAACATTTAGATGATCTTTCGCTTACTGAATAATGCACACACATTCTCATAAAGAGAGACTGTGATGATTTCACTGTAATTTTTCGCGAAGCAATCGTGAGGTGATTTGCATACCTTAAAAATTCCACCAAACTTCTTTCCACCAAGAGAACTATATACACTGGCAGCAGATGTGAACTCGAAGTATTCCTTTGCTGTCATACCGGGGCATTTTTAATAGAATATGTTCTTTTTATTTTAAAAGCTAATGCCAGACAAATTATACCAATTAATAACGCAAGCGGATTTCATTGAGCGTAGGATGCAAGGTATTCAAAACTTTCTTTTCGCCAGATCACCAAATCTTATTGGAATTTTTTGTTATTCTCATTTACATACATTATGAGTATATGTTACCATGCACGAAACATGTTAGCGTATTACGATATACGAAGCAAATATTAAATTAATTTCCAGTTTTTACACTCAAATGAATATACTTAACAGTTCATTAATTAATATCGATTAATTGTATTCCTTTTACAATCAGCGTTAAGTCAGAATCTTGCGAGCTCTTTTTTTAATTCATTCGAAACAATTACAGAGTTCTCAGACTGCTAAATCATGTACAATAGATAATTACCGGGAAGAGCCGTAAAGAATGGAGTTGCAACCTGAAGTAGATGCAACGACGAAACCGTAACCTTTCCGTTCAGTGTTGTTTAAGATGTAATAAAAAACATCTTTTACATTTTGAAACAATACAATGCATTGCACGAGATGTTGAAATGAGCATTATATGCATAAAGTCGCAATTGTAGCCCTCTGTTGTCTGCTGCTATCGTATGTCATGAGCAATAGTGAGAGCAAAATCATTTGAAGCAAAGGCCGGAAGAAGCATCACGTTTTTACAAGTGTAGCGTCTCGACTCTTTTCTGTAGCACAAACGTGTCATTCTATCGAGGAAGTATTATAGTAGTTTTTTTCGACTGATGTTGCAAAGCGCGACGCTGATATTTGACTAGTTTGTAAACTTTAATTTTTTCAATCTTTTACCAGAGGTCTTTTCAACTCACCAGGTCATCAGTGGAGGATGAGATTTTCGCATTTGCCGTTTTATTTGAGCATTGAATGTAATTTTGTATTCAAATAACTTCAATAAAATGAACCAATCGCGCGATTTAACACCGCAAAATCAAAAACTCAACTTGGAAACTTTATTGAAGGGTTAAGTAAATAATCTGTTATTATCTGTAAAACTTTGATGCAAAGATGGTAGGTAGGTTTCGAAATCAAAAAAGGTCATTCTGTGACTAATCCATGCCCACCCACGCAAGTTTTCAATGACAGCTAGTGTTAATTGAGAAATTGCGGAGAATGATGCCAAATCCAAAACATACCTATGCTACAGTATAATCATTTCATTTTCTAGATGGTTACCGCGGAGTATTAGTTATCAAATTTTTCCCTAAAAAGCTTGTTATAATTAATTAAATTGTCTATGTATGCGATATATCTATATTTCTGCATATTTCTTCTACATCCGATTTTTTTCAAAATATAATATTATTTTAGTCATCTCTTTAATCTGCAAATACATGCCAGGTTTTGAAATTATATAGAATATGGCATTAATAGAAAATACGAAAATACTAAGAAGCGAAATGGCTTTAGATCTGCAAGTGACTTTAAAAATCACTTACTTCTTTGAAACTAATCACCTTTTCTTTTCATTATTATTATTATTATATTAGAAAACCTCATTAAAAAATGGAAGAAATTCTCCATAGACTTGTTGGACATGCAAAGTCCGTCGAGAATTTCTTCTTAACGCTTTAAGTTGCCACTACTTGGTGCACTGGTAGGTAAGCAACAAACAACAATAAGTAATCATTAACTCGGTCTGTCTATAATTATGTAAATAACTCACAGTTGTAGAGAAAATATATCATAGGCCATAACAAAATAGGAAACTCGACTCGAAACTTTAGGCTTTTTGTAGGCGATAAGCAAAGTTAGCTTTACAAGGGAGAATAGCTCTAGCTGAAATTGGTTTTCAGACGAAATCATGCCGCTTCGAAAACGTTTCGAAACTTTAAAGGTGGAAATGGCAGTGTAAACAAACATTGACTGCGATTTGCGGATGCGTTCAAAATTTAATTTCATTGTCTTTACTGTTTTAAATCTCATCAAGTTTCAAGCTCGACGATCCTAAATGCGTGCCAGACCAAAAATAATTAGGCCGTAGCAGAGGACTATTTTGGGAGCAGGGGCCAGTCATGCAGTTTTCATAGCTGCTAACAACCCAAGGGACTGGTCGTCAGCCGCCAGTGCGTCTTCCATAATTTTTTCTTTTGTTTTTTTTCTGGCCAACTACACTTGCTCTAATGGTGTGCGTTATTTTGTGTTATTTCCAATCTTTGAGACTTTGCATTAGGTCAATCAATTCTGCACCGCATTAGACTGGAGGCTGTAAATTGTAAAAATCGATGATGACTCAGGTCGGGAAGAATGCTTCTTTTGTCCAATGCGATTATTAGCGGCCTGAATTACACAAATTAATTTAAAAATCCACTGTCGTATATTTGATACTTTTACAAACTCCACTTCATCATATAAATATGTATGTATGTGGAACCGCCGAATAAAACTATCTAATTACACAAAATACAATTTTGCAGGAGGAGCACAAACTTGAATCATTTGCTTACAATCGACTTTAACGTGTTTTTTTCCCATATAGTGTTTGTGAGTCTATGACATGTGTTAGATCAAGATTCCTATTTCCTATTTCTAATTATAACGGATTGATAATTGATGATGTTGTTTTGTTTTCGAAACTGGGTGCAATTGTTACGTTTTGATTGCCACTTTATTGCACCGAAATTGAGCGTTGTTTTAGGAAATCCAAATTGTCATAAAAAAAGAGAGAGTCAACTATATTGTTGCGTCATTATGATTTTTTATTTATTCATGAAAAAAATATATGTGGTAGGAAACACTAAATAAATGGACACGTGTTTCAGGGTTTTTCTTTTTATTGAATAATTTTAGAAAACTTTATACTTTTCCTCTTTGGATTCATTCAGTTACAACCACTCATACATATGTACGAAATTATTACTTGTTAAAACAATAAAAATTTACCTTAGAACCGATATTTAGATTACTTCCTTTCCTGGAATATTTATTTGCAAGAGCTAACACTGAGATTTATATATTTTTTACAAAATTTCGAATTTCACAAACTCGCTCCGCATCGGTTCATACCTATTCGTTGACTTTAATGAACGATATAGTTCACACAACTTGTTTATAGATGGTGGTTTTATAAATAAAATGAAACTCGTATAGGACAAATTTGACACAGTATGCATAAAATAAGAAAATCAGTTTGAAACTTAAAAATATTTAAGTTAATATGGTTTGGTTCATATATGAACCACGATGCGGTAAGGTGTTAAAAACAATATTACTACAAAAGTACACAAATTCAAAAATGAAACGATATTGTAGAGATTGTATGAAAATTATTCCCTTTCGAATGAAAATGGGCTATCTTATTCGAAGTTATTAAAACTTATGCTATTTTGATCCACATCACAAACTTCTGACTCCGTTTTGGCACATTTTCATTTGAATTGATAATGAGTAAAGCATTAGATGTACGGGTCAACGCACAGCCGAATTTAAAATTTGTTTTTAGCAAGGGTGTAATTAGATCGTTTTGTGCGCTAGCTGCCCATATTATATATTTCCTTTGGCTTTCTTAAAGCAAATATATATGTATATTGCTACTTCCGCATCGGTACTTATTTACAATGTACCATTAATTAATGAGCATGATCTATTCGCAAGCCCTTTTAGTTACGGAATATGTATGTATATATGTATAAAAAATTTTAACACGGTCTGCCGATTCGTCCCTAACATATGAACTAAACTAAACCGTCCATGATAACCAACTATGACTCTTATTCTCCAATTAAGTGACCTGCTTCTAATCTAATTGGTCCAATTAAGAATTTGCTCACCCACCATATTACGCTAAAAATGCATGTATGTACTTTAAAATGAATTTAAATACGTTTAGGTCGTAAGATTAGTTTTTAAAATGATTTGGGGTTAAATAAGATCACCACGTCCGAAAGGAATGAAACGCTAAGGCGATGCAATACCAATCAATAACGAGCGACAAAAATAGCGTCGCCCACATAACGGCATGTAAAAATGAATTACATAACCGTTGATTTGCTGCAGTTGCACTGAAAATTTTTAATAATTGCTGAGGAAGTCGAACCGACTCAGACAACCCGTTGCCCTTAATTTATTTTTCCTATTTGCAAAAAAATTAAACAAAATGAAGGGAACATAAAGTGGGAGATTAGTTGTGATGATATAGTGTTATTAGCATCAAACTAAAAGTGTTCGATTATGATTAGCCAACTAAAGAAGTCACGTAGCTCTGGTGAAAATTAATATAATTCGGACTGTGGTAAAAGTATGAGGTGAACTCTGGCAGTTTACAACCCAATAGAGTTCTTCGAACATATATCATATTCATATATCGAACTCGCCACTCCAATCGCGAGAGCTCGCCTCTCAAGATTGTCATTTAATGCAATGGGGGCACATGGATCTAAGGAAAAACTTTCACGTTCTGCTTCTGATCGCTTCATCCACAACCAGGTGATTGAACGTGAAAGATTCGGAAGTTTTGGGAAACGAACGAAAGGTAAGTCAATTAAAATGAGCTTTTAACCAAGGGCAATTTGACACTTATTCTGGTTGTTAAGTTACTTATGGCCGAGTTCTCTCTTAAACTAAATTGCAGTTTTGCGCATTTAGAAAATTTCCCTTTCATATGTGCACTTTTATGGTGTGATATATTAACAAGGCAAGCTCTTAGTGAAAGTTACGGTTTCGGGACAGAAGCAAATCAAAAAATACAAAATTAAAAATTTTAAGTAACCCCCGACGCGTCTAAAATCCCTAGTGCATATAACAAAAAGAGCTAATGACCTTGAAACGCCTTAACAGATCTTCATAAATTGTAGCTAAGAACCATCTCGATCACGTCAGCTTTCAAACAAAAAAATAACCATCATAATCGGTCCATTCGTTTAGGAGCTACGATGCCACAGACAGATACACAGACACATAGACACGTCAAACTTATAACACCCCTATTTTGCGTCGGGGGTTAAAAATAAGAGATATATATATTTATTCTGTAATATCTACAATCTACATCTTCTCTCAAAATTGGCACAATTAGCATTGCAGTATTCTCTCTTTCTTCCCTAACACGCTTCATTCTGAATTTTTTAAATATCTTTCTTAGTTTGGTTTTTATGAGCTTTTTTCCGAATCTTAGTTAAATAAAATCGTCAAATTCGTCCGGTTATCTTCGCATAGGCACACGTTTAGCGCTCGGCACTAAAGGGGTTAAAGGACCTTGACTCAAGCACAATTTCTGTGCATTGAACATGGTATCAATTTGACGATATGGAACAATCTGTGGAGAAGATTTTCTCTTAGTTAAATCTTTCTGTGAAGGAAATCACTATTATGTTCCCTATGGAATACCTGTATTTGAATTTTGCTTATAGTAAGTACAAAATTTCAATTGAATTCTGTAATTGTGTTTCTTTCTTTGTTTTTAGGGTCTGCTAAAAAACGCGACGTACGAACACTCAGCATATCACCGACGGATTTAGGGCCACCACCGAAAACCCAAACGAATATAACTTCACGAACGAAGCAACAGCCAACCTTAGCACGTGAGTATTCAGGTTGATTTATAATGATTTCCGTTTTCGAAATATTTTTAAAATACTTACATATAATATTTTATTGATATTGTATGTGCCGTCGAAAAGTGCACAGAATTATCAAAAATTCTTTCTATTTCGTAAACGGTTAACCCTACAAATAAAAGTGGTAGAACGTTTTGGTAGCAAGTTGTCTTACTTACAAATTTAATCATGAATGTTTTTATCGAAAAGTTTACTCTTTTTGAAACTTATGAAAACTTCTAGTTTACCACCCTCGGATTAATGAGGAATCGGTACCATTATATATGCAATAAAGGACCCCGCACAGATTGTATGGAAATCCGGTTTCCGTCAAATTGGCTGATTTTTCAGTATGTTGTGTATTTTAGCTCCCTAATCAAAAGTCTCTATGGCCGCTAAGTCCTAGAAGCCCAGGATTTTGAGATACAGGGTGTAACAAAAGTTCCGAAACGATCGAATATTTCGGAAAGAACACATCGCAACGGAAAACAAAAAATAGGGGTACAATATCTTTAAAAGAAGTATTCAATTCTAACAACCCTTACCACCACCCCCACCCCTGAGGGCGGTGGTGGGGGTAACTTTTTTTTTCAACCCATTTTTTTTTGCAGATTCGGATTCTTCATGAAAAAATACGTAATTTTTGTCTGAAACACATTTTTGTATTTGGCGTAGGTGGCGTTGTATGTATATTCGTAAAAAAGAAGAAAATCCTGATATGCTCGAATATTTCGAATGGGAAATGTCGCACCGAAAAACGAAAAAATAGGGGTCGAATATTTTTCAAAGAAGCATTCAACTGTATCAATACTCACCCCCTCACCCCCTCCACTCGCTGTGAGCGGAAGGCGAGGTGAATGTAACTTTTTTCTTGAAATAAGACAACCCATATTTTTTGCCCGAATTCTAATTTTTTTGCAAACAACGACATGTGTAGCAAATGCGGAAAAATGTTTTGGACAAAAATATCCAATTTTTTAATGTAGAAACCAAATCTGCAGAAAAAATGGGTTGAAAAAAAAGTTACGTCCACTCCCGCCCTCAGGGGTGGGGGTGGAGGTAAGGGTTAGTAGATTTGAATAAGTACTTCTTTTAAAAATATTTTACCCCTATTTTTTGTTCTCCGTTGCGATGTGTTCTTTCCGAAATCTTCGACCGTTTCGGAACTTTTGTTACACCCTGTATCTCAAAATCCTGGGCTTCTAGGACTTAGCGGACATAGAGACTTTTGGTTAGGGAGCTAAAATACAAAACATACTGAAAAATCAGCCAATTTGACGGAAACCGGATTTCCATACAATCTGTGCGGGGTCCTTTATCTTTTGCCAAGTTAATTGTTTATTATTCCTAAACTAATAGCTTATTTGAATGAATTTCTGCCAGTCTCATTTGAAAATGCTCTCCGTTCAGGGCATTGTCACTAAATTGTTATATAACTTTTTTTAATTCACTCAATTGCCGGTGTCCGGTACGAGATTTGTTGACAACGAATGATTTGCGAACATGTTGATTTAAGTTGGTATGTTTCAGTGAAGCTTATTATTTTTATACCATTGTAACGAACGTAAAAGAATTATTATAATACATTATAAAGATATAGAAGATTGTTTTGTGTAGTTGGATACAGATAATCAATTCAAAATTTTTCTTTTCATTAAAATACAATAAGTTGAGATTGCATTTTTAACCATTTGTTTGTGCTCCAGACTATTAGTTTCTCCCTTGTTTAATTGCGTTTGAACTCTTGTGTATACTACGCAACTGAAATTTATTCAACTAGCGTAATAGCATCGTCGTTTTTCGGTATATGAGTAGAAAAGCACTATCAAACGAGTGAATGGTAATTTTCTGATTGAAGGGAAACGGATTAATGAAGACAAATGCAATGAAATTTGTGCCGACACATCGAAATAAGTTCTGTCGATTTTCCTTTGAATCTCTAGTTTTAAAGTTATATGCTGGCTAGTGGCTGTAAAATATGCGTGCATACTGTTTAAACCACCTTGAGCGAAGTTTTTAAACATGCCTGGATGCAAATAACTTTTAAAATAATAATGCTAACGTTTTTGGCGAGACAACAATATGGAAATACATCAAAATTACATATATGTATGTACATATATTGGTTCGACTTTGTATATTTTTATTAAATATCTGGATGACCGAGCTTGCTCGGAAGAGTTAAAAAAACTTATGAGTACCTATATAAAAAATTAATACCTGGGCTACCGAGCTTTGCTCAGGACAGATGTAAAACGTCTAGCTAGACCTATTTTGTATATTTTGGAGCAGGCTGGTAGGTATGTATGTATACCTCGTAAAGGTTCCAAACTGACCGAATGTTCTGAGTGTATAATTTCAAACATTAATTGAATGCATCTTTCTTTAGCGGCACGAATTGGGCGTGTCCAAGACGTGCATAGATTGAATTCCTTGATTCGAAACTAGATCAGCATTATCATCATTATCGGATTCAGGGGAGGTTAAGTTTGTTGCTTTGTGTGTGAATACACGGAGAGAACGAAGAAACGAGAAAATAAGACCTAGCTAGATTTTTCGCCCCCATAAATCCCTATATTGTAAATTTCATCGAAATCGTTAGAGCCGTTTTCGAAAACGTGCTTGCAAACAAATATTTACATATGTAAATATAGCTCGTATAATAGTATAGGATATCGATAAAACAATGATGTTCTGTAAAAATATTATAATCAGAGCTAACGGTTAAAAAGTACGCATAATGTAGCGCTACAAAAAGGTACGTAACTCCGCAAATAAGGATACTAAAGAACAAAAAATAAAAACTAACAATATCCTGCGGAATTCGAACGCGCACTCCGTGGTGATAGACCTACGGTCTAGCCATTGGGCTATTGAAAAGACTGTTTGACAGATTTATAAATATTGCTTTTACAATAGTATAGGATAGCATAATTTGCCTAGCTGCGGGCCCGTGTGGGCTAGAATAACAATAAAAAAAATAAAAATAAACAAAAAATAAAAAACAAAAAACCGGAACACTTCCCGCGATCTCCAGTATGGCAGATATACTCCCTAGCAACTGGGCTATTGAGAAAACGATTGCGCGAGCAAGTAAAGCTTGTTTGCTTTGTGCGTGAATACACGGAGAAAAGGATGTTTCCTAGAAATGAGACCTAGCTAGATCGATTTTTCGCCCCCGTAAATTCCTATATTGTAAATTTCATCGAGATCATTAGAGCCGTTTTCGAGAACGTGATTGCATATATATATATAAATATTGCTCGTATAATAGTATAGGTATAGGACTTAGTGGAAATATGTATTCTTTCTCAAAAATTGAAAACTTTCTATAAATGTATAATGCCTAAAAGAAAACCTGGAATATTACAAAAATTTTGTATTTAAAAAAATATTGTTAAATATAGATACATATTTGGTTTCGTTTTTTAGAGCAAATTTTTAAATAATTACTGTTGTATTGTAACCATATCTTCGTTTTCAAGTCTGTTCAAGTGAATAGTGTATGCTTAATTTTTGTTTTGCAGAAAAACGAACATCACACACGCAACAGACTTTACCATCACCCTTGGCTGGCCTGAAGGTATCGTCACCAGTCAAAAAGGTGACAACACGTCGATTGCAGCTGCAACAATCAGTGTCGAAAGTTCCATTAAAGGGTGAGTATTATTGGGTCTTATTTATTACTTATTTATTAGATTCCTTGATAATTTTAATCATTGAGAACCTAAAAGTTGTGATACCATGTACAGTGAAGAGCAAAACTGAACCAGTAATGGTACTTGAGGGTTTTGAAAGTTGTTCATTAACTGTAACAGATATCATCAAACTGGTTGCGTAATAATGTAGAGTGTAAAATTGTCTATAGAAATCTCATATACATTTTGATGTTCGACTGATCATTTTTGACTTATGAAGCAAAGCTACTTTTATGATCGCAAATAACTCAAAAAATGTCGAAGTCACGAGAAAAATGGTTATAATAAATGTTGTGCAGAATTTAATTCTTTACAAGTTAGGTGAGGAAACTTGCCCATGTAAAATTAAAAATTAGCGATTTTTTGCAGAAAAAGAACAATGTATTGGGCAAAAAATATTGAAAAACAATTTTATCTTGAAAATTACACTGATCGGCATCAAAATAAGAGCAAAACAATGTATATGTGGACTTAATATAGTATTTGAACACGGTGAATCCAAATATGTAGTCATAATTTCTCTAGCACGTAAAATTTCGATGGAATGTTAGCTGATTTCGTTGGGAAATCAATATATTAGACACATTTGAAAACTTCTTTAAAAATAACGGGTTATCGCCCGATTGTGAAACATATCTCTAATAAAAGATTAGATCCTTGACTATCTGTATAAAATCAGTTATTTATAAAATTTTTTAACATTAGCTTACAGAATAAGTTTTTCATGAACCTTTGCTTAGGCCCTATAAAATAAATGAACTGGGCACATAGGAGGAGGACTTCTATGCAAAAATGTATCTTTTGAACAAATGTTGATAGACCTTTCAAATAACTGATATTTTATAAATGCAGTTAGACATTTAAGTTGTTTTTGGAGATATGTTTCGAGCTTCCATTATTTTTTAATAAATTTTCAAAAAAGGCCAAAATAAGGATTTTTTCAATTTTCATACTATTATTACTCAAAAACTTGACGTGCTGGAAAATTTATATTTTCGTATTCGTAATCTACCGAAAAAATCCTATCAAAAACACCTATTATGCCTCCAGCTATAGGAAAAAACAAACGATTTGTCGACCAGTGTTATTAATCTATTTAAAATTTTAGTCGAATTCGTTAAGATCATAAGTCATAATAAAAAAAAATTCTTGCTGCACCCATTGATGTAATGAATTTACCAAATATATGTACATATGTATGTATGTATTTCATAAAAAATTCTATTATTTAATAAAGTTCCTGGAATGTCTGTTTTGATTTATTCATTCGCCTACCTTGGACGCTTTTGATGTATTTTGACTATATTAGCTGTGTTCCACTGTTTGCTTCGCTGCAGACTCAAGCCTGGCCTGGCCTGGCCAAGCCAATTAATCGCTTTTAAGAGAGTGGCCCATAATAAGAGAATTTTAAACGAAAGCCCTTTTGCCTGAGAAGCTTTCATTTCATGCCCCGAAAATTTTTTTTAGGATTGCACATCTATATATTCGTTATCTCTGGTCTAATATAGTAAAAAATTTCCCCTTCGTATTTTCGGAAGGAGAAATCTTGTCGCTCACGTACAGGGCTTTTACACGCTGTGGCGTATCCTGTACTCTATGGGCTACGGGCTACGCTTAACTATTCGAGCTCTAGTTGGCGAGTAGAAGCTCTGAGTAGTTTCACCATATTTTCCCACCAGGTGGATGATGGTTTTTGTACTAGGTTTGCATGGGAATGAAAGCTTTTTCCTCATTATTGGTTCAAGCTTTAGCTATTCTGGAGTTATCACACGATTCAAATAACAAAATTTAAGTAGTTTAGGCAGCAAAACATATTTATATATAAATATTTCCATTTTAATAAATAAGGCACAACAGAGCAACAAATATAATACGATGAAATGTCAAAATTTGAATTTATATTTTACTCCTTGGTTTTTTATTATTATAGAATTCGTGGTTAATACAATATAAGGACTGACGAATATAGTGAAAGAAACGAAATATATATCTTTTCAACATTTGGTAATATCCAACTGCTTTTGGTCTTGAATAAGAAATAAGGAAAAAGGCATATAAGATAGAATATTTATATGTAATTAATTGCCAGAGTACTGATGACTTGCATGTCGGTAGTTCCACGGAAATTGGTTAACTTTTAAGACCAGAGGAATGACGTTTTAACATTTATTGTGAGATTTCTAATTTACTCAATAAAATTACTATTCAAATTGAGTGGCCACTGAGAAAGCATTACGAATATATATATAACAATAATTTGCTTGGTTAGTCTAGTTACTAGTTATTTTAAATTAAGGGGCTATACCAGTGTGAGGGCTTGAAATTTAGGTGATTTTCGGGAATTTTTTTAAAGAAAACTACTTAACTAAATGTTTTGAAAACTTGAGAATGTATTTAGTTATATATGATTAATATAACATAATTTTGTTGTTGAAAAATATTGCGATGTAAGCGACGCTATTTTCGGAAGCGCCAAAAACAAAAAGTACCCCAACTGTTGCCACGATTCCGGTCGATGGAGTAACTTAAATAAAAAAAAAAAAAAAAAACAAGGCATTAAACTAGAAGGTATTTCCTATACCCTGAACTAGGATTTTTGAAAAATATCGAAATCTGACAAAATGGCGTAATTTTGAATAAAAAATCAGCTTTTTTGTCTATAAAATAGTCGGTTTTTTCAATGCGAAATTGTCAATTTTCATCCAATCAAAAATATCCTAGTTCAGGGTATGGCAAATGTAGTCAAGAGTACTCAGTTAAAATTTCAAGTCAATCGGATAATTAGACTTCGAGTTAGAATGGCAACAAATTGGAAAAATCTGATTTCGAGGAAAACGCGTTTAAAGATTTCACTATCCATTATATGACCTGCGAGCAGTTGCTCTTTCGAAGACTGTCATTCGAAAAGTATTATAGATACGGCCTTGAAATGTTTACAGGATATTCTTGAAAGTATAAACTCTCGAGTAAGCCAAAGAAAAAAAAATCAATTTTTTAAAAGTATCACACTGGTATAGCCCCTTAAATAGTTAATGTAGTCTAGTAGAACAATTAAAGATTAATTGATAGAAATGTGAAATATTTTTGCAGTTTTTTAAAAGCTTCGGATTTTAAATTCGGTCATCTGCGGCGATTTGTGCATTTGATAACCCTTTGATTTGATATGGGGAGAATTTTAGAATTTAAATGATGTGACGCTTAAAATCGCAAACAACTTTCATTTTTCGAGGAAACACGTTTCCGAGCTAGGAAATTATTTAAGACAGTTTCCGGGGTCAGAGAGTCGTTGAACCCCATTGTTTGTTAATTAATTAGTGGTTTCATCCTTATACAAATTTAGGGTTCCACAATAGTTTAAAATTCATTGTTTTGTTTTATTAAAAACATTAAGCTTCCTTCCTGTCTTGATTAGCTTCTAGTGATCGCCCTGTATTTGTAACACATATTATACATAAATTTTAGCTTTCTGCACTTCTTCTCTATATAAACTTTAACTATGGCAAATCTCACACTCCTCCGTCCGTGCAATATGCTTAACAAGGGGTACAACATTTTCTCTTCATGTATTAATACATAGATAATTTGCAGTAAATAAGCGACGCTGTAGGCTCACTTAGGTAAATAAAAATAATAAAGTGCGTTGTCGAGCGGATGAAGTCGAAAATCCTCGATTGGCATATAATTTCACTAATTTAAAACGAATAGCGGGTGGAAGAACCGAACATAGGAAACATAATTTACAGCGAGAACCCCTACAAAATCTCTACATCGGTATCGCACCAATCAAATTGGATTAAAATGAAATATTTGAAGGAAGTGCTAGTGGCAAATCGTCGAACGGGATTAGAGCAGCTTCCTCAATGGTATTTCCAGAAATCCGAGTTGGTCATCCATGAATACTCAGATTCCTATGGCACGTTGGAGCAAACCGAGCAAACCGGCACTTTTTCAATTTGCGAAATGAAGTGAAAGTCTTAATTACAGAGCTACTCCATCCCCTACACGGTGGAACAGCTCTGCGCTAGGTAAGCCTATTTAAGTTTTCATGAGGGGATTTTCCGTTCACGACCTTCCCACTTTCCAATATCAAGTTCTGCCCTTAAGAGCTTCCCTTTAACTTGATGTTGTTAAGGCTGGACAATCTTGGTCTCAAGTCTCCCCTCCCGGCTCCGAGTGGACACGGACCGCTGACAGTTGTCGCAAAGCTGCTCATTTGAGCTGCGCTGTTCTCCTCTCCGATGCAAATAAAGAAAGTTGTGCAGGCTTTGATAGGTGATCATAAATTAAGACGTTTGGTAAGTGCGAAAGGCAGCAGAGCATACATTTGCTGGAGCTGTTCTCAAGCAACTATCAATCGCAGTAGACGTTTACATTTTACCGAAGTCGTATTTGCTGCTGGCGCTTGAGGCTATTGCAAAAGAAAATCAAAACTCTGCCACTGTGTTGGCAACCACAATCTGCGTTTCCGAACCGATAGCGTTTCTCTTTTCGCGTTCAGTTGTTCAATAAAACCCGAGTTGCTTGCAAGTGCTATGCCAACAGTTGACGGCACAAGCTAAGTGAAAACATTAACCTTTATAGCCGGTGCGCATCCTACAGTCGAAAAGCTGGGCGACCCAAGTTCTCGCGAAAAATGGGTCTCAATGAGTTTGTGGCACTGTTCCACAGTCAGAGTACGTCGCGTGAATTATCGTTAACGGATTCCGATAGTAACAATAATGGCGGGGGCAAATTAAATAAAAAAGGTGTCTGTGATAGTGAAAAAAAAATTGGTAAAAATCCAGGCACATGTTACAGTGAATTAGATCTATACCGTACTCCTGTGCTCAGATGCAAAAAGACCTTTTTGTGGAATTCTTTTCGATTGACAAAGAAATTTAAAGGTAAGGAACCCTCAAAATGCGACTTTACGTTCGTGTTTCTAAAATTAAAATAAAATTTTGTCTTCTTCGCTTTGAACTTACTTTAGTTAGTCACATATAGTATATTTGAATAAAAAAATTTAATTTTCTCTTCATAGAGGTAAGATAGCATATGTATACAGGTTTCTTTGGTTGGTTTCCCATCAATGACTGCACAGTTTGAGCTGTGAAAAACTTGTTTTCAGACATTTTCATTTTTCCCTCGCTTGGCCAGCAGTGCCAAAACCATTGTAAACATATTTTGATTTTTTAACACTCCGAGTCGCCCTAAACATTGTTATGAACCGGTCTTGCGGAATTAAGCATTGTTTTCTAAGAATATATTCAACGTGGGAAGTTACTTTGAGATGCTTTTTGGTTAAGGCCAAGAGGCGATTTTCATAACGTTAAAATCTAATTATTGTAAATAATTAAATAATTGGTAAGCTTGCAATGTTATAATGAAAATACAAATTTCATATGTAGATAATATTATTTTTTTTTTTACCTTATATATCATATTTTTTACAGTGTTTATTTCTATTAGCGGAGGGCTATAGATATTCTTTTCGCAGTTTAACTTTTTATCGCAAAAATTGGTTCTTTGTGAAATTTTTCATAGAATGGTGGTACTTATTGAAAGCTGTGTACATAATATGCAAATTTTTTTTCGTTCAGCTTGAAGATTCACAAAGCATAATCGGCTGGCTTGTTTGAGATGTTGAAAAAATAATGTGAAATTTTTTCTTCAAAGAAAAATGCAATTTGTTAGTTGTGAAGTGGGAGAGAGACTGATGAAACTATTACAGTTTTAATAGACGTTCGTGAGTAAAAAACCTTAATTTGAGAAAGTTTGTTGCTCTGGAAACAAAGAAGAAAGGAATAATTAGTTCCATTAAAGCGGCTCTTGGTGCTAGCGTAACATCGTTTTTTCCATCCTCACCATACACTGGAGTCGCATCACTAACAATGCAATTTTTGTCACTGAGTAATTGCAAGGTCTAGACGCTGCATTTAAATTTAATATATCTTACATTTTCTTAAGAACAGTGCTTTATTAAGAAAATATAGGATTATTAATAATAGAAGAGTGGTGCAAACCTGTTTAACTTCCATAGAAATAATTTGGTAAGGTTTTGAACCAAAATGGGCACGTTTTAACTTTCAACAGAAAAGAGTTACTGATTTTTTTTGTAAAGTCATAACAAAGTTGACAAATGTTTAGAGTTCTCCAACCTAGTTCCCCTTTGTAAATTTACATGAATTTCTGTATTTAACAAAAACTACAACCGTTTTGTTAGCATATTATTTGCTCCATTAATAATCGGTAGTTTATTTGTTCTTATAATAATTTCTTACGTCCTTAGGTGTTTTCTGTAAAAAGTTATGTACATAATGTGTGTATACATGTTATCATTATTTTTATTATTATATTGTTATTTTTTTGCAGATTTTTGCATTAAGCACGGCGATGTCAAATATTCTTTTATCATTTTTCATACTCCTTTTTTTCTAAATTTTCGATGCTTTTTTTCTAAATTTTCGATGCTTTTTTGTTTTATTTTTCATTTAACTAACAGCATCACAGCAAAAGATAATTTTTTACTTCGGCGCTTCAAATTGACATTAAAGTTGCTACTCCTCTTTGGATTCATAGGCATATGTTTTTTTTCTTTAAGTTCATTTTTTATACGTATTAAGGACGTAGTCTGGTGTTCACGCTCGTTTCGGACCCTTATTTCAGGAATTTTTTTCCCTAACAAGATGAAATGCAATCATTTCAATTTTTTTACACTTTGTTATTGATATCGTTAACTAAAGGGAAAAATTTTTTTTTCTTAATTTGACGCCATTTTATAATTGTTTTTTTAACCTAAAGTAGACAACTTTAAATGGAGGTGGGTGGGTGGCGGTTGTGATTACGACACTTGGAGTCATCCGAAACAAAAAAATTAAATTGATTATTGTTCCGTAGGCTTGTGGCTATGGCCCGTACCAGAATTAAACATTTTCCTTAAAAAATAACAAAATGGCGGGCATTTAAAAAAAAAACCTTAAAAAATCGTCATTTTTTTGTTGAAAATCGGTGAAAAAAAATAGAAATAATTTGTATAATTAAGTAATTCTGGTACCGGCCATAGCCACTGTTGTGTAGAATACCCTGTGCAAAAATCAAAGGAATCGGCTGTATAGAATTTTCTGAATCATGACCGCCGCTTACAAAAATGTTGTTTTGAGGAAAACGCGTTTAAAGTTTTGATTTCAGATTTTTAAAAAGAAATTATACTTACATTAATCAGCTATATGGGCGTATATATATATGTATGTATATATATATATACATATATATATATATATATACATATATATACATATATATGGGCGTATATATATGTATATATATGTACATATACAACAATAGAGCGGTAAGTCTTACCGTGAGACCGTTGCAGCTGCGCATGCCATGGTCACGGAGTGCTCTTCGACTATGTGCTATAGCTTTGTAAATATTTCATATTTCGGTCTGAAATTTTTACAGCACTTTCTCAACATAATATACTTTCGAAATATGTAAAAAAAAAAAATTGATTTTCCGAAATCCGAACACCAGACTACGTCCTTAAATATTGTTTACAGTTTTGAGTAATAATTTTATGTTTACAACTTTTGGTATGAGCTGTTGATCTCTTAATACATACATATGTATATGTATGTCCATATATGTATGTGTATGTTTGTTTGAACCTAAACGGTAGTTCGAACTTTATTGTTCAGCACCTGACCACCGTTGAATGATTTATTTGTGTGAATTTTAGTAACTGATAATGTCCTATACCTACCTGTTTACCCTATCTTTTTCTGAAAAACCACTGTGCTGTTTACATTTTCGTTGTTTCACTCGGCAGGCGAGACCTATTTACGCGTTGCGAGTAGCGCAACAACAATTAAGTTAGCAAAAAGCATCGACACGCCTGAATGAATAATAATAGCCACTTGTTCGTCACCATGGACATTGAGGCTGGGTCTGCTGTTTTCCCATGATATTGCCAATATGATGACCCTTTAGTCGTTGACTGAGAAAATCGACTTTAGGACTAGCAAATAAGCTTGGTTACTCCCACTTGCGGACATGCGAGAAAAGAAAAATTTGCGACTCGCCAAGGTTTTACGTAGTGCGTGCGCGCGCAGTTTCCACATGAAGTCCGATAAACGACTGGGAAGCAAGCGGCTTTTCGTCATGTGAATTTTCTCAGTTTTCAGTTCACGAAGATATGTTCACTGAAAAGTACGCGTTCGTGACGTGGGTTGAAATAGTGAACAATCGGCCATAGTACCGGAAAATTTATACTATTATATTCGTAAACCGTCAAAGTTAAAGGCAATAAAATTTAAGCGTTTATTTTTGCATTCTTTTCAATTTCAACTTGCGTACAGTAGTCGGTTTAAATAATTATGTTATTGGCTATGCGTAAATAGTTATTAGGAAAAAATGTTGCTTCCACTTTAAAGATGTAATGAGCCGCACCTATAATGTCATTCGAATTAAAAGATCAAAGCGGAGGATACAACGCCAACGAAACAGCACTTCACAAAGGACTCAAAGCGATAAATACTTTAGGGAAGCTCAAAATAGCCGTTCTGGTGGATTTTTGCGGATGAGTTCGCCCGTGCTTTTACCAGACAGTAACAAATGTGGTAAGAAATGAAGCAATTTGTTGCTCGTTTTTATTTTTAATCCATATGAGCATGCGTTGTAAACAGAAGTGTGTCAAATGACAACAAGTGTATCATCTGTTTTTGTATCTTGATTATAGCTATACGAAATACCGTCGAATCTTTGCTTTGAAAATGGCCGTGATTCAATTTTCTCCTCTCATATGTGTACATGAATCTTATCCTGCATGATTTCCATAAAAGTGAATGATATAAGTCATGCAACTTGCATTTGAAGAGCTTGACAAATACCTCTTTAAGTTTCGTGCAGGTTACTAATACTGGTGGGAGGATTCCATTCAAGACGTGACTTCATTCACTAACGAGTTGAAATAGAAGTTAGGCGTACTGTTGCTGCTTTGATTGCCCACTTATGCATTATAATTAATCCTTAGTGAACGTAAATAAAAAGTAAAATACTTTCTTATAACTGCCTAATTAGCATATAGCGATGTTATTTTGTTTGTGAATTTGGCGGATGACATGACCTCAGTCTGTGATTATAGGATATACAGTACAGTGCCAGAAAATTATAACCACTCTAAAAAATTTCAAAATTTGAACTCTTATTACATTTTTCTCGCAAACAATCAAACAGACTAACATTTCCTAGCAGAGTTGCAATCTTTTCTCCTTTGTTATCATTGTTTGAAGAATAAGAAATCGTTTCGTTACGAACCAATATGCAATATGCAAAAGTATGCCCCCATTCATTTATTCCAGTTCTATCAAATATAAATATCAATAAACAAATTTTCATGTTTCCAAGAAGTGTAACATGGTATACCATTTCACTTAACGCCGAAAGCATAAAAAGTTGCATCGAAGAAAGTCGCGGAGATTAGCAAGTGTTATTAAAAGTAATGGCAAGTATAATAAATACTAGAAATATTAATTTGGAAAATATGTGAATTTTCCCTTAATTTCATTTTTATCTTAAACACGTACGAATATAATAAAGTTTTTTTTCAAAATAAAGTATGGAAGCATAAATGTTGGTGGTTATAATTTTTTGGTACTGTACTGTAAATGTTATAGTTTTATGATATTTTTCTTGGAACTATTTAAGTAAGGTATGTACATACATATGTATGTATTTGCGTGCTATTGCACCAAAAAATAAAAAAGTTAATTATAAACAAAAAAGTATAATTTGCATTTCGTGTAGCAATTTTTTGGCAATAGAATTGTGGTGGGAACTCCGTTGGCTTAATGCCAGTATGAATCTAGAATTCGAGTACACATCAAATAGTTTTCTGCAGCTGAGAATTAATTGCCGCCAAAATACTCTCCACACGAGCAAACGTTATGGCACTTGATGGCGCCGTAAAAGATTTCGGAATATTTCAAGATCATTATTAACTCAGTGGAAACTGATGTTACACGTTTCCGGAATTGCTTCGGGGGTTCTGGTTTTCACATTAGTTCCACACAGTCATTGGATTCTCAATTCCTTCGTATTGTGCACTTCGCTGCACCGCGATTAGTTAATTGTTCGCAACAATGAGACTGAAGTGGGTCGAGAAACAATTCGTTTGCTTAATTTGCCTTTCCACCCCAATAGTGAATGCACAATAACAGTTTTAATTTCAACGGTGTAAAAATAACTCAAATTCGGTCAGTATAGGTAGATTTCGAACGATTTTTATAAACTTTACGTATTTTCGTATGTGTTCACACCAAGTGACCAACTCACGAATAATTATTAGAGGACAGAATGCGCATCGGAAATGTATTATAAAGGCACTTCTTAGTTGCGGTCCCCCTCAGCCTCTTTAGAATGATGAGACCTTACATATTTGCTTCTTGTTGTTACGTTACGTTACGTAACAAAATGCGGGTCATGCTTTCGATTTTTCTGTTGGTTTATTTTTAGTCCTTGATTACTTTGATATTATCTGCTGCAACATATATAGGCTCCCAACTAAGATTCTATAAGTAATTTATATGGGAATAAGAATTTAACGTTCTGTGCGAATAACTATTTGGATAAGTTAGTTAATACTGGGCGGGGATAAACCCACGCCCGAAATTGCTCATATGCTAGCTCTATTATTCACTTGAATAGCAGAATACTTCATGCAGACTGTTAAATATATTCGTTAACATAATTGAAATTGCTTCTGCGTATTTTAGGGTAAAATAATTATTCAAGTAAAACAAATCATTGTATGCAGTGATTTAATTCGATTCGAGAGGTGAACCAGTGAAATATAAATCCAAACTTCTGAAAATATATCCGAGTTTTTTTTACTTTGAAACAAATTGAGTAAAATAAAGTTGATGGTTGTTCCTTTGATTAATTCAACTGAATTTGCGAAAATAAAATTATGTATTACGTTTTCAATATTAATTATTTAAGAAATATATAGATTATCACATAGAATGACGAATTACTTACTTATTTATTCAGATCATAACCGGCTATCAAGCCAATCGCAACAGCAACAACAAAGCGGAAGCCCGAAAGCTGGCGTTAATATTTCTACAAAAAGTGTTTCAATACCGCCAGGAACTTCTTGTAGCCCTCTACAAGGTGGAATCAAGACAGGATCCAGAAATTACATTGAAAACACTCGTACATCAGCTTGTAGTAATGGGATTGGACAGCCACTCTTTCTCCAGAAGGTATAATTCTTAAATAATGCTTATAAAAACTGTACATTAAGCTCAGTTAACTCTTTTAACAACAGCAAACAATTCCGGAACAAACGTCGAACCAGTCAATCTTGGATTTCCGTTTGAGTCATGTCAGCAAAGGTGTCGAGGCTTTAGGGGTACTTTTGCAGTATTTAGTTTATGACGTAAGTGAATTTATTTAGTAATTTTATGTTGGCGTAAATCTTAATTATAATCAAGAAAATCATCTGTGCGGGTTGCACTGTATTATTCCTAAAACACATTACTAACAATAATACTTGATTTGCGTATAATGCCCTCAAAACTCACTGCATGCTAGTCCTTTTAGGTGCCTACTTATAACACATTTGTATAATTTGTTTGAAAGTATTTTTTGCTTTGTAATGTTTTGAGGAATATTACTAGAAATAGTTTTTCAAGAAGAAAGAAAGAAAAAAAAGAGAGAGAGAGAGAGAGATGCCAATACAATATTGCCTGCCTATGGCAGGCATTTAAACAGCAGGTCGGTTATTTTTTATTAAAGTAGCAGGCAGGTAGAATGTCTGCAGTATATAGAATTTGCAAGGTAAACTTCATATAAGTCTGTTAATTGCTCGTCTTCTTATTTACTGTGAAATTCGTAAAATCTTAACGATGGGATATTTTCCGGTAGATTGTGTTCAGTATCTTTGGATACGCTGTGTAGTTGAAATCAAAAATTGCAAGCTTAATTTAAGCATTCTTTCTTACCTCAATTATAATTTTGTTAGTATGTCATTGACAGACGAATTTTCATCTATAGATTTTCTGGAGGTAATATTTTTAATTTTCTAAAGAATAATGAGAAGGAAGTAAGATGACTTGTCAGTGGTTTGCTTGTTCAATATAAAAATGTATAGTCGTAGTATCTCATCAGAATTTGGATATTGTACATATGTATGTTAAAAAACGTACGTAAAAATTCCCTTTTGTTATTGAATTACATTTCAAAAAATATGTAGTTAATGTGTAAACAAACCCGAAGCAATTCAATAAGATAATTCATTCGACCGTAACAACTGACTGGTATTAGTGACATTAAAAAAGCGCGCAATGCATTTAAAGAAGCAATCTAATATCTTTTATTACGTTAGCATTCAGAGTCGTGGACGGCAAGCTTGAGGATATGAGCAGCTTTCCGGTTAGTGATCACGGCGAAGAGAGAATTTTTTTTTTTTTTTTTTTTAGATACACCTATCAGTAAGCCCTCTACTGTAATATGAGTTTGGCTAATTTTTGTCTAATCTTTCAGTTAGAGGCGTTCTCCTGTCCTGTCATAAAGAAGGAGTGTAACAAGGCGCAGAAGGATCTGCTGGAAACTAACCTACGATTAGAAGGGGCAAGAGCAAAATGTGATGAACTACAAGACGAAATTCACGACAAGGAGGCATATTATATATCTAGGGAGACAGAATTACAAACTTTGCACAGATGTGAACTGCAAAGGGGTATGGAATCTGAATTTTTTCTAGAAATATCAATAATTTTTAATAAAATTTGCACATTTAGTTCAGTCATCTTTAAGCGAACTAGAAGTGAGCGCCAAAGAACGCATCACAGCCTTAGAAGCTGAGTTAGTCTCCAAAGATGCGGCCCATTGTAGGAAGTTGCAAGATTACATTTTAGATTATCAAGCGAAACTTATCGCAAAGGACCGAGAGATTGAATTGGCAAAGACCAGGGAGCAGGAACTATTGAATCGACTCAGTGCATTGAGTACAGCAGAAAATGCACTTCGCGAAAAAGTGGTTCTATCAGAAAACAGTTTTGCGGAGCGACTGCAGGCGGCTTCTCACAGGGAACGAGAACTAACTGAGAAAATAAATAGTTTAAATAAACAACTTGATGCTCTTCGTCATGAGACTGAAAGCAGAGAGAGGGAGCTTGAGGAAAAGTTGCATCTATCTCATGACGAAATTTCAGTTCTTCGTTCATCCCGAAATTCATTAGACCAGGCATCGTCTCCAAAAAATGGTGCTGCAAGCAAAGTACAAATGCTTCAGGACGAAGTTGAAAGTCTTAGGTGTGTTCTTGAGTTAAAGCAGAGTGAAATTTCGGATTTAAGAAAACAAAACCAGGAACTAATACGAGCTGCCGACGAGCTACCTGCAGCACAAATGAAGATTTCCGCATTGGAGTCACGTATTGAAGATCTTCAAATACAGCTGAAGGCGAAAATTGAAGAAGAAAAGTAAGTTTCGCTTTGATAACCTAGTTAATTTTTTATCACTTATGTTTCTTGTAGGGAGCTTATCCAGAAAAATAAGCATCTTCAGGAATCGTACAGCCACGAAGTTAAGAACAAAAACCGGCTCTCGCTACACAACGAAGAGTTGCAATGGCGTTTGAAACAGAATTCGGAGAAGTTTGCTTTGGCATTAACAGAAATGTCAAAGAGTTACCAGGAAAATGCAGGTTACCTGAGTGTCTCCAAAGGAAGTTTTCACAGCCAGGAGAATCCGGATTTTAGTCACAATTCTAGTCTGACGAGTCTTAACCGCAGTATAAACGGTTCCGACCGCATGGTAGGCTGTTTCCAGATGGATGATGTGTCTCCACCGACCTCGCCTATTATTAAGGGCGTTGTAGAGAAGAGCGACTCCGTATCGTGGGTGCTGGAAATGGATGATGAATCTCCAGAGGTGCTTGCTTCGAGAATGGTGCGACGCGCTGGCTCATTTCGCTCTAGTTTTAATGAAAAATCTCCAGGAGCAAGACGACAAAGCTCCCTCCCAACATCGAGCAGCGGAGGTAACCCTCTTTCGCAATCAGCATCCGCTACATCCGTGATACGACAACATTCCAACGAATCGGTTGATTGCCCGAACATCTCGTCAGCACAACCGAACTCCAGAACTCGCTCCAAGTCAGTTACAATAAAGGGTTCTGAGAATCCAAAAAAGCTGGTTCGACAAAGTTCCAGCGGAAACGGTTCGACCTTGAGGAAAGTGGAACTGTCTTCTTCATGGAAGGAACCTATTTGCTCTAGTTCACCATACTCAAGGAGATCGGGTACTAAAATATCCCCAAAAGGAGCCGGTGCGCAATCTCCACCAACTTCTCCAAGAGCATCCTTTTGTGCTGAAAGTGAGTCAGTTGTGTATAGAAAACCCCAGCGAAATCTGATAACATGTGATACTTCGGCACTCACATCAGTTGACCGACTGCGGACCGTACCAACGTCTCACCCATCGGTGCAAGATTTCAAAAGCCTGAAGAAGTGCCAAGAAATTCAAGAGTCGGCTGGTGAGGCAATGGTGTCTGGAACTAACTCGGAGGATGAGGGCTGCTCAGCTTCATCAGATGAAACCGTCTCGTCGGCGTCATCTTCAACCTCTTCATTGGGTGGGAAGCAACATTTATCTATTGAAGATGCCCTTTTAATTGAAAAAATCAGCACCAGTCTTGGTGGAACTCCAATGGAAGTGAGTTGGTCGGATGATGGGGACCAATTTCCATCGGAGTCGGTTGTTTGACAAGACGACGACAGCTTCTAAAAAAGCCCCGGTTTTTGAACTGCAGAACTGCGTTGGTTGTGGATAATCTCAACTGTTTGTGATATGGGCGTGGTGTAGTGGACTTAGTCAGCGAGAAGGGATCACCGTATGCACCTGCGCTACCTGTATATATTGTAAAAGCTCAAATCGCTTGCAAAGCTCTATCTTGTTCTACTTGTCTTTCTCTTTTTGTCTCACGTGTTTGTCCGGTTCAATATTTGAACTTTCATTACGGAGCGCGCATAGGGTAAGTCGAGCGCAGGGAGAACCACGCATGAATTCATTTGTTTAAATAAATTGTGAGGTGTACCACTCCATGGATTGGGAAGAGCCGTTCTGGTCATACCGTTCGTAAGGCGGCTTGTTAAGTCTTCAGATTTTAAGTTTTTGTGTACAAACTCTCCGTATTTGTCTGGCTTCAGGTCAGATCTTTTCGGTTGAGCGGCATGTCACCCCTTGTTGTTTTATATTTTCACAAAAGATTCACTGTCCATTTTCAGGATCTTAATGTTTAGTAGATTAGTTCTTACTTGTCTGAGTGTGGATGATTGTTAAACATTTTATACCGTTTAATTGATTGTTTATTTAATAAACGTAGAGTAAAGAGCTCCAGTGGAATCTGTTCATTAACCAAAGATAGGAAGGTGGAAGTCGGCGAGAAGATTGCCACCAAAGGCTACTCTGAACTTATTTTTTAGTAGACCATTTGTATCTTAGGACTTTACCATAATTGGCCGAGGTAGCTTGGCGCTATGCATATGACGTGACTAGAAAGCATCCTAACATAAGAAATACAGCTTACATCAATTTTAAACCAATCAGCTCTTATTTCGTTGTTCATTCAGACCCTCAAGTTATAACTTTGTTATGTTTCATACTTGGCTTTGATTTTATGCGTTCGATGTAAAGTTTACTGTACACTATAAAATTTATTTTAAACGAAACTAGATAATTTGTTCTTGTTTATTCGAGTTACACTACGTCGTCGATTGTGTTTTATTAAAATAAAAATGTAAGATTTTGAGGAGACATTACAATACATGCATGTGTTTTATTAACCTATTTATTTCCCATTCCAGAAATACTCTCAAAGGATACTGCTTCCTAATAAATACTACAATAGTTATAACTTTTTCAGATGAAAAGAAATAAAAAACCGGCCAAGTGCGAGTCGGACTCGCGCACGAAGGATTCCATACCATTATCTAGAAAAACGGCAAACAAATCATGTCTGTTGAATGGGAGTCCCACTTAAATATTTGTTTCATTTTAATTTAATTATTTATTTTTAAAGTGAATATATAACTAAATATTCTGTGAATATTTCAAGCGTCTACCTGTTGCCGTTATCAATATCGAGCAAAAACGAGTAGAAAAATCACGTTTGTTATATGGGAACCCCCTTAAATATTTATTTTATTCTGTTTTTTAGTATTTGCTGTTATAATGGCAACAGAAATACATCATCTGTGAAAATTTCAACTGTCTAGATACAGCCTGGTGACAGGCGGACAAACGGACAGCGGAGTCTTATTAATAGGGTCCCGTTTTACCCTTTGGTACGGAACCCTAAAAACAGGTATTTGCCATCAGATCGGATCGTGTTTAAAACCTAATTACGTATGAATTTGCATTTTGGAATATTTGATTTTATAAGTATAGTATTTGTTAAACTCATGAAATGGGGCGAGGGCGAGACGGTAAATAAGATAACATTTTCATTATTATCATTATTTCCATTTCAACTCTTAATTCCAAACTTGTTAAAAAGAAACCATGGGTTTAGTTAGAGCAAAGCTTTAAAAGCAAGGAATTAGTTTAGGAGAGCGAAATGTGAAAAGATGAAATGTCTCTTATATACTACATTTTAAGAGTTGACCTCTGTTCTGATTTTTGTAAGAAATTAAATCATAGAAACAGAAAATGTAATTGTTGTAAATTTCATTAAAACACTTCTTAATTTATAAATAATAATAAGTAAAAAAAAAACACTTAAAAACAAGCTTTTGATGTTCCACGCATCATAATATTTCATTGTCACGCGATATACATATGCATGCAAAATTTTAGCTCAATCGGAAACCTGGAAGTGGGTCAAATTGAACTTGCAAGAGTTCATTACAGACACCGGGACAGGTGAAACTAAATAAAAGTTTGTAATATTTTATAATGATGCTTTCTGCTTATCATACTCAAATTATAATCTTCATTAATGTTATAACCACGTAAATTCTTCATTAGAATAGAAGTGTATCATTTAATCAAAAGATATAATCGCGTCTTTCAAAATATTTTTATGTGACATGAATTTTATTAATTTTCGGAATTTCGAAATTAATTAGAGATGTCTCTGGTAGAAACTGAGGCAATAAAGTGAGATATGTAACACATTATTTGCTCACAGCATTCGACTAGCAGCAGTAGGGGTCTCTTAGCCATCAGTTAACAGTAGTAACCACCCTTCTTTATTAGGTAGCATTTTTTGTTGAATAATTAGCAAAAAAAAAAAGTTTTTTAAATAAATTAGTACATTGTTTCTGTCCTAAGAATTTTCATAGGACAAAAGCCGGTATATTTAAATTATCAGGAACACTCTATATCAGACAGTTGTTCGTGTTACTTAAGATAATTTGCGTGCAAACCTCGAGTTTATTAGATGAAGGGTGTTAGTAAGTTTAAGAAAATCAAAAAATCGAAGTGGAAGTCAAATTGTTTTATGAATATACATTCTAATTATGTAAAAACATTCATTGTAGGTATTTCTTAATATTGTATCGTCTTAAAAATTAAAGAAATTGGTTGCCATAGAAGTCACTGTGAAGATATGTATAAAATTGTCAACTCGCTGTAATAAGTAATATGTATGTACAAACAGTAAACCTGGTATTTGCCTATTATTTTCATTTTAAGGGAACTTCACCTTCGATCCATTTAAAGCGCGTTTTATGTAATAAGTAAATTTTCGTATACCCCACTTTAGTATACAAATAGCATTTAGTTTTCCTTCGCCTTAAAGGCCTAAGGAAATGTTAGAGCCTGTGTCCCATAATTATCATACTCAAATTATAATCTTCATTAATGTTATAACCACGTAAATTCTTCATTAGAATAGAAGTGTATCATTTAATCAAAAGATATAATCGCGTCTTTCAAAATATTTTTATGTGACATGAATTTTATTAATTTTTAATAAAACCAATCATTAATAAAATTAACATCGTCACATTTTGTGAAGTGATCCAACTTGCAAATTATTATGTTTCGTATACTTTTTTGGGCGTAGTATTAGCACCAATAAATAAAAAAGTAAAATTCATTTTCTGAAGGTTTAATTTAATGATTTCTTATCGAACCTCTATACTGAAGAAGTAAAGACGTAAAGTATGCGCTTATCATCGGAAATATGAAGCTCCATCATACACTAAGTACGCCCGATAACTTAAATTGCTTGATACTAAACATATTTATTTTCTTTTGAAAAACTGATAGGAGAAATGAGATAAGAGATCAAATGTTAATAACAAGATTTGGCATTGCAAGTCTTGAATTTTGTCAAGAAGCTGCGAGAAATAAAACAGCGATTATGTAATTTTTTTTTATCGCCAATCAAAAGCGGAGGCACACTGTGGGCAAAACAGTGTTGTAGTAGTAGAATCTTTCTTTTTATACTATTAGTGCAACAGAGAGATTCACTTGTCTTGCATGCAGTGTGTGCCCGCTTTAAGGTCGTCGGATGTGATTACAAAAAACTAGTGCATATATAATAAGAGTGTTATATGCATATGTATGGTACCTACATGTTTATCATAAAAGATCACTAAAGCCGAACGGAAATAATAACCCTGCGTGCAGCTGATTGATTACATATATGGAGGAGTTCCATCGTCATTTTATTGTTTTCCTCTCGGGTATAATCACTGCCTACTTATCTTGCATTTAATACTTGCTAGTCAGCTAGTCAGTCCAAGATTGCCTGAGTGGCAAGTAAGACGGTATCGCTAGTTGTTAGTAGTTTTAAGTAGGCATTACGTCTATTGTATTTTTGCACAGTATTGTGAGAATGTTCACTGCAATAATGACAAAACGGGTTCTTAACCGGTGTATAGTTAAAATAAGAAGGTGGTGAGCAATTGGCTACGCAAAAGATTCCTTTAACGAAATTTAGTTCGGCGTTTTCAGTTTTTCAAACCAAAGTGGAATTCGTCAATCCAGTCATTTACACTACATTGGCAGATATCCTTTGGTGTATCGTAATATTGGCCAGGAATTGAAACTCGCCGTGCAAAAGTATGGTAACAGAGAGGCGATCGTATCTTGCCACGAAGGACAACGAGAGACGTTTGCCTCAATTCAGACCAAAGTGGAAAAACTCAGTGCGACACTTTTCAAACTCGGCCTTAAGCCTGGCGATGCTGTGGGCATATGGGCACCAAATAATATTCATTGGTATCTCAGTTTCTTAGCTGCAACTAAAGTAGGTCTAGTATCTGTTGGCATTAATCCAGCATTTCAAGCTCCTGAGGTAAAGTATTGTATGAATAAGGTTAATGTCAAGGCTATTATCGCCGCTGAGACTTTCAAAACGCAAAATTATTATCAAATTTTGAACGAAATCATACCAGAGGTTGCCTATAGTGAGCCTGGAAAAATTAAAAGCGAACAAGTACCTAGCCTCAGAACACTCATCATCGACTCTGAGCAGAGGCTGCCGGGAGCTTATCGCTTTAATGACTTGCTAGACTTTGCCAATTCTAGTGATATCGATGACATAAAAAAAAAGGTGAACGACGTCGACCCTGATGTTCCTTGTAACATCCAGTTCACTTCTGGAACAACAGGTCGTCCCAAAGCAACTGTCCTTAGTCACTTCGGATTTGTAAACAACGGTATACAAATTGGGAATAGAAATGAATTGAATGTGAAGCACCAACGAATTTGCACGCAAGTGCCCCTTTTTCATGCCTATGGAGTCGTCATTTCAATAATGGCGGCATTGTCTCATGGAGCAACCTTAGTTCTTCCCGCCGCTGGGTTCAGCCCGGAAGCATCGCTTCGGGCGATAGCCGACGAAAAATGTACAGTAATCCATGGAACCCCTACAATGTACGTGGACCTTATTTCAAAACAAAGGGAGTTGCAGCTACCTATTGAGTCTGCCGAAATAGGAGTAACTGGAGGTTCGCCCTGCACTCCTCGATTATTTAAAGAAATTCGCGAAGTATTAGGTCTAAAGAAGGTGAAATCCGTGTTTGGTATGACCGAGACTACGGCAGTGATCTTTCAGTCTCTGATTGAAGAAACTGATGAGCACGTTTTGCAGACTGTGGGACATATCCAAGATCACGTCGAAGCCAAAGTTATTGATTCAGATGGAAAAGTTGTTCCATTTGGTAAACCAGGCGAACTATGCATTCGAGGTTATATGAATATGCTTGAATATTATGGTGACGAGGAAAAGACCAAGGAAACCATTGGAAGAGACAGATGGTTAAGGACGGGGTTAGAAATTAACTAGAACATTGATAAATTAGAGGTAACTAATTATGTTAAAGGGATCAATTTATACTTCATCAAAACGGATATGGAAGGATTGTCGGTCGTCTAAAGGAAATGATCATTAGAGGTGGAGAGAACATATTCCCAAAAGAAGTAGAGGACTTTCTTACAAATCATCCAGATATTTTAGAGGCTTATGTAAGAAATTAACTAACATAAGTAACTTTAAAACACACTACAATTTTAATTTACCTTTTCAGGTGATTGGGATCGAAGACGAACGTTTGGGAGAAGAAATATGTGCTTTCGTCCGCTTAAGAAAAGGTGCAGCCACTTTAACCCAGCTTCAAGTTAAAGATTTTTGCAAGGGGAAGCTTGCACACTTTAAGGTTCCTAAGTATGTACATGTTTTGAGTGATTTCCCAAAGACAACGTCGGGAAAAATTCAAAAATTTAAACTAAAGGATTTGCATTACAAGTAAATAAACATACACATTTTAATATTGCAGTTTTTTTCTGATGTACGCATGTACTAATACTACTTAACTGTTACGTTTTCGCTTTAGTCGTAAAATCTACAGGTAGTTTAAACTAAAATTGGGCAAAAACGAACAAATACAACTAAATTAGTTAACCGTGCCTTCCTTCCAAAACTAACAACTTGTTAGTTGAATTCACTTTTTACAAGCTTTTATTTAGTTTCACCTGTCCCGGTGTCTGTAATGAAATCTTGCAAGTTAAATTTGATCCACTTGTTGGTTTCCGATTGAGCTAAAATTTTGCATGCATATGTATATTGCGTGACAATGCAATATTATGATGACATGGAGCATCAAAAGCTTGTTTTTAAAAAAGTTTTTTTTTAATTTAATCTTTTTCAATTGAATTAGTTATAGTTGACATGGACAAGGGCGCGCAATGTGCATCAACATAGTAAACTGCGTCTACATGGTGAATTTACGAACAAAGTGATAAAAAGTGGTTGAAATGGTTCACAACACCATGATGAATTTTCGAAAATGCCCGTAATATGTCCTATACGATGTGTGACATTAGCCGTGTTCTTTTCACATCGGATCCAGTTCCGGGTTTTGTAGGAAATTTTGGATTGCATTGAATTCTATGAGCAGCAATAATATTAAGCAATTTTTATTTCTCGAAAAAAAATCAAATTGCCTGGATTTATACGCACTTATGCGTCAAAAATTTGATCCAAAAATATTTATCTTGTTCAAGCTTTGAAGTTTGAATAGGGAAATATCATGGCAATTTGATGCGACTTTCGCAAATTTTAAAATCTTTTTGTACGTGATGCTTTTTAAAATTTCAATTCAATCCAAAATTTCCTGCAAAACCCGGCACTGGATCCGATGTGAAAAGAACACGGCTATTATGGTTGAGTTCGCTGCCAATTTAACGTAAGATCTTTAGTAGTACTGCCAGCGTGAACCTTCTGCTTTTAGCAGTGAAAGAACAAAAACGCACTGTAAATGCAGTTTTTAGTTAGAACTGCAAACATGAGTGCAACCTATCTCATAACTTCTTATTCTGATTTTCGTAAAAAACATATTGATTATAGACATTAAACTAAACAAATCATTCAATAAAGCGTCCAAAATCACGGCGGCTTTAAATCCGGTTAGAGCTATTGCCATAAATGCAATTAAAAATCGCGGGCTTAAACTTAAAAGGAAGGTAGCAGACTCCTAAAATCTATAAAAATAAATAAATGTATAGTCTAAAAAATTTATAATTTGAAAAAACTTGAAAATTAAAACGTTTTTGAAAAAATTTATTTGAAAAATTTTCAAAAGTTTAAAATAGGTATTTTGAAATCATTTAGAAAATGTAAAAACAAATTGAAAAATGAAAAAATTTCAAAGATTTAAAAAATTTTAAATAAATTTGAAATATTTAAAAAATTTGAAAAGTGTAAAAAATTTAGCAACTTTGTAATTGAAAAATTTAATAGAACAAAGATGAAATAATATGTATTATACAATATTAAAAATATTCATAAAATAAAGAAAACAAACAAAGTCTATAGTAAAAATATTAATGAAATATAATCCACATCGCCAGCTGAACCTCGGTGAAGAACCTAGAGCGAGTCACTGCCCAAGCACTTGGAGCCGGTATTTATACTAAAGAAATGAGAGTTATTGAGAACTCCCCACTGTTCAAGCTGCGTCTTATGGCTGACGGCAGTTATTATGCAAATATGCGAGAGGTCCTGCTTTAGGTCCAGATCCAGTTGCAGCCTCAGCTCGGCTCTCGAAATGGAACTGCATGCGGTGCAGTTGCACTCTACATTTGTTAATTAATTTTTTAGCTCAGCTTTCGAATTCCATCCCGTGGGATCGGCTGCTTTCAGTTTACTAGTTATTTAAATTTAGAAACTTTTTTTAGAGATTCAGGAAACAGAGGCTAGACTAGCCTCTAGAGCCCCACTGGAAGTATTTCTGTTTCTAGAACATCAACGTGGATTTTGGTAAATTGAAAATTTTCATATTTAGGTACCTATATTGCTAAAAATATTTGATAAAAGTTAATAAAATCCACCTGATCTTGGGGAATTTAATTCTTGCTGTAGTGGATGGGACTTAATGATCTTTATTTCTAACCGGTAGGTTAGATTTTTTTTTGTGTCTAATTGAAAGTATTTTCAGTTCACCCATGAATAAATCCTAATAATAACCTTTGAAGATTCTTGTAATGGACCTTCCATTAACAGTAAAAAGTTTTTATTCATTAGTTGTTATTCGATAAACTACCACTAAACTTGTTGTTGTTAGTTGGTTTTTTTAACTATGTACAATTACTTTAATTGAGACAATTTAGTTTGAATTTTAATTTTAATTTAATTGCTTACTACATCAGAATTATTCTTTTTATTAAAAGCTCTGTTTGGTTTTCCTTTTGCTTACTACTGTACTGAGAAAGCGGAAATTGCGCGCTGTCTTATCCCAGTAACACTTTTTATTTCTCCAAAATGAAACCTTCTGCTTCCCAACATGGGAGTCTCATTCCTCATGGGAGAATACTCATATACAAATTCAACAGCTCCTCGGAATGTGGAATGTGTGTGTTTAGCAATCTGAAATCTTTTCCATTTTTAGTGTGTGTCACGTAAAAGCAAAGATTGGGACAATTGCTTATAGTTTTGGAAAAATAACAAACTTTGAGATTATAACTACAGAAATGGAATGAATGTTGGACGTCCGCTGTTCTCGCTAATACTTTTACAATTTTCCACATAAAAATTCTTCTTTAGAACTACCGGCAGTACCTATGCCATACTTATGACGATGACGGTTTGTTTATTTGCCAGAGTAACCAAAACAAAATATTTTGCTTGGCGGCACCACAGTTAGATTACCAAGGCAATCTTTCATAGTTCCCAGTTACGCCTATATTATGATTTTGTGTACGTTTCGAAATATTTTCATAAAAGGCTGTTTTGTGCAAATACTACTGCAGTTATACCGCGAGGCGCAAGACCTTCATTTGAATTTTCGATTTAACAAAGTGTTGGCAACGCGATTTAAAAAAAGCTTATTCTAAAAATGGGAGTCCGGTATATGACACACATTGATTATGGGGAATTTTCAAAATTATTTACAAAAAAGTGTTGTCAAGAATTGTTATTTACAACCTTTATTAACCTTTTGTCATTTTTGCCATTTAATGTTCTATTGCTTTTCAAATAAGCAAACGACCCATGTATTTTCTAAAATCTCTTAGCCCCAAAGTGCTCAACACTGAGTTGTGCCTTTAAACGGTGCGAAATTGTAGTTCACTGTATAACTAGCATTCCCAGCTTTGGATTCCCCAACGTCCCTTGTAAATAAACCCTCGTCAAGGAGGAGCTACAGTGTTCTTGCTTGCAAATAATATCCGTTAAAAATCTGCGCAAGTCGTTGTTAAGTAAAGCCTAGGAGCACTTCAAAGGAAGAGTTCTTGGAAGAAATTTAGCAGGAGATGAGGCTTTCAGAAAATCAAGTTCTTTCATTGGAAACTGATTCGAGTTAGGCGGCTGAAGTGTTCTCGCTGTGTAGCCGAAGCTCCACATGGAATCCTGCATGTTGTTTTAACCTGAAGGTTCCGAAGATAGCGAGAATTAATTGCAAGGGTTTAAATTTACATGATCGAATTATTTTTGTGCTTGATTTAGTGATATTATTTGTTGTAGTCAACTGTGGAGTCCCTCCTTAATTTTTTGCAATAAAGCGCGTTGTGAATCTCGACTTAAACGCTGTGAATTTAATTTTTTGTTGTGTAATCAATTCGAAAAGGTCATCAAATGAGTTTATGAGAAGTTTGTTTTAAATAGTGAAATTTTTGAAACAATGCGGAAGTTCAAAAAATTTGTGAGTGAAATTCGGGCTTAGTGAAATTAATACAGAATGTCCCAACCGGGCGGGAAGAAAGGCAAAGGTGGTGGGAAGAAGGGGGGCAACGATGATTCTGGGCCAAGTGAACGAGCAACTCCTGCCAGTAAAGCTGAAAGTGATCCAAGGGATGAAACCTCAAGCAATGGCGACAAAAAGGACTCTAGAGCAGATGAAGCACCACTTTCGAAGCCTCCCAGTGCTGGAACTTCTATTCGTGATGCTTCGAACAAAGTCCTTAATCTAGCTAGTAAGGGTGAGTGGACTCCCGTAGATCAGGCTTTAAAAGCTCTAGAGAAATATGTGTCGAATGCTGGGGAAGATGGAAACCACACTCCGCTGGCTGGAGTTAGCGACGCGGTAAGAGACTTTATAACTTTTTATTTCTGTCTTACTTACATATATTGGAGTCCATTACCATGGTGGACATAATACCTTTCTTTACGCGACATTATTTAACCATATTCCAGTAATTATATATTTACTCACTAGAATATGCCCATTCTCTATAAAAATAACTCATAGCCTTTCTTTAAATAAATTGTGTTTAGAAAGATCAACTGGAGAAAATAGTTCAACATTAGAAAACATTTAATGAACAATCTTCTCTTGTTCAAATTATTGAAAATTAAAATTAAATTAAAATTCAATTGAATGTACATATGTACATACATATTATTTTTCGATATTTTAAGGGGACTTTTACTTTCTAAATTGGAAAAAAAACTATTTTAAAATATTTAACAAAAAGAAATATTATATTTGTGGTTATAATTTTTTTTTATACATTGTTGAAAAGGTTTTGAAGTACAAAAAAAACATTTTTTGGCACTTTTAGTTGTTTTTCACCACTGCAACCTCTGTTTTGGGGGTGAATTTACCCCTGTACTAAAAAGGTGGGGTGGTTTTTTTTAACTTTTTAGAGGTTTATTTAGTAGTCGTATATATAAAGTATAAAAAAAAATTGGTTTACTGAGATTGGTTTAGTAGATTTTGAAAAAAAACGTCTCCCAGTTTTGAAAAATGTGACTTCGAGAAAAACGCGTTTAAAGTATTTGTACTGTAATTTTATCGAATAAAATGGTCAAATTTATTTTTTAAATATAGCTGTAACTTCCTTTCTATTTCAAATTTCTTAATAAAATTTTAGGACAGTATTTCTATGATACTAAAGAATGTTTTTATGTAAAAAAAAAATCGATTTTTTGAAAATTTAGAAAGTAAAATTCCCCTTAAAGTTATTCTTTCATTCAATGATAAGACTTTTCTATACTTAAAACTGATAGAAGTAAAAATTGAGTACACGAAAATTATTCTTTGGTTTATCCGGTTTAATAATAAAAATACTTACACTTCTTTTTCTGTATTATTTATTAAATTATACGTAAACAATTTTCTATAATAGTTTTTATTTTTTCTAAACAGAATATTTCCGTCAGAAAACTATTACCTATTAATTTATAAATGTGTAAGAACTCCTTCGGAATTTTATTATTATAATCATATTTTTTGTATACAAAATGTAACTATTAACACGATTTTAATTAATAATGTTTCAGATGACGGGTATGACGCCGTTAATGTACGCAGTAAAAGACAATCGTACGCAATTGGTGGACCGTATGATTGAGCTAGGGGCTGATGTCGGGGCACGGAATAATGTAAGTATATGTAGTGCTGTGAAGAACGGCGATTAGAAAATATGTGTCGTAACTTCAAATAATTTGATTAGGACTTTGTGACCTCGGTTGCAATAATAGGTCCTTCTTAGTACATGCCCTGATGACCCAAAAAAGGTCCCGGCATCCGGTGCCTAAAATCTAAACTACTAGGACCGGCGAAGAACATTTTGAAAGGAAAATATGTACGACTGATTTTTCCTTTATTACACTTTTCCAGACTTTAGCACGAAAGCCGACAGCGGTGGTGGGCAGTAAGTTACACTTGCTAAATCGCCAGTGCCACCGCATAGCTTTTACTTAAGGCACCTTGACCTCATTCCATCTTAATGTGCGAGTGGTTTTTATCAAAGCGTATAAATCGCCCGCAGTCTTGATTTCAAACGACAGTGACCAAAGCTGTTTTGCAAAAAGAGCCCGTGTTCGAAAGGATATTATGAATGAAACCAAAAATTTTCCGAAGGTTATACGTAATACTAATTTACGAAAGAACGCTGAATTTTTTCCAAATGTTTCCCAAGGGAAACCCTTCAGAGGTGCGAGAAATCAATGAAACTAAAGACCTGCCAAACATGTAAGACCATAGTACTATGTATGTACATAGAAAAGCCCAAGGAAAGAGTTCCGTCAATAGGTTCTTTAAAGTCAGCCTCGTGACTAAATTAATTAGAGATGTCTCTGGTAGAAACTGAGGCAATAAAGTGAGATATGTAACACATTATTTGCTCACAGCATTCGACTAGCAGCAGTAGGGGTCTCTTAGCCATCAGTTAACAGTAGTAACCACCCTTCTTTATTAGGTAGCATTTTTTGTTGAATAATTAGCAAAAAAAAAAAGTTTTTTAAATAAATTAGTACATTGTTTCTGTCCTAAGAATTTTCATAGGACAAAAGCCGGTATATTTAAATTATCAGGAACACTCTATATCAGACAGTTGTTCGTGTTACTTAAGATAATTTGCGTGCAAACCTCGAGTTTATTAGATGAAGGGTGTTAGTAAGTTTAAGAAAATCAAAAAATCGAAGTGGAAGTCAAATTGTTTTATGAGTATACATTCTAATTATGTAAAAACATTCATTGTAGGTATTTCTTAATATTGTATCGTCTTAAAAATTAAAGAAATTGGTTGCCATAGAAGTCACTGTGAAGATATGTATAAAATTGTCAACTCGCTGTAATAAGTAATATGTATGTACAAACAGTAACCCTGGTATTTGCCTATTATTTTCATTTTAAGGGAACTTCACCATCGATTCATTTAAAGCGCGTTTTATGTAATAAGTAAATTTTCGTATACCCCACTTTAGTATACAAATAGCATTTAGTTTTCCTTCGCCTTAAAGGCCTAAGGAAATGTTAGAGCCTGTGTCCCATAATTCACGGCTTTATTTGCATATTTTAGGGAATGCCTCCGTTAGTTTTCATGTTGTGTACCTCCTTCATGCTGCACCTTAGGTGAACTTACGACTTTTGTTTTTTAAATTCGCGTGGTCAGTAAAATTACGGCCAGTAATTTTCTTAATGCAGCAAATTCCCACTTCTGCTCTACTGACCATGACTTCTGCGAATTCTTGTGAGCTATACCCTCTGCTCTTTTACTGAAAAAATTTTAATTTGTATGGAACACTCCCTTAAGATATGTACATCAAAAATGGCTATTAGCTGCTTCTCAGTTAAAGCTAAAACCTTATTTGTTAAATCGTTTTTTTGGGCTTGCCGAGGATAAAGACAAACCTACTATTCATTCTCCTTATACCTATCTCATACGATAATACCTTGCGTAGGATAATTAAGCAGCACGCTAGCTCATAATTGTTTTTTTTTCGTAACAACCACTTGCAGTGCCAAGCCCAACTAATTTGCAAATATGTATATATAACACATGTCGCCTCGGACTTCACTGAGGATTCTTACCTTGCGTTTCTAATTAAGTCAACATTAGAATGGGGGTATGTCGTCAGCGCAGATTTATTGATCTAGAAGCCTAAGGAGGTACCCCCTTGTCTCAACAAGGATTTTCCCTAAACCAGAAATAGTAGAATTTGAGGACGAAAATTAAATGATTTAAAAATCTTAAATGAAAATGTAAATCACAATTTGCCTTTTATGGACGATTGAAAAAACTGCATTAATCATTGTATGGCGTCGCTTTCATAAGTCTGCGCTATATTATATATTTATTCTTTTCAGTTTTGCATAATGGAGTTTTCATTTTTTTGCCAGAAAAACAAAAAAAGTTGGTCTGTTCACACATCTATGTATATGTATGCAAAGTATCATGTTAAAATAAAAGTCGTAGTTATACATGCATATATTTTTTTGTACTTACATCTTAAATTTATCATTTCTATAAAACCTGATAAAAATTTTAGCTATTATGGCTACAAATACATACATAGTAAGCGAATGTACTGAAAATATGAAAGAACATTTTATTGGTGGAAATTATTGTTTTTTATCAACGGTATTTTGTTAAGTAAAATTATTTATTAGTTAAAATTTCATCTTTAGTGTTTTAGCTTGCTAATATAATAATTCCTTATTTGCAGGATAACTACAATGTCCTTCATATCGCGGCAATGTACTCGCGTGAGGACGTCGTTAAATTGCTTCTAAGTAAACGTGGGGTTGACCCATTTTCAACAGGAGGGGTGAGTAACAAAATTTAATTCGACCATCGTCGTCCAGTTTTTGTTTTCTCATTTTTTCATATATGTATATGTAACTATATCTTTGGCGGGATTTTAAGGGATTAGTGTAAGACGCTTATTTCCGCAGATATTCCTACTTTTAAGGTTTTCCGAGAAAACATAGCGGCTTGTAATGATCAGGTAAGTGACTAACGCAGAAATTCCCGAAGAAAATTATTACACCTTGGAGGTACCTACCTACCCCCAGATTGAAATAGCACGTGCAGGTATTTTATCAGGTCAAGTTCGAAAGATTTTATACACGTAATATTGGTAGTTATTCGAATTTTGATTCGCTTATTATTCTAAGAAAATTGCAAACAGTATTTGGAAACTAACATGACGATTCATGAAGAGTTTTGAATTTAATTTAGTTAAGAATGTTAAACTTGCTCTAAGTGAACAGTAGAAAATTACCTTTTTATTCTTTTAACAACATTGTTAGTTGCAATTGTATTTCTTGAAAAGTGAAGATATACTCGAATTTAGATTTGCATGTATTTTCATTATGAAGTTTTCTAAAACAAAAACCCTTCAAAGAAGATATATGTACCTACAAGAATATAACAATAACATGTAGGGCATTAACGCTTCCTTCTTGCAAGACAGTTGAGCAGGCACACTACACTTAGGGAGTTTGGTTTTGTCAACCATTAGTTATATTTCGTTCTCTAAATAGGGCGCAAGTATTACTGAATGTGAATGATGTGGGTAGGAAGCACGTTATGTGTGATTTCCATGAAAATGATACCTAAATTTATCGTTTTGTTTCTATGTGCCGCAGGCACATTGGTGTCAATGGCGATAAATTGGCTATTTACTGGTTTTCCCCATCGACAAAATAATGTGTTATGTACCATCACACGGCTCAGAGGAAAACCTCTCAATTGCTTTTGAAGAATTGTCTAAGGTAGTACCTTCTAATACTTCATAACAAAATTTATCTTGAAAAGTTCGAACCTTGCGCTAATCTCAGGAGGGTCCAATATTAGTTCCTTTTGGTACGCGAAAGTGATCGGATCTATTCAAATTTCACCGTAGTAGTGAAAAAAGAAGTATTGTAAACGTAAGCTAAATATAATGTGAAGCTTTTGCTGTGAGTAATATTATATACATATATTATATATATTACATATTATATTATATATATGTAGTTAATTTAGTTAATTTTATAAAAAAAATAAAGAAGCGACATACAATCAGAGAAAATAATGTGAAATTTTTTCATTGTTATAAACAGAACGCTACTCATTTGTGCTTAACGATTAAATACATATTGCATAAAATAAGCCATCGCAATTAGCTCTGAAGAACTTTTATTGTGGTTTTTGTTACATATACATATATACATTTAAATGTATAAGTTTACATCTTCGGACTCCCAAGAAGCAAGTACATTTAGAGTGGACGTGTTATATGCGATAATATTCTCATATTAATATTATGGGTACAAACAAATAAAACTACATATGTATGTCATAATTATTGCACAATATCTTCATTAAGTTGGAAAAGGTGTCAATAGAGGTATTTGTTGTAGCATACAGTATTCACTTATTTCCAAAGATTGTGAAGATTGTATTAGGCCTATATATATAGGTATATGTTTTTGAAAATTTAAATGTTAAACCTTTAATTTTCATCATCGTCTTTTTCTACAAAAAGAAATTTATATTATTCGCAGTAAAAAGTTTATACTTCAAATTTATTAAAGAAGCTTTATTAAGTAGATACAGGTAATTTCTTTGGGGAAGTTATTTATATATGTATCGCACTATACGCATTGCACGATACATTCAACGTGATAAAAATAAAATGTTGCAAACTTCAATAAATATGTACATATATAATAGGTATATATACAGGTGAGTAGATTCCCATGTAAAAACCGAATATAGGTGCAAAAATAACCTCAATTTTCGATGAAATTTTACGACATAAATAGGCGTAAAAGTGGCTCCCAAAGTGACATGAGTTTGTGTGTATTTGAAGCAATTTTAGGTTCCACGGAAATTGCACCTTAAATCTAAAGGTTTCGCATTTAACACTTCAGTATCTATTCGTATTGGCTGTTATATGTACTTATGTTAAGAGGTATACTGTTCCAAATGTTTAAAGCAACCGGTATAGCAGTTACGAAGATGTCTAGTCGGTCGAAAAGATCTAACAATCGTCAAGATAATAGTGGTAGCTTTAGTGGTATCGCAGAGCCAGAAGAAGAGTGCAAAGCAAATCCCATTTCATTGGAAGACGCAAAAAGTGTAATTAAAAGTTTCACAGGAGATATCCATCAGAGCACAGAAGATTGGTTGAAAGAATTTGAGGGAAACGCTAAAATTTTGGGATGGAGCAATTTTCAAAAGTTTTTGTACTGCAGGCGACTAATTCCCGGTTCAACAGAATTATTTTTGGAATGTGAGGTGAAAAAAGAACTAAAAATTATTGTTTTGTGTTGAATTTTTAAACATTGCGAAATCTTAATTACGAAAATTTTATTTATTGGTTTTGATTGTTATGATCTAAGGGAACAAATTATGTTAATCAATCCTATATCATTTAAATCGAATATATGTAATTATATTTATAGCGGTTAAAAAATATCAAATTAACTTTTCCAGTCTCGGGCGCAAACAGCAGTGCACTTGGTAGCAAGCCGACAAACTGGGACGGCAACAAGTATATTAAGAGCATTATTAGCAGCCGCTGGCAAGGACATCCGTTTAAAAGCAGACGGGGTAAGAAATCTTATTTTTTTTTTGGTAAAGCAAGTTTCTTTCTAAAAATCAGTTATAAACACAAAAAAAACATCGTTAATATTTTAAAAGGTAAGCAAACTTCCGAAAATTTTCAATAAAATAATAATCGACCAGTTCGCTACAAATGGAATATAGTTTATTTGCTGAATTAGTATTGAAGGTAGAGCTATAGAATAAATATTTGTATGCTCATGAAGCCACAGCGAACTTTCAAGAGCAAAATGTTGTTTAAAATTACTCCAAAGTTAATAAAAATTTTCATTAGGTACTACAACCTAGTTTCACTTTGTAAATTTACATGAATTCCAATACTTAAAAACATTTTTGTCGAATAGTATTAAAATTAAAAACTCGCATGATCATCTTATATTATTTATTATTTCTGCTGTCAAAATCCCTTTTTCTCCACTATTATTTGACCAAACTCCATAAACCAAACACCGAATGATGCGTTTTCGTTTCCGCTTCTGACATCGCATACTCACTTAGCATTAAAATGCGGTATTTGTTTAAAATTTGGGTTTAAATTTAAAAAAAAATAACACCAGAGGCTTTAGTGCATACGAATAAAAGTGTTTGCGAAATTTCGCACGGGTCCCACTAGTAACTGTCTTAATCCTTTTTAATATCAAATGTGTTTCGGTATGGCTTTGGAAACAATAAATAAATAACAGGTGTGTAATACCAGCGACACACCAATCGAAATTTAGAATTTCGAGTGTTCTCAATTTCAGAAATATATCATATTACCTCTGAATTTCTTAAAAAAGTTTCAGGCGAATATTCTGTAAAAAAGAGATTCTGACAAAAATTTGACTTTATACCCTTGACACACTATGGCTGAAATTTAGAATTTCGATCTCAATTTCGCGACCCCCTGACAAACTGCTGTTCAATTTGAAATGTAAAATTCAATTTCAAATGTCAAATTTTACAAAACTGCAGAAAATGGACAGCGACAGCCTGATTTTAAATTTAATTAACCAGCAAAACATGGAATTTTTACATATAGCAGACTTAATGTTGCACAAAAATAAACTAAAAAAAGTTTGGGAAGAGAGGGACAACAGGATTAAAAGATTGCAAATAAAATTTTTGACGCTTCGAAATATTTCCTGATGGTTTAGTAGCCTGTTTTTAGTTTGCAAACTCAATTTCGCATGAAATTGAGTACGAACAGCTTCATTTCCAAATTGACTTGAAATGTAGATCGAAATGGAGACAAGAGCCGAAATTCTAAATTTCAGCCATAGTGTGTCAAGGGTATTACAGTATATGGAATATCACAAGATGATATCTTATTGAAAATAGCTGTAATGTGACAAACCTAGTAAGTAAGTATACGTAATTTATTTGCGGCTTCACATCGTTTCTACTATCTAAATAAAATGTACAAGGATAAAAAGAGAAGGGAAAGAAAAAGGGGAAGAGCGTTAAAAATCAACTAAAAATATAAAGAAGAAATAAAGAAAGTTCCACAATTAAAAACTAGGTAAGACAAGAAGTACCTTAACTTCGTTAGTTTCGTGAAAGCTATTACATACATATTATAATGATGTTTCTTATTTTTGAGCCCAATTCAAAATCTCAAGTAGAAATAAGTCATAAGGTTTATAATTGTGTAAACCAAATAATACAGCGACTGATTATTCTCATTGCTTTAACTATTTTTTGATGCTTTTTTCCTATTTAGGATAGAAGTTTTGCAATAAAGCGAAATCCCGACTGCTTAGCTAAGAAGACAATGTAGGGGAAGAATTTTCCCCTTTTAATAAATAATGGCAAAAATTCGTAAATGGGCTTACTGCGAAATCGATAGCTAAGGAGGTTTTTATTCAAATGAATCTTCCCTTCGGCCCAGCATGTTCGTGATATGCAAGTTCTCAGTTTAAATTGATTCAAGTTAGACTATGCTCTCTTTCTACATAAATAAAAATTATCCAAATGTAATTCTTCATATGTCAATAAAAACGCGAGGTAACTTTCTTGTTTCCTTCGTCACGGAAGTATACATATCTATTGAGTGAAGTTATTTACTCTTCCGGTTACCAAATTTCATCCCAAACTCATTTTTATAAATAACTTGCATGCAGTGGCGGCAATTATTTTTGTATTTTTGCTTTTTATCTTTAAAGCTCTATATGTATGTAGTTTCCATAAAATCGCTGTAGTATTTTTAATGGAACCCGATTGACGAGAAGATAAAAATAATGTATAGATAACAAAATTTGTCTCATATATAATGCAATCTGTCTTGTTAAATTAGCCTAGGTCTGTACGCCTTTGGTTTTTATTATATTGGCTGATGTCTGCACAGGGAAGTACCTAAACTTGTAAAAGTATTTAAATATTGTCTCCATCGAAGCCTTTACCGTTTGTTTATTCCGTTGTACTCATTCAAATGATTTGATTATAATTTTCACGATATGTTTACATAACCAAAACATGAAAACGTATGTAAAGGAGGTAGATATATGTATGTACTTATTTAACAGAGAAGCTCGAAATATTCCATGCTTCACCATAATTTTACAGACGTTCTTTACGAATGGAAAGCTTGACGGGGACAGGACTTTTTTGAACGGTTTCTTTAATAAAAGTTTAATAAAGTATCCTACGTAATATATAATACTGTGCAGTGGAAATCAGAAAACCGAAACATTCGGTCAAATTTTAATGTTTTTATTGGATATAATTGTTATGTGTTTTTACGGAAATGGATCCGAACAATCGGAAGAGTCGTTCCAAATCTCTGTTTCAGAAACTGGCAGCTGCGAGTCGACAGGACGTCTCGCTAAAGCTGCCAAATGTTCAAAAACCTGGATCGGCTCGATCGAGGCAAAAGTACTCATGGCAAAGATTAATTCGTGAAATTGTTAATTCGCAGAGAGGGAAGATTCCACTGCTTCTTGCCGTTGAGGCCGGTAATCAGTCTATGTGCAGAGAGCTTCTTTCATCTCAGACTGCCGAACAGTTAAAGGTAAGTTTTCATTTTCTTTCCTTACAATCTTTATACAGTTTACTTTCTATTCAATTCTTATGATATGAAGTGTGTAAAAGGGCACATTGCTTATATTTTATGTATTTTGTGTTTATTTATCCATACAAAGATTCTTCAATTTTTTAAACCTTTATGATTAAAATCAAATAAAAAAGTTTTTGCTTTAATTCTCCATAAACATCATCCCTGCGGATTTTCCCTGTATTCGTTGTAAACATATTTCTATACATTGAAGAATTTTTCAATGAAATTTTAAATGTCATTACTCTGTTACTTAATATTTGCGGTTATATATGTAGATCTACTCAGTCATTTTTTTTTTTGTACAATATGTGCAGATTTAATTTACCATTTTAGTGGTGACTTATTTAAAAACTAAATAACTAAAAAACCTTAAAAACAATTTAGCCTTTAGTGACATTGCGAAGCTAAAGAAGAATGGCGAACTCTGGTCCAGGAATGATAAGAAATGAATTAGTTTTTGTTGTGCGTATTTAAGATATTGAGTCAAGTTTAAAAATTGGAATATCTATGGAACTCTGGAAAGGGGTCTTAACATTCGTTTTTGGTGGGTTGCTGCATAGAGCCAAAAATTACTATCAATTTTGCGAAGGAAAACCTTTCAAGTAGCTTTTTCGATGTACTATATGTATATATTTCAATATTTGCTCAACTCTACCAATTTAAATGCGATATGTAATCATGAATTTAATTCTGTCCATCTCTGGACTAAACTTGCCAATCTTCTTTCAATGAATAATCTAGTAGTTTGACCCGTATGAGCAACTAGTTGTTTGCAAGTTTAAGAACAAATTGGGGATTCTTTTCTTGCAGACGACGAAAGGGAAGAGCACAAAAGGATTACTTCTCACCTTCCGATTGGTACATGATATATCACAATGGCTCCAATTAAAGAAATTTTGGAAAGAGATAAGAAGCTCCAAAAAGATGCCATATACCAAAAGTTGTGGTCTACGAGCATCGCTCGGGTTCGACAAGTATGTACCGAATAATTGTAATTGTCAAATATTTATCATTTTTCTTAAGTTTTGTAGTGTACTAAAGGCTAATTTTGTTTTTAAAAACTTCGTATAGTAATTCGATAATTGCTTAAACATTTTGAAGTATAATTTACTGGAATGCATGGAAAGGCTCGTCAACTAATTAATGTAAAATATTTAAAAATTGATGTCTAAAACGAATGCATGTCACAGGTGAACTGGTAAACCCATATTGTTTTTGTAGACTTCTCAAATATCAAGTACAATTATTGGAATAATTTCTTTAATTCTGGAATATAAATGCTCTTATTTCAAATATATTATCGTATTCAGCTTTCACTTTTTAAAGCCTTTAATAAAATAATATAGTTATTATGCACATTTGTGAACTTGTTCTGATAGGAAATTAAATAAAAGCACGTTCATTCGACTTATTACAGCTTTTGGTCTACGTGCTTAAAATTCTTTTACTACTTTCTATTTAAGGCTACCACAGCAAATGGAGATACTGCGTTACATTTGGCGGCACGACGACGAGATGTCGATATGGTTAGGATTTTGGTTGACTATGGTACGAACGTGGATACGCAGAACGGAGAAGGCCAAACAGCCCTACATATTGCTGCAGCAGAAGGAGACGAAGCTTTACTTAAATATTTTTATGGTGTACGAGCCTCTGCCTCCATTGCAGACAATCAAGGTAAAATTATTCGCTGTTTAATTCGTTGTTCAGGTATGTTCCTATTTGTTAAAACTAGATCGAACACCAATGCATCTTGCTGCTGAAAATGGCCACGCGCATGTTATCGAGATCTTAGCAGATAAATTCAAGGCGAGTATTTATGAAAGAACGAAGGATGGGAGTACTTTGATGCATATTGCGTCTTTAAATGGGCATGCGGAATGTGCCACTATGCTCTTCAAGAAGGGCGTCTATTTACACATGCCAAACAAGGATGGCGCAAGGAGTATTCACACCGCTGCGCGATATGGCCACGTTGGCATCATTAATACTCTTTTACAGAAGGGGGAGAAGGTAGACGTAACCACAAATGTAAGACCATCCGTGCTACGTGGAGAAATTTTACTACAAAATTCATGCTTATTTAATTAAATTAAAGGAAAACTACACAGCTCTTCATATAGCCGTAGAATCAGCGAAGCCTGCCGTGGTAGAGACCCTTCTGGGGTATGGCGCTGATCTTCACATAAGGGGAGGGAAACTGAGGGAAACACCCCTGCATATAGCAGCACGAGTAAAGGACGGCGAGAAGTGCTGCCTAATGCTTCTTAAATCAGGCGCCGGTCCTAATTTGACAATGGACGATGGTCAAACCCCCGTTCACATAGCTGCCAGGCACGGAAACTTGGCAACTCTGATGCTCTTATTGGACGATAATGGAGATCCTCTTTATAAGTCAAATGTAAGAAAAATGTCGGATAAGGTAAAATCCACAGGCACGCATTAATACATAATTTGCCCTCGCTTGCAATTCCGATATGGGGACTCGTTTTAATGAGTTTTTAAGAATTGTACTCCTCCGTCAAGACAGATGCGTCCAAAAATTGATCAGATTTTCGACCCGGGGCAGCCAGCCAGATTTTTTCAGTGTGGCTATACGGCCGGTCGCGTGGACCAAATGCCAGTCTCCATATCCACTCGATTAAAACTCTGCGAGTGAATTACAAGGAAGGCAAATCTTTTAGGAATATGTAGTTCCATGCAGCCTAAATAGTTCTGCAGCAATTTAACGAATAATTGTTTTTTCATAGACGGGAGAAACACCCCTTCACTTAGCATGCCGGAACTGCCATCCAGAGATTGTGAAGCATTTGATAATGACGGTCAAAGATAAGCATGGAGCTGATGTAGCGGCTACGTACATAAACGCTGTTGATGATGAAGGTGCTACTGCCCTTCACTATGCCTGCCAGATTACAAAGGATGAAGTAAAAGTTCCTGAGTCAGATAGATTAATTGTACGGCTGTTACTCGAGAATGGGGCAGACGTGTCGATCGCGTCAAAGATTGCTCAAGAAACTGCCTTTCACTACTGTGCCGTGGCAGGGAACAACGACATCTTGATAGAAATGATCTCTCACATGAATCCCACTGATGTACAAAAGGCTCTTAATAGGCAATCTATGGTGGGATGGACCCCTCTTCTAATAGCTTGTCATCGTGGTCACATGGAGCTTGTTACCACACTGCTGATAAACCACGCCCGTGTCGATGTCTTCGATATTGAAGGGAGATCAGCACTTCATTTGGCAGCAGAGCGCGGCTACTTACAAGTCTGCGACGCCCTGCTTGCTAACAAGGCGTTCATAAATTCCAAGTCGCGCGTTGGACGAACTGCACTGCATTTAGCGGCTATGAATGGCTATACCCATTTGGTGAAATTTTTAATAAGAGACCATAATGCTGTCATAGACATTCTCACTCTGCGTAAACAAACACCTCTTCACTTAGCAGCCGCCAGTGGGCAAATGGAAGTGTGCCAGCTCTTACTGGATCTCGGTGCTAACATTGATGCTACGGACGATTTAGGACAGAAGCCAATCCACGTAGCAGCGCAAAATAATTTTTCTGAAGTGGCCAAATTATTTCTTCAACAGCACCCAAGCTTGGTAAACGCCACCAGCAAAGATGGAAACACGTGTGCACATATAGCTGCTATGCAGGGATCCGTGAAAGTAATAGAAGAACTGATGAAATTCGACAGGTCGGGGGTAATATCAGCGCGAAATAAACTCACGGACGCTACTCCGCTACAGTTGGCTGCTGAGGGCGGTCACGCTGATGTGGTAAAGGCCTTGGTGAGAGCTGGAGCATCCTGCACAGACGAGAACAAGGCGGGGTTTACAGCAGTGCACTTGGCTGCGCAAAATGGACACGGTCAAGTGCTTGAGGCACTCCGCAGCACAAACTCGCTGCGGATTTCAAGCAAGAAGCTAGGGTTGACTCCTTTGCACGTTGCGGCTTATTATGGTCAAGCTGATACAGTGCGGGAATTACTAACAAGTGTGCCTGCAACCGTCAAATCGGAACCTCCAACAGGCCAATCGTTGGTCCCAGAACTTGGCACAGAGTCAGGGATGACACCATTGCACTTGGCTGCGTATTCGGGGAATGAAAATGTTGTGCGATTGCTGTTAAACTCTGCAGGAGTGCAAGTCGACGCCGCCACTACCGAAAATGTAATTCTTCTTTATTCCACGGAGATGGTGAATCTGTAAGTTTTTCTATTCTATTTTCAGGGATACAATCCACTCCATTTAGCCTGCTTCGGCGGTCATATGTCAGTAGTTGGTTTACTTCTGAGCCGATCAGCAGAACTTCTCCAGAGCGTTGATCGTCATGGCAAGACTGGTCTTCACATTGCTGCGATGCATGGTCATTACCAAATGGTGGAGATTCTGCTGGGGCAAGGCGCAGAAATAAATGCAACCGACAAAAATGGTTGGACACCACTACATTGTGCTGCCAAAGCAGGGCATTTGGATGTTGTCAAACTGCTCTGCGAGTCGGGAGCTTCCCCTAAAACGGAAACCAACTACGGTTGTGCACCGATCTGGTTCGCAGCATCCGAAGGCCACAACGACGTACTGAAGTACTTGATGAATAAAGAGCACGACACTTACGGACTAATGGAGGACAAACGTTTTGTATACAATTTGATGGTGATGTCCAAGAACCACAACAACAAGCCAATTCAGGAGTTCGTCTTGGTCTCCCCAGCGCCAGTCGACACCGCTGCCAAATTATCCAACATTTATATGAATCTCTCGACAAAAGTATGTTGAATTTGGTACTCAACTATTATTTACATATATCTTAATCATAGGAAAAGGAGAGAGCAAAAGATCTCATTGCTGCTGGAAAACAGTGCGAAACGATGGCCACCGAGTTGCTGGCTCTAGCTGCCGGATCGGATTCGGCAGGCAAGATTTTGACCGCAACGGATAGAAGAAATGTGGAATTTCTCGATGTATTAATTGAGAATGAGCAAAAAGAAGTGATCGCCCATACTGTTGTCCAAAGATATCTTCAGGTAAAGATTAGGTATTTCACCATGAAGTTTATTTATTTATTTCATCCTCATTTGTTTCAAAGGAACTCTGGAGAGGAAGCCTTACGTGGTCATCCTGGAAAATCCTCCTCCTACTTGTTGCCTTCATAGTGTGCCCACCCGTCTGGATAGGATTCACTTTTCCAATGGGTCACAAGTTTAACAAAGTGCCGATCATCAAGTTCATGTCCTATCTCACTTCTCACATTTACCTGATGCTACACCTGTCCATAGTTGGGATCACGCCTATTTATCCGGTTGTCCGAGCAAGCTTGCTTCCCTACTGGTACGAATGGGGACTACTTATTTGGTTAAGCGGTCTTCTTTTGTTCGAATTGACGAATCCAAGTGATAAGTCCGGACTCGGATCCATCAAATTGCTTGTATTGCTGCTTGGAATGGCTGGAGTTGGAGTCCACGTAGCCGCCCTGTGCTACGACCGAAAAGAGTACTGGCCAACGCTGATTTATTGCCGAAATCAGTGCTTTGCTCTTTCCTTTCTATTGGCCTGCGTGCAGATCTTAGACTTTTTATCGTTTCATCATCTTTTCGGGCCTTGGGCTATTATTATCGGCGACCTGCTTAAAGATCTGGCGAGATTCTTGGCTGTTTTGGCGATTTTTGTTTTCGGATTCTCTATGCATATTGTTGCCCTTAATCAGGAGTTCCATAACTTCGATGCTGATGAAGTAACTGCCCTGCAGAGCAACCCAGCCAAAAAAGGAACCTTCCAAGACGGTAAGTTCTCTTTAACATAACAAAATCTTTCTGGTTGCCAAATGTTTTCTTTAGATTTAAGTGAATATTCAAAAACTCGGCAATCTTTCAATATGGCAGACACATTTGTAAATTATTAGTTTTAGTTTGGTATTTTTTATATCTAGAATTACAAATGTGTTTGACAAGAATATTCACAGAGTCATGATTATTGAAAGTTGATGTTAATGTAAGTTAACTCTACGTTTTCTAGCGAATTATTGGGACAAGCTCATATGTATTGTAAGAAAATTAAAACAAACTTAAGCGTTAAGTGCTTATAAATTAAAATAGAATAATAACGTTTGCCTCTTTTGGGTCTGTAAATGTAAGCAAAATTAAGAATATTTAAAATCCTTACTGTTAGGTAACGGATCGGCTACACGTTTCCATACCAGAAAACCAGTAACGCGTGAAAGAAGTCGGGGCTACTATACAGAATATCGTCGAAAGCACAAGGACGACAGTAAGTCACGTGATGGACTACGTTGATGAGCCATCATTTAATTTTTTATGATTTTTGATTGTTTGACGTTGCGCAGACAGTTGAATGTGTTTACGAATAGTTTCTGTCTGTTTTCGGATTTTCCACTAGAGGAAATGTTTTGTGTTTTGTTTTTTGGCAATGGCTCGTTTAATGGCTAGTTAATGTCCGTCATTGTGACATGTGCTTAAAATTGTTCCATGTATTACTGTCCGCTCACTCACGGAAGACTGTTTTGTTTTAAATTTCCGATAGGTTGGATTGGCACACTGCAAGGACTGTTGTTAGATGTCAGTTCCTTTACCATCATCCATCTAAATGTTCGCGGCGCATGCTAATGATTTTTAGGAATAAGTCCTTATTTACTGGAAGTTCGTATTTATCGTATAATTTTTTTCTCACAGGTGATGGGCTGCCGCATTGTTATTTTCTCATTTCCTTTATGTTACTTTTAGAGCAGCTTCTACAAATAGATTTTCCGTGCCGTTCAATGGTCCTCCCAATTGTCTTTGTTGGAGATATGCAAATCAGCACAAGGTGGAATGGATAATTGTGTTTTTATTTTAACGGTCAATTTTTTTAGGGTGAAACTTGCATGCTTACTTCTGTTTTTATTTTTATATCACGCTCAATAAGATTGAATTTGCACGTTAATTTGTCACTTTGCCTTGTTCCTGCACTAGTACTTTAAATCCAACACGTACTTAATTGTGAGTAATTTGTATTTGCACAGAGAATGCATATCTACATTAGGAAGTGAAGTTTGGAAATGTTGTTAAACTCTTTTAAAAAGTATAGATTCTGTTGCTAAAGGTGAATATATTTTAAATTTTCGTCAGAGCTAATTCATGCAGAATTAAATCTATGTACGTACATATGTATTTTACATGCAAAGGTAGAGGGAGACCTGTACAAAACCGTGTATATGGTAAAATCGTATGCCCATCAATGAGATCTGTTTGTCAACAGAAATTTGTCGTTGCACGCACAGGCGTCATGAAGTTTTTTGTTTTCAGATGGAATAAACTGTGAATGTGAGAATTGTTTCTTAGCGACTCGGGTTGCAACTATATGGGGAAAATCGAACGGTTATAGCCCTTTTTTGTAAAACCGCATAAACGATTTTGACCCGGAATTCTTAACACATATTGTAGTCCCATACGGTTTTGTCCTCCCTTCGGGACAAAATCGGAATACGAAGAGGTTTAGTTTGCTTATACTATTTTACTTCCTTATTATTATTATATTTTTAAATATTTTTGTTGCATTATGTTATTCCTTCAATCAAAGTACATATTGATAAAATTTATGCAACTCTTTAAATAGTTGAGTACAAATCTACAACCTTAGCTATACTGTTTTGTACAGGTCTCCCCTCCTAAATTAACAAAAAAATTGTGTATTCAAGTGTAAACTTCAAATTATTATCAGAAACAAGTGTAAAATGTCATTACAAAAATCGTTTATTTCTTTTTTATCACAACAATTGCCTATTCTATAGATTGCGATTAATTAAGCCATCATTTTATTTAATCACTATACAGACCATAGCGGTGAGCCGCAATACTTCATAGAAAACACAAAATCGTAAATTGCTTTAAAAGTATTAAAATTTTAATTAAATAACTGCTATTTCTTGTATTTAATTCACAACTCAAATTATTTGCAGTTACAAACATAGTTTTAACAGTATGTATAGAAATTTTAAGAAAAAAATGCTTTGAATATTATGATCAATGTGATATAACATTCTAGATTTTGAGCATGTACAGATTGAAATCTTTGTATAATTTTATTCCTGTTTATTCCAATGGTTTATTTACATATGCATACACAAAATTTGGAACGATACACTTCTTAATTTGTGCTTCTTTTGACATGTTTTGTTCTTAAAGTTTATTTTGACAGATTACTGCAGTTATACTGGTTGTAAGATTCTATCTAGGTGTACTAATTGTACTTTTTCCCTCCCACCCCCTGGGCTGATTACATTTTAGGACCGATGACACCATTTTTGGCATTTGAAAGGCTCTTTTTTGCTGTGTTTGGTCAAACAACAACATTGGACATCAATCCTATGCGTCATCTCCGTCCCGAGTGGACAGAGATCCTTTTTAAACTAGTCTTTGGCATCTACTTACTTGTATCTGTAGTTGTACTTATTAATCTACTTATTGCTATGATGTCGGATACATATCAACGCATTCAGGTTTGTATAGACAGAAAAACTAATCGATGGTTTCCTCCCGCTGGGGAGGATGCCATCCTTTTTCTTTCACTTTCAGTTCGAATGAACCCAATTGTGGCATTTGAGTTGCTGTTTTTTGCTGTTTTCGGGCAAACTACTACGGACCAAACGCAGGTCGACAAAATAAACAATGCCCAACGGAGGCAACCAGACTGGACCGAGTACCTGTTCAAAATTGTTTTTGGAATTTATATGTTGGTGTCAGTCGTAGTGCTTATCAATTTACTAATTGCTATGATGTCTGACACCTACCAGAGAATTCAGGTAGTATGGGAGCGGGAGAACATTTTAAAAAGTTTTTTATTTAGCAATTTTAATTGTCACCATATTAAAACTCAAACATCGAACATTTCGAATCTCTAATATGCTCTAGTGGATTTGTGCAAGAAAATATTGTGCTGCGCAAGCCAATAAATAGCAACAAGTACATATATAATTAAACATATGCTACTGCATTACTTAGAAATGAATCAAACAAAACAAGCAATAGCTATACTATAATTTAAAAAAGTTAGTAACTTGATTTTTAACCAATTATAACATTATATTTTGATTCTTTCTACACAATTTTATTTTAGCCTCTGCATGCCTTTTGTAAAATTGCATTTTACCTTCTACGTGAATACTTAGGAATTAAATAAGCCAAGCTGGAAGAGCATTAACTGAAATAGTTAACTGAAATAGTAAGTAATGTATGGGATATGAAGTCTGTTAGGACATGTTTTTATTTGATCTTCTAGGAATTGTCGGTTACGTACACCACGAATTAATTAGGGTGTTGTTATTTAGTAATATACGATTAAAACATTCTTCTTAAGTAAACTTAAAACATTTCTCCATTTGGAAACCGACGCCCTGTGAAGAAGATTGAAAATGTACAAAGGTATGGGAAGCAATTTAATTCGCCGCTGTTAAAATAAGCAATGCTTGTTTGGCATTTCAACCTAAAAGCATTCGTAGCAAACTAAAAGCACGTTTTACTTGCAATGAAAAGGTTGATATGTTATAAGGAAAGGGTGCGTTACGAGTATTTGACACGCGAGCTTATGTCTTCAAGAAATTTGATATTGGTGAATTTTTGTATTTTTATGCCAATCAATAGTGTATGTATTTACTACATTATTATATCAGAACTGAGAACAGTGAAAAAGTTTGCTTTGTGCGGTTGAAGTTTTTGCCTTAAAGATTAACACAATTCACTTTAACTTCCTGCGTGTTTTAAAACGACATAAGGTTTCTTTTCTAGGGCTCTCACTAAAGTGAACATTTAGTAGTTGAACTGAATAAAATAATTACATACTTTGTTCGCTTACAAATGCTTCGAGTATTCATTTATTTAAGTGCATTAAATTGAAGTCCTTGTTTTGGCTTTTCTGGGCTTTAAATTTACTGAATTTTTATCATAGAGTTCTAGTTCTATTTCCGAAAAATGTGCTAATTTATCCACGCAACTAGTATTTCCTCCGCGTTTTCCAGAAAAAAACAGCAAATCCTGTCAACTGACCAGACTTGCAGCTCTCTTTAGAATATTGGCAGAAAAATTTGCCTTCGGAACTGAAGCATATTTTTGGTGCCTCTTTTGTGCTTTCTTTAAACTCATGAATTATGACCAATTATCATGTTATGTATTTATGAAAATTTTATTAAAGTTTTCGATTTTGTTGTGCATTTTAACGATGATCATCAGCTTGCAACTTCGTAGAGACAGAGAAAATATGAACATAAAGAACTTGCATCCGGTACAAGTTCGTGCTTTACGAAATTCTCGCTGTAATGGCGGTCAGCACAAAGGGATTTGTAAAGGGGAAACCTTGCGTTAAGCTGAATAGCAACAGCTCAATATCTGAGGCTTTATTCACGGAGAGGAGCTGAGCTATTTGAGTGGCCCCTGATCTGTCCCGTAAATGCTTGAAGGATTCCTAAAATAGAGCCGACGAGCAGTGAACGCCCGCGCAGCGACTGAAGTTGCTTTGCTGTGGCTATGAGCCCTTGCCGTACACGCACCGTCCGCGTTCGATCAGCTTTTGTGAACTAATTTCAGAGAACTCCGAGAGAGCCAAGAACTTAAACGGCTGAAAAGCATCTCGCAAGTCGCAACACACGACTAGGGTTCTATGGGCCGGCTCAAGATATGCTGAATGCTGAGTTCTTCTACATATAGTGACCTAAGTCCAAAACTTCGTACATTTTTTTGTGCGCCTTGCAACTTCTTTATGTTATACTTTCTTTGGTAGAATATACATACTTTTCCATGAAAAGCGCAAATCCAGTCGTACTTGGGGATCTTTTTAAGTTTAAAATGAATGTTGTATCGCTTACGTAGCATTAGATATTCATCGCTGTTCGTCATTTAACAGGCACAATCTGACATTGAGTGGAAATTTGGCTTATCAAAACTAATTCGCAACATGCATCGCACGACAACAGCTCCTTCCCCGCTTAACCTTATCACCACTTGGTTTATGTGGATAGTTGAAAAAGTGAAGGTAAGGTCACAGGTGGAGATAATCGACCGATTTCCTAAAACCGCTTTCCTTTTTCGCTTGTGTGGCTTGTACTTTTAGGCTCGCATGAAGAAGAAGAAGCGTCCAAGTCTGGTTCAGATGATGGGCATTCGGCAGGCTAGTCCACGAACCAAAGCCGGAGCAAAGTGGCTCTCTAAAATCAAAAAAGGTCTGGCGCCTGTTCCCGCACTATATATTCTTAACGTGTTGCTCAATATTTGAATCAACTAAATTCTTTTCTGAATTTTTAATCTATGTCTAGATTCTGTCGCCCTCTCCGTTGTACATTTGTCTCCGCTGGGATCCCAGACCAGTTTTGCAGCCGCAAACCAAAATCGAATCGAGAACGTTGCTGACTGGGAAGCCATTGCCAAAAAATATCGCGCTCTTGTTGGCGACGAAGAAGGCTCATCTATGAGGGAATCTGACGCCGAAAGCGTCGCGAATGCTGAAGCAGCCGCTGGGCAACCTGCTCAGCCAATCGGGAACAACATTCAAGCGAATGCTGTTGGGGCGCAACATCACGTGTAAGAAGTATACTTCCAGCAAAGGACTTTTCAACCATTCCGGTTTTTTAAATATTTTTATAAGTATAAGTATAGAGTGCGAAATTTGTTTACTGGAACTTTAAGTATCTTGTCTCTATCATTTCGTTTAATTGTTAGCCTAGAGGACGAACATTTTTTCTATATCGAAGACAAATTTTTAGATAATTTTGTGAATTAACTGAAATGTTCTTTAAATAAATTTTTATACCTGTAACATGAGTTTCATGCAAATACATATAAGGATCTCCTTAAGCTTCACGCAAATATTATTTGACAACGAGAAGCCTAACAGTTACACACTTTATTATTACACTCATCAAAATTGTTAAAGCATAATCCACAAAAATGCAAAAATTGTTAACATTTTTGAATAGTTATAACTTCGCAAAAAATAGTTCAATTTTAATGATCCAAAGCATTTTGGAAAGCCCATATATTCTAGTTTATGAGTCTGAAGTTTAAAATGTTTTATATGATAATATTAAATTTTATATATACATATATGTATGTATATATCGCTGCGAGTATCCTCTTCAAAGTGCTTCTTTACAATTGTGTAAAAAAACTTGTTTGCTTCCTGTGGAAAACAAGTGTGCTTTTTACCATTTTCGTTATTAGACTACAATTTTGCCAAAAATGGAGCAATGTTGCTGTTTTCCTTTAGTTTAGTGTTCCACAAACTCGTACCAAAAATCAAGGTGCTGCGATGATTTTTCTTTGTACCCACAGCTGTCACTTAATTAAAAGTTAATTTCTCGTCCCTTTTTGCAATAAAAACAAGAGCAATCAATCATTTCAAATTTCTGTATCTCTGTATCTAATTCAATTTTTATTTATGTTACGTCTACAAGTCAGCTATGGAAATTTCCCAGGAATTGACTTAGGTTCTGCTGAAGAGTCTACAGACCCCAAAATTGAGGGCGATTTTTAAAATGTTAACTGTATTAGAAAGGAAACTCCTCGGAGACTTAACCTTTAACAGTAGTGGTGAAAAATAGTCACACTTAGTCGTTTGTAAATTTCAATTTCACACTATTTTAAAATTAAACTTTGCATTGAAAAATTCACAATCGAAGTATTAAACAAAATCAAACATATGTATCTAGAAGCGGGAGGCGCAGGGACATACGCCGTGTTTTTTACACCCGTACAAAGATTGAACTTGGGTCCACTGGACCCACGACTACAGTTAAGGGTTAAAGCAGAATGTAAAAAAATATCGCTAGAGCAAAAATTACTCTAAAACGGGATATCTAAAAATCGTCGATAAAAATTTGCTACGGTTCTACTAAAAAGGACACAGAACCCCCATATCAAGGGTCATTTTTAACCCTTTCACGAATAAGGGACACAGTTGTCCCAAACAAAAAGTTTAAAAAAAGTGAATAACTAAGAAACGGGTGGGTGTTATTTTACTTTTATTATTTCCTGAACTTACCATTTCATTTTGACGAGAGTCATTTACGAAAACTGAAGTAACGCCGAGCCGGTAACGTGAACAGGATTATGAGGAAATCTTATTAGAAGTTAAAAAGACAACGTTTCATTTATACGTGAAAATTCATTATAAATTCTAAGGAGTGGGAACTAGAAGAATTTCCTCTTACATCAACGAAACAATTAGCCCATCCAATAAATTAGAAATTTAATAAGAAACCTATTTGAAATTAAAAAGACTTCTTATTCCTTTCAATAGGATGTTATTGTTAATTAAACGAAAATTGTAAGATCCCCTCTTAAGAAATGCATGTTTAAACTTGTTCAGTTAGATACCGCACTGAGAAAAATCATTTTAATCCTTTGTTTTAACACCAAGCAAATAGCTCATAGAGGGCTCATCTAGAACAAAAATCTGTGACCGACGGTTTTAAGTTTTCTTGCCTTGCGCTGGCTCCCATCGGTTCATTCTCTCGCATTGAGAGCATCGATGCGGAGAAATGAAGAAATGAACAGCCGAAATTTACTGAACTCTGCGAATGGGCTTCGGCAAAACCTTCTATATTACAAGCCATGAACTGGCCTCTTGCATGTGTGCGTAAGTGGTCTGACAGTTCGAGAAATTTACATTTAGTCTTATGGACGCTGGATGAAATATGCTGGAAAAATTGGATTTAATCGGGTTTTTTGGACACTAGAGACATACAAGTCTTAAGAAATTAAAACCATAGGGGCTTTTACTCCATATAGGCCAAAAACATTAATGAATTTCCAACGAAAAAACAGGAAATTTTCGATTCTTCGGTTCGGTTCGGAGCCAATTTGCTCTCTTGCCGTACATTTGTTAGTGGTCCGGCGCCCGACTTTTCTGTTGAGTTTTGGTTAAACTCGAAAATTTCATATTCTTTGTTCGAAAAGGTGATTAAAAGTGTTATTAATTACAAGGAGAACTTCTTATAGTAACCTTGAGTGAAGATGATTTTTCGATACGAGCTATAGTTTGGAAGCTGCCGCGAATTTTTTTCCAATTTTGCAACGTCCCCCATAAGACTCAATGGGATTTCTTTAAACTGTCAGACCACTTTGCCCTATAGATGTGTGCGTGCGCTGGACCACTTCACGGCTTGTAATATAGAAGGTTTTGGCTTCGGGCGAATCCTCGGGTTTGGTTTGGTTCTGCTGGCACTAACATGTGTTGGTTAGAATACATGTGCTAAAGGGGAGAATGTAGTTGCCCATTTCTGGGTATCCCTCAAATTGCACCAAGCAATGAATGTGCCGCTGTGGCCTGCAAGACTGTGGGAGCTATGAATTTGGATTACTTCATGAAGAAAAAATAAAACAGGGATCGAAAAAACAATTATAATACATATTTTCAATTTTTCAAAACCAAAAATTATGAGAAACTTCTCCTTTTATATATTTGGTACATCATCATTTTTACGCCTAATTCGACTGGACTATATCTTCTACAGGGACATACCTGTGCTGGGATTGCATCCCCCCTGAACCAGACAAGGGTGGAGCTTTGGGGAACATAACTGTTCAAACTGTGGGGCCTCCCTAAAATGAGCTAGGACATAACAGTGAACATTGCAGGCTGCACGGAAATACCTGTGCCAAGACTACCTATAAATTCGGAATATATACTTCCACGGGATGGTTAATTGATTTACTAAATAAATTACTTTCATCATGCAACTATAATACAATAACTACGAGTATAAGCTAATAGTCCAAAGCACAAACCTACGCTCGTCCAGCTAATTCCAAAGCATGCCAAATGTTAGCTACAGTAAATATCATAGAAAGGAAAGGAAGTGCGATTAGACTTGTCAAGCGTACCAGAATCCCTTATGTGTGAGTTCTCGCACTTTAGTATTAGAAGCATCAGTACAGGCGTAAAAAGAAAGTAAATTTTAAGAGGGCCACACCGCAATTCGTATGTATTTTAAAATTACGTCGTTATTCTTACACTGTTCTAATCAGACTTCTAGTAATTCACTCGGGATTGCAATAGCAGTTTATTTAATATTAGAATAACAGTGCCCAACTAAAATTTATTTTTAACGCTGTATTTTAGCAAGAGCATCCCGAAATGAGTAAAAGTAATCCAAAAATGCATAATTCGACAGTATTCAGGAATATTTCTATAGCTTTTCCTCATTCTGCCTCGCTTGTTCAAGTTCTGTCTCGCTCAACTGAGCACCCTTTGAGCACCCAAAAAAATGGTACGCACACGTACACTATATATGAACGTTTCAGCACTTCCTTATGTCTTATTTTTATGGTAAATATCTATCAATTTATGATGTTATTGTCGCCAGGGATAAGCGAGGCGCGCATCCTTTCTAAGGGTTGATTTTATTACCCTGCCTGCGCGCGACGCCGCTCTGCCGCGATTTCAGCCTGCCCGCTAATTACAAGGGTTACTTTTCGGGCTAAGCAGACAACTACATTTTCAAAAACAATTCTATATAATCAAATACTCAGGCACTCACAATTCTGCTCTGACATTTATAGAAATAAACAAATGACAACAAAACAATCTCTGAAAGTTCCTATACAATTGGTTTCAGTTCTTTGAGTTCTTCGGAGCTCAAGCTGTTATCGTTGAGACAATCGTTGGTTGTCATATTATCTTCAAGGGTGATTGTCGTTTTGGAATAAAAGTTGGTTCTAGAAGTGCAACTCGCTCTCTTGGTATTCTAAGGAAGGAAACATTAAGCATTAAGATCAAAGTTTTCAAGAAATTTTCTTCGGCTTTATTTTAATTGGTTTTTATATTAGCACTTATACTTACAGTGGTAAAATAATTATCGACTTCTGGAATCTCCCTCTTTGCGCTGCTTGGTGCAGGTCCAGGTTCAATTAATTCGTCCAATTTTTGCACATTTTGCAGCAAATGTTGATTCATATGATGCTGTCAACTGCAAATCTTATATGAAAATGTTAACAGTTTTCACCAGAATCACTGGTATCACTTAAACACACTTGCGTTGCAAGTATTATGGCCTGCGCGGATAATTTAACACTCTCGTTAATTATTAATTAATATTATTACAGCAGGTTTAAATATTTCTTTCTGAATTGACGATTGTCCGTGACAGTTGCCACTATTTCTATGCAAGTGTCAAGAGATTCCATGTTGTTCAGAAATTCGCCCCAACCCGGATGGTTCCAAGTAGTTCCTCGTTCCGATTCCGGAATTAGTTCTGAATCACTGACATATAGAAATGGACTACTCGTCCCATACAAAATGCCTATATCGAGATGGTGCACTTTCTCGTTCCCTCTTGCTCACACAATTAACGGACTTTGAGCAGTCAGCTGTAGATTTGAATTGTTGTCAAATGCATTTTGGGGCATTAGTCCATTTTAATAGCATAAACCCATCAAGTAATTACACCAAAAATTATTAAATAGCTCTTTTTGTATCTTAAGTCTCTTTAAAGGAACCCAAACATGAAATTACCCCTTTTTAAGATACAACTGAATTTTACACAATTTCTAAGTTTTCAGCAGAAATTATGTAATTAAATTATGAAAATCAGTCTTTTAGTATCCCATATTGCAAATTCTTTTTATTTTATGTCTGATTTACCGACACAAATTTCACAAAAATCACAAAAACCCTGGGTGGCGTAATGCGGCGAATTATATCGGAATTAATTGCATTTATGTCCTTTTAATGTAACTAAATTTAGTGGGGAATACAGCTAAAACACAAAAGTGCTCTAATTATTACTTTTGAGTTCTTAAAACAGTTGTTTAGCGATATAAACCGCATATCCAGAAGAGAGCATTTCGACGTTTTGCTGAGAATTTTTCAATGAAAATGTCTTATTTCAGAAACTTCTCGCTGCGAAATTATTTGAGATGTGATGCTACTTTTAGGAGAATCAGATTTAAGCGTGCAGGTTACAAGTAAAAATAAATATAATTTTTAAATTTGCCGCCTTTTGAAGCCCCCTATCTCGCCCAATGCGAAAAAAATAGACAGATATATGCCTTCTATATCTGAACTCTCCTTAGGTGAGAACTGTCAAAAGGGTCCATTTCTATATGTCAGTGTTCTGAATACGGCTTGGAAACGCGATATCGTTCTCGGGGCGTAGTAAAATCCAACTAGTGTTAATGAAGACAATTTTTTGTGTTAGCCAACTAGTGACGGCGAGAAAAAATCATATTCTTTAGGCAGGAGGACAACAAAAGCAATTAAATTATACGATTGTTATTAGAAATTTAATAATAAATCAACTTCCTCATTATGGACACTTTTCCTATTTGAATAGCACTTTAGCTCTATTTCCAATTCCGTCGGAAAACTAATACGTTCGAAACATGTATTCCGAGCGGAATTGAAGTTTACATTCTGAAATCCGTACGGAATCTTTAGATTCCGAAATCAGCTGTTCGCTGTCAATCTGCCCATTCGGTAAAATATTTGTTTTTCTAAATTTTGTTTTTCTTTTTCTTCGTTATGACTCGAATATAATAGGTGATCCTAAACTATTCTGCTCTTTTGCTGCATTTTCCCAAAATGGGGCTTGATTTACTTTAAAAAATGACATCTGTTTTGTTTTGTAGCAGTTAAACTAAGCGCTCATACCTTAGATCATAGAGTACGGATACGGTTTTTGGCGTAGAAACTTGTGGCAACTTTGTGACAAACTTTGTTTGAATGCCATTTTGCCCACAAACGGTTTTGTTTTCATTGCTAAAGTGATATAACAAATTTAAAGAACGAAATCCCGACTCCACAATGTAATGTCGAAGCAATTCATCTTCACAGATGATAAAAAAATAAAACCATGGAAAAATCAAAGGCCAGAAATATTTGGGACGGTTTTAAGTTTGTACGCTAAGTTGCTCACACACGATCAATCTTATGTTTGTGAATCAACTGTTTTTATGAGATCTCAAAAAGAGCAACCCTTGGTCATAAGACGATTCAAGCTCCCTCTAGATGTGAGTAGGTATGAAGTTGAAATGGTTAATATATGGAAGGTCGCTGAATTTGCGGTGAAAACAAAATCGCTATCCATAATATTCTCGGATTCTCACTCTACACTACAAGCCATAAAGAAGTAACACCCGTGTAAAAAAAAAAAATCTGTTATTGATTTCTGCCAGCCCCCGATTAACTGCATTCCATTGGGCTGTCTAAAGCTGCTTGTGAGGAGAAAAAATGTATACCTAAATTATGAACTTTGTTTGCGCCTTATGCATTAAAGTGGTAATGTTGTGTAACGGTACCGATCGATAGTATTATCGATATTTTGAAATTGTAACGATGGGTACCGTTACGCAACCATAACCCTCCCTCGGCAACAGTTAAAGTTGCCGTAAACATGACACGGGCGACAACTCCGGTTTCGTCTCGCCCGTGCAAGAATGCGCTGAACCAGCGGCGTCGGCCGCTGAGTTCGTGGGAAATGCGCGTGCAAGTGCAGCGTGAGAAACGCACACTCAGCGCGTTTCCCGCAGGCCGCCCGGGAACCTTAAGTTCTCGGCGGCTGAGCGAAGTTAGTTGCTGTCTGATATTAAAACTAAGAAGTTGCTGTCGAACTTGAAAGCGGTACTTACCAAAATTAAAATATTAATTTGAGTTGTGTATTAATTTTGCCGGGAGTTAAATTGAAGAAGCTAGCCAGGAGCGGCATCGGTCGGGAGTGCGGAGATTATAAGCAAAGTGTATTGGGGAAGGCAAATAAATATTCGTTGGAAAACAAACACTAACGTTTGGATTCATACTAACAAACTTTCCTCGCATCCAGAGGAAACCATCCCAGACTACCTCTCATCATTGTTGTACTAATAATATACAACAATTGGCGCAGCCGGTAGGATCAAGGAAGCCCAGCCGAGCCTGTAAGAGCTTGAAAAACCTTGATCCTGCGAACTTTTGGGCTTTGCGAAGCCCCATCGCTCCAGGGTATTCAGCTATAGTTGCCTCTGCTCCAGGTGAGCAAGCAATTACCCTAATTCTAAGGGAGGACAACTTTAGTCGCCGCTGTTCCAGGCGAACAAGCGATCTCCCTGCGAAATCCCCAGTTGTGCAAAAGGGCACCAACGAGGGATAGTAATTATTTAGTGATCGCCCCAGGAAGGAGGTGAATGTCAGGCGAGGACTCACCCGCCTACATCCCAGCTGAGGAGGACAGGACAGCAACTCCAACATCGAGGGAGCACCCCGCCGCCGTTTCAACAGCAGCATCGAGGGAGCAACCCGCCGCCTCAGCTTCGACATCGAGGGAGCAACCCGCCGCCTCAGCTTCGACATCGAGGGAGCACCCCGAGGCCTCAACAACAGCATCGAGGGAGCAACCCGCCGCATCGGCTACAACATCGAGGGAGCTACCCAGCACCTCGACACCACCCGAAGTAGCAGCACACCAGCCAGGCCTAAGGCTTAGGAGCGGAACGGTGATTCCCCGTTCTTTACCAGTAAGTCTAGAATATCATTTAAAATTTTTGTTAGAAAGGGTGCGAGCGTCAGAAGCCGGATTTACAAATCGGCATTTTGATTTAATAAATAAAAAATTTGAAGAAACTAGTGAGCAGAGAGAAGCTCGCATAGTAAAAGCTAAAAAAGACTCCGAAGAATTCCGAGAGGAAATAAGAAAATTTAAAGAACGCTCGCAGCCTTTCCGCCTATTAGATAATACGGGTGCTGTAGATTTAAGCTTAAAAAGTGAAAGTGCTAGTGAACTAGAATCAATAATTCACGGCCTGTCCGGGTGGCTAAGTGCTACATTCGCGGAATCGTCGGACGAATCGTTCGGTAGTCCTAAATTTAATCAGAGGGTTTCATCCCCGTTAACACCCGCGAAAAGCAAAGAAGTGAAAGTGTTCGAAATGGCCAATCACGATAAGGTCATTAAGTATACGACCCAAATGGTTCCCCTATTTTCGGGAGAACCTAGTTCGCTGTTAAGCCAAGAGCTCCAGACGTTTTTGGGTTGTTGTCATCAGGTCGAAAGTTGCCTGTCGGAAGAGGAAAAAATTCCCTTCCCCCGGATTCTGCTCACTCGCTTACGGGGAGCAGCATATCAGCTGTTCATCGCTGAACCGCCCACGAGTTTCAGTGATTTCGAGGATCGCCTAAATAGAGCGTACCTCCCCAGAGAGACTTACCAGGAACTGGTAAATAAGTTAATTACTACCAGACAATATCCTCTGGAGTCTCTAAATGCCTTCACGGCACGAATAAAACAGGCTTTAGCCTTATGCAACGAGGCAGCTGAAAGAAAGTACGGTGTGACCGCGGCAACAACTGTGAAGCCGCAGCTAGAAGATTTTGCAGTAAATGCACTCCGAAGTGGGACGATTAATCCCCACCTATGCCAATACCTTCTCACCTTGACAGAAGGAAATCTAGAGCAGATAATCACTAAAGCTCTGGACATGGAGAGATTGCAACAGAGCTCTCCTTATTTGCAAAGTCAAGCCCCAGGTATGGGTTTAACTAATCAAGCCGCCGGGTACCAAAATCATGTACCCGCGTACATGTCGGCGCCGAATGCTGCTACGCCACCAGTACCAGCACCGCAAAATGTGATTAAAGCCGAACCATCGACGGCTAACACATCGTCCGCCGTGGTTAAAATCCCTAACCAAACACGGGATTTAGCCACGAACATAACTTGCAATTTCTGCAAGAAAAAAGGCCATACTTATGCTGATTGTTTTAAGAGGAAAAATACACCCTCTTGCGAACATTGTCGCACTTACGGGCATGACACTATCGCGTGTCGCCGAAATAGTAACGGCCAGAGAAACGGGAACAATAATTCGGCGTACGGACGAAATGGGAATAAAAATAGATCCCCCAATCGGGGACGCCCGCGAAATAACGATCCGGGAAATTCCGAAACGCGACGAACCTATAATGTTAGGCAAAGTTGCGATTTCTGTGCCCGACAGGGACACACTATAGATACCTGCGAACATAAACGCAGATGGGAATCGAGAAGCCAGGGAAACGAGGCTCAGTCGAGCCCGAAATCCCCGGCTCGACTTTAAATGATGACAAAAATACAGGGTACACTCAGCCGCCCAAGCCTAGCACTCCCATAGTGGAGCTCCCCCTAGACATCGGTCGAAATAAGAAGACTCCTCTAGTGGTGGACACGGGCGCTGAGATAAGCTTGATCAAAGAACAAGCTTTAAAGTCTCTCGAGTACATCAACACCGAGAAGACTTATACCCTGCAAACTCCATTTGGCAAAGGACATACATTGGGAAGCTGTAAGGGAAATATTGTTAAAAAACTCCCTGGTAATAGGGAGGCTAAAATTCCCTGCACTTTCCAAGTGATCGAAAATAATGCAGATCTGTCCCATGAGGGACTACTTGGGAATGATTTTCTTGCAGAATACTGCAATATAGAGGGCCCCAATAGAAAGCTTCGATTTCCTCGAACGGAAATCAATTTAGAGGAATTTTCGTTACCAATAGTGTTGGATACGAAAAGTGACTGTCCCCGAAATGCAACTGAAACCGATACGCAGGCAGATGAGATGGAATCCGAAGGGGTAAAGCTGTCCACCTGCCATGTAATCGAGGCATCCCCAGAGGCGGAAGCTGGTTGCCAAACGGCAAATAAGCTACGGGAAAACGGTAGGGAAACTTTGGCGAATACACCTACGATCGGCGAAATCAGGCGGCATGTAATAGCTCTTAAGGAGCCAATATGCGTACCTGCACGATCGCAGATGGTGGCTAAAGTACCCTTGCTATTGTCTGAAGAAATGCTTTGCCTCTCGCAAGAATTAGGCGAAGGCATTTTCTTGGCTAATAGTATCATACCCTCTAAGCAAAAAGAAGTTTCTATTGGACTCCTCAATGCTACGAATTCCCAGATAGCCCTACAAGGCCTAACTTTGCAGCTAGAACCAGTAAATGATTACAGTCTAGCACCAATATACCCCACGGAGGGTAATCAAAAGGAGTTTGCCTCAGAAGGGTTAACAGAGCCAAGTTTAAACAAACTTGAGCTAAATAAAATAGGTATAAATAAAAATGGCCAGAGAGCCAAAAATAGGCCAAAGAGCCAAGGCAGCCATTGCGCTCGCAAAAGGGGACCAAAGAGTCCGAATACAAGTAAAAGCGGCCAAAGCGCCGACGAAAAAAGGCCAAAGAGCCAAGGCAGCCACAGCGCTAGCGAAAATAGGCCCGAGAGCCCTATAGATGAAATTAAATTAGACGGTGCAGGCGACCAAACTGCCAAGCTAGTTTATGTTCGAACCCCACAGGCGGATCGACATCTAACTGAACCAGTAAAAGAACGTTTAGCCAGGTTAGAGCAAGAACTCAACCTGAGCGCAATTTTAAGTAGTCAAGAAAAGGCCAAGATTTTGGAATTATGTCAGGAGTATCACGACATATTCCACCTAAAGGGTGACTATCTGACGCATACAAATGCCATCACCCATCCGATTCCAGTGGTGCAAGATCAAGCACCCATTAACCAAAAAATGTACAGGTTACCAGAGACTCAGCGTCACGTAATAAACGAGCAAATAAAAGACATGCTCGATAACGAAATAGTGCAGCCAAGCAAAAGTCCTTGGAACTCGCCACTATTAGTGGTCCCCAAAAAGCCGGGACCAAACGGCGAAAAGAAATGGAGAGTAGTCGTAGATTTTCGTAAGCTAAACGAAAAAACTATAGGCGACGCTTTTCCTCTCCCACGGATCGAAGACATCCTGGACCAACTAGGTCATTCAAGGTACTTCACTACCCTTGATTTGGCTAGTGGATACCATCAAGTGCTAGTCGATCGTAAAGATCGTCCAAAGACAGCTTTCAGTACGAGCTACGGGCATTACGAGTTCAAGCGAATGCCATTTGGGCTCAAAGGAGCCCCTGCAACATTTCAACGCCTCATGAACTATGTGCTTACAGGCCTACAGGGCTTGGAATGCTTCGTGTATCTGGATGACATCGTCATCTATGGGAAAAACTTGGAGGACCATAACTCTAAGCTGCGAAAGGTGTTCAACAGGTTGCGGGAGAACAACCTGAAGCTGCAACCGGAGAAATGCCAATTTCTCCGGAAAGAAGTGGTATATTTGGGACACAAATGTTCCAGTAAAGGAGCACTTCCTGACCCTAGCAAAACCGCTTGCGTCCAGAATTTTCCAGTTCCACGAACTGTTAGGCAAGTTCAATCTTTCCTGGGACTTGCTAATTACTACCGAAAATTTATTCCCGATTTTTCGAAAATCGTGAGGCCTATTACGAATTTACTTCGGAAAGATGTTAAATTCAACTGGTCGGAAAAATGCCAAGAAGCATTTCTAAGTATTAAAAAATCCTTAATTTCTCCACCTCTTTTGATATACCCTGATTTCGGTAAACCTTTCAATTTAACCACGGACGCAAGCAATGAGGCATTAGGGGCTGTCCTCTCTCAAGGAGAGGTAGGAAAAGACCAGCCCATAGCATACGCCAGTCGTACCTTGAACAAGGCAGAGCGAAACTACTCTACCATTGAGAAAGAGTTGTTAGCTATTGTCTGGGCGACTAGAAATTTTAGATGTTACCTTCAAGGTAGAAAGTTCACAATTTATACCGACCACAAGCCTCTAAAAGGGGTCCTTAATGCAAAAGACCCCACTTCCCGGTTGAAAAGATTTCAACTCAAACTTTCCGAGTTCGATTACACCATCGAGTACAAACCCGGAAAGTATAATACAAATGCGGATGCCCTAAGCCGCATCCCAAGGGAAGATATTGAAGACCTGAACAGCCCAACCTTAACGGTAGAGGCTCAAGTCCATCGAGCTATGGACTCTACAGCGGAGGAATACAACCCCGCTACAGTACACGCGCTTACTAGGGCTCAGAAAAGGAAAGCCCAAGAAGGTGATATAGAAGTCAACCCAGATACACAGGAGGCAAAACAGGCGGAAAAGCAGCCTGAAATAGTAGCACTCGATCCGGAGGAAAATCTGTCTGAACCTATAGGAACAGCTGACGACAAACCCCCATCGCCAGAAGCACGAAACACCCCTGAGCATATTACGAGCCCCGAGGAAATTAAAATCATTTTACATGATTACCATGATTCCGCATTCGGAGGCCATCAGGGAGTAATTAAGACTTATAAAAGAATTAAGCGAAAATTTCACTGGAAGCATATGCTACGCGATATAAAAAATTATATCAAGAAATGCTCCAAGTGCCAAAGATTAAAATCTTCGGCGCAATACAAGATGCCCATGGTCATAACGGACATAGCCGAGCAACCTTTTGACAAGGTTTACCTCGATATCGTCGGACCATTGGAAGAGTCCACGTCAGGAAATAAATATATCCTAACCTTCCAGGATAACCTGACAAAATTCGTGGACTGGTACGCGATACCAAATGCGGAAGCCATAACGGTAGCGCAAATTTTCTTCGACGAGATCGTCACGCGCTACCGCATTCCCAAAACAATAGTTACCGATCAAGGTACTAACTTCTTAAGTGATCTTTTTAAGCAGATATGTAAACTGCTAAAGGTGAAGAAGCTGCAAACGTCAGCATACCACCCCCAGTCTAATGGAGCACTCGAACGTGCCCATAGACCACTTATAGAGTATCTGCGTACCGTAGTAGATGAGAATCCACAAAGTTGGGATCAGTATCTACGAACAGCAGCTTTTGTGTATAATAATAGTACACACGAAGGGACGAAATTGACTCCCATGGACTGCTTGTTCGGGTTTACGGCGGATGTCCCGTCTAATTTGAAAAGGGACCCCGAGCCCGTTTACAATCACGAGAGCTATTACCATATGCTCCGTTATAAATTACAAAAGTCTTACGCAATAGCCAGAAAAAATATTTTGGCCAGTAAGAAAAAGTCTAAAGAGTATTACGATAAAGACGCTAGACCTCTATCTTTCCACGTAGGGGATAAGGTTCTCCTTAAAAGCGAGAACCGAAAACATAAACTCGCAGAAATCTGGGTAGGACCTTACCTGGTAACCGCTACCCCGTCATCCGTGAATACCACGATACGCATGGGTAGACATAATAAGATAGTACATAATAATCGCCTAAAACCCTACATAGAGTAGAAAAGGCAGAACATTTTTTTTATTAGCAGTTAATGAAGAAAAAATATCAACATTTTAGGACATGGATTTGGATGAGGAGCCGTACTTGATTCTGCTATCGTTTGAATCCAAGCAATAGGAAGGTGAGACTTGACACTTTTCTTTGCTGAGTTAGCCAATTGTCGGCGCGATCGACGCGTATTTTACTCCGGACATATAGAATGCATGACTTTGGCCTTAGCCGCACCGGACAGGACAATTTTTTTTTTATAAGTAACATTTTTGAAAAAATAATTTAATGTTCATGCAGAACAATTTTAAACCTTGAACGTTTTGAAGAAAGTAATTTAAATAGGTAATACCGAATATTAAAAAAAAAAGGTAATTTTACTGATTTGGATAGAAAAGTCCCAATATTTCTAAGAGAAAAATTCTAATAAAAAACAAGTAATAACATTAAAGAAGTAATTCTAATAATTTGAATAGGAAATTCAAAATAAGTTTTGTAATTTGAATAATTTAGATAGAAAAACTTAAAATAATTTTGGTAGTTTTAACAATTTGAATAGCGAATCCTCTTTGGATTTTAAGGAAATAGGAAGAATTTAATTACTTGCTAGTAGGAATAATCCTAATAACTTTAAGTTTGAGATACTTAGATAAGGGTAAGCAGGAAAGGCACCCGGTACTAATAGAAATATTGTGAATTAGCATTTAAGGAATTTGAATGTGAACGAACGATGCCCACTCACAATTTGGTAAAAAAATTTTTTTTAGATTTCTTTGTCGAGAGTCATTCCTCTTCAAAGAATGACTCTCTTTTTCAAGGGGGGAAGGAGTGTTGTGTAACGGTACCGATCGATAGTATTATCGATATTTTGAAATTGTAACGATGGGTACCGTTACGCAACCATAACCCTCCCTCGGCAACAGTTAAAGTTGCCGTAAACATGACACGGGCGACAACTCCGGTTTCGTCTCGCCCGTGCAAGAATGCGCTGAACCAGCGGCGTCGGCCGCTGAGTTCGTGGGAAATGCGCGTGCAAGTGCAGCGTGAGAAACGCACACTCAGCGCGTTTCCCGCAGGCCGCCCGGGAACCTTAAGTTCTCGGCGGCTGAGCGAAGTTAGTTGCTGTCTGATATTAAAACTAAGAAGTTGCTGTCGAACTTGAAAGCGGTACTTACCAAAATTAAAATATTAATTTGAGTTGTGTATTAATTTTGCCGGGAGTTAAATTGAAGAAGCTAGCCAGGAGCGGCATCGGTCGGGAGTGCGGAGATTATAAGCAAAGTGTATTGGGGAAGGCAAATAAATATTCGTTGGAAAACAAACACTAACGTTTGGATTCATACTAACAAACTTTCCTCGCATCCAGAGGAAACCATCCCAGACTACCTCTCATCATTGTTGTACTAATAATATACAACAGTAAGATTATATATGTACATATAAATTAATTTCTTGCTTCCTATATTACTCAAACTTCAAAGGCGGCGGCAGGGCAATACCCGGTTCATACAATTCGGTAACTGACTTCGACGGTAAGCTTAAAGCTCTCAAAGTTTTTGAAGTCGTGAACGCAGAGGGATGGTCTCTTTGAAGATAAAAGCTCAAACCAAAATGAGACGTGAAACAACGTAAGAAACGTCAACCGTTGCTTTCATTTACGTTACGAGCGATCTTTACGGTACTAAAATTACGGCAAAGGTGACAAATTTCGTCAAATCATAGAAATGTTACTTTTGCCGTAAGTTTAGTGCCGTAAAGATCGCTCCAAACGTAAATGAAAGCAACGATTGACGTTTCTTACGTTGCGTTACGTCTCATTTTGGTTTGGGCTAAAGTCTAAGGAAATGGTGTATCGTGTAAAATTCCTGTACGTGAGTTTAGTAAAAATTTGAGTTTTCTTAGAAAGAGAGGTACCTACTCGATATATGTATGTATAAAGATTGTGATTAAAATGATAAATTAGCTGTTTTCTGTAAAATTCTGTGCCTACACCAGCTTTGTTTACAATGCAATTAAGTCATTATGTGACGTCCCTGTGTAGGTGGGTTCCCTATTTATTAACGGAGTTAAAAATAAATTTTCGGAAGGGCTTGTTCATTAAAGATTGAACAATTTTTCAATAATTGAATAAAGTGATTCAATAATGAGGAAGTTGATTAATTATTAAATGTCTAATAACAATTGTATAATTTGATTTGTTTTGTTGCCCTCCTTAAAAAATATGCGTTTTTCTCGCCGTCACTAGTTGACTAACACAAAAATTGTCTTCACTATCACTAGTCGGATTTTACTAAGCTCTGAGGGTGATATCGCGCTTCCTTAGGCTTTATCTTCTTGGTACACCAATTTTTTTTTTGCAGATTCAGATTCTTCGTGAAAAAATACGTAATTTTTCTGAAACCTCCTTGCATCCAATAAGAGGGATTTCATTTAAGATTTTAAAATTCCCCCTTCCTCAACCTCAGAGGTACATAGGTCGAGTTTGGTACCCAGGGGCCGCGGAAGTCATCTTGGACGGGGGGGGGGCAAACTTAAGTGGTCATCTACCCCCTCCCCCCACCCCCTTCTCTACCCCTCTCTACATTAACTTCAGCTTAAAAACAACATAAAAATTTAGGTTAATATAATACGTTAAAAATAAAAATACTTTATTATTTTACAAGGTACACTTAGTATTACTAACTAACTTCAAACACATTGCGCCTCTCAGGTGTTTTTGAAACGAATTCCATAAGAATTTCATTTAAAATCTAAGGCCCACGATTCTTCCCTGTGTACGTGCAGTATTGCCAGATGAGTTAGTCTTCTTTGATTCATTGGGAGTCGGAGGTACGTTATTTGCCTCATTATTTAAAGAAATTTAAATTTTTTTTGAGGCATCTTAATTTATTTGAAAAAGTTCCAGAAATCTGAAATGTTGAAATTGACAACTGAAATGAAGAAGTTCAATCTGTCGAGGGGTAGTAAAATTTACTTCGAAATTCTCAATTTCGCCGCGGTGTGTCAGGGGTATAACACAACAGAATAAACAATTCAACGCATATTTGATTTATACTCTCATTCAAAGCAAATCGCGGTTCAAACACAAAAAAATTTTTCAACTGACATCTGAAAGAACCGCACTTTAACAAGTGGAAAACGGGGGGGGGGGGGGGGGGGGACCTGCGCATTTGGCCCCCCTGCCCCCTACTTCCGCGGTCGCTGTTGGTACCATTGCATTGGATAGCTTTTCAAAAAATATTTGAGACGTTTTTTTTCTATTTCGATCCCATGTGGAGATCGTGAGATATTCGACTTTCCGGAACCTTTTTTTACACAATACACATCCTCTCCCGCACTCCGATACCGAATTTAAAAAAAATTTTCAGAGAAAAGTTACGTATTTTTTCATGAAGAATCCGAATTTGCAAAAACAAATGGGTGGTTCCATTAAAAAAAAAAAATTATCCCCACCCCCGGCCTCAAGGGCGATGGTGGCCTAACCCCTTGGTAGAGTTGAATACTTCTTTTTAAAATATTTCACGCCTATTTTTTGTTTTCCGATGCGATGTCTTCTTTCCGAAATATTCGACCGTTCCGGGACTTTTTTTACACCCTGTATATGTATATACTTATATACTACGAAATAGCGTAAAGAAAGGGAAATGTATAACATTTGCGACGAGGCCCCCATCAGCCCTATAAATATTCACGGAAATGCATGCCAGACAACGAATTGTCTTTTAACTCAATATAGGTTTCAGTTGTCTTACAACGCACCTCTCAATCAAGGAGCCAAACTTAAGGTACCTAATCTTCATTTCTTCTATTTTGCGCGTTAAATTATTCTCACTAGTGCTGCATTAATTTTCTTTTTTATTCAGTTAAAAATAAACTTCCTAGTTGCTTGTTGTAAATGGGTCATTCTACGATAAGAGGTTTTGAGTCCATAGAGAATGCGGCCAAAGGGAAAAGTTGGAGTTTTTTTATTAAAAACATATATTACGATTTAAGTCCCTTTTATATACACATTCATTTAAGGACAAGTGAATTTATACATATTTAGTTACTTTTTAGAAGGTCAGGGTAGATACATCGGGCAGGGTAGAGACTTTTTTGATCAAAGGAGAGACTTTGACGTAATAAAACAATGAATAACATAAACTTTTATTAAACATTGTACTTAACTTATCATTTTCTATTAAATAAAAAAAAAATATTGAAAACGGATCATTAACAAAGAATTTATCCGTGAACACACATAAAAAACGGTGGAGTTTTTCGGTTTGAGAATGGTCTGTTTTTGAAACAAAAATAATGTGGGAATTAATAAAAATACTTATTACTACACTTTTACTGCCTTTTGAATAAGGAAAATCCTTAGTATATAGAAATATTTTGTTATCTTGCCAGGGGAGATACGGCAGAATAGAGACGTTTTCGTGACAAATTTAAAATTTGTGACTCACATAAGTTAATATTGGGTTAATAATATATCACACCTCAATTATCCCAGTATTGTTGAACTGACGCAGAAAATTCAAATAAATTAAGTGAATATTATAACTTTTACGACTTGCCAGGGGAGAGACACAATTAGCTTGCGAAACCACTGCACTGCACTGTTGCGTCGCGACAACTAACAAATTACAGAAATCTAACGGCTCGCATGTTTAATATTACTAACTTCAGGTTGATACGCATCCTTGAGCCCTATTGTGAATTTGGCCATCTAATATTTCTATTTGTATTAACGGACCAAAATTCGCCAGGGTAAATACGCAAAAAAAGCGGGACAAAAATAAAGATCGAAAATTATTGAAAATAAACAAATATTCTTGTATTTTACGTTTATATTACTTAAGTATACTTCTTTAAATTCGTGCTAAATATACTTTAATTTGGCAACTGCGACAAAGAAGGTATGTACTATCTACATGTTTAACTGAAAACGTCAAGGGGACAGGCCAGGGTAGAGACTTTTTCAGCCTTAAATGTGGGATTCCAGGAAAATGAAGTTTAATTGGGCATTTAATCATAATGCTATTCATAAAATACATTAAGATGCTGCGATTTATTGCATAAAAATGATAAGACGTAGAATAAAAAAAGTATTTTATAACGTTGGACGTACACATTACCTCTTATGGTAGAATGACCCAAATAGCAAATAACATGAGACATTTTCAAACAAAAGGCGAAATGGAGAGAATTAATTTTTCTTAACGTATTTGCAGTCATACTACCTTGTAGTGGACATTTGTTGATAGATACCAAATTCAATTTCCTATTTATAAAATGGTCATCATCGTTTAAATTACTAACTTTTTTTTCTTGTTAAGGTAACATTGCAGACAATTATCAAGAAAATTAAAGTTGAGATGTAGGTACAAGAAGGACTCATATGCTAAATTAGTGGGCTGTGAAAGAGATTTGAGAACATAGTATGATTGGAAAAACTTGAAAGAACGAAATGTTTTTCTGAAGCTTTGTTATAAAGGGCACATATAGAAAGATAATTTGGAATGCGGTGGACCAGAATATTTAATATTTCCAAGAAAGACTCATACCTTTTCTTGCACCTACCTTCTCAATTCAGCGGAATACAACTTACCCTAAATTAAATCTCTATAACAATCGCCATGCTATTGGACTTGGAAAATACCTCAGATATTTTTTAAGTTAAAAGCGCCACAGTGAAACAGTGTTCCAGAATTTTTCTGTAGTGATTAGACTGCAACAAATGGTAAGATTTCCGTGACATGTTTTTAGGAAAAATTGTAAATTCAGAAAGGTACTTTACTTACTGCCGCAAAGAATGGCATTTTCTGCAGAGATTCCTGTAGTTAATATACATACATAGATATGTAGAAGCCACAAAGCAGCCTACGTGAATCTGACACAGGCTTCCACTTCAAAGCTCCCGACAATTTATCTGATGCAATAATTTGATAGCGTGTTTTCAATAATCTAATGGAAAGCGGTAAATTCTCAAATTGAAAAGACGTGTCTACGCGCGTGCGCATACTACTTACAGTGCTACTCTGTTTTGATTCCAACCCAGCGTTGCCTGGGCGGGAGCAAGCAAATCTGACTGCTGGTGTGCATTGCATTTGCGAAGTTGAGATCCGTGAAATCAATAATTATCATATTTTCCTGTTGAAAATAAATCACGTACGGAACGTAAAAGACTGGAAGTCTCCTACCAGTCGAATATTTTTGCTTTCATCGTAACGCAAGAAGATTCCTATGTGATAGGCCAAGGGTTTTTGGTCCTATGTAATTAGGCAATGTTCTTTAGGTGTACAGTCATGTCTCTTATAACGCGGTGTTTTTAGAACGCGATTTCCATATAACGCGGATCGAAAAAGCGACCGCTCTCCTATAACGAGGTCTCCGTTTTTCATACAAGAACATTCCAACAACTCAAAAAAATTTGAAAAAATTATCTATGGCAGCACTTATTCGATGTGGTAAATTTTTATTTATTTATTTATTTTAAAAAACATATAATCAGGGCTTAACCTGTTAAATTTTTATATGTGTGTAATTATATTCAACAAACCTAAATTCAAATATGTACAAATTCATTGCAATTTTTATTATAAAAACTTATTTTTTAACCGTATCAAACACAACTTGATACTTTAAAAATGCAATATTTATATACATAGGTCTGATTTATGTTACAATTTATTTTATTTCTGAGATTCCATATAACGCGGTACGAATTCACTTAATTTATATTAATCTGAGTTTCTTATAACGCGGTTTCCATAGAACTTTGTAGTGGTTTCCATATAACACGGTATAAATTAATTCGACTTGTCTTATTTCTATGTTTCTCATAACGTGATTTCCACAGAACGCATTTCCTGATTTCAATTCATTCTAAATTTTTTATAACACGATTTCCATATAACGCGGTACGAATAATCGCGTTAGGAGACTTGACTGTATATCTTTCAACTTTTGTAAAATGTTGAAATATCAGCCTTCGACGTCACCACGACAAAATCAGAACACTTCTTTTTATATAAAATAATCACTACGCTCGTAATTGCATTTTATTCTTCAAATTTTCTTAACAACTGCAACATATGGCGGATTACAGGAATATTTAAATATTTTATAGTACAAAATATCAATAACAAATAAAAATGTGTAGATGAAGAAAAATACTAATTAATAACATTAATTGGTACCTTAGAGCAAACAAAGCAGGAGTTCTTATTTACATTTTCACCACAGCTTATTTTATCTCAAGCATAAAATATGCTTTGATTAATTAGTACTTACCATATTTCCTAGAGCACCAGCTCTGGACAGGGCTTAGGATTAAGCTTGCTCTGTAGGTACTTATAAATAAAAATAAATAAATTTCTTAAAAGTCTAAAACGAAATCTACCTACATTCGATTGCCTTTGTATAATATACATATATATGTATATGTAGGTATTTTGTAAATATAAATAAATAATAATTTATTTATTCCCAATTTTAGTAATCTTTTGTTTTTTTCATATTATTCAGCAGACAGAATCATAAGACAAATATATACAATTTAATTCTTCATTACATGCCATTATATTACATTACATGACTCAAAATCGACACTCGCAACACTCTCTTAGTTTAAAACATTGCTGTTTTTATCAACTTATTTTTGTTAAAAAGTGGTAAGATGTGTTACTATATACATATACAGCTAAGCAAACTAGTTTACACTCTTAGGCAAATGCATGCACATAATTGTATCGCCAACATTAAATACTGAGAAGGTAATACATGTATCTCCTCTGCTTCCATAACTCAATATTAACTGAATCTACCTCCCTCCTTTTTCAAACTTAATCCCTAAGACCCACCCAAAGAGAACAATTTGTTAGGCCAACCGAACGGCCTAATACAACAATAATCGAACAATTTGGCCGTTGTACTCCCGGGAGTTCCGTAAGTAAACACAGTATCAATCTTGATATCAATTCATAATTCACGTTGCTATTGCAATGTGGGATTATAATATTGTTTGAAGAGACAAGTGCCCCCGCAAAAATAACCTCCCATCATCCCTAATTGGTGTCGAATTAACTCGCAAAAGCATAAGAAGAGGGTCGTTTCATTTTATTGTCTTCATCTGCCGGCTTCGCCTTCTTCTCTACTGAACTGAAATAAGCGTTGCACCCTCCCCGTGTACGTACTTGTGACGTCTCCGGCTGTTTAGAAGCCACTCAAACAAATCTAGTATAGTGGCTTCCTGGGGATGACAAAAGCTTACGACACCACAGTCGAAACAACGGGGGTGTTTGAATTAGATGCCACCGGGGTCTAGTGTTGTACCAGTTTTATTTTGTCAGAGGGAAGTCAACTGGGGTGATTTGATTGATTTTGATTAATAATTGCTCCGGGGAACAAGGGAAGTTTATTAGGGTGTCATCTGGTTGATTTGAGAGACATTTTTTCCGCACTTCTGCAGTGGATCTGCCACAAGGGGTGAATTTTTAATAAATTTTGTGGTAAATATCTGTTTCAGATTTTGTTCCAGGGATTTTCTAGGAGATTAAACGCATCAGGAGATTTGTGTGATCTATTTTTATTTAATTACATAAAGGAATTAAAATATGTGCGTATATGTATGTATTATTAAGGGCATAAGATTTGTACATATATTATAGTATCTATACCAATATTATAAAGAAAAAAGATTTGATTGTTTGTTTGCATTGAATAGGCTCCGAAACTACTGAACCGATTTCAAAAATTCTTTCACTGTTGGGAATATACACTATCCCCGGGTGACATAGGCTATATTATATTTTCAAAAAAAATTAGAGCTCCTTACTAAAACTCCAATAATGTAACCCAAGGTGCAAAAAATTACCTAAAATATTCCTAAAAAAAATATTATTCAAATCGGACATTCTTTCCCAAAGTGGGCATTTGCTAGTTTATTATAAAATTATTATTATACTAGTTAATGCCAGCGATTTCGTCGGTATAAAAGTAAGCAATTGTAATGTTGGTTCAAATAATTTGAATTATACTTGATCATACAGTGATGCTTAAGTTGTACGCGCTCAAACAAGCAGATATATACAAATTCTAAAAACTGTTGTTTTAGTCTCTGTTATTTGGTGGTTATTAAATGCACCGCAGATAATTGGAAATAAGTAATAAATTATTAGGAAAGTTGTATGTATGTAAGGAATATACACATCTACTGATTTCACTGCAAATCTTAGAGTTTTATTTTAATACATTAAAAATGTTTTAATATGATGTCAACCATCTGATTAACATTGTCTCGTTTTTGAAACGCTTTCAAGTGTTTTAAAAACGAAACAATGTTAATCAAATGGGTGACGTCATATTAAAACACTTTTAGTATATTAAAAAAAAAACATTAAGATTTGCAGTGTTATAAGTACTTTGCCTGTTTTAAAATATAGCAAACTCAAGTTATATGAATTTTCTATGGAAAAGAAGAGAATACAATTATAAATATACATACCTCATGTCGGAAATCTTAGTCAATTACACCATGCATCCTTTTGCTGTTTGCGGACTGATTCCGTATGGCCCACCCTATATATACGTGGCAAGGGGATAAAAGCAGAGATAACACCCAATTACATGCTACAATGACTTTAGATGGCAGCGACACAAATTTCCTTAACGCCCTGGCGGCCGGTTTTTTGATTTGTGCGATAAATTGAGAAAATAAAATTGGGGTTCATATACCCTCAATTTTAACATCTGTAAGCTCAAACTTCGTAAAACTCGATATCCCTGACATGTCTAAGAGGATTGAGAGATACTCGTACTTATACGAATGGGAGTAAAACCCGGCAATATCGAAGGTTTGTCATTTACTGACATAAAAAGCTCAAAATGGATTGGTATAGCTCCGGGAATGCTGGTCAAATATCAGAATAGTTGACAGCTGAATAATTGTCGCATTAGGCCTTTTGTTTGTCCAAGCTACTCTTCATTAATGTGAATGTGGTCGACTTTTAATCTTCTTCACACTTCAGGGAATCAGATAATTCTACCAAGGTTTTATTCACTTAATCACAGTAAGGTGTGCCAATCACCCACTGTGTACAAGTCAATGGATAATTACGATCAACGAAGCATCGGGAAATTACTCCCGAAATGAGCCCAGCTACCCTATACTGCGCGTTCTTACGCTTCCATAAATCTTTAGCTGAAAGGCATAAATTTTAAGCTCGACCAAAGGTGTTGGTTAACTAAGAATATCGCACCCGCGTCGCGGGATGGTTAGGGCTCGTTGCAAATAACGAACGCAAGTACAAGTCACGGAAGGCTAATTACTACACGCTGCCTCGCTGCATGCTGAGCTCAAGACAGTAACTACCCTGTTGGCTCTGACTGTATCTTTGTCGTAGAAAAGAATGGGCGATTGGAGCTGTAATTGAATTAAACCGTGCAGATGTACCGCATTTACTGTGTCATATATCGGGTCAGTGGCTGGTCACGAACATCAATCAGATGTAATTTCATTAAAGCAGAATGATTTGTACTGCCACAAGGTTTTGCGTTGTGCAGCCAATCAATTTGAGAGTGCCTTGGAAATTATTCCGAACAAAGACGGAAAAAACGATATGCCATATCCCATTCGATATTTTACTTATCCTTTTATATTTATTCGAACGATGTATTGCTTGCACTAATTTAATTAAATAAAAACTTCATGTACTCGTAAGTAATTAATTTTCTAATATTAGGTCTTTGTCCTTTTTTTAGTGATATGTTTTTGTATATTTAAATGAGAATTATACAATAAGCTAAAGCTAAGTATTGAAATAATGAGGACCAATTAAAGAAACAAAGTGTAGAAAATGCTGAGAGTGAACAAAAAAGAAAGCTAATTAGCAAGATCATTTTCGGCATTGTGATGGGAGAAAACTGATTCTATTCCACCCACTTACTAGGAGAAATTCAATTGAAAAGTAAGACGTTCGCATTTAAAGTTTGAATTCAGTATCTTGAATAAAACTTTCAACCTGTTTCTATGGAATTATTTTCCTATCTATCGAAGTGGGAACATAAGCGTATAATAAAAAATGGTAGCCTATATGTGAGTAAAAACGTAAATTGAAGTAATTACATCACAATATTAAAGATATGTAGGCGTAAATTAAACATAACTATTCAAAAGCAAGCAGAAGTTAAAAAATTTTAAATGTAATGTAAAATGAAATCAACCCAATTTCATTTAATTTGGCTTTTAGTTGGAGAATTGAATTATAATTCTATCAATATGAGTTACACTTATACATATATCCCTTTACAGAAGAAAATCAACAGATCAACAAATCTGTGGCCATAATATCATCAACCAGAAGTCATGAATGAAAATTATCCTCGAGCATCTCAGCATGTCCTTCTTTTGAATGGAGGTAACCTCACACTCTAGTAAACAAAAAAGGCAGCGTGGCGAACAAGTGAAGCATTGAATATAATGCACTGCGTGCTCGAGAACCACAGACCACCTAGCGTTTTATGTTTATGCTCTCCGGACAATTTTGCCATAAAGAATTGTCAAACAATCCTGGACCATAAATTGTGTAATAAATAATCCATAAGTTGTCTGCTGGCTTACTTAGTTATTATTAATGTGGAGTAGCCTCCGGCCGCTTCGATCAGGTCTTGCCTCGTAGCCCATCTCCTGCAGCACAAAATCTTCACACCTTAGATCCACGCCTTTAGTACACTGGCGTATTCGTCGCTGCACTGCGAGCCATAAAGCGAGAAGTATATGTGAACAGGTTAAGAGGTTTATTGCATTTAGAAATGTCGTGCTGAAAAATATGAAATAATTTTTTCAGAAAGGTCCCATAGTAAATGAGCTCGGGGCTTTGGTTAGTATAAGTTAATTCCTATCGATGTAGTGCTCTTAGGCAGATTGTTTGCAGGTCCAAAGAACAAATATTGTGTGATCGAATTCTTCTGACTTATTCTTAGCTACTTTACGATCAGATTACAAACATTTTATTAGGTCATTATCATCAGATTGATGAACCAAAGCGTAGAGAAGTCCGAGTCTTTACATATGATAACATCTCAACCCGTGTCAACCATATTAAGACGTGTTAAATTTTTTACTCTGAAAATGAAGATCCTTGATCTTCCATACAAATATTGTGTAGTTATCTTTGCTTTCGATTATGTGTTCACAATTCAATATGCAAAGCAGAGAACGGTACGAATTGAAACGGATTATTCCCAAAATATACTTTCAACTATGTACGTAATAATAGCGCGCAGTTATTTCGATGTGTAGGTAGAACTGGTTAGGTCAGGTTTTAACAGTCAAGTTAAAGTTTTCCGACAGAGCCTAGGTAGTTATATGTATTATAAATCGATTGTTTACAAAATAATGTGAGAAATGACTCTCATTAGCGCTCTTTAGCTCATCTTTTGGACTTTGGTAGATTAGTCGGTTAACTGTTGTCGCTGGCTATTTTTCACACTCTTTATGACTTATTTACATATCTAAGAGTGATAATTGGAGCTGATCGAATAAAATACCCAAATTTAGCTAAAATGAAAGGTATCTTGGACTCGGAATCTTGATATTTTGTTTGAAATTAATAGAATTCCTCGAGGTCTGAGGTGCTAAATCCCGAAGAATTACGACAGTCGTTTTGTTCACTTATACATATGTACTTGAGCTTACTTGAAATATTTTTAGATTATGTATTTCAACAATTTTGTGGCACGCGCAAATAAATTTAGCTGAAGTTTTCATCAATTAAAAGTTAGAAGTTATTATTATTACTTAGGCTGTGTGCCAAACCAGACTTTTCTTTTCAAAAGTTCGGTAAAAATGTATTAGATTAAGTTGTCTTCGCCAAACGAGAGAAGTCATTTCAATTGACTTTGTATCGACATATAAGCACACGCAGTACTCTAATATTAAACAAAGTCGGGAAATAGACGAAGAAGATATTAAAGTTGTTATTTTATTTGCTCAAATGCTAGTAAACTATTTAAAATACATAAAGGGGAAGAGGGGAAACTAAAGTGTTGGATGCAAAATAATATGATCAATATGCGATATGCTCAAAGCCTTCTATTTATAAGGAAAAAGTACTGAGTTGTCATTTGAAAGTCTACTCGCCAGGATACTTTTCGTTGAAAAGTTGACTTTTGAAAAGAAAAGTCTGGTTTGGCACACAGCCTTAATTTCTTATTCATATAATTTCATTTTTTTCATTCAATTGAATTCTATGTATAAGTCGTCTCTTATATAAAAATTTTAATATTTGCGAAAAGCAAATTTTGCCATTATTTTTATTCATCCAAACTTCAAAACATAAACTGAAAAAAGTTTTGAATTAACTTTATTCGATTTTATTTTCATGAAATAAGAATTTTTTAATATGGATAACTCTTTATAGATTGAGACTGCTTTTATATTATACTCGATCATCTATTTCAGCTAAACAGTAAATTTTATATTCGAGAAATTCTATTTACGTTGCTCAGTGCAACTTGAAATAAAACCACATTTCTAATCTTCTTCAACTGTAGAACTACTTCACTAATTAAGTCGTCTGTTTGATACAAATAAATCCTCCAATTTGACGTGTGACGCAAAGGTTCACTCGATAGAATTACCGGGTAAAAGGAGTGCCTAATCTGGTTAATCCCTAAAATTGGAAAGCGCAATACACTCAAAAGGAAATTCGCACTAAGTCCCACAAAATTGAAATACGAATCCGATACTTGAGAATGCCGGAAAACTCTCCAGGGTAAAATCCCTGCAAATGTGGTCGAGATTTGTATCGTTCCGTCTAGTTGCTTTCCTCTGTTGGGAAAGGAGTCCCCATCTGCTCCAGGAGAATAACAAAATCGTGCCTCCAATTGATGTTTCGGAGGAGTCTTACTAACAGTCAAATGGGTTCACTTTTAATTACGTGCAGTTTCTAGTTAAGAGCTCTGGCTTCAGCCTTTAGGATTAGCTAGGAAAGTTGGCTTAATGTGGTGTGGAAATCCATCCCAGTCCTTGAGTGGATACGTGTAATGAGTATCAACTACACCATCACAATAAGAACCATAAAACTGAACCCGAAGTCGTTATGCAAAGGATTGACATATTTCCTAGCTAGATATCAAAAGATGAAGACATTAAAATGTAAACGATCCTTGGCTTATACTTCCTGAGTTAATTCGACACCAATTAGGGCTTGTTACCTAGATTTTGTTTGTTTCGCAGTTACAGCATCTTCCGAAATTCTCAACGGGTGTCTCAAAATAAAAATATATATAGGTGCACAAGGAGAAACATATAAATCGTATAGTTTCCAATTTTTCGTCGAATAAAAATTGAAATGTTTTTTCCACTAAACAGCCAGTCTATTAATTCAAGTGGAAAATATGCGTGGAGTTTAAAGGTACTGTCGAAGACAAACATTAGTTTCTGTTCGACGTGCTCCGGATATAATCGGAAAAGCATATATCAAAATCTAATCTAATATATTGAAAACGAGCAAATCATAACAACTATTGCATATAATTTATGCTGCTAATAACACTGATTTAACATAATATTGTTCGTAAGCAATCTATACATCATTTCTATAGGATTTTTTCCTTAGATTAAGCACGCTCATAAAAAGCAAGCTCCCCATATGCTTAAGAAGAGCTTTGGCATTGTAGTACTTGTCGTTTTCATTTGAACCATGTTATGATGGGCAGTTTTCACGTTTCGTTATTAATTCTTTTTCTCAATTTTTAAATATGGTCAAAATACGTTATACGTGTGTTAGTTTTCATCCTATTTTTCTCAAAGATGTTACTTGATGGAAACAAAAGAATTCCACGTTAGTGATTAGTTATCATTAAACAAATAAAATCTCATACAAAGTACAAAAAAAAAAAAAAGTGACTTTTGTAAAACAGTCAATTCAGTAAAAACAATTCACAGAAAAAGTTTTTAAAAAAATCGTAACGAGGTCATCATAGAGAGAGATAAAAGATTTTTCTCACAATTATATTTAAAACTTTGATAAGCACTTGTCACTTATATTTATTAATTTGTTTGTCTTGAGACATATTTTTAAAAGAAGTGCGAGTATAATGCTGCTTTACTTTTTTCCATAAACTGATTTTTTCATACAATTTATGCGAACAAAAAACACATTGCTAGTGCACACTCTTGAGAAATTTGGTCGCCAAGTGTGTAGTAAGAGCTATAGAGATTAGTTGTACTTGATATTCGTAGATTGATTCAGACTTTCATTTAAGCCAAGTTAAAAAATTTTACGATGAACCGTTATTTTTCAATGATCTTTTAAAAACGGAAAAATATGGTTTTTTGAATATTTTGACTATTTTTCTGGAAAACGGGAGCTGCTAGAAAAAAAATGAGGGTAGATTCGAAATCAACGACCTCGAATTAGTAAACAAACATTTTATGCAACAGAAAAAAAGTTTAATTTTGTTCCTTTGTTATCATGGATCCGTTGATAAACGTATCGCAGAAGAGTTGTATATTGTTGACAACCATAGATCCTCTTTCGCATTGGTCAAATATTTTTTGTTTAAGAACGTCATATACGGTATGCATTTTTTTAGGAAGATTATTACGAGGGGTAATTTCAAATCCTGAGTATCATGCACATATGTATATTTGCTATTTGAAATTAAATAATTCAAATTTGATTTTTTATGCATAACTCGCACTTACCTCGCAAGTGCAAAGAGGAGATTATGGATTAAAAGCTGCTCAAATTAAATTACCAACGCCACTAAGTCATAAAACATAAAACAGCTGCAAAACAAACACTAATTAATATTTTTATGCTGGCAGCCAGATTAATAGTTGTAGCTATGGCATGTTAGCATACTGTTCGAATACTTCTTAGATCAGTGGCTCTAAGAAAGTGCTTATATGTACTTCCTGCTGCAAGGCGAGAAGTTTCACAGCTATGAGTACTTTTTGATATTGGTCGCTATGTAAATAGGTCTCCACCTGACTTCATAAATTATCGGTTCGTGACTTTTCGTAAACACTGCCTTACCGCCTTACTGTTTAAATGTGGGTTATTATAGAGAGCCATTCGTCAAACAACTGAAGTCGAATGTTCTAGCTAACACGCTTTCCATTAATGGCCCATTGATTGCTGGGTATGTTTGAAAGACGTTCGGTAGGAAATTAGCTTTTGTCGAGTTTTTCTATAGTTTTGGGTCATAAGCAATTTTCTCTCGATACTCACATGTGCGACATTATAACTCTTTTGGCCAGAAGGTGTAATAAACCTGCGTAATTAACAATCAATCAACAGTTCTGCTCGTCTGGGCGAAACATTGCAGCTCTCCAAACGGCACCTCAAACATCAAAGGTGTCTGCGTTGCCTTGTAATTTGGCGCGAGGCGCACCTCTATGAAATTGCCTCCGGGAGTATCGCTATCATCAACAAGGAATTCTCCGTCATATCTCTTTTTCAACGTTGAGTTTCTCGCGCTTGTCGTGTCCAATTATAGTCTTTGGACAGCGGCTAACACCGATATAATTGCCAAAGATACAGACTAATTTCTAAGGCAGCCCCGCTACTGCCATAGACTTAATCGACACTAAGAATTCAATCAGTCGACAATCGAGGCTCAGCAGATGTTTATTTGGGCATTTCTCTGATTCGTCCCTTCATAATGAGACTTTGCCTGCAGTATCTAATTGCGGTTGCATATCGACTTGCTGGCTGTTGCAAGTGGCCACTGACACATCATAATTTTCCTAATATCCTAATGTCAGGTTTGATCGCTTGATTAATGCTCGCGATAATATTCTTTTACACTTTCTCAGGTATTGAAGTGGGCACTGCGTTGTTATAAGAGTTACAAAATTACTATTGTGGTCAGGGTAAGAGGTTATAGTAGATAATGGAACCCATTAATTAAATTTAAGTGGCCGGTAATTACATTAAAATACTGGCCTAGGGTTTTGTAGCTATTTTTTCAATATAATAAGAAAATACTCTTCACATCAATTGCAAACTTTGGAGGCTTAGATATTAAAGATTATAATTTAAGATTACTTTGTGCATACATTTTTTTAAATCTGATAACAAGTTAACAAATCCTACAAATTAGGTATCAGCACCGACAACGACTATCCTTCTAAAATTAATTTTGTCTGAACACATCTCTTACGGACACATAATTAGATTGCCCCGATCCACCAAACAACCTGGAACTACGTGACAATCTCATATCAGCGGCACATATGATTATCGCGTACTAATATATGTATATTTAACACCAAAACGTTAATTAATTTTCCGAAAATCTGCTACCGCTGAAGCTAGTGAAATGCTGATAATCTCCAGGGATTTGCCTGTAATACATTTCACATCAAACGCTGACAGTAGTTAAAGCAGCCAACCCTTCTGCTGATTTCGTATAATCTTGGTAATCTAACAAGGGTTTTAGGTGTACTGAAAAATTTGCAAAATTTAGTCGTTGCAAAAGCGGAGGCAAGGGCCACCCACTTTCACTCTGTCGACGTCATTACCCTGTTTATCTACGTCTGTTTTGTTAGTGAAGGAAAGCTATTTTTCACTCAGAGGATTTCCTAGAATTCAATTAGGGCAGCCGCATACCATAAAATTTCAGAAAATTCGATACGGGGATCATACGTTTTATTACCTTACACAGTTGGTTAAGCATTCGTTTGGGGTTGGAATCAGGGTTTCTTAGTAGCTTTCCCTCGATATTCCTTTGCTGCGTATACACCCTCTCGAGTTTTCAGCAAAAAACACAAATACAAGTACCATTTACTTTCGATTGAGATGTATTTTTGGTACTTTTGTGCGAGAATCAAATATTTGTCAACGACTCCCTTGTCCCTAGTGGGCAGTTTGCAAAAAGTTTGCCGCTACAAATTTTCATTATAATTTTCTTTCTCACTATGGTAAGACATTTATATTAGCGTGCGAAAGAATCCCTGTTTTTTCTGCTTTGCAATATGAAAAATATTTATAAGCTTATTGATATTTTTAATATAGACCTTTTTGCAAAAATAGTAAGGAAATAGTATGCAATATTATCCCGAAAGAAGAAAATCTTAATTTTTTACAAGTTTTTTTTTTGTGTGGCGAAAGTAGCTTCCACCCACGAAATTAATATATTTATTTCAAATAAAATTTTGATTCTAATCATCATGAGTAGCTAAATGCTATTTTCGAAAATCATCCACAGAACATTATTCACTTGGATAGCATGTCTGGCGACGGGGTTTGGCCAAGCACAAAGTAATGTGGGCACGCTTTCTGGTGGCGGGCTCTACATTTCCATTTAAATGGCGTTGTCAACAATAATAAATTACGTTATCGCTTTTATTCATACGTTTTTTTAGGAACTAGTTAGTTTGTTGTTTGCGGCCGCCGCCGCCGCCGGCCGTATAGATATACATTTAATTGTTAATCTGGTGTTGGAGGACGGACACATTTCTTATAATTTCATAATTTTTTTATTTATAGAATTAAAAAATATAAAAATTTTAAGATTTAATATTTTAAAATATATATCCCAAAAAGGCGGTATTAGTTTCGCAAACACACTTACTTTTAAATTAATTCAATGTATAAATTGAATAGTTGTTAGTGTTTCCTTTCTACTAAATGTAAAATTTTAAAAATAGGGCTTAATTTTAGGCTTTGCGGAATTTAAAATAAAACCTGAGCCAATTTCTATGTCAATTCTAGCTGAGTTTTATTCTACCGCTCTGTTTACGATGCCGGTGTTTAAAATTTTTGCTCTGGGAAAATGGTTTTTATATCTTTCCTTAAATCCCTGAAGTGTTTCCTTTCTGCTAAATGTAAAATTTTAAAAATAGGGCTTAATTTGGAGGCTCTACGGAATTTAAGGGGATTTAAGGATAGATATAAAAAACATATCCTCAGAGCAAACATTTTAAACACCGGTATCGTAAACCGAGCGGTAGAATAAAAATCAGCTGAAATTGACCTAGAAATTGGCTCAAGTTTTAATTTAATTTAAAGAAAACGGAGAAAATAGCTTTATCTATAAGTTTCACACATTTTAGTTGAGCACAATTTGCCTCTCATTAGATTTTTCAATTCGAACATCTTATAAGTTTTTTATGGCTCCTCTGCCTCATTGTGAAGGAAAAAGATGTTCGCTATTTATTAGATATTTTGAAAGCATAACTTAACATAAAAATATGTAGCAGAGAAAGATTAAAGCTGAGATTTAATACGAACTGTACGTACCTACAATAAATTAATTTTAAAAAAATTTTTATAGTCGCATTGAAACTTACAATAACAAGCAGTGAAGAAAGTACGCATATAGCGAGGAATTCATGATTAACATCTTACATCGATTCAATCATTTCAATTCACTTTTTGCGTGAAACCGGCACAGAGGCTCACCCTTCTGGGAAGCGCGACCTGATACCCCCGCTTATGATTAATTGACCCACTTTGGCGTGCTATGCACGCCATTGTTATTGTCCAAAGAGATATGTTCCGCACCGCAGAGATTATTTAAATGGACAAAAAGCCATTCTACTTTCAGGGAATGATGGATCCTCTGTTTGTTTTCACCTATAAAGTCAGTTTGCTTGTGCCCTATCGTAATAGTCAACCGACTAATGGGAATGTTAATGCTGGTGATTTATGTGCAAACCTCCTGCGGCGCTGATATTTCATCAGTTATTAGATCCGTTCTTTCCTTGATGAATCGATAAATCAATTGGTGGATACCATTACTCTTTGGTTTCTGAGGAAAGATAATCTCTGCCCTGACATCTCTTTTTTAGGCAATTATTAGTAGTTCTTGTTCCATTTATATTTATTGGAAATTGTCCCCATTTTTCATATTTTATCAATTAGAAATCAATTTCAATTCTAACGTTATTATTTAAATTAATACATCTGTATGCAGTTTTGTAAGAAAGTCTTTAAATTAAAAAATAAATATATTTATAGTAATTAATGAAAAACATTTCTTGTCTTTAAGTACCATATTTGCTGCAATCCCTATATGAAAATAAAAATTATTCAAAATTCGACTAAAGTTGTCTGCATTTTACCCTCTTCAGTCCCGAGAAGTTTCAAATTTCGGCCTTTTTTGGATATATGTACATATCATCCGTAATTTGGAAGGTTTTAATGATCTGACCTTAATTTAACACGTTGACGACGGCGGCGGCGCTACCCAGATTCAGTCTTGTGTGAGCCACCGGTGGTTTAATATTTTGGTCTAGGATTTTGAAAATTCAAATATTGAACGTGGATTTTGAAATTATAGAGTTTAAACTTAATATTTGAAAATTGCTATAGGTAGGTACATAAGTTGTAGTTTTATTATAATTTTGGTTACGTTTAGGGATGGAAAAAAACAAAACCTTCTGAGCAACTTTTATTGCAGTATACAAGTTGACATTTTACTGTAACTTTTTTGGTCTTCAACAACGAGTTATTGTTAAATTTCAAAACACTATTTATATATACATGTATGCAATTGGATACCTAATATGTTTATGTTATTCTATGCAATATGTTGTGTTACACAGGTGGGCAAAATTAAATATACACTAAAAATTAAGACTCATATCAGGATGACAAACTTTGTCTAGTCAGCTGAACGTTAGGGCTGAAAAAGCTACGAAGAAAAAATTAAATTTATGCGATTGGCGCACATCTAGATCTAGATATTTCCAGTATGATAAAATAAATCAAAATAAAACGTACATATATGTATGTATTCCCGGCTATATAATTGGCGTCGCTGATGGGCACTGAACAGTATGAAATTTATCACTTTATTGGCAATATTATAGTATGCTCTAAACTTATTCATTTTAAAAATAGAAGTCATTGCCGAAACTTGAATCCGTCGTATAGTCATAATTACGACTTAGATTATACAACTTAAAAAATGTTTAAAAGCCACAGTTATAGCCCCTTAACTTAATTGCACCCATTTGTTGTTAACTAACTTAGGAGATCATAAATAAACAAGCACGATTCAGAGACATTTACTGACTAAACTGAGATTTTACTCTCTGAAAATGCCTTAAGAAAAAATCTTGACATGATTTTATTGATCACAATTAAATGTGTTTTCACATTGTTTGGTCCATGTTTGCTGTCATCGAGCTGATCATAAATCACAGTATTGAGTAACATCCTTTGAGATACCATTTCTGTAAGTTTATTGCTTAATCTGAAATCTAAAAGCCACAGGTCTGTTATCTATTCATCTTGTGACATGAATTTACTTCGATAGAATGGCTCTGCCATATGAACTTACGTTTGTAAACGACAAAAATAAGTTTTAAAATTAGTAAAGCGATTTCCAAAGCATTAGTGGTGTTCTTAATGAAAGTATATTAATAATTACTCCTAAATAATGCGCCGAAATTATTCTGTACCTATTTGTAGCACAAATAAATCGTAATAAATAAAATTTGAAAGAAAATGGTCAGAACTATACGGAAGTATATAGTGTTAGAAAAATAAGTCACAAAAGTACAAGTTAATTCCCATTAGTAGGTACCTTTACTATATGGTTGCATAGTGGAAACTGGTGAGTGAATAGATGCAAACTGGTCGGGCCTATACGGGTGTGTAGTAGAAATTGTTCTGAAATAAAATGAAAAAAAACTAAATAATAAATTGGTTGTTCAAAAAAGTAATACGGATTATTTTAGGAAGACCTCTTAATTTCGATTGCCTGGAGCTCTTACAGACCTCATTTTGACACTTACCGCTCTTAACATATTTATTTATTTTGTAAAGAATTGAGTTTTGATCAAAGAATAATTTGTCGTTCGGTGAAAGCAAGTAATTAAACGATCTGTGAATTTACAAAGAAACACTTCCCAATATTGTATTGGAGAACTAAAAATGCTTGCGGTGCCTAAAGGTATTAAAACTTGCACGCACAACATAATTCTCAGTCTGGCTGGCACTTTCCAAAATATCATTTGGTACTATAAAATTTCTGGTGATGGCAGCCGTATAAAAATGTCAGTTACAACCTCACATAAACTAAATAAATGCGTCTATAGCGCTGCTGCATTTGTAGACCAAGTGATTTACAGTGCTCGTGTCTCATCGAATGGTCACCACTGGTCGATAAATAAAATTTCAATTCAACCAAAAATATAACAGTACGTCTCGTCCCACAATGGGATGTAATTATTCGCCGCACACATATTGCTTGATTCAATTAAATCGTTCGCTCTTTTACATGTGGCTAAACATTGCTTGCGCCCCCCTCAAGCTACGCTCCATTCTAATCCAGTTTCAGCTCTGGTATTCCTTGCCGGACCGGTCTGTTGAAGTCTACACAGTCCGGGGGACATTTGGATTCCTCTAGCCAGTAGCAGTTGTATGAATAGTCATTTATCCAGCCAATATATCTAGCTGGCTCTCCCTCAATATGTCCTGTTTATAATGGTGACCCAGCCACATTTTACATACTTCCGGGCAGCAACACCAGTTCAGGAAAACAATAAACCAAGATCTGGTGCCCATTTGTCTTTATGGAGACCGGATGAATTTAAATGAGTTTTATGGCGGCATGGCATGTGCAAAGGATTTGGAAACGTACTTGGACGATTGGTCACTGGAAGCAATTAAATGGATTTTACTAACTGATTTATGCTGAGATAGAACTAAAAGGACTCCAACTGCAGAGACTCCGTAGATTTCCAAAATGCTTGAATTATTTCACAACCACATATTATTACACTTACACATCTTTGAGTTTAAGAGGATAAAAAAAATGAAATGCTGACAAAAAGCATTTCATGTATGTATTCTGTATTCTGTTCGAAAACATAAGCAACAATTATTCGATTATTAAATAATTTAGTTAGAAATTTTATGGTGCATAATATAAAGCCAGAACACAAAACCAAAAAGAAAAGGAATATCACATAAACAAATTATGACAAAGTAAAATAAGATGTTTGAGAAAATGTGCATTTAGTGTCTTCCTTCAGATGACTATTTTATTTAGTCCAAAGATTTTATTTTCCCGAATATAAATTAGATACCTGTCTCTCCATGCGGTGTTATAGTATAACAATCAATAATAAAACCAAAAAATGTTTAAATGTTCTAAACCTTAAAATTGAACTCAATTGGTTTAGTAATTTCCTTAACTATAAATCTCATACAAAAGAACATTCAGTTTTATATATGTATATATGTATATGTAGATATACAGTGCACAGTCCCAATGTGTTCCCGGCCAACTATATTATTTGATTTACATATGATCGTTCTTAATTATCCCAACTAACATCACAAATGCGAAGAAAGAATTAATATAAAATTTAAGACTCTCCGGCGCCCGGTTTTGTTTTATTTATTTACATATTTATTTATTTATTTTTTATTTAACGTCACCGAATTTCATAGCAACCTAAAGTATAGTGAATATATTGTATTATAAAGATGTGAAGAGGTGTATGTATGAAAGTATCACTTTCCCATTTAAGTGAATTCAAATACGTATGTTATTTGACCCAAAGAAATTGTCTTTTTAAATCTCACTATATTCGCTGTAAATGGAAGAAATATAAAACCTTAATAAATTTATCACCCCAAAAGGAGATTGATAAAAACTTTGTAGGATTCGAAAAAATTTCATTAATTTAGTCAAATGATTGCGAAACATGATTAAGAGTGTAAAACACAAATTGCCATTAAATTTCGAGGTAAATATCGCTTGCGGCCAATGAAAAAGTGCTGCGTAATATACTTAATAGAAAAACCTAGAAAAGACAATAGAAAAGTTCAGAAACGCCATCCAATTAAAAGTCGTTTTATTGTCCATTAAAAGTGATGTTCATCCCTCTGATGAAAGTCTGCACGAACATCTCCCAGGAACAATTTTGTCTCCTCCACAATTTCCAAGTCAGAGCCGAATGAACAGACCACTAAGGAAAGAATCAAAGTGTCCTCACTTTAATGTCCCTTGAACATGATCGCCATCAATTTTTGATAAAGCGCGTTACGTGACTAATTCAATGGAAGGCCCTCGGGGATGATAACCGGACCATCATTAGCCATAAAAAAAGGCGCTTTACAGCGTGAAGTAACGGGGCTGAGGGTCAATTACAAGAGTAACCGAATTCTAATTAGCCTAATTGTCCTTTTTATTAGTGGCCCAGCAAATTGCCACAAATTGGATTGGAGGTGTGCTCTGAACTTTGCTCGCTGTGAAACAGTTGTTAGAATCATCGTCGTTTCGGTTCATAAAGAATTTCAGCAGATCACATGCTTCTGGAGCACGGCAGCGCGCTGTATAACATTCAAGGTTTGCCCAGCACTTAGAGATTACGGAAAACCACAGCAATTAGGGCAGAGGACAATCATAACACTCAGATTCTACTTGAACTCTTTTACATTTTTCTCGTTTGACAACTAACGAAACAGCCGAATGTCATTTTAATGGACGGATTACTTACTTGAAAAGGAAAAGCGTATAAAAAATGCCGACTTCGTGTTTAACCACACACACACGCTTGAAAGAAGCGCTTCGATTACATATTCGTTTTATTTAATTGCTACTTTATACGACAGTAGAATAAGCTGATTGCCCAGCCGGTTTATTTTGTAGAACATTTGTTGAGTAGTTTTACATTCTTCTTTTGTTGCGATCGCAAACTGAGTTATGAATAGATTTGTATTTTTGCAGATTGAATAACAGAGGTGATAATAATTAAGAGGCGTATTTGCAAACCTCTCATTTCTTTTATTGTCTCTAATTTTGATGGAAAATACATTTCTTTCCTCCATTACCATTCAATAGATATATTTTAATGCTATAATTTGCTATTATATATGTTATAAACTCGCTTAATCTCCAATCAAACAAGAAACGGACTTAAGAATGTTTGGAATTTTCGGTACGTCAATCCCATCTCTGGTTTCATGAATCTCCACTTTCATGAAGCATCCAGTAACATTGATTAATCACGAATTATGATTCATGTCAAAGTCAGGTGAGCCCTGCACCTCACACAAGATAGAATCAGGTAAGCTGGTTTTGGAATATCTTGCGTTGAAATCCCGAGCAGAGAAAAAGCTCGATCCGTATAATCAGAAACAAACACTTGAAAGATATTGGGTACGGCTGTCAAGATGGAGATATAATAAGACAAGTCAGAGTTATGGTTACCTCGGCGTTTTAAGGAGCTACGGTTGTTGAACCAAACTGATTTAAGTAGCCCGAGACTAGACCGAAGGAGCAGCAATGATTAAGGGATTTAATTTGGTGGTACAGGTAGATTCGAAACCGAAGCAGTTTGTCCGCACCAGTTCCAGGTGGGTGGCCGCTACATATAGCTTCGGCTTGACAAGGTCTTGACATAAAATTATTCAAATTTTCATGTGTTAATCGCACAAATGAGTAAAGACTGAAATGTTGAGCAGGGAGGAAATGCTATCGCGTATAATGATATGAGATGCTCGGCTAGAAAGATAAAATCCAACAGAGCACTACGTAAAAACGAAGACTTTTGATTTAGACGGTAAATACCCCACAGACGCACATTGATTTTGACGACATGATTGCAGGATTTTTACTGACAAAATTGCAAAGTATGTTGGTAGTGTATACGAAATTTCTAATAATATGTAAAATATATGTTTATTTAGGTTTATGTATTAGGACGTTGTATGCTTCGAAGTTTAATGCAGTGAAAATATTAAAATATTCCCTTCACAAATTAAAATTTGGCATGTTTTCCCTACATACATATGTATATATTCTAAAAAACTGATCTCAGACTCGATTTTTGTATAGAAAACTAAGATTGAAATTGAGATCTGATTCGGTTTTTTTATGTAAAAATTGGGACTGAGCTTTTATTCATATAATTCCGTAGAATTATTAAATTTATTTATTCATTTCTTGTGCCTTCGGACAATAATAAGCATTATACTTTAGTTGAGGAAATATGCCGGGACGCGAAATCGCAAGACATTTTGTTTCAATTATTGCATCAATTTATTCACAATTTGTCTTTTCGCGTGCAAGGATCTCTACTCTGTATTTTAAGCTTATTGGAAAAGAGCAAATAATATGTGTGAACATATTTTTATGATAAGAATACAGTTTTAGATGTTTTGCTTTTAAAAATTTCAACTACATTATGTTTTAGTTTTAAGGACAATTAGTAGAAAGATAACATGAAGCCCAAGAAAGTCGTAAAACTTCTGGATGATATTGTGATTGCCCTTCACCGGAATTCTCAATAGTTCATAAAAGTTAAAATAACCTGAAACTCTTATCAACTCCCACTACGCTCCACAAAGCCCTTCTAGTCGTTAACATTCCGGCGCTGGAATCGTCTTTATCCCTTTTCCATCTAATGGCTCCCAGCTCCTTCATTAAAACTTTCGACAAATTATCGAATAACATATGCTCTGAGGCCTCCAGGAAATGAAAGATTCAGTCTTATGGTCCCCACCCTTGTGGCTACGAACTCATACAAACATAGCCATCTAAAGCCCCACTTTTATTTGGCCCTGCGCTCTGGTGCCCCTGGACTCAGGATACCAAGTCGTTCTAAAGGACATATTAAGTTGGATCCGAAGTTTGAACACGCCTTTTCTCCAAGAAGCGGACAGGAACTCTCGACAGAGCCTGTTCTCTAAAGCACCAAAATATGTGCTGACATCTGTTCTTGGAGCAGGCAGAATGTGTTAGTAAGTGGTGCTACAGGGAGGATGTAGACTCTGATGCCACAACGAAAATTGCCTTTTCCTCTTTATCGTTTCTGTGTGGTTGTAACTTTGGGCTCTTACGAATTGGGTGGAAAGGTGCGAAAATGGAAAAGATGTGCGCAAAGCTACCACCAAAGCAGACGATTTATTGATTTTTCTCTACTACGAACGGATGAGCTCCGCGAACCAAATTTCAGGAAACTTAAATTAAGCAGGCTGATTTGTTTTTCCTTATTAAAGTGCTTGTATTTGATCATTTCCAAACATTTTTGACGCTCACTGTGTGCGGTCCGCTTGATTGGACTATCTAGCTAAAAACACTAATTTTAAGACATTTTACGTTATTCATTAAGTTTGTTATGTCAGCAATTGGACATGACATGGATTATTTATCACATTCGAGGTCGACGATCATCAAGCAACATATGCTAACCATTCTCGCTTGCTTTTGTTTTTGTCGCAAGAACCCCATCAGACCCTGGCATATGCTGGCTGGTGACAAAGCTACATATCACGGTAAATTCAACGACCCCAGACCTACATATTTTGAATACTTTTGAAATTTTCTACGGGGATTTCTAAATCATTCAGTCTACCCTGACTATTTAAGATTAACTGAAAGTTAAATGATGTGCGAAATCAAATTCCCCGTGGATTGCGTTGCATTGAAAAAAAAAAATGAGTCGAGCGTGAAGACTTATATTTATCTGGGCTGAGATAATGTTGCAACATCTATATTTGCATTGTGCTGAAATTTTGTTAGATTACATTTTTTAAGTTTACTATAATTACAGATTAAAAAAAAAATAGTATTCAGCTAGATCATAAATAAACACGTAATAATAATGTTAACATGGGAATAGCCGTAGTTAAGACTACATAAAATTTCATTATTTGAAATGATGATTCCTTATTTACTTAGGTACTTAAGCTTTAATAAACAAATAGATAAGAATTAAGAAAGGAATTTAAATTGGCGTAAGAAGAACAAAAGCTTTCGAGTGTAGGTACATAAGTGTTAAAATTTTAGTCTAAAACCAGTAAATAAATAAATAAAGGCAACACTGTTACAGCGCCTTACTTTAGAATAATGTGTTTACGCTAACCTGCACCCTAAAGATACTCTTTAAAATGAAATATAATTTTTAATGTTATTTTCCAAAAATAACTCTTTTTAATTCTTAATGTTTCAGTTATCATTTCCGTTCACTTTATTTTTGGTCATTCTGAAAATGTTTGCAAAATTGATCATTTCTTCGACGCAATTTTAGAGACCTTTTTACTTTTTTAAAACGACTTTTCTAAATTTGAAATCTCGCAAACGTACAAATACATATTTAGAGTTCGAAATGTTTTCCTGAGTTTTCTGTAGTAGGTAGGAAAAGAAAAGTGTAGATATTTTTTAAACACATGCGGAGATGACATTTTTAGTTGCAAATACCCAAGATTACCAGGAACTATTTGGCATCATTTGCTTGCTATTCAATTGATGACGCTTGACAATGTTAACTATGAGCAACGGAAGTTACCATGAACTCAGACATAATTCAAATTTTATAGTCCATTTAAAATTAAACACTCATAATTTTAAGTTTTATATGGTTATTTTTCGCAGTTAAAATGTCGCAGTTATAAGTAAACACACGCGTTTAGAGCAGCAATATCGCAGTATCTATCTGGAAGTCATAAAAAACTCATTATATGTGAAAAGAGGACCGCAAATCTGTGAGTCTCCATAGAATGCTTTTGCTACGGTTTCCTATTTTTAACATTGTTTGTGGGGAACTAACGTACAATTTTTAAGCCCCATAAGAACAGCAAAGGTTTTACTGCAACCTGTAAATGCACGCTGATGACTATTTTCACAGATGGCGACGCAATGCTATGTCTCATTAAGAGTCGTGCTCATATCTACGAAAAGGAGAGAGATCGATAAGACCGACTTTTGGTTTACATAAAAGAGGGCAAGGAATTTGCTTTCTCTAAACATTTTTTACAGCTTTTTATAATTTTCAAGATATATCAGCTTACTATGTTTCCACGTCGTTCGTAGAAAAGATTTGTGTAAACGTCGCATAATATTTCAGTGCGTCATCTATAGAAAAATTTATGTCCGTTTGTATTTCATAACCTATTTACAACGTTTACGTACGCAACAAAAATTTAATCTTCATTTTATTTTCTCAAGGAAGTGGGAAATTTTGAGAACATTTTCACGGCCCTCAAATTTTACGAAAATGTTCCTTTAACAAAGTTTTGCTTTAACTTCCCTTCGTGGTAAAAGATAGATTGATCCCTTCCTTAGTGCTATGATTGCTGACTTCACCGACCCAACAGTCAAAGGAATTTTAAAAATACAGCGGAAGGATAGGGGAAAAGCTATGTAAAAACGGTCATAAAACGTTCGCCTTAAGCAGTTCCACGGGTAACTTACTAACGACGGTAGACGCCTTATCTTTTTTAGTTTCAGCAAAGCCACCCTCTCATCCAATAAAATCTGCCAGTACATTACCACACACTTCTAAATGGAAAGTTTTCGTATTTAAAATTTTTAACTAACAAATCCGAGGGGGCAAATTATTTATTTAAATTTGTATTATATTCATTATGTTTATTTAAAATTGTTTTGGCATTATGTTGAAATTATATGTATTTTTAAATACATAAACGATTGTTTACTTAAAAGCCAAATATGTATAATGATGATAACGCAAATAGAGAGAATTAAAAAATATCAATATAATAAAGGTTTGTGTTTATCTTCAAACAATGTTTTTTTTTTCATTTTAGAGCTAAAGCAAATATTTCTTTTGTAGTTTTATGGGTTTTCTTTAAATTTAGCGAAAGATATAATAAAGGGCTTTGCCTGTAATGTATGGGGAACTGGTGCCTTTTTTTTTTGATGGCACACTAACGCCACCTTGTTAGATGTGTAGAGTACTTCCATACAAACAATAGTTACTATAGCAGCTCAGCTCTAAAGTACATCCGTCTCGAGTTATGCGCCCTAATCTATAACGGATATTTAATTAGGAAAACTGGAAATGTAAGTTACTTTTAATAGTCCTATACTATTTGTTTTGTAGTACAAACTCTACTGGACTCAATTTGCATCATATTGACGTAAAAGGCATAGTGTGACATCAAGTTACGCTTCATCGTAACTCACATTTTCAGTTTTCCTAATTAAATACGCGTTATATAATATGTAGATTAGGGCGCATAACTCGAGACGGATGTACTTACTATAGAGCTGAGCACCATATTTGAGCATAGATCTTTGTCGAAACAACCATTCAATGACCACTTTCTCTCCAAATTCTCTTTGCCCACAGATTCAAATGCAAAAATATTTGTAAAAAACATAAAGTACTTATGATATTAAAAATTCTTCAATATATCAAGCATTACATTAAGTATGAAAAATTTCAATCCATCAGCAATTAATAATCTCCACAACTAAAACCCAAACTACCATTAACAACTCCAAGGAACTCCAAGAAATGTTAACTAGTCTAGCTCTAGCACTTCGAAGCGTACAAGCAAAAATAAATTATAATTTGTATTCAATATTAATAAGTAATAATGCTTTAATTGTATTAAACTTAACAAAGAAGATATTAATCTACGATAGCTAACCATGATTGCATTTCAAAAAATATCGTTTACAGAGGTGAGCAGAAGTCTCTAAAAACGCCAACTACAAAAACTTATTCTTCTTGGTTTAACATACAATTTTGTTTATATGTGCTGGCATACATATTTGAAGGTGAAACGAGATGGTGAATGTTCTGTCAAAAAGTGGTTTCAATTTTTAGGAGCGATTTTGTCTTGGATCAGTGATATAGTACATATATATGACCTATATGTCAGTGGTTGCAGATAGGATATATGGTTCGTCGCACATCAGGTCTTCTTAAGCAAAACATAACGTAACAGGACTAGTGTGTGAGTAGGGTCTAAATGTAAGATTTGCTCTTTGATACCTAGAATAGGAATTTAATTCTGGCAAATTGCAGTTCACGCGGCACGAGATAAAGGTTGACATTTTTTTATTGGAAAATGAGCCTTTGGGGAATGTAATAAAAAAAATTATATTCCACAGCTCGCTTTGGTGTACAAAGGGAAAAAGAAATCAAACGATTTTCCGGTCTTGATTGAGACCATTCCCGTCTTTTTAGTGTATCACATTGCTCTTGCATTTTACCCTGCAGCTGATGACGCGTCAGGATTTTCATTTTCATGTCAAGTTTTCTTCCTCTTGTTGCGGCATGCTGTCACTCATTTCCATTCATATTGTTTCGCGTCACCATTGGAGTTCTTGTGTGATTACATGACCTCAAACAAGCGACACTCGCCGTCAGGAATATGTAAAGAGAATTGACAGGAGAAAGACGTGCGCTTGTTTAGGGTGGAATGGATATTTTTGTGGTGCTATATGATTAGCAATTGTCATTTTGTGAAGACCAGCGCAGTGGTAGATTTAGCGAAAAGTCCCCTAAAATTAAGGTGCCATTCATATTTAATTAAGCAAATGGTTTGCCGGGTGCCATTTTTACCTAGTGTTTCTTCATTTTGCGGATTATCTAAGTAATTTTGAAAAAAAGGCCTCGATAAAAACTTTTTAAAGAATTACTACTCATATTGTCATGACATCAATCCTGTAACAGTTTACAGCAATTATCTTTGTAACAATAGTTGCTTATTGTTTTTAAAAAATTGGTTGATTTAAATCCTCAACTTCCAATAAATATATGTTCTTAGCGAATAGACTTTCCATACTCATCTTGATCAATGGCAGTTACAAACAAACAGCCTTGAAACTGATCACTCTTGGCGGTTCATGGCTCCACACCCACCGTTTGAACAGACACTAGTAGTTGGCAAACCACAAGAATACTGCACGCATGAATATCTACGTTTCGCTTCCTGACAGTAAAAATGCATTGCACTGTTATACATAATTCCAGCAAATTCTTTGACTTTGATAGTTTCCGCAGAGAATCACCGGAGCATATTGACAACTAATGAATTTGGCTTTACACTGCTAGTGACGCGAATACTCCACCAATTGAGGAATATTTCAGGTTCTGTCGGTGTGATCGAGAATGCTCACTGCTCGTACTCCATTAGGTAAGGCCTTCGCCTGCAACGGGTAGTAGAGCGGAACGAATTTTCAATTTGTATGGTAATTAATAAACGGCAGCAATTTTTTAAAGACTGAACCCCGAATACCTTCGAGGCGATTTCAGGGGTCTGAACATTCTAGGCAATAATGTGTACCGGCAAAAAAAAGGGTCCGACCTTAAAAAGCCGATAGTACTACTGATGACGATGATGATGGCTGTAACGAATTGGTAAATAACTGGCACTCAATATGCAGATTCCGATTGTAAAGAGCAACCGATTTTATTTATAGGTGGCCGAGTTGGCAGGTTGTATCTCGATGCTCTGGGCACTGTGTTTTCACACAATCCGAACTATCCAGTTTTCGTTACATTACTTAGCACCTCTGGAGCGTGAGCCGCTTTTGATGAATCTATTAAAAGAAAGAATATGAAGGGAAATCTGATCGACGCGACGGTTTAAAATTTATTCTCGGTTTTAACCGATATCAGTTACTTTTCACATAATATAAGTACTTAGTCGTTAAATTTTAGAGCAAAAACACCTTAGAGAGTTTGCATTGTGACTTAAACCTGTAATACTGAAAAGTTCTCATAATTCATTCTTTTATGTGTAAATATACCTAAACTTTCACAAAGTAAAAAATACACGTATCTATTGTGCAAACTTCATGTCTTTTATGTTTACTTTTGCATTATTACGTGTGTAATAATTTATACAAGAACATATGTGTAGTTTTTTAAGTATAATTTTACTACCATAATTGGATGTATTCAATGATCCTTCCAAAAAGAGGATAAAATCACACCAAAATTTTTTAGAGTGTAGTATCTATTGTGAAATATGTACTACACTCTCTGTTTAATCAATGGAAATTTAGGAAAAAGAATTCTCATCAAACTGTTATAGGAGTAACTTATTACTCAAATTTGAATTTCTCAGATCTACGGTCCCTCGCATAAGCTAGCTGCGGTGTACATCAATTGTAATATAAAGGCGACACTAATTCTATTTTCGTAGTAAGAATCCAAAACCATTGCCTGTTAATCATTCAGACTGTTTACAAAAAGACAAGAACTGGTGTAAACATACGGCCGTTCTTTAGTACCGATTCAAAGAACCGCCTAGCAAAAACGAAAGATGAGCTAAGCGCGCTCATTTATTTCACACATCAGGTCGCTGTCTTAATTAGTCGCTCGCAGGCATTTTTACCCCAGCATTTATCCCGTAAGTATTTCTTCGCTAGTTGGACTGCCGATCTTCCAGAACGACTGCCAACTACTGCAGGGAATTTATGGTCATGATAGTCACACTTTCTTACAGAAAGATTCTAAGGCAGCAGTCAAATTGAGGACCACACACATTCTTCCTCCAAGCAATACGAGAACTGCAAGGCAAGAGATTTGGCCATTCATATTGTTTGACAGCCTGTGGCATATTTAGTCGTTGTCGGGTGACATTGGACGTCTGTTTATGTGACAGCTAAAACAAACTGATATTCATGAGCCGTTCCTTTGACAGGATTTACTACATCACAATTCACTTCTAATCTGTTAAGCAGTGAGTATGTATAAGGAAGAAGAAAGAGAACCAAGTACTTTGACACAAGTGTCAAAAATGATCGAACGACAGATGTTTAGCCCGTAACCCCTAGTTAATGTGTGATCAATTGTGTCAAAACAACAGTCAACAAAGCACCATGATGCTTCCTAGGTCATCAAATCTTGGGACTTCCAATTCATATATGACCGATGATTCTTTGCAATCTTATTGGGTAGGGTAACTAGAAAAAGTAAAAAAAAACGACTTAAATAATTTCATTAGATATTATATGGATAACACATAACAACACATTTTGAAAAGATAGAATATTTTTTAACTGTTAGTTTTTCCATCTTTTCCATTAATCCAATTTAAAATTATTAATTCCAATTTAAATAAAACAGTAAAGTATTTGATAAATAAAATTTACCCAATTTCAGCTTGTATCTTTTTTGACTTTATCAGTCAAAACTGAGGCTACAAACATTCAAACGATACATTTTACTACCAAGACAACAAACAAACGTCAACTTCGAAAATGGCAATTTCAAATCCCAAAATTTGGTTTTGGCTCTTCGTTCTGCCGAGTTTCTCTATGGGAAGGACAAACATTTTTCTGAAAAGCTTTCCTTTCTTGTGGATTTCTAAACAAATAAACCGCACTCGAATCTGACGTCGTGTTCTGAACTTATTCATCCTAGAGGGGTTCAGCACCATAGATCTAACTAGCTTTCTAATACGCTATCAAAAAATATCTTAAGATGTCTCTGATAAAACTTATAAGGCATTTTCTAGGTTTACCTCTTCCAAATTTTTAATTGCGATTTTCGAGGTTAAGCACCAATTTTTGAATAGGGGACACTATGTACATAGAATCGATTTGCATACCCCTGTTTAGATCTTAGCAAAACATCCTATATAAACCAACAAATGTTGGTACGAGACATCTTATATATTTTAAATAAGTTTACGGTTCAATTGTGTGGAAAAGTTATACAATAATAAACACAGTAAAACCTAATGTTTTCTGAATATCTAAATTCTATGTTCAGAATAATTGTTTTACTATCAATTCGAGTTCGAAGCGTACAAACAATTTAGGACTTTTTCCAACAATAAAATATTAGCACGTTGAGCGCGGAGGCGATTTTATTTTATTTTTCGTTCAGGCGGTACATAGCAGCGACTATTCCATGAAGTATTCGATTACACAATATAAATGATTTTACTTCACTGTCAGTCACCACGGAAAAAATATTTATTGTTTTTAAAAGTTGTAAATATTCAGCTCAGTTTTGTGAAACTACAAAGAAATATCCGTGTCTAATTTCAGAGCTTAATTGGGTTGTATCTCATCTTCATAAGTAAAAGTAACCTCAAATTACGTTTCTGCTTACATATTATACATATGTGTATACTCAATTACAAAACTTAAGTAGCGGAAGAAATCAATTAACGTTTTTCATGCTTTGGTGGACGACATCAATGACCAAATGTATGCTAAAGTTGTCTGCATTCAAATCACGTCACGTTCATTAACACTTCGAAGTCTGGAAGCGAGTTTCACACATTTCACAGCGCAAAACCGAGAATATTCGTTTGTTTAAGCAGTCATTTTATAGATAAGGTTATCGTCGGATTATTTTCTGCCGTCGCTGTTTAAAATGCAGTATAAAAGCAAGATTTCTGAACTGGCAATGTTTAGTTCATAGATTACTCGCGCAATCTGACTTAGTTCTAAGAAAATAAATTAACTGCAGCGCAATGAGACTCGTTCACATATTTTTCTTAATGAGTTTTGTCATTATGGCTATAGTGTGGAATACAGAGGCCTCGTTGTGTCCTTGCCAGCGTAATTATGATCCTGTTTGTGGTGATAACGGACAGACTTATTCTAATAATTGTGAGTTCGAGTGCACGCTCAGGAGAATGAAATCTCTGGGAAGAAACCTAAATATAGCTAAACGTGGACCATGCCAAGACACCAAACACTCCATTTAAAAAATTACGTAATTAATGTAATCATAAATAAATTAACAGTGATAACGTGTGTTTTATTCATATGGCAATATCCAGACTGTCCTTTGAATTTGATGTGGTTTATTTCCGCTTGTACACTTGTTTTTAAGTAAACAACTGGCATTTAAAGCAGATCCAACATTATCTTGAGAAACAAACCCCAACAAGGGGTTTTATGTTTCCAATGTTACTCGTAAATATAATGTCTCTTTTCTTATCTCTACTATTTTTTATTACACAAGAACCTTTGCACCTATTTAAAGGTACTTTGTATTTGTAAAAGTAAACTGCCAATACTTTTAGATATGATCAAAAATTTAACTAATCATCTGCAGTCTCACCATCCTTGAGCCGGTGAAACGAGTTTGTGGTGGGTCAATAATCGATCTCATAGCACAGCGCATTCATCAGAAACAGGTTTTAATTGATTAACAACATTCATTTTACATAAAACTTCGTGTTTTGAGATTTTTTCTTAATTCCCCTATGTCATATTTTGCGATCACCTTCCTCCACACAGTTTTGCCGCTCTTCTAAGCGAGCCGTTGTACTGCATCTTATGCAACTCTTAGAGATGAACTTCGTACCAAGGACAAGAGAAGCGAATAAAAGTGAGAAATGATGTGTTATATGTCCTCGGACCACATGCTGTGTTTACAACTGGTCACAGTGTTAAAGCTGTGAAAAATCCAGGGAACGGCTCTTAAAATTGAGACCAGAAGACGTTCCCTGAACAGCAAAGGCAGCCCGAAACGCGACTTTAATTTAATTTATTGATTGCCCATTAATTCTGATTGGAGCTGGGCCTGCCTAAGAGCTCAGGGGTGCGTGATGGCTTAAGGAAGGATAGCAAATTCTTCTAACCGCCAGACCTTATCGGCCTGCGTACTTAATTACAAGGCGGCAAACTTAATGATGAAAGGAATCCGAAAGTTCCACTTCTTCATCAAGGGTCAAAGTTATTGTTGTTGTCTAAACAAAACACGGTGCAACATCGAACAATATTCTTAGATGTTGTGTGGGTAATCATCGTCACCTCGTACATGCCAGCGTGAGTTAATTATGGACCTAAAAGTAATCAGCGATTTTCTCACCTCTTCCAAACTTTAAGACATTCACTTTGTTGTTGGTTTTTTGTATAAGAAAATTAGACCGGCCGAAGTTCTTACCGCACAATCTGCAAAACATAGAGAAGTCATTAGGCCATCCGCGCTCTTCAAATCAGTTCTAGTTCTGCATGAATTCTCGTTTGGAGGTCGATGATAAGATCATCAACAGCCATCGCAAGGGTACCACTTTTTGTCAAGTGAATCAAGACCTAGGGTCGAGGCAACACTCCCCCCAGTAATGTGATTAAGTCGTGCGTACAGATTGACTTTATGCCGAAAATCCCATTAGTCACAGGAGATTAGCATAAAACCAAGAGGGAACTTCGCGTGTGTATGCTCATCATTTGCTTATATAGCAAAAAAGCAATGTATATGACGACCATTTTGCCTGCTTGGTATTTTGGGAATGTAAACAATTTTGAAGTTATGTAAAAATAAGGAGCTTAGCTTATGACTAAGTTTTTCTCACATTTAAAAAAAAGTATGATGAGCTGTTAAACAAAATTATTGAATATATCTTAGGATGATATGCTCTATGCAGGGTTACCAGAAATTGCTCGCTTTCCTCTCGGGAGAAGAAGCTATGACTAATTTAACTTCAATCACTTGGGGGTCCGAAGTGCGCAATTTTCGAGAAAATCTACTTATTGTACACTACCTACTCCGCTCCTGCATTTTCAAATAAAAATAAAAATCTAACATCTTTTTTGTCGAAAATTGTATCTTTTTGGATAGCTGAGGATACTGAGATGTAATTACAATGCTTTTTACGACAAGTTCCATTACTTTTTGATTTCTTTTTATTGATTAAACTGTTCATATTATTGTTATTATTATTATTTTTTTCAATTAAACCTTGCAAATATGTATAGACAATATAAATCATACAATTTAGTGCTAAAATGCAAAATTCATTCAACTATATTATTATTAGGTTTGTGTAAGCAAATAAATATATCATTACAAGATCGGCTTTCCATGTATAGGCATTGCGTTTAGGGAAAATCATTTCTTGAAAACCCAATGATAAAACTGAGGCTATTTTTACATAGATACTATAAAAGCTGCGGGCAATAAGTAATCCTGCATTAATACTAGAATATTCATCAATTGAAGTTTTATGGTCAATTGAAACTTTATAACGTTTTTCCAGAAAGTTCCAGTGATTCATTAATTTTTATTGATCCGAATATTCATTCTATCAATTTGATGATTTAAAGGAATGTTTTGTGTGTCAGTTGTTATTTTTAAAAACTGCTACTATGTATGTATGTAATATATGAGAGTTTCTATATCGTGGTTGCTTTTCGGTTTAGAGTTACCCCTTTCGCGAAAACTTAATTTCTAAGACCCACAACACAATTCGTACATACCTATTTATACTTACGATGAGATTTCCATTGCTATCGGCAAAAGAGTAAAGGTATTCTAGAATCACAACCCTACCATGTTCAATAACGTCTGTGAGATATAAAAAACAAATCGATTGGCTATTAATGAAGACACCTTCCCTTTTAAAGCCCAGGAAGAACTGAAAGTTGACACTTTCATTGAACTCCAACTCGTAGTGGCTGGGTGGAGTCGCATCAAAGGTGACTCACACCCTAAATATTGAACGCTGCCAGTTGGTACAAAACCGTCTGTCTGCGGTAATTATTAATTCAGATCTAAATCATTACATTATTAGCCACTGTCAAATACGCAGCAGGACATCAGCACACCTTTTCGATGGTTTATTGTGGACATCGGAGCTCATTGCTGCAATATTGAACGAGGTGTTCGGACAGACCGAGCCACCTCGGACCCCCATCCGTGCAAATAAACTCCCAAGAAGAAAGACACTCGCTGAATTATTGCTGAAATTTTACTTGATTTATTCTTTTTGGGGGCTAAGGCATTTGCGCAGTCGCACTCGGGTGCAGCTCTGGGTCTGTTATTGGTTTGGTGATGATTATTGCAACGATGACGACGGGGGAGGCAAACGTGAGCTGTGGGAGGACGAAGGATAAATTGAATGCCCATAAGATGTTGTAAATAAAGAAAATGGTTTATGGAGCCTTACTGGAGAATGTCAGTTATCCGCTTGAACATTGTTTGTTTAGTGAAACTCCTTTATGACAGAATACTGGAGGGTGACAACTTTATGACATGATGCCAGAGCCTTGCATTAATTCGCTTGACCAAAGCGTAGGACGTAAGCAGATTTTTAGTGACCATGTGAAAGCATTTCGTAGACATACAGTAAAGGCTATGACGCTGATTAGTGATTTATGCACCAGGTAGAAATCCCTCATATTAATTTGCGTCAGTCTTCGCCTAGTCGGGAATGTGGCGCCAAAAACGATTTGGTATGTCTTTCTTAGACTTTCATCAGCGCTTGGTGATAGTTTATTTTCCGCCTAATTATATGTGGCGCCTCTAGATTTTTCTAGAGCTCCTCTACAAAATCCGACAAGTGGGTGATAGATTAAGTTATTTCAGTGTTTTCTATCGACAAGCCACATGCAGCCTTCTGAATTTACCTCTACACTCCAGCTTGATTAGTAGGTGGTCCCGGCAGCATCGTCTTTCGATCATTTTTCGTCTTCAGCGCTCGTCTAATGTGTTTCGATGTTGGTGTGAACGGTAATTAATGACACAGAGACATAATGGGTTGGAAGTATTAACAGGTTTGTGTAATGATCATGAGATTAATTTTTAATTTTAGCCTAGCAATAATTGATGAGACTTATCTGAGTCTTATAGAATTTGTCCTGTTCTGGGCAATTGTGGAATTTTTAAGGCGTGTTATTCTATTTTGCTGATCTTTAAAAAAGCCCATTTTTAAAAAGAGTTAGGTATTGTTAGATATTACTTATAACAATGTGTTGAGAGATACGGGTCAGATGCGATCCGGCGTTAAAGAAATCTATCTCAGATTATCGGTGGCAAATAGTTATACCTATCTCAAAAACTAATAAACATTTTCCGAAAATGTTTGCCAATTGTTTTAAAATGGCTAAACTAATTTTCGACCCAATCAAAAAAATTGTTTTTTGTTTAGAATTTTAAGGTTAACCACTTAATCACCTAGCTGCTTGGAAAATTAGTATGCATAAAAAAACGCAATGTTAATTTAACATTATTTTCATATTAAAAAAAATATCATATCATTTTTACAACAATTGCTGTTAATTTGATAATAAAAATTATACTTTAAAGAGAAAAATGTCAAATTGGAATTTTTAGTCTCATATTAACATTGAAATTCGGATATTCAGCTACAGCGGAAATATCATTTCAAAATATTAATTCGATTTTGAAATTTTCAAAGCCAAATTAATATTAAAAAATGTAAATCGATCGCCAGTCCTTATATCCGCCGATTGAAATTCGAAGTGTGAAGTATAAGCGAAGGAAAATCTTCTAACAAATCCGCTACTCATAAACTGTAAAACCGTAGATGTGTTGATGGGTCATCGATAGCTCAGGGCTAGAGCAGAATGCCACGAACTCGGGTGTCCCAAGTTCAAATCTAGTCACAGTTAGTCGGAGAATAATATAGGAAAATCAAGTTTCTAAAAGGGTATCGGAATAGGGGTAACTGGGTGGTAAAAAAAAATGTTTCAATGTTAAATTAACATTTTTCAATGTTAATTCGGCATTTTTTCTAAAGATTGATATGGTGCAATGTTAATAAGTTATATTTTCCTTATCGGCTGAAAAATATAGCTGAAAAATATCAATATTACAGCGGAAACATTGGAAATTTTCTTTCGGTGTGTACATGTCATGGTAGTTATAGATTCTTTCAGCCATTGAATCAGTTGCATACGAACTTACGAAAATCGTTTCGAACTTTTCAGGCTAACGGTCTTGAAGGTTTGTTGTCAACATGGCAACAACCGATTTTCACCCTTCCTAATTAATCAACCACCCCCAAACTCAAGCCCTTAGCCTCATTCCATCTGATGGATTCCTATCCTCCAATCTGAATATAGCTCTAACGCCCTTCAGAAGCCGATTTTACGGCGATAATCAGATCCTTGATTTATTGAGCGGAACAATGTCTTTATGGGTCCGAGATTTCGCACCCCAAACTAAACAGCCTCAGTATTGTTCTGATAAAAGGGTAGCTACTACAAAGAGAACACATTTTCAGTCGACTACAACATGAACAGCGAAGGGCTCTGGGATTTTAAGGAATTGATGCGGAACTGTGAGACCATTTATTTGTTGTCTACGGTCTCATTATCATTCTGCGCCTGAGTGCAGTCAACTTGAAAATTAATTTTATTTCAAATGAGCTACTGATATAAAAAGGGTAAATTCCGGAGAAAGTAAAAGCTCCCAAGTAATTTTACAGAAAACGTGCTGAGTAAAATTCGTTATCTACATACATAAAATTATTGTTTTCTTTCGAAAATAGATTTTACAATATTAGGCAAGTTTGAACATAAGAACGGACCTCAGGAAATCAGAATTCTTTGTATTATTAAAAAAAAAAGTAACATTAAATAACATAAATTGGGGACGCAATAGATACATTTTTGTGACTTAAGATCATTTAAATTCTTCAGCTGTGAAATTGATAGCAATGATGATTTTTGTCGCAATATAGACGGCAGCGTTTAATTCAATACGTAAAAGTTCCATGCAGTGAATATACCGATATTGGTGTTGCGGTCGTCAAAGGTAAATACGCCTTTATGTTTATTTCAGTTTTAAAATAACTTAATTTCTGGATTCGATTTTTCACTTAGAATCATTTAAAGTTATTGAGGTAAAAAATGTATGCACGGATGCAATTTTGGAGTGTGTCCAGCCTAACATTAGGTATGTTAGGAGCTGAAATTCCTGTCGTTTCACACTCAGTGACTATTTGCATCTTCACGATGTGATAATAGAGGATAATATTTTTGCACTATAGAAATGCAAAATATTCTTTTAGCATGCAATGGCATGACAGCTGGGGTTATGATTAGTTTGATATGGACAATTGCCCTGGTTCCTCAGCGGGTTAGTGCTTGACAGACTTCAAGGAAGCCAGAGCCGGCCAGGTCAACCAACCATTCATAATGGGAGATTTGCGTGATTCGATAAAGCCTACTTGTTACAGCAAGTGCACCTCGGAATTATTCGAGCTGCAATTTCCCACTCATTTGCTGGCGTTGCGCTACTTCAGCACTTCTTTATCTTTAACTGGTACCTTATTATTATTTTCGTAGATGGTACACGGCGTAGTTTTTGGCCTTAATTTTTTTTTACAGGTTGAAATTCTGCAATCTTTGCGTATTTCGCATTTAGAAAGCTCTTCTCAATAAGTTATCATAAGGTAATTTGTTTGACGTTGACCCAACGAGCCTTTCTATGCTACGATTTTATAAATTTGAGTTCCAAAAAACATTTTAGGTAAATAAAAGGTGCAAAGTATAATTGCTTTTGAAATTTTGAGGAAAACTATGTGATATTGAAGAAGGCGCTCTTTTAAAAAATACGTGCAAATGTATTTGTGAAAAATTTTCACATTTTGATTTTTCGATATTAAATGCTTTCAACTAAACATTTCTTGCTTGCTCCAACAATATAGGAATATATGTAGGTATGCATTTATTATATATGTATACGAAAATGTATACATATGCACAGATCGGCTACAATTAGGCCAAGAGCGACTGTTCTCTTTGACATCTGGTCAGGTCAGCTACCGTATCTAAATGCGTGCACGGGCATCTCCCGCACCACGCAAGCAAAAATTGCAAATTTTTCGTTCGCTGCGTTATTACTGGCAATAATCGTCGTGTCAGTAATAGGCCTCTTCGAAAAGACCTCCGAGCTCACTAAAATTATGCCATCAACCTTGGCCAGGAAATGATCGTGAAGATCAAAGGGACGAAGAGCGTAGAGAACGTGATCAACAAAGCGACGATTGTCCGCTTCAGCGAAAGAGGTAAGGAAAACCGGCAAAAATCCGGGGGCTAAGAAACAATTACGTCGAGGTCCTATCATATTCACACTTGGAAGGTGAGAAAATTGCTGGCCATTAAAAAATCACACCGGACCTGGCTGGACATGTCCATGATGAGAGGGTACCACCGCGAATACAAATACATTCGCCGATCAGAGGCAGCTTCCTTCTCCGGGTCTGGAGGGCAACGTGGTGTGTGTTTCGCGATTTTTTGTTTTTTGGACAAGTCCTTACCACAACATCATTTTATCTCGTGTTTTCTTTCATCATTGGATAAGATGCCGCTTTGTAATTAAATTTGCCGATGATATGAGTTTCAGCGGTAAATAATGGGCTCAAGAGATCATTTAAGGGTTTGAAGATTATCTTCGTAGCCAGGATGGGCTGCTATCATGTGAAGATGTAAATTTGTGTGAAATCATTTTCGAGCTATTAACTGTTTTGTGCACAGGATAGGGTTGCCGCTGCCATCTCATGAAATTGATTTAGGGCAGGAGATTGGTGATGATTGCGTAAAATGATGGAGAAATAAATCAAGGGGTTATAGTCTGAAACAGGCCGGTATTTGACGGCAATGTTTTGATCAACGATAAAATCTTAGCAATTCGTCAGAGAAAGTGTCCCAATTATACCATTTAAAAATATAAGTATTAAAACATCTAACCTTGTAAATCTTTTGGAAATTATAAGCAACTATTTTTTTAAGTTATAGGTTTAACTTATCAGATTTAACTGTTTTTAAGACAATGCAAAAGTGATCACATCAACTTGTCTGGTTTTATATAATTTTAAAAGAAATTTTTTGATAGCTCCCCGCTCAAATTTGTGGATGGTTCGTTGTATGCAAAGACAAGTGGTGCTCGTCGCCCTGCCATTTATTTTGAAACTCGTAAATAACGCGTAGACGGAATGATTTATCTGCATACCCTTGGCAATATGAGGAACATGGTCCCACTCCATCCTACTACCAGTTTTGTGATTAAGTCTTAAAATCGTCGAAGGCGCGGGGTATGATTCTGAATTTACTTTTTGTTGCACCCAGAAGATGATCCTTGGAGCAGTTTCACTGAGAATGAAAAACTTTTTCAGCCTAATATTAGGTAATGAATGGTATAGCATCATGTTCTGCCTTGCTAACCGCATTCTCGAGTCATTGCCAGTTTCTGAGGAGTGATATGTTGCCTTCTCACTTCGAGCCATAAAAACACTAATTAGTGCCAGTGAGTTCCTATGTAGGGAAATTCTTTTAGGGCAGAGGAATTTCAATGAGGTACTTGCGTGTGGTCTTAAGTCGCGCGATACATTTTTTATTATACTATTTTTTGAAATAACGCTATGAATGGCTTTAGAGAAATTTCAAGTTTCCTGTCTGGAATTATATTGTCCATTGCTGACATATCGGTACCAATCAAATCAATCATAACCATGCAGGATGCGTTGAAGGCGTAAGTATATCTGTCTGCATTATGACACGCAATTTTCGTTCTGCCAACTTGTGAAGTATAAACTATTAATCGTGAAAAGGCCAGAAATCCAACTGATGTCACATTGTGCGCGGCGCAAATCACTCACTACGTCGAGCGAAGTGCAGAAAAAGATCGTAATCACCGGAAAATATTCCCCATGTCGTAGAAGCTGCTCATATTTTGCTGTGTTTGCGCGTCGTCGTAGAGTTGCACATGCGCCAAATAAATTTTATAATTAAAATCTGCAATCTGAGCCAACGTTGATTACGCACTTAATGATTTGACAATTAATTAAGCAAACGTGTGAACAATTTTAATTAATGCCGCAGTGCAGTGGTGAAGCAAACACAAATACAATGAAAAGTGTTTGGAAGGGAAATTAAAAATACTGAGTGTTTTTATAATTTATTGTAGCATTTTATGTGGTTTGCTGTTGTCAAATATATATTTAATATTTATATGGAGTCAAAATAATCTAGGCTGGTAATCTATTTCCCGTACCTGCTGCACATACATTGTATGTATGTCTTGTGAAAAGAAATAATGTGTAACATATATATTATTTGTTATTCTTTTGCAGTAAAAATGTTGTCAACTTAGTTATTTTTAATATTAAAGTTTGAGACATTTTTTCCCCAAATTTTCCTTTCTCGAATCCTTACCCTAATAACCTCAAAACGAATATAATAATAATTGTTTTTTAAAAGACTATTTAGGCATTTTTATAAGGTGATCCTTAACTATAATTAAATTCAGAAGCGAGAAGTATAATCCCAAATTATAGCGCCATTTTGTGGAAAAAGTTGATCTCACATAAGGGATAGAAAAGGTGGCGTTTGATACTGCACAGTATGCAAATATTGAATTGAATACATATCTGATCCTACTTCTAGTTCAATTTCGATAGCTTGATTCATAGTGGATTGTATAGTCCTGGTTTAAAAAGTTGCTTCACAAGAACTTTTAGATTTAAAGCATATTTAAAATTCAGTTCCGAATATGCTAATTATGACAGAAATAGTATATTGTGCAACAAGGGCGTAAAGTAGCCGTTTGCGCACGCTGGCAGCAGTACGCGCACGAGCGAAGCGAGTGTGTTTAGCTGCCATCGTAAGCAATCGGCTACGCCCCGCCCGAATTGCACATTTTATTTTTCCCTCACGCGTGTGGAAAAATAAAATATGTGCACAATATACTATTCTACGATGCAACTACATAAACAAAAGGCCGTATTACATCTAATTTAACTCTATATTATATAACCACCCTAAAGTGTGCTGTGGTAGTGAACTGGCGATTACCTAAAACCTGAAAACACCTGCATAAGCTATTGATCTGGAATCATCTCACAACATGCAGGGCACAAAGGTTGGAGTACAAACAAAATCGGTTCCCCGTGGCGTGCACATCTTGACTATGCAAACAGATAACGTGCTTCGTTAAGGATTTCACTCATCAAAAGGAAATTAATAACATAAAGGTGGACAGTGGCAGATGCATGGGGGACTTCAGGTGGCGATGACGATTTCGTTATTTTCATTATTTCATAATTAACGTATCCAATAATTATCGAGTTCGCAGCAAAGGTTCGTTAAATGCGTGTGCAACGTACACAGGAAACTCAAAAAAAGATGAGAAAATAAATAAACATGTAGACAGAATAAAAGTTTCATTTATAAGTGATTAGTTATTGAATACTTCATGCAATTATACTAATTAGTTTTTTATACGTATACTGCCGCGAACTAAAACCTTCGCCTTTACCAAAGACCGAAACTCGGAAACGCAGTTTTTATGATAATATGTATAACTTTCGCATTTTGAAAATCATTAAATTGTTAAAAATATTGTTCATTGTCCATTATTCAAAACTTGTAAAAACACAACGAAATCTAGAAAAAATTATGCATGTGAAAAGAACCCATTTAGTCAGGTCAAAGAATAATTTTTGCAGAACAGTACAATTTATGATTTTGACAACCATTTGACTTCCTTTCTTTGCAAATCTGCGGTCCGGGTAAATGTAACAAACGCAATGCAAATCTTAATTAAATTAAAACCCCTCGGTGTCGAGACAAATGATCTTTTACACACTTCTCTGACATTTAAGATTGTTCCTGGGTGGTTACTGCACGCCCAGCCGCTTACTCGGGGATAATGTCAATGCTGCAATAGGAACATCGGCACGTGACTAGTTTTTACTGAAACACGTGCCGGACTATCTACCAAATTAGCCTCGCATTAGAAGTAGGCTGACTTGCCATTTTATTCGCCCTTAGGACGGGGGCGTTTAAACAGTATGCGTTTGGAGGAGCGAATACCCTTCTAACTTTTTTCTCCTTCTGTCCTAGTGTAATAGAAATGCTTTGCGGGAAGTATTGTAGAGTAATCACTGAATTATTGCGCCGACACGGCTTTATTTGATCTTATCGCGCGCTAGATGACAAACAACGGGAAACATTATAAGGTTCAAATCCTTGTCTAAATTGCTGTTAGAGTCAAATGCCAGCCAAGTTGGACAGGTGAGAGCGGGGAGGTATACTTGTCAGATTGTCAGGTATGTGCAGCATTTAGGTAATTCACTTATAATTGTCCTGTAATTATGGAAGACTTTTCAGTTCCATTTGCTGGAGCCGTTGTTGATAGTTATCGGATATTATCTCTGTTTGTTTGGTTAATTGACGCGCTGAAAGTTGGTTGAGCTTCTGAAAGGAAAATTATGCAATTAAGTTGTGAGCTATATAATCGTTCGTTCTTCGTAGATAGGCCGCTGTAAAAATTAAACTTATAAACTTTCTCAAATATGAGACTTGAGCTTCTCAGAAATATTTGTTAAAAAGTATGTAGGTATGCGTATAGGATATCTAATTTTCTTTCCATTTCTGATGACGATTTTAATCACTTGGCAGAAAGAAATGACAATATTTTTGACTTCAGGAGCTATCAACACTTTAAAAGAAAACAAACAGCGAAATTGATCTTAACTGATTTACATAAAACAAATAAAAGCAAAACAGAAAATATGTAATCAAGAGAAGAAAGGAACGAAGTTACTCAAAAGTATAGCTTTTAAAATAGCGGTGGTATACAGTGAACAGAGTGAGGAGTAAACTTCTTTCTTCTTATTCAAACAACTTACTTATAGTTCTGCACTGTCGGAAATTTGGTTTGTTTTTTAAACTTTTGTTTTAAACCAATAAGGATTACTGCATTTTTAAAAGTTTTAAAGTTTTATTCAGAAACAATTTTTAATTTACATCTTTTTAGGGTTCCGTAGCCAAATGGCAAAAAACGGAACCCTTATGGATTCGTCATGTCTGTCTGTCTGTCTGTCTGTCTGTCTGTCCGTCCGTATGTCACAGCCACTTTTTTCCGAAACTATAAGAAAGTAAGTAGATGTATTCTGTGAACCGCATTAAGATTTGCACACAAAAATAGAAAAAAAAAAATTTTGGGGGGTCCCCCATACTTAGAACTGAAACTCAAAAATGTGTTTTTCATCAAACCCATACGTGTGGGGTATCTTTGGGGGGTCCCCCATACTTAGAACTGGAACTCAAAATTGTTTTTTTCATCAAACCCATACGTGTGGGGTATCTATGGATAGGTCTTCAAAAATGATATTGAGGTTTCTAATATCATTTTTTTCTAAACTGAATAGCTTGCGCGAGAGACACTTCCAAAGTGGTAAAATGTGTGCCCCCCCTGTAACTTCTAAAATAAGAGAATGATAAAACTAAAAAATATATATGATGTACATTACCATGCAACCTTCCACCGAAATTTGGTTGGAAAGTAGTTTTTTTTTAATACGTCATAAATCGTAAACCGCAATTTACCTTTCATTCAATCAACTCAAATATAAAAATAAAAAAAAAAGATTTAATTTCATAAACATAAACCATCATTTAGGTACCTAATTATAATGTTTACTTATCAATAACTTAATTTAAAAAAAATACACTATTATTAAAACATCGATCAAAGTTACAACGAACTACAAGAACTATTATATAATGTTACTTTCTGCTACGCCTTCATGGGCGAGTCCGACTCGCACTTGACCGCTTTTTTTTCTTTTAAAGTAGACCGTACATATGTATAACAAATTTCAAAGTATTTCATCACCATGTATTTGTGCCCACCAAAAGGTAAACTTAAAAGAATACAAATTAGTCCCAAAAGTTTAGAATTTAAACTAATTTCAGAAGCAATTTAGTCAAAGGATGATTACAAATCGAAGGAAACTGTGAACGTTTTCCTTTTAATCTAAAAAGTCTAAGAAAGAAAAAAATAATAAATAGTCAATCCCAAAGCCACACATCGCTTTATGAAGGTTGAATAGCTCAAAATGCATATTAGATAGAAGGCTCTGTGGTAGAGCAGCGAAACGGAAATTCGGAGGGCCTAGGTTCAAGCCACGGTTAACCGGAATATCAGCTTTAAAAAGGCATTGGCTGGGGACGTAACTCAGATGGCAGCCGCTGCAGAAGCTCCACTTCTCTCACAGATGACAGTTTGGTCGCCAACCGCGGTTAGTCCGGGAATATCATCACGGGCCTTTGTTTTTATGCTCGGTTAAAAAAGCTCCGTGATATTCCGACGGGGCTCGAACCGCGGCGGTTCTGTCTTCTGAGCTACGCCCGCGTCAATTCGACCAATCGTTTTCTTTCAGCCTAGGTATGGGTAGGTTCCAAACTCTTTAGTTTGGGGTTTAAATTTATGGGTTTCGCTCATTTTAAAACTTTTGAAAGTTTTCCTCGTAAACAATATTCTGTGTGAAATACAAACTTTTTTGTTTAAAATTAAGACCAAAATTTCCGCCAGTGTGCTAATGCTGATTTAACAAATTTGGTTAAGCATTAATGTGTTGAAACTTGCATTCTTGGAGCGTAAATTGTTTCTAAAAACTATTTAATGTTATAAAAATGGAAATAAATAAATAAATAAACCCAGTATATAAGCGCCGCTTATGATGACATAATTTTATCTAATAAGTTGTCCTGTCATAGATGGGGGCATAAATTACGAATGATGGAGAAAGTACACGAATAACAATAACAAAAAACTTACATAATTACATTAGATTAGAAGTAGGACCTTCGGTAAGGAGTTTTTAAGCTCGACCAAGGTGCGTAATTCTTCTGTGGACGACCTTCTGACTTTCTTTAAGGTGGCGGATCGTCTGCTCCACTAACTGGGCTTTGGCACAAAAGCTTAGTTATTGTATAACTAAACTGTTTTCAGTCTTCTATTCAGACTCGCAATCAGTAATTCAATCCGAAGACAAAAGTAACATGTTACTTGTCTACCCATAGGGCTATGTTACTTTTGTACCCTACCACATTTTTGTAAAAACATGGACGAAAACGGAACGTGCTAGATAAAAATGAATTAAAACACTGTGCAATAAATCTAATCTAGAATTTATATGCAAATTTTCAGATTAATATCATCCTTTGAATACTACGTAAACATAAAATAAGTGAACGTCAAAAAACTTGCTTTTCACTTGCGAAATCACTTATTGTCCTCTCACAAAACCTAACAGCGCGTGGCGTGCGCGACTACTGAATGCAAGAGAGGGGGGCGCCATCGGCCATCACCTGATGGCAGCGAAGCAGTATTTTGACTGTTGGATAGACCTAAAGTCGCCAATCTGCAGGTTCCAAGCTCGAACCCCAGCCACACGGATTAACTTTTTTTACATTTAATAGTTTTAAATTAATATTTTTTTTAAAGATTAATATGGTGCAATATTAATAAGTTATATTTTCCTTATCGCCTGAAAAATATCATTATTACAGTGGAAACATTGGAAATTTTCTTTCGGTGTACAATAAAATGATTTGGTTATTATTACCAAATTGAAGTTTGTCTCAAAATCAATGCCCCAACTATGGGATTGCTTTACAAGAATTAAATATTTAGTTCGCCATATCCAACTTTACGATTTAGTATCTATTACTAAACCTCTTTAACAACAACCAAATCGTTTTCTCAGTGTAGCTAAGTAGATAGTATAACAGTTTAGATTGCTTAGCTTGATTAGCGAGTCAGGGCCCGGGTTCACTTCGTGAGACGGAATGAGAAAAATTGCAGGAGCATTCCTTGAATACTGTCGAATTGTGCATTTTTTGTTTACTATTTAAAATATCAAATATCGAGCTAAGCAAACGAATTCGAACGGGTTAGCTTTGTCTTCATCTTAAATGGAATACTAGATCAGTTTGTGTGCTGACGTCATAAACTGTAATAACGTGACGAAGACGAAGACTTGGATTCGGACAGGCCCCTAGAACTCAAATTTTGCCCATAATATCAGTTAGATTTGTAGTTCAATCAACCACAAGATGACACTTATCCTCCGATAGGTCATTTCCTATAGGGATGTCGTTAAACTCCTTTGATGTGATGGTTGTGGTTGGTCCTTGGAATTATGCGACAATAGTTCTGTAACTTCGGAATGAGGTTCGAAGAGAGATATTTGATTCATTATTGTTTTAATTTTACGCTCAATTATAAACCTTTATATTGATTGCGCTGAAATTATTTTTAGAAGCCACAATTTTATTAGAACAACCATCTGCCGTTGAGTTTAAAGCTGGACGCATACGAGACAAATGTCGAGTTTTAAATTAGAAACACAAATGCGTTTTTAATTGAAATGATTAACCGCAGGAGTAATGAACACTTTGGGTTTGTACAAAACCCCTTGGTCAGCCAGTGTGACAATTAATACCTGCATCTCCACAATTTACAGTTGCCCCATAATGGCCATAATCACTGATGATAACCCCAAGATTCCAACTGCGTGAGGTAAGACTAAACAGAACACATCTGAGTTAATGAAATAACCTTTATTTATGAGATAAGGAGGCAAAGCAAGTATTTAAGATAAATCGATAATCGATAGACTTCTTAAACACACGGTTGCTTAACTTTTCAACTTTTGGGAAATCTTTATTGTGCTATATTTATCTATTACATTTAATTTTAATGTCGTTACAAATGTTCCGAGGTCTTTCTACTCTGAAATTTTCGAATTTATTCTTTTTTTCAGTATTTTTATTTTCTTTTTATGGAAAGAAAAACGATATTTTTTACGTAATAAATATGGCTCAAAGCGTAAAAAAATATACCAGAAATAATATAATGTTTGGTCCCTGTAACATACCTACATACACATGTATGGACCTATGATAATTGTTTTTTAAGATCTACAAAATAAAAAAATTAGAATCTACTACATTACATATAAGTTAAACTTACCACGCTTATAATTAGGACCATGGGGCTATAACCAAAGATTATTTCGCCATTATCAACAATAAAATTTGTGGAATTAAAACATAAAAAATGCAATGCATTAAGTTGTAAAAAAAAAGTTTGTAACCAAGCCTAACGTAAGTATTTTTACCAACAGATCTAACAAAATACAGCAGCAGTCTGAAAAATTTGTCGTAACAAAGTTGTGTTGATGTGACAACACAAGCTTGATTAAATCCTTCAAAAACTGAAAATAGATTCGTAGCAGTAGTGACAAATGAAGTGGATCATTGACTTTTCACGGTACCTGCAACACAGAACATTCATCTTAATTAGTACTAATGCATAAGTAAAGATGAAAAAGATTCTTTGCTCATATCGTGGGCTTTTTCAAGTACACAGTGAAATCTCACAACACAAATCCATTCTGTGTGGGACAATGAGAGGCGCAGAACCGCAAATTTATCTGTTCGCGGCTCGCGCCGTTTGCTCGTTTATTTACTCGAGGAGAAAATCTTTCATTAAAAGGGCGAGGATAGTTGGGATCACGTCTAAATCGTCCACATGTCTTTGCTCCGATACCGTGTGCGGCATTTCGAATTAATGAGGTGGAATTGGCCTTCCTTCCGATGAATTATCGAGATATTATCTATTTTCGGTAGACCACACTGACACTACTTTTTACGTTAAGATAACTAGGAATTGGCGACAAATCAAGCGACTTGGCCACATAGATATGTATGTACTTTTGAACTACTTGATGGGGTCACGCGCTCAAGTTAAAAGTAGTTTGAAGTGCTGAAGGAAAATATGTTAAGCGATAATGCTACCCATTTGTGTTCGCCACATTGTTCGCCACATTGTTCGCATTTCTAGTTCCTGACTCTATTTAATGAAATTTAAACACAAATTTCGAGCCATTTAACTTAACTAAACTTAGAGGTCTGTTAGGGCTGTCGATGATTACGGCAATGTATGCAATTGCAGTGCCATACGACTTAAAAAAACATATTTTGAGGCACGAAATTTCAGAAAATAAAAAGAAATATTTTGAGATGATTAAAAAATCTCCCGGCTTGCATATTTACGCACCAAAAAGGTAAGACAATTTTAATACCGTGTGCAATAGTTAAGGGGTTTGTTTTATTGAAAAGTGCATTTTTTTCTTTGCGGATTTTGATTCTAATACGTAAAATTAATCATCCGATTAACTTGATTTTGGGAGAATTTTTAAAAACAATATTTCACATCGACCGAACCTATACTGAGTAAATGTATGGTCATGAACAGTTTTTATGAACATACATATTTGTTATTGATAAAGCACAGTTTTTTTTTTTTAAATCTTTGCACTTTTGTAATTCTTAATCTTTTTCGTGTTGTTAGGTTCAGTCGAAACGTATTGGTTTGTAGTTTAACACTATTAAGGCCAGTCAAATTGACTGGTGTTCAAATTTTGCCTTCATTTAATTAAATTCTTTTCAGATTTATGCCAACATTTAACAAGATTGAGAAAAACGAAATATTCCAAAAGCTTTTTCCATTTTTACTAGTTCGAATTTGAATGTGTATTAATTTAAAGGTTTAGAAAATTGTTAAAATTAGGGACCTGCGCGCCGTTAGTTCTAGTGTTAAAAATTGATTTTAGGGCCTGTCCGAATCCAAGTCTTCGTCTTCGTCTTCGTCTTGTTATCGACAGTTCATGACGTCACACCGAGCTAAGCTCTGTCCGAATTCATGACTATGCTGTGAGCTTAGCTACGTAGTATAACAGTTTGGATTGCTTAACTTGATTAGCGAGTCAGGGCCTGGGTTGACTTCGTGAGGCGGAATGAGAAAAATTGTAGGAGCATTCCTTGAATACTGTCGAATTGTGAATTTTTTGTTTACTTTGATTAATTTAAAATATCAAATATCGAGCTAAGCAAACGAATTCGAATGGGTTAGCTTTGTCTTCGTCTTAATTGGAATACTAGATCAGCTTGTTTGCTTGCGTCATAAACTGTAATAACGAGACGAAGACGAAGACTTGGATTCGGACAGGCCCTTAATTTCGTGTTTCCGGCATCGACAGCGGTGCCTAATCATTCCCGCCGTTTTTGGTTATCGTTGGAATTGAATATATGTATATATGTATGTATATCTACGTGTGTGTGTAAAAACAATAAATGACAATTTGTTTTTCATATCTAGAAATAGAAATATGTACCTACTTTTAAATATATAAACAAATTTTCATTTGTATCTATAGGTACTGAATACTTTCTTCATAATAATAGCATTGACACACATACCCGTCATCAGCACGAAAAGTGTCATTACCTATCACAAAAAACCCTATCATAAAGACAGTGTGATAAGTACGAAAAATGACTGTACTTATTTCGATAAGTACGAAATACGGACATCTATATTTGGATAGTATAATTATAAGCAACCTTTTGTAAAATTAGTGAAATAAAATGTGGCACTCTTTTATTTGAATTTAAAATTGAATTTCTATTTTAACGTCAAAAGGTAATGATTTCTGAAAAAAAATATTATTGAAAATTTGTTTAAAAATACTCCAAAGTCAACCGCGAAAAAATAAAATATGTTATACGGACTGATCGCATAATCAAAAATTTATTTTAAATTTTTGCTCAAGGGAATAAACTTCACTTCGCTAAAAAAACAATCTTCTTTGCAATGATATAGCTACCCGAGTAAAAAAATCAGGCCGACGAAAAGTAAGAAAATTTCGCTGATTTCGGTTTTACATGTTGAATGGCAGAAAAAGCCGGAAAACGCCGAATACCCAGGTAGTGAGCAAGAGGCCGAAAAATTTCCTGAAATATGCCGAAAATAAGCCGCACAAAACGTCGAGAAAAGGCCAAGAATATGCCTCAACAAGGCCGAGAACAATCCTAAAAAGACCTAGAACAGGCCGCAAAATACCCAGAATAGGTCGCAAAAAGGCCCAGAATAGGACGAGCTAAAATAGGCTTGGATGTTAGATTTCTTTTATTAAAAATAAAAACCACACATTTTTTCAAAAAATATTTTTATTAAATATATAAATAACTACGAATATACATGAACACATAAAACAAAATCAAAAATAAAATAAATACATATGTATAAGAAATCACTTATAAATTTTGGTCCGGACTTTCACAGATTCACTCAATATTTTCTTAAATTTTTTTACTTCTTCACTATGTACACGTAATTTTACTTCAAAATTCAACTTGAAACTGTGTTATTGCGGAGAAATCTCTCTGCATCCCGAAGGAACCAAACAAAATAAGACAGTGGCGCACACGTTTGGGCATGCTTTATTAATGTATCCTCTGAGCCTCTGAGCCGAGAAGAAGAATTGCATTTTTTACCCGACCCGTTAAGGCATTTTCTCGGCCTCTGATAAATTTTTTAGTGTTTTGCCTGGCCTAAATTTTGTCTGACATTTAATTCCATGCTGGTTTGCGGCATTTTTCAGGCGTCTTCTCTGCCTCTGAAAAGGCTAGGTGAACATTTGGCTTAAAATCGGCTCAAAATTGAATTTCAGGCGTGCTTTTGGCGTTTTCCCGGCCTGATTTTTTCACTCAGCTAGGTAACGACTAAAAATGATGAAAACGTTGGTATACCTATGTATGTGTCGACCCGTCATTAGATTTTTTGTGCTGATGACACTTTTCGTACTAAAGACGGGTATGTGTCAATGCTATAATAATTTAAAAACTGTTGTGCTCAATTTCACCAAAAAACCTCTTAAGTACAGTATGAGTAGCGACAGTATCGATCGTTCGCAGTTGGTTTCCACTTTGTAAAACATTCAATTTCCTAAGCTTGCTAAAGCAGTTTGATATATCCAAATTTTTGTAATTTGAGCTGATATGTGAGACTTATACGTATACTAAGATCAATGCTGAAATGCACTATGAAAAACGTTGTATCTACGTACACCAAAGAAAATTCTGTTGGTGGAAAGAATTTCAGTCAGGTTGAAAGGAAGTTGTAAATCACGGAGCCAATCCTAAAGCAATTGGAGCCTTTGCGAGTCACAGCGACAGAACGAAATCATTTATTGGTCTCTGAATGCATCGTTAAACCTCAGAATCAAACTTAGGTCGAGAATTATTGAAAATTGTCACAATCTCTTTCGAGGGATTTTAGGATCGAGTGCACCCAGAACTCTGTTTATGTGACACTTCCAGAGACCTCTCCTTCTTGCCATAATTTATTAAAAATTTTCGTTCTCGGTCTTTACATCTGTCTTGTTATGAATGAAACTGGTTCTTGTAATATTCGTCCGAATATTCTTCCACTCTCACTGATCTCGCTGCGTGCAGCGTGGCAGTAGACAGATATATTTTACTTGCTGTCAATAGACTTTTACTCGATTTTTATCATAGCCCGCTTTCAAAACTTCCATTAAGATACTTTACTGACTCTGTGGCTATCGAATTGGGCATTTTTATGTTAATTCTATTATTTCCACGAATGAATTACAATATAAACAGTAAATACAACTAGTTGTAATACAAAAGTTGTCTTCTAGCTCCCTACTGTCTTTAGTTACACTGCAAATCTTAGGGCCTCTTTCACGACCTACAATTAAGCCGTCAAGTGGGCTAACCACCAGTTAAAGTCACCGCTAACTAAACATAAGAATTTCTAACTCGTAACTTTACTGGCTACTACATCTGGCAATTAGCGTATTTAATTGACGAGTAAAAATTCCATCGCTGTCTGCGACACTTTTGAGTGAATGAATGAACGTCTGATTTGCTATGAAATACACTATAACTATAGTAAGTTGTTACCCGAAATTTTAATTTCGTTTGTGAAATTGACAGAAAATACTCGTGACCTTTACTTGCCAATTAGCGTTAATTGAAAAGTAACTAATCAACACTCACAATCACACTTGTACTTGGTAAAAGAGGCCTTTAGTGTTTTATTTTAATACACTAAAAGTGTTTTAATATGACGTCACCCATTTGATTAACATTATGTCTCGTTTTTAAAACGTTTTCAAGTGTTTTAAAAAGGAGACAATGTCAATCAAATGGGTGACGTCATATTAAAACACTTTTAGTGTATTAAAATAAAACACTAAGATTTGCAGTGTTAGGTATATGTACTTATCAAGGTGCGGTTTATTTTGAAATCTGACACTCAGGTGACCGATTTATAACGTTGGCAGGTAATACTTTGTAAAGAACCAGTGTATAAAGGACTTAAACAATTAATTCGGCCGCGTAAACAGCTCCAATTGCGTATATTAAAGTTGTTGCGGTTAAGATGTTCGTAGTTAAACTTGTTCTAGTAAATGTTGACTATGATCAACTGCATAAAAATATCTCATAGACTAAAATAATCTCTTAAAAAACGCGGAAATTTTTGACTCTCGGAAAGGGTTCCATTTTTGCTTGTTGAATGAAAAAAATTGACCTCAAACAATTCACTCATTGCTCATATTTTATCCAAAATCGTAAAGATCATTATCAAATCACTTTCAAATTTCTTTATTAAGAAAAACCATTTATTTTTATAAATAATGTCAAAAGAACGTGTGACATCTGCACCACAAAAAATATATCATAAGTTCATGTAAGAATTACAGTAATAAAAATAATATTTCAGTTTTCCACTTACGAACTGTTTTGTATGTTGGATGAAAACATAAATGCATACCTCTGCACGGTTTGTTGTTAGTGCTATTGGTAAGGTAAATTCCGGACGGGAAACAACAAAATTCTACCAAACATCTCGTTTTGAAATCATTAACGCGTCCAATTTCTGCACCAGAGCATGTGTTGACTTCCCCATCTTTACGTTAATAAAACAAAGTATCAACTACACTCACCGCTTCCATATGCGTGCACCCTATCCTGGCTACCGTTGCTCTCCTACTCTTACCAGAGTACTGTTCCGTTAAGTGTTCACTGCTGGAACGTGGAACGCAGCTATCTCTATTCTACATGCATATCTATGTTATTTCTTACTTAGGACGTTGCCAAATTTTCAGAAGTGCGAGAAAATCCTCAACTGTTCCCCATCCTTGGCTGAGAATGTCCGCCACGCCTTTTTAACTCCTTCCCAGCTCGAATAATTTTGTGTGAATATGATTTCCCCACACTCTATCTCATTGCTCCGCCCCTTCAACAAAAATGGCTGCAGTTACCGCTAAGTGGGAGAATTTTGCATTGCTGAGAGCAGACGGTGCATTTAATAATGGCGCATTGTCTCTTTCCACCTTGCTTTGCCTTGTGGGAAAAATTTTATTCGGAGTTGTCTACAGTCATCCGCGCCCACAGACCCCAGCTGCGTTGGTGGAGATGGAACCTCCTTCATTACCTTCTTACACACTGTGGACGGTCTCACCATTGATGCAATCAGCCTGATGAACGTATTGATTGAAGTGCAATGCCTTGGTAAAGTTTTCTTAGAAAATCGACCTTAAGTTGCGGTAAAAAATCGATTTTTACTGATTTAGTGGTTGTGACGATGATAGCGTAGATGTGATTGTTTTTTCAGTATGCACTGTTCTATGGATAAAATGTTCGTTAAGTAGCCAGCGTTTGTTCCATTATGTATTTATTTATTTTTCTTTTTTTCTTTTTGAGAACTTGTACTTATGCTCTGTCCTCTTAGCTTACAAGTATTGACACTTGTTGTTACACCTGATTGGCAGAAGTAATAATACATATTGAGTGCAGAGACTGCTAGCGAAAGCTCTTGCATATGAACTTAATTTTATTTTATTTCGCTGAAAACATCCCATGCCGGCTATTAGGCTAAGCGGCAACGATATGACCATTTCTAAAGCACAAATGGGATTTTCCTCGTCCTAAATTTCCCCAAAGTATACGTTGATTGCCAGTTGAACTTGCTTGCGTGCTTGTATTCTGATGTGTGCAAAACCATTTCTCATCTCAAGATGTTTACAAAATCCTTTTTTAATAGACTTTTTTATTTTTTTATATTTAAATATTTCATTACTTTACAAGCTCCTTGATCAAGGTCGTTGCCTTTTCGAACAATTCCAACATTTATAATTTATTAGTTTTGAAACGTGCCCGACTCGATACCAACTATGATAAAATTGTTTTATATTTGAATTTTTAATCATAAATGAATTGCATTTAATATCCGCCATTAGGTGATGATAGGCTAATTTGACTATGACACGCGGAATATACATTATACACACTGAAAAAAAAAAATTAGTCAAAATAAACAAAATCGCATCAGGTTAAAAAGGCGCCAAACAACAAAGTTGATTGTTTTTAACAACGAAAAATGGTTTAAGCTCCTGACGAAAAAGTTTATTTTTCTGTGATATTGTTGACTAACCGTTGCTGAATTCGAACCTGCGAATAATCATCTAAATAAGATGACTGATCTAACAAGCAATAAAAATGTTATTTATACTGTTCTATTAGTGGTTAATCTCAAAATTTAAATCAGTTCTACTGTACTGGATCGAATAACAATAAAACAAAATTATTAAATCGAATACCATTAAAAACAAATTTGGTGAACAAATCAGTAGAAATTTGCCAAATCATTGAAAGCTCTGAAAATTTCACTGGGCTCATAACTAAATATTCGCAACATAGAGAGCGTTTATATTCGACGTTGATTTAACCATTTAGAGTTGTCATTTCCTCATCGGCATCTTGATTTACGAGAACTGTCGGGCCGAGTTGTTTCCAAACAAATGCTGAGTCATTTTTCAGTGCTTTTTCGACATGTCACTCGGACGAACTAATGTGTTCTCATACTTTTAATCCCACAAGCGCTTTGCTTAAATTTTGTTGTTTTTTTTGCTGTTTTTTAAATTGACTGGACTTCGTGCTATTGGTCGCGTGGTCAATAAAATTGGCAGAGAACCAATCGTCATTATCTTCTATCTATTATTACAGTATGAGTTCATATCAAATAGCACTCATATGCATTTCACCGAATTTGTTTTTGTTGGTTGGTTAGTTGTTTAATTACGGTGGGATTTAATTTGAGAAAAGGACAACAACAATAAATTCCAGATAAAAATCTGAGCAGATGAACGGCATAACTTCCGTCGCTTATTTTTCACGCGATTTCGAGAACGTGCATAAATCAGGTCTCGTTCCAGCTGTTGATGTTTTTTGTTTACAATTTCTCGTTTTTAAAAGCCATTTGTCTCTATCTTGATCACGGTGGGTTAGAGTCCCGGTTAAGTTCAAGTCCGATGAGCTGCTATTAACTGCAATTAAAGTATGATTCCTTTTTTCGGGGTCAAGAATTTGACAGGGTGACATTTTATTAAGTATCTCCGGACAAGACTGATTAATCTAAGGTCAGTACCTATATGTACATTTTTCAACCGCTGATAATGCAAGACTTTGTTATGACCAAAATTTATATCAAAGACGACGATCATATTAATGTAATAGACTCGAAAAATGTTTGGAAAAATTCATGTAATAAACACTGAAAAAAATTTTCCTTGTAAATTTAACAAGTCACTGTTGTTAATTGCATAGTTTCTGGATTCCTGTTTAATTTGATGATATTTAAGTTGTTTTAAATATGTTTTTTTTTATATAATTAACATGACTAGTCAAAAATATTTTTAACCGGAAAACGTTGTTAAATCGATCGCCCTTATATTTGCGATTTGACTAAAATCTTGTTAAAATATGGAAATAAATTGTGATAACCACAATGCAGTTCTATTTGAATAACAAGAAAACTTAGTTGTCTGCTAATTGTAGATATAAATATTTTCATTTTTTTTTTAATGAAGATAGTTTTGTAATAACAAGAAATCTTCTTAAATCAGATTTATTTCCCTTTATTTATTTAGTCAAGAGGTAATAAACATTAGAAAAGTAAATTAACAAGAAAACACCGTTGATTTAACTAGCTTTCGGGTATAACTGATAATGTGGCAATGCAAGCATTGTCAATTTAACAAGAATTCAGCTCCAATGAACAAGAAAAAGCAATGGTTTCCGTCAGGCTACTACTGCGTTGGTTTGCCTTAAACAGTTCTCAAAGTACCCGCGTGATTGACAGAAGTTATTACACATTGTACCATATTTTATCGTTTGTTGTCGACGCTCCAACAAATTTATTTTTTTGCAAAAAATAGATATTTTCGATGGCCCACCGGTCAACATATATATAAATATATAGAACCAAATAATATCAACGTAATTAGACTGAAATTTTTTTGAAAATGAATTATGTAGGTACTATATACATATGTATGTACAAGCAACATGTCCATAGAATTTCTTCTTAATCCTGATTTAGATAATTTTTGCATGACGCACTATAAACACATTACTGCTCAAAATATTCACCGTTTTGAAATACCTAAGTATGCCAATTTTCATGGATATCGGTTGAACGGTATAGAAGTTGATATGCTGCAACGCCATCTAGTGGCGAGCTATAGCAAAGTGAATAGCGCTGAAATATTCATCGTTTTTAAATACCTAAGTAGGCCAATTTTCATGATGATCGGTTGAACGGTATAAAAGTTGATGTGCTGCAGCGCCATCTAGTGGCGGTCGTAGCGTGATGTTATATAGCCTATAGCCTTCCTCGATAAATCTACTATCCACCATAAAAAGAATTTTTCAATTCGAACCAGTAGTTCCTGAGATTAGCGCGTTCAACCAAACAAACAAACAAACTCTTCAGCTTTATAATATTAGTATATGTAGATATGAAACGGAATAAAATAATTTCCCCTTAACCGTGTTCTTTTTATAATAAGTATACGTTTGTCTTTTCTAGTGAGTATTGTCTTGATTTGTAATTTAATCTTCTAGGTAAGGTAAACCAAAGAAGCTTTAGAAGAGCACCGAACCCTAAAAATAACTGACAGTATTTAATACATACTAAAATAACTTAATTGTTTATTAAACCAAATGTTTTCGTAGTTTAACGGATGTTAATATTGGTAGTTCGACACTATCTCTTTTAGAATTTAAACAACTGGCTGCCATTATTCAACACTTAAGCTTTTTTAGGAAGTTAAGTCCCTCTTGTTTCCTAGAAAAGCTTGAATGTTGAATTATGATAGCTATAGTTGTTTCAATTCTAATGACACTGTTGAATCAACAATACTGCATTTGTAAAACTACAAAAACATTTGGTTAAATGAAAAAATATTTTCTAATAACTTTACCTGGAAACAACAATGCTACATTGTAAAAACTCCTAAAAAATTCGGTTAAATGAACAGATATTGATCAATATTTTTACGAGAACTCATAGTTAATTTGATATTCTCTGTTATTTAACTTAACCAGAAAGCATAGCTATTTTAAAAATATTATTTTAACTAGAGCTTCCTGGTGAATGTTAGGTACTAGAAATCATGTTAGCTCAAAATCAATACGAAAAATTGTCGAATAACCTGAAAACTAGTAGTTTTAACAAAGTTTTTTTTTAAGTGAAATCACCAAAACATTAATGCATAGTAGAGGAGTCCAATAGGGGATTTTGGGATTTATTCAACCGCGGCAAATTAACATATATGGGGAGATACCTTGCACCCCTGTAGAGTACCTCTACCATATATTAGCCATCTACATATATAGGATATGTAGGGTAACCGATAAGAATAGTAAAAAAAATCGATAGGTGGAAATACTCGAGCGCGTCAGATTATGGTAGGTATGATGGGTTAATTACATGCTGAAAAGTGTGCATTTCAATAATTTGACAATTGGAGCGTGACGTAAAGGAGTGGGTTACAAATTAAAAAAAGAAACGTCGACTCGACATTCTCGAGCGCGTTCGAATTTTGTTTTGTTTTGAAGGAAATAATTCAAGGATAACAGGAAAAAATCGTCAATAAAGTTTAGCGCGTGCTACTGCAGTGAAGCACGCATTCCTAAATCCGCGCCTCTCTCTCCCTCTCTGGATTATACCGTGGATTACTTACATAAAAAATATTTTTAAGTATTACTTTATTGTTTACCCATCAGTAAAACTGTCAAAAAGTTTGAAAATATTGTTATTTATTAACCACAGCCATAAATTTTTTTACCTCATATTTATTTATCTTTTGTAATTTAATAAAGAAACAGAAAACCAAAAGTAGGTACCTAGGTATATATATGTATTATTATGTGTTTATACATATACATGTAGGTATAATTAAAAGAAATATATTTACGTGTGCAGAAAATGATATAAAAAGTTTTCTTACAAATTTCAACACAATTTGTTATTTTTTTTTGTGCATGCTATTTTGTGTGCATTTTATTTGTCATATTCAATGATTTAAGAAAAACAATCATGAAAATGTTTTCAAACGGTGAGATTAAGAAAATCCCTCCAAATAATCGTCAGATTATGGATCAGCATGACCAGGACATCAAGTTGAACCGTTTGTATGAAAATCTGACGCGCTCGAGTACCTATTTCAAAATAGCGTTTTTTTTTGCATTTTCGGAAAGTCGCCACGAACTTGCGTCACATCCGAATCATCAGTCTTTTGAATGGTTGCTTCGTTCGGGATCATTTAGCATCCCTTCTGAATATCTGACGCGCTCGAGTAAATTTTTTTCCGATTTTTAACCCATCCAAAGCGGCAGATTAATATACAATATCTCCGTCATCAGAGATACGTGAGGCATACACTCTAAAAACTGAGTGTAAATTTACCCTAAATTTAAGTGCAATTTTGCAATTATTTCTGTGTAAAAATTGATGACAATCGTAAAAGTACACATTTTTGGTGTAATCCAACAAAAAAGTGTAAAATTACATCACTTTTAAACTTTTGGTGTAATATTAAATCAATTTTGTACATTTTGTGTAATTTTACACAGAATTGGTGTAAAGGTGCGAAGGAATACGTAAAATTACGTCTAACTGACCTATATCTACGCCCTAAATTCTTATTTTTGAATCGAATGTCATTTCGTGCAGGTATTCGTTCAAACAAAGACGTGCTGTCAAAAACTTGTGTGGATTTTTTTTTAATAGCAAATAATTTATTCAAAATAAAATGTGTATTTCTATAAGAACCCGACAAGGAAATTTGCCGCATTTAAGTGTTTGTGGTCTGAGTTTCTACAATTGCCAAAAGAACGTTCTTTCACGGTTTTTTTTTTAATTTCATGGGTCTTATTTATATGAGTGTTTATTTAGAACATTAAACAATAAATTATTGCAAATTTATTATAAAAAACATTGTTTTACTATCTCCTTTTTATCTTACTGCTATAATTTTTAGTGTTCCAAACCTTGCTTTTTACTGAAAAAAATCATTATAGTAATAATCTTATTATCTTATCAAATGCCGGAGTTGCCTGAGTAAAAATTTTTACATTACAGATGTTTTCAAGGCGACCTCAGTTCAAACATTCAAAGTTTCATTATAATGAAATAATCAGGCGATTTAAGAGATTATTTCACTTTTAGCGAGCTGTGCCGTCTTTAGAGATATCATTATTGTCGCCTTGAAAATATCTGTAATATAAAAAATTACATTAAAAGGAGTATTTATGCCCAACAATTTACATCTTCTATATGTAAATTCACCTACTTGAAATAGTAAAAATACACATCTATTGTGCAAACTTTGCATATGTTATGTTTAATTTTACGCCGCTCAGTGTAGTACTTTACACAAGGAAAGTGGATCTTTACACAGACATTTGTGTAATTTTTTTAAGTGTAATTTTACTACCATTATGGAAGGTATTCAATTTCCTTCCATAAAGAAGGTAAAATTACACCAAAATTTTTTAGAGTGTACCTATACATTATACACTATCAATAACTGACGCGATCGAGTAGTTCCAAGTGAATGTTTTTTTTTTACATTTTTGACAGCCTGTAGTCGGTCCCCGCACCAATGAAAGGGTATAGGTACACATGATTTACATAACCTTTTTTTCTTTCTATCATCTAATCTTCAATATCCAATAGGACCCCACGACGCTCGAGTAAATCCCCATTTAGCATCGTGGGCTCATATAAAGAATCAATTTTAAAATTCATTCTTCTAAGTTACACGTTTTCCGCGAAAATAAAACGACAAATACTCGTAGACACCGTAGCCACTTGACCAGATTGCCGTTTTATTGCAACCGTCTTCTTCGTTGTAATTAAAATATAAAACAAGATTAATGAAATTTACCGCAATAAAGTGCTTCACAACGCACAGAGTGATTCGGTTCTAAAACAATAAAATCGACACAGGATATTATTAGTCTGACAATAACTACATACTTATTTATTCTAAAAGATCTACAGTTCCTGGAGGGGGGCCACTTGGCTATGTATTATAATAATATTTATATCAGACAAAACATTTTTTTTTTCCAATTTAATTTATTTCCTTATAATCTTATCTGTCAAATACCATATACATACATTCATATATGACTTATGTCCAGTCCATGCATCTACCAAAGCACAATTTGTTACAATTAATCTTTGAAGCCGTTGTAATTTTTCACATGAAATAAACCTTTAAAATGTTGTTCTGTCGTTCGATGAATATACAGAAAGTATGGGAAAACTTAAAAAAACAAAATTTCCATATTATATTTAGTTTTGCATCGAATGACATCAACATTTGTAAAACTCATAACATGAAGAAAATCGACTTTTGATGCTCAAGAATTTTCTCCCACTGTACTGCGGTTAATATGTAGCAAATTTAATTCGATTTATTTATAAAAGCACTTATAGAAAATTAAAGTAGGTATACATCCTACTTAAGAAATTGTTGAAACGAATAATTATTTCGATAAAACAACAGTTGTTAAACAAAGGCGATTGAAATAAAAGAAAATCGACCCCCAAATGTTCATAACAAATTTTCCAGATCAGTGCCCGAAGTCGGAGAGACTGGCGCTTTGCAACCGAATTAGCCTTTTGGCTGACTGCTGGTTAATTTATGAGTCGCGCACATATTTTCCGTTTCAGCATGTCCGCCATAAATCGTGGGCCAATCATTTTTGATTTTGTTGTCGTATTAAGGGCAAAAGCTCCTCCAATCGCACTCGATCTCCTTGCCGGCGCTCATCCGCATGCATGTGTGTATGTACATTTCGAGCCGAAACACAACCCTATGCGCGTTGGATACTTGAACGTGTGGATAATGTTGGGTCGGGGCACTGAAAATTGAATTACAGAGCACACGCCGGGAGTGTTCACGGCGAGTGAAGTGGGTGGCGGTGTCGGTGTGTTTGAAAAAACAAGTAAATCACTTTCATCACTATAATGTAGTGCCTTTGTTGGCAGCCGCATACAGCGCTTAAGTGTACCAACCACAGTTCTCAAAAAGTGTGGCTATAGAAAACTTGTTTCCCATAAAGGACTCGTCGGACTTTTTTATACTATGTTACCACTCACTAAGGCAGTGTAATTAGCTCTCGATGGGGCTCCGCTTGCGTGCAAGGCGTGACATACGATCCGGAAAATCACTTCTTAGTCAGATGTTGGCAAGTTCAGTTCTCCTTAACAGCCGGCGGAAAATTTTGTTGAATTCGTAGCTGGAAAGAGATTTCTTACATTTCGGGTATCGTATTACTCACCAGAACGAATCGGTACTCGATCAACTTAATAGGCAAAATTCCGTTTGCTGCGTCGGCTTCTTTTAATTTTTGTAATTTCACTGACAAGCTGTAAAATTTTAATAAGGGTTTTCACACATTTCGCCTCTTCTAATTTCCTATATTATGTACTGAGTTCTAAAATTCTAATATTTTATAAAACTGTTTCCGTGACTACATTTTTATGGAAATGTTTTGTATTTATAATAAATTCAAATATTAGAGGTACTGTGCTTTTCCTGACGCACATTTTTGTGTTTATTTGCTTTTCATTCAAAGTCTCTGTGACGAATTACTTTGAAAGGAAAAAGATTATAGTTATAGACTCAAATAATAAAATAAATATAGTTTTCAGAGCACTTAAAATGCTGATCTGGTAGGTACATATATCCAGTATATGTATCTCTTGTCTATGCTAACTAAAAATGTAGTTGTAAAGTTCTAGATATATAATTTTGACTCTATCCGTACAACTATCATTTGACGTGCAAAACTTCTGTTTACTTAGATAAATGGCTCAGCCTCAGATAGCGCAGCTCGTTTGCGTAATATCTCATCAACTTCGAAAAGCCCCCGATCGGTCAAAGCGATCATCAAAAATGATTGATAGGAATTTGGGTTGAGTCCGGCATTTATTTATGTAAATGGTCTCTGCTAGTGAAATTCCAGCGACATGAATGTGGTTTTTCATCTTACGGCCACCGTCTTTCGATCAGAGCACGATTGGCTTTGTCAAGATCACAATCTTCCAAGTGTTTTGCTGAAATTTGAAGTTTCTTAATAACCTGATCAATCAGTCTGACAGTGAACCGCTAGTAGGAGCTTTTTTGTCACATTTATCATTTTTTCAGTGATGGATTAAGATCCCAAATGACTACTGTGGACCCTTGATTAACGCTGTGATGGTTAAAGAAATAAATTCAGGCCTACTTTCATATTATGGAACCATTGATCAGCAAATAAGGCTAAATTACCTAACTGGTGGTAAATAAGTTCTTTAAGTGGACCAGCGAACATAGAAATTGAATTGTTAAAACCATCCTATATTGATAATGTAAATACTTACATTTATAATACTAAATTACATCAATAGGTTATGTAAAAAAAAACATTGTTTTATGAATACACAAAATATTGGTTATACTTGTTTGATTACATACGATGTTTTAGAAAACTTAAAAACTCTTAAAATGTTATACAGAAAAATTTAATCTTAGCAAAGTCAATAGATGTTTTTTTTATGAAATCGTTTCTGGTTCTATGTTTACCAGGAAATGCAATGGAGTTTTTTACGAGAAGTTACCCATATCAAACATTTTTTATTTCGCAAAAATGAAATATAATTGCCTTTGTTTATATCTTACTTTGCGCCAAAATCTTATTCCAAAGATTTATCCGGTTCAAGGTTTGAAGTTTGAATGAGTAAATAATGTAGCAATTTGATGAAACTTTTCACATATTTTAAATTCTCTATGTGCGTGAGGGCTCAATTCAATGCAAAATTTGCCACCTGAACGAGATAGGAAAATTAAAAAAAAATTCAGCTAATATTTTTGTGGGTTAAGTTGTCACTTTCTTTTTAAATAGTCAGAATTCAGAATTCTTTACTGAAATATAGTACCTATTTCAAAGACAACCCTTGAACCACCGACCGATAAAATTCCTCAAATAATTAAGCCGAAGATGGATCATCATCGGATAACTGACAGTTAAATATCATGGTGTCTGTTTTCAAACGAAGTCATCCTATATCCGATTATAACTGCCAATCATACTCCTTTTACAACACAATATACAGTCTTTTAATAAATGGAAAAGTTCAATACCAGAGCAACCACGAAACATCATTTGTGATGTCTCCAAGTTTTGTAATTCTAAAGCCACCTGTTGACGATCAGCGTCGACAAAAGGTATAGTTTAATCGAACACATATAAGAAAGCATAAGGCAGATTCATTGATTTTGATAGATTATCTTAAGCCATTTAGAACTGTTTCGTCTATCGATTTTATCAATCTAAATCCGTAGTTCTAGGAAGACGTATCAATTGTTCACTCACCGTCGCGTCGACTTAAGTACGGTCCTCATTCCCCGTCACCTGTTTTTATACCAAACAGTGCAACTCGACGAACATCATTTGGATAAGTTAGTTTAGTCCGCATAATGAAGACCTTTATGAGGTAATTAATCAGAAAAATTAAGCATTTCTAGGGAAAATAGCGTTGTATCTATATATAGCATGTGCTCTAGTTCTCGGCATTGATAAATTGTTATCTTCCAGTGTTAATTTATTAAATTTGTAACTAATGATAATTGCCGGAGGGAATTAGATTTAAATTTTTTATTAATGAAGGAATGTAGGTACCCAATTAGAAAATAATTGAAATAAAAAGGAACAATTATATATTTAATTGTTATGTATTTATCTTTAATTTCACAAAATTTACTTCTATATTTGCCGCAATTAAAGCACAAATAACAACTTCGTTAGATTTCGACGGTGACTTACTAGAGCCTTATATATTATTTAGTAAATGCATAATAAATCAGATTTCCACGCCCTAACTGGAATTGAGTACTAAATATTGGAGTTATATTGAACTATTATATTGAGGAACCGTTCTTGAACTTTTTCACTTAACAGAAATTAAGGAGCTATTGTATTTCCGAACTTTTAAATGCTTTTCCCTTTATATGCTGCAATTATTATCGTTAAGAGCATTTGCTAACTTAATTTCTTGTGTATCATTAAACTATAGAACTCTATTACTGCTTTGAATAAAATAAAGTATAAGGTAGAACAATGAAAAATCACTTGCTACTCATTAATAATTATATTAGGCTTTCAATATTACATCCAATCGTAAGAAAAGCATTACAAATTTCCTGCATCTATCAAACAATTTCATCAATTAAAATATGAAACCCGAGTCGGTACGGTGAACTTTACAAATAGACCCATTTAGGCATACAGCAATAAATATTTATCTAGCCGTCGAAGCCAGTGACCGTAAAATATATGGACTCATTTCCCTCCCTTGTCATGTCATCCGCCTTTTTTGTACACCTTTCAGTTCTTGACCTGCCCGGAATTAATAATATCATCTTAGTGCAGGCGGCACATTTGGGAAATCGTCGGTCAAAAAATAATTAGTATGTAAAGCAAATTGGCCGGTTTTTGCCTAGATATCATAATCGTTGATGTTATCTTTCCGCACCGAAATTCGGCGCGGGCGTTGTCTGTTTGTTATATATATAACTACAGTGAACATTAACTTTCGTATGATGGGAAAATTACAAGGAAAATTAGCAAAATGTTGAATTTGAATCTGTAAATTGAAAAACACCGTGGTTATAAAGTAAACATTGTCCAAAGATTTGTTTTATTGGGCTTTGAGATAAAACTATTATATATGTATATCTACCCTGTTATTTCCTACAGAAATATCACTTGTTTGCACCTGCTTTTTGGAATCGTGTATGACGTTGTAGGTAGGTATCCCTTTATATTTGTTCACTGTTTCGTTTCTTTCTACATTTTCAATAAATTTTCCAGATAATTACGCACCATTTAGAGATCCAAAGTTTTATCATATCTCGCTAAATTGCTTTATAATTGGCCCGGATACCAAGGGATGATTTGTTGATGGGAGGTTTTGATAAGTAAGTACAGACAGGGTTTAAAACCTATACCCTGAAAGAGGGTAACCTAAGAAATTTACGGTCTCTTATATACGGATGCCCAGTTTCAACAATTTCTAAATAAAAAGTTATATTGTAGTGACATCTTTGACATCTTTGCATCAGGAGGAGATATAATTGCAGATTGTTTATTAAATCGATAGATTGCATTGAAATCGTAAGAATTAGAAACAAAAGGGATTCAGAGAAACACATTTTTTTAAACAAATTAATACAATGTCCAAAGGGTCAAAATCTTTACAACAAAATGATAACATTTTGCAAAACGTAGTTTTATTCAACTAAAGCAATTCTACATAAGTCGCGTGTCACCTAATACGTAAATACAAAAAAAAATATTGCATAAAATTCTTGCAATACAAGCAGTGGCGTTATTGTATGAAAAATATTTCGGCTATTTATTGAGTTAACTTGTGCGTTCCCGATCATTAACTCAAAACTCTTAATGTCTACCAGGCAACAATTGTTTTAACCCCTCATTGTGGGGCACTAAAGGGGAACGTTTTCCGTTATAACGCGTTAATTAAAGAGCTCACAAGGAACTCATAAATTCCGGTCGCCTAATCGCGTATTGCATTTTATGATTTTTTCGATTTGCTTAAATGATCGCACGACTGGCTTGTAGATCGATGTCATCCCATCAGTTATTGATGTAGAAGTCCACAAGCAACTGATCCTCTTTATTTTGTTTGGAACTAATGAAGAAACAAAAAACTGCTGTTGCCGAATTAAATTATGGACATCTGCTTAATGTCGTGCGAAGGGCTTATGAAAAGGGTTGCCGGCTAGGGTTGTGCTGCCCTACGTCAGGTTGGGTTATTGAGTTTTCTCATTTTCTTAAAGTAATTAGAGCAAGACAGATGTTAGCGGGGGATTTCATGCGGTTTTATTGACAAATTAATTTATGAAGGTCCCGTCTTTTTGACTTTAAGTGAAGTGAAAACATTTTAATCGAGAATTATCAATAGGTAACATCATTAAGATGTGCAAATACTAAGAGGACCACCGGGGAATACTTTTTACTACACGTAGCTTCCATTCATGGGCGGCTGTTGGACGGTGTAAATATTTTAATCGTGCTTCTGTGCGCTGCAAATAACAAGATACTGTATTCAGGACTGGAGCAGGCATGCCCTTCACAGCAACTTGCTCTTAAGATTTCCGTTTTCTTTGAAGGAGGTACAAACAAAGCTCGTCTTTCATGTCGGCTTGTAAATCCGACGAAATCCTATCTGTAATCAGACTCAACACTTAACTGATGTAAATAGATCTGATGAAGACATCTTCGTTCTTAAGCATGTTGCTTGATTCTTTAATAAGTTCAATTTTTCACACTCGCTGATAATATAAATTATTAACCACTACTAAACAACACTAAATTACAGCTGAAGAATTTCTGATTTGTTTTAGAATACTTATGTATACAACTGCAGCTACTATTAAACTTGCTTTTGTATTTTTAAAGCTTAATCGTGGACATATTAAAATTCCTTCACGCGATATATATGTATGTATATTTTATATAGAACGTGAGTACATTTTAGTACATGTCGAAAATGTCAGTCCGATAAAAAAATTCGCACCTTTGAAGGTGGCGGATTGCGTGTTTCATTAAGCCGTTCAAGATGTTATTTCTGATAGCAAGTTCCATATACGTTTCGGGACAAGCTACGAGAAGCTGCACCTGCATTAATTTGATCAAAATTATTGAATCTCGCTTACGAAGTATAGCCTACTTTGTAGAATTAAAGGCTGAAAATATTCAATTGAAGTGCTGGGAACAGCAACAGTTTCATTTATGTATATATTTTACAAAAATGTAAATTCCTGGCAAACTATTTAGTTATCCCTTTAATAGAAAGCCTAGTAAACTAAATTTAAAATTAATTATAAATGCCCTAAACCTAAAGTATGGAATATATAGAAAATTTGGCCACCCAGTGATTCAGCATAAAAATAAAATTATTGTAGAACTACAAAAACTTAGGAAGGAAATGTAGAAATGTAAATTGAAAGTAAACACTTGAAATTTTTGTCAAATATCATTTATTTCACTTTTTTCGATTTTCCAGCTTTGTATATATAATAATTAATATTAATCAGATTTTCTAAGAACTTTATCACACGTACAGTACATTGTCTAAGCAAACATTCACACACGCTCATAATTTAAGCAACGCACATTTTTTATTAATTCTAAAACTAACACTAAATACTTCGTCACATATATGAATGCAGCGACACTATAGCTAAGATATATTACATTTCACATTTAAGTACGTACTCTGTATCTAAAATTTCATCTTAAATACATCTATCGTTTACTGAAGAATGCTTCGTGCTCCCGAATAAGGGCTTTGCGTACTGTCCTGCCAGCTTATTTATGGAATTCCTACAGATTCCATTAGATCAACTTTTGCGATATTTAATCGCATCTATAGAACCCTATAAAGATTCATAAGCTGATATAACATTTTACATCTAGTTATTGTGAGTTTTTTGAATGTTTCCAGTAATTTAAATAACATAATACTTGCCCAAAGAAAGGGTTTTGATCGAACTGTAAGGAATATTCACTGAAGACAACTTAAATAAAATAACAAATATTAGGAACAAAATGTCTACGCGAAACTCAACAATTTTAATACATTTGCAGTAAAGTTAGCTAAATCCCATAATATGTATGATTGAATATAGAAGGAAAAGTTTTTTTTACAACGGATTTTCTGTACAGATAAATAGTTCTATTTACATTAATTCACTTTACTGTAGTGATAATACTGGTTTCGAAATTCGAACTTAAGCGTTTTCTGGAAAGGCCTGTGTAGTATCTTGGCACATGCTCGGGCAATTCTTTCTATATTTTCCTTATATTTATTTTTAGTAAAGAAATGAGCTCTCGATTTAATAGGTATTATGCTCTCAAGCTAAGCGTTTAGCGTTTTTACTGAAGGAAAATAACAAGCTGGAGTCCACAAATTCGATAATTTAGAAAGAACGTTGTTGCATGAATATTTATTCCTCTGGTGCTTAATTAATAAAATATGAATATTATAATTGTTTTAAACTTTAAAGAATTTTTGTTTAAAACTAAGAATTAGCATAAACAAGTTAAATGCATGATCACTATTATCAGGAAATATAAGATATTCCACTGATGATAAAAATGTTAGATTTTTTAACAAATCTTTACGTTTCTTTTAGGAATAACACTGCAACATGCATTGTACTGAGAATGAATTCTAGATTCAGTATTTGTCCACTTAAAAAAAGTATTTTAAGCTGAAATTGCAACTGACGAGTAGTGAAAGCTAAATCAAGGACATCTTTATTGCCTTAGTTTCTCGACTTTTCGATTGTTAACTATTTTTAAAGCAACATAAAGATGTAAACAATTATATAATTTTTAACCAATGATTTAATATAAAGCAGTGTAGCAACAATCCAGAGGCACATCAAATAAAAATGTGTATATAATTTTGTTTGAACCAATTTTTTAAAATATCTCTGTGTGTTATATTTCTCCTTGATTTGAAAAAATTAAATTTTCTTAAATGAACATCAGAATTCATCGTTATTTTATACAACAAGTACCGGCAATATTAATACAATCGTCAAAGTAATATAAAGATAACAACATCAAAAAATTTAAGGAAGTTTGCTATAGTATTTCTTTGTGTTAATGTTTTCTGTTTCTGTTTTCTGTTATTTATTAATTAATATTTATGAAAAGCGACAAGAGTGAATCTGGATAGATCGAAAAGTATAATGTTCCGTCTCAAATTAAAAGCTATTTGAAAAGACATCATGCACACTAATGTTATAGGTACTCTGTCAATTTTCAACAACTGATAAAGGTATTCATGAATGAGCAATTTTATAAACATGTATATATTCTAGGAATGTCTTTGGCCCAAGGAATAATTGAAAAATAAATCCATCAATCCGTTGCGAAAGGTAAAATATAATTTAAATTCATAGTAAAATATAATATCAATTATTTACTTCTTTCGTTTTTTTGTTTTGAATTTTGACTAAATGTTCTAAGTTGTTTATACCAACGTTTCTCTGCCAAACAATTTATTACAACAAATTTGTTCAATGCGTTCTAGCAGAATATCAATTCTTCCGTGTTTTACCTTCCAGACTTGATTGACATTATCAGGGTTGTGCATTGTGCCTGTATGAAGTTTCCTTTTTTCCATCGATTTCGCCTGGTTCGCAATTTCAATTTACCCACCCAAATTTTTTAATCCAATGGGAAAATAAATAAATAAGGAAGGGCAACTTACGAGAGTGTTTGAAATCAACTGAAATTGATTTGCTTCCTGTCTTACGGCTACTAGAGGTTATTTACAACAACAACAACAACTTAAGTCAGGATCCCATTCGTTGCTTCTGCAGCTTGTACACTTATTGCGTTAATTTACATGCAAATAGAGAAACACGCACAGTCGGGCTGAATCGGTGGATAATTCACTAATTTGGCGGACTTCGTGGTGTCGGCGGATGTTGTGGTATTTGGTAGGGACTAAACCTCTGGAAGTGTTTTGCTCTCATATCAGGCGATGGTGACCCCGAACTGGATGGTGTTGACACTGGGGGTGGAGGAGTTCGTGTGTTCGAAATACTCGCATTAGCTAAAAATCCCGCAGATAGTTGCGGCCACTGTTGCTGCCACAATCCCAGATTGAGTGCACTTAGTCCAGGTCTTTGATACATTTGTGGAAGAAGGAGCTCGGTGTAAGCAGATCTGCCGCCCCACATCTGTAGATGTTGGCGAGCTTTCTCCAAAATCGCTACCGATGCCGCATCAGCTTCTTGTTGCGTAAATTGCGGAATGAGGGGCTCCGGAAATAGACGCAATGGGGCTCGGAGGTGCTGCTCTAACAAGAGCGCATCCATCGGATCCCTGCAATCAAAAAGTGTTAATTGATTAATTAGATTATCTCGTACAAATGCCAAGAAAAAACCGATTTCGAGCGTAAAAGCGCTACGCGATCGGAATTATATGCCACAACTCATCACGAATTCGCACCGAGGCAATTAATCACCTAAGCCCACTGCTAATGGTCAGCTCTACCTGCTTGTGAATTCGACGTGAAATTGTTTTTACTGGGGAAACAGTGCGCGCCACAGAACCGACGGAATGCACCGGTGGATAATAACAACATTTTGTGTATCGCTTCGGCATCAAAGTAAAACAGGCCGCTCTGTAATTTCTGCGAGCCGTTTCACCTCGATTCCTGATGAAATACTCAAGGAGTACGCGGGGTAATAAAAACAAAGAACCATTAAATTTTTGCAAGGCCGAATGCGGCCCGACTCGAGCGCACAGGTATCTTTGGACACCTGTGTCGAAAATTAAACTCTTTTCAGTTTGTGTGCGTCGCGACCCACGAGTTGCTGATACTCGCGACCATGTTCGCAACGGCAACCAACGTCGGTTTCACCACACCATTTATTAACTTGGTCACTCAATCTCTGGGTTGAAGAGGAGATATTGAAGTAATTGAGGCTGGTTTGGAAGCGGATAACGTAGCCCCTATAGCAAAGTGGCCGGGCGCAAAAATACCACCATCATTCTGAAATTTCTAGATTCGCTCGTCGGTTAGGAGGCAATCAATCAATCTAGAGGCGGTGCGAGGCGTGAAGTGCTTATGACAGAAAAATTCTTACCTGTCGAAGTCGGTCAGTCTTGATGAATCCCGAAATCCTTTCGCAAAGGGATTAGAGTCGATTTTTAACTTTGTTATAAGTTGATTTTGGTATGCTGTCACAGCGGTAAATACTGTCTCTGGAAATACGTATGTCTTATGGTCAACCTCTTGCAGCTCCTTGGGCGATGTTGGAATGCTTTGACCAGGCCCTAATCTGACAAGATGTATCCGGGGCTGGTACCGATGCATTGAGTTCAAGACTATCTGCAACAATACAAAAGCAATTATAATTGAAATGGTGTTTTTCCCAAACCTGCCTTTCGACAACTAAAATAATAAGATCCTTTTACATACAGATTCCTCTTTCTTAGTATTTTGGATTGTGTATTCAATGAGTCCAGACGAGACACTAACTCTTTCCTATACCGACTATAGGAAAAACTTAGAATTTCATAATTTTGACTTTAAATATTTGAAACAGATATTTTCAGAATTCAAGCTCCAAGTACTATTTATAAACCCTAAACTTATTAGTATGTTTTCAACCTTTCATTTTAATTTAATAAAAAAATTGAAATTCGTACCTACTTTTTGAATATAACTTAATAAACAGCCTTGTTGTATGTACAAACTAACCAAGTAATAAAGAATTTCAATCAAATAAGAATAAATTATATTTTTAAGTAGGATTTAAAATTGTAGCCAGCTCAATTATTAAAAATTGTTCCACCTCCTCGAGATTCCATAAAACTTTCCTCACTATATCAGACGCCACTTTTATTTTAAGACATACATATGACACATTCAAATAATTCAATTGGAGCTAGATTAAATGTCTGACTTGCATGTTTAAACAGCAAAATAAATTTGGACTTTAGCTTTCTCTAGATCAAAATCCCGACTTTGATTATCGTGTAAATCTAGTAACTGAAAAGGTCTAATTCAATAATAATAAATCGAGTCACGCGCTATCATAGGCTAAGGCCAGTAGCCAGCGTTCTATTCCAACCGGCAGTCATTTGGCAATGTTATGATTATTGCATTTTTTTCACTGAAAGCCAGTATAGTACAAATTGTACCTGTGGAAATACATATCTGCCGTCATTTTCGAATAAAATATTTTATTTTATTTTATTATTTCTAACAGTTGCAAATCACTGCAAAATTCTTGGAGTGATAAGGATTAATATATAAATTTCGCCTAATAAGATTCATCCAGCAGATTTTTTAAAAATGTATTATTAATCCCCTTTAGTATTTATATCGTCTTTAAAATTAAAATAAATGGTAGTTCCTCTCAATTGTTCACTTTAAATATATTTTCAAATACTCCAAATGCCCATATAGTAGACTTGCAGCCGAAACGTACATTTGTACCCCCAAAAATGACGAGAACAAATTCGCTAAGGATGTTATAGCAACGCGCCAATCTACACTCTGTCATAAATTTTCCCTTATCAAAACAATGGGAAATTCTTCGGGTGGGTGGTGAAATAAAAAAGAAATTGCGCCGGGAAATTGTTACCTCATCTTCTCCCTTTTGATTCGTCCCCATCGACCCGGGCGTTTATACAACTCTCTTTAGAGAACGGCAGAACAGAAGTACATCCCTCTCATGTATGCAAATAGGAAAACAAGGCGAGAGGGTTGCCTAGGAAACGTGCCCGGAAACGACTGCCTAGCCTAGCACTGTAGCTCCCCTCCTTGCTCAAATAATCGTACCCAGCCCCGTAGTATGATAAATTTCGGCGGCAGCAAAGTCTCGTTCTGGAAGTGCCGCACAACCTGAACAAACATTGCGTTGTTTAGACAATTGTATGCCACAAAGGGCGAAACGACAAAAAAAAATTCAGAAAATTATGGCACTCCCGGTGGTGCCCTTTCCACCAGCCTGCCGCCGCCGCCCCACGCAGCAAAATGGAAATGGTGTTGAGTGTGGCGCATGTCCCCGAGTCTTCTGACACTTTTTTCTGTTTTTATCGACGAAAAGTTCTCATTTTCTTTTTTTATACCCTCAAGGGCAGTGAGAAAAGGTTTACACGCTAAAACCACCCATTTGCCAACTTCCAGCAGATGGGGTGGCTGAGTAGTCCCGCGGGCCATATATATGCGCCCGCTACGACAGAGAGGGAAGAATATGTTGTGCAGAGTGATATAGTAGCGTGTTGATTTATGGATGGAACCAGTTAAAATTTTATTTAGGAACTGCTGGGGCTGCTCCTCGACATCCCGCAACAGTGGGGATTTGTACAATTACATACAAAATTCATATGCAGTCGAATTGCAAATGTGTTTATCTGCTTTCTTCAATATGAACTTTGATGTATTAACTTACGCCAAGAATATCTAGAGCATTTGAAATTCTAAATTCTAAAAAAAATGTATCTACAAATGTAATGACATATATTTTATCGTAGATAACTATAGCGGGCAAATTCAATATTCATTTTTGCGGTATGATTTAATTTAGTTTAATGTGTATGTATTATATATGGTGCAGTAATTGAGCTTGACTGACTCACCTGTCCATTTTTGTCCATCTCGTTATTAGTCAGCTTAACTTTTTCAAAAGATACAACTTGCTTTCTGAGAGCCTCGCAGCTAATAGGACTGTCAGGATGCGCATACAGTCTAGCAGGCGGGGGCGGATCCGCTTTTCCGGCTACCAGCCATGATGATCTATGATACGCATAGCGATACCGTCTGGAATCTACAGCAACAATATCCAGTAAAACAGCATACCTGTCAGCTGGTTGAATCTGTCTTAACGGTCCCGAAAAGCTGACACGCAATGTGGGGAACATCCGCCTGCAACATTAAGAACGGGAAAAATTACTGCTAATTGTCAAAAATAGCATTCAATTAACAATTCCACGTAATAAAGCGAGTTAATTTAGATGCTGCATATTATGAGCCCTCTCTAAAAGCTCTGACCCCATGCGAATGGTCACTGAGCTGACTTCCTTCTTAGCACATCTTATCTGATCGCTGCTTTATAAGCTGCCAACATGCACAAAATTCATGACGAGTTTCGACTGTCACACCTTTCCCATTCCTGGTGTGCACAAGATAGTAGCCCCTCGGGGCTCCAGAGAATGGTGCTTCTCTTATTACATGCGCGCGACTGGGTATTAAATGATCGCCTCCGCTACACGAAGATACTTGCAGTTCATTTGCCCCTGTACCTGGATATCGACCAACTATTAGCTCGTGGGATTCCTGGCTGCGGTATGATTTGCATATTCCGACCGGGGTGGTCGCGATGAATTGAGCAAAAGAAAGGGGAATTATTCCGTAGCTGCGAGGGTTATCATAATCATGTAACTCCTGACTCGCATCAGGACTCAAGTAATTTTTAGGCGTAAATTATGAGGTGCCGGTGGTATTTTGTCATATTCATGGGCACACGCAGGCATACGGGTGCCTACTTACGCCTAAAAATGAAGATAACCCGCTTTAAAATTATTCAATGTATGTATGTTTTAAAATTCGAAAATATGTGTCTGTCATCAAAATATTAAAAAGTTGCATTTATAGTATTACATAACACAATTTCAATATTTCTCAAGTGGCACAATTTATTTATTTTAGTTAGGTCGATCACAGATGAATGCTATGTACCTACATATACTGTGTGAACACATATGCAGAACTATATTTACAATGCAGCAGCTGCATCTTCAGATAACTTTATACAGATCGTTAAAACTTTATAAAAAAGATGACCCTTTTATAGGCACCTATACCTTTCTTGAATTTATGGGAATATAATCGTGGACAAAATATTTTAGTGGGCCTTAGCGCTAAAATTAGCAACATTTTATAGCGTAGTCAATTTGTTAAATGTGCATTTTTATTGCATTAAAGTCATAGTCATTGTGATAATTTCCCCTGTAATTTACTTGACGGCATTCACACAAATTAATTCAGTTCGGTTTTTTAAACTCGCATATGTATAATACTATTTTCAACTGGCACAACGTTTATTGTTAAAAAATGTAATATGTACTTAAGTTTGTACACAGTGAAACTATTACTAAATTTCGCTATGAATTATTAAAAAGATATATTCAGGAAAATTTCCTGGGGATCTCCAATTACCTCTGAATCTCATTTAGCCCATTTACAGCAATAAAAAAATTAATTTATAATAAAGAAAACGTCGAGTATTTCCAGTTTTCTGAGCAAGAATCGTTAAACTCAGCTCAGCATGACTGGAATAAAGTAAGGGTAATAAATAACAAAAAGGCGTGAGACAACTTTATAGCTCAATTTCTAATTCTTAACACTAATTCCGCGTCAGAAGAGGCACTATCATATTGACCGGCGAATAACACTTCGTTTACAATAAAAACTCAAAGTAGCCAGTCATCGGTTTCTGCTGGGTTGTTAGAAATCATCAATTAATGCACTGATCTACTCAAATATGTGTGTAGAACCTGCCAATGGTGATCCTAATTAAATCATTTACCTAACTCGGACTTGTATAAATTTGTCGGATCTATAAAAAATTGAATTTATTAAGTTTGAGTGCACAGCACACGACCTTTTAAGGAAGAAAAAGAGGTAGTGTACTGAAAAACTTCTTACAAACTACCCACAGTGAGAAAACGATTTGGATATTGTTTAAGAGGTTTAGGGTAGTAATAGATACCAAATCGTAGAGTTGAATATTGCTAAATATTAAGTTCTTGCAGACCAATCCCATAGTTGGGGCATTGATTTGAGACAAACTTCAATTTGGTAATAATAACCAAATCATTTTATTGTATCACCGAAAGAAAATTTCCAATGTTTCCACTGCCATATTGAAATTTTTCAGCCGATAAGGAAAATATAACTTTTTGATATTGCACCATATCAATTTTTGAAAAAATGTTATTGAAAAATATTAATTTAAAATTATTAAATGTAAAAATACTTAATCCGTGGCTGGAGTTCGAACTCGGGACCTGCGGATTGGCGGCTTCGCTGCTCTACCACCGAGTTACCGCATTCCAATGTGATTTTAGAAAGCTGCTCTTCCGGCTGGGTTTTGAACCTGGGATCTCCGAATTGTCAGCTTAGCAGCTTTACCGCTGAGCTATCCACACATACACGGGTTTGCAGTTTTATGAGTAACCACGTTTTCACGTTATGCGTGAACTAAATAATCTAAGTAAATGGTTTTGTTGACTCGTTTGGTAACGAATATATACTTTAAATATGCGTTTAGTGTTTATTACTAAATTTATGCTCTTAGTTATTATAACTAAACTGTTTTCTCAGTGCACTTCCACATATAAAGACAACGCGCCTCCAAGTAAGACAAAGGAGAAACAATTGGATAGAATTCATTTATCAGCAGTATATAGAGCAAGCTACAACTTCCTTTTACATTAGTAACGTGTTAACATTATAAATAATAATTTTTAATCACTATATAAGTAGCTTTAATTTCCATATACTTATATATGTATACCCATTAAGGTACTCGGTGACTACAGCCCGTATCTTTTGTTTGCATTCTTGTTGTGAGTTATCAGTTACAAAATACATATCAGAAGCTAACCGACTTGCTTAAATCATGCCAGCGGTGGTTTACATTAATTGTTGTGCTCTTTCTTCAGTGCCTACTGTTAATAGAAAGTTCTAAGTATGGCAGTAGACAGTAACTTTAATTAAACAGCTGATTAGTAGAAACAAATTGAAACATTCTCATTGAATTATCACTTCAAAGCGGTTGTGAAGACATCAGGTCCAAAAGAAAAGCACAACTTTATAATAGGAATGGAGCATTCATTTGTTCTACTAAATGATTAATACTCCGTTAGGGTCTGCAGCTGTTAATATTCATTCGACTTAGGGCTTCCCGGTGTTCCTCAAGAGTCTAGACTGCCCTAAAAGGTATTCACTTACGCTGTCATAATTCTTCGACTTCCATACATGTCATTTGCATTCTTAACAGTTCTCGCCTCGCTGTTTTCTAAATGTGCACTGGCCCAATGCTTTGGTCGTTTTATTAAAATTCTTTCTGATTAGGTGGTGCGATAAAATTCAATTTTTCAAATTCCCCTTACCCTGCTTACATGGCACTCACAGACAGACTCTTTGTCGTTAATGTTTTATGAGCCTCTAAAGTATTAAAATTTCTGAAAAATTAATTTAAAGCATTATAGACTTCAAGCTCTCTAATGAAGTTGTCAAATTTTGGTGAGTTCTGAAGGTTCTTTATCATTTTATATTATAGTGCGTCATCCTCGTGTGATATAGATGAAGACAGATAAGCAAACCTTTATTTTAATATGGGTACAAGAATTTCCTGCGCACATTTGTAAAAGTTATTTGTGCAAATCGAAAATTATAATATCTTAATTAAGTTTATTACGAGTAACTCGTTTGATATATACATACTTCTGCGTTACATTTATCATACCTAGTACACAACGCATGGTTGTTGTACATTGCATGCAATGTTTATGGGGACTTTTATATTCTTTGCTATGGAGTTTGTGTATTTTGGGAATAAATAAATTTGATATCAAAATAAGTTAAGAAAAGCGGCTTAAATAATATCCTGAAATGATATAATAATAGTTCTAAAGGTACATTATGTTGACAAGACGACATGAGGGAAAAAATAGATGTAGTTAAATATACAGAAGATATGAGGGTTTTTCATCACAAACGAACTTCCCGGATTTTGTTCTACATATATGTACATCTTAGGTGTGTTTAATGACTTGCTCTAGATTAATGTAGAGCAGAAATGTGTTCAATGAGACTCAAAACTGCTCTAAACTGAGCTAGCTTGTGCTCAATGAGTCTGCTCCAAAGTAATCCGGATTACTTTGGAGTAAAATTTCCTGCGTCAACTTGCTAGTAGGATCAACTTGGAGCAAAAGAAAAATTTGTCAAACTGACAAAGTGACAAGTGGGAATATTTAAATAAAGTAATTTATTTTTACTATTTTTATACGCAAAGGATTACTAGGATGATAAAAACTTTGATTATTAGTACTATAGTACCAAATTTTTGTTCGCGTCATATAATTTTGAACAAATGAAACATTATTTGATATTAAAGCCCGGTATGCTGTTGCCAAGAAATTTCTGGGCGCATACAAAACCTATGTAAAAAAAACGCGCAAGAAATGCTCAAGGAAAATTTTTCCGTTCCGGTTGTCAAAGTGGTATGCTGTTCGCAAGGAATCGGCCAAGGAAAACGTAGTACTAATTTCACAACCAGGGCGGCGCTGGGCACCCAAAACTCAAAATTCCTTCAAGGAATAAGTGCCCGAGCACATATTCCTTGAAGTAAAAGTGACATTTCGTCGGAAGAATATATAAATTTACGAAATGAGTCCAATATCCTCGATATTTTCGTAAATTTAAATAATTCTGCGACAAATGGCTAGTTATCAAAATTCCTTGACTGCTGTCAAAATTCCTTCAAGGAATATGTGCCTTTTTTCCTTGAGCTGTTTTCTTGGCAACAGCATACCGGGCTTAAGCAACTCAGAAAAATTCAAAGTGCTGTTCAATGGGCAAGCCTGCTCCTTTCTGATCTGTTTTACTCTGACAGTTTTTCTGAGCTGAACTGTTCTGTTCTGCTCTAGTCTACTTTCTGGTCGTTAAACAGACTGTAATAGTCTGAAATTCTTAACGATTTTGGTAGGTTTTGTTTTTGGTGAATTTACGGCGAATTTGATTCATTACCAGCTCATATTATTGTTACACTACTTGCCAATTTAAGTTGATGAGAATCCAAAAAGGTGTTGTCCACTCTTAAATTCAAAAAATTAACAAAAATTAGTCTTATTAGTTTTAAAAGTCTTCACTTATTTTGTAGTTGCTAATGTGATATTTCATCACAATTCAATTCAAATTGTATCTATTGTATAATGTATTTTTTTTAAGTGTGGACACCACCGATTTTGTTTGTCATCAACTCTTTTAATGTGGCTGAACTGTGCCTGTTGCTTTTACATATGTACATAATTAGTAATTGCAACAAACAAACCAGATCATCGTGCGTTATTCAAGAATTACCATTATTGCAGAAAGTAAATATTATGGTTGTTGAAGTCATACTAAGGGCGTGTGCCAATTCAGCTTTTCAAAAGCAAATTTGTATGGGAGGTTTCTTTTCAGTTTCCTAATTGATTTTCGAAGGTTTTTGTCGTAGGAAAAGCCACCTCGGAAATTCGCTGTTGTGTGACAATTACTTACTTTTCATTCGACATATGTATATAATTTTTAAAATGAAAAGTAAACGGCAAGTAAAGATGACTACTGTATATATTTAATATTTTAAAATTATGAAAATAATATACAGGAGCTCCATGTCCTCTTCAATGCTTACAGATATCAGATTCAGATTTCAATGAAAAGCAAACTTCGTTAATTGGCACAGGTGCAATTCCGAAAAATGTTCGAAAAAGGAAAAGAATTTGAAAAGCTGAATTGGCATACGCCCTAAGGTGAAAAATCTATCAAGATTTCGTTTGTTACTGAAGTGAGTGAGAGGTCAGTTACTGATACACTCACCCAAAAGGATAACATTTTCTAACCTGGTAAATAAATATATTTACCATGGCTTGCACGTTGCACCGATGAAAATATGAAAACAATTACAAAATGACCTTTTGCTAATGTTTTAATTTTATAGGAATAAAGAGTAAATGATGAAATTTTTAAGGGGAAATAAGAACTTTTATAGTATATTGTGCAACAAGGGCGTAAAGTAGCCGTTTGCGCACGCTGGCAGCAGTACACGCACGAGCGAAGCGAGTTTGTTTAGCTGCCAGCGTAAGCAATCGGCTGCGCACAGCCCGAGTTGCGCAATAAAGCACTAGTGGATAATAAGCCACTTTACAACCGGAAAGGCGTGCGTTTTAGTGGCACTTTTCCCTCACGCGTGTGGAAAAAAGTAATACATCGCTTCGATTTCACTCTCGTTGAAGCTCTACATACATATATATATTACAGCCCCTGTTCATTGAATTAGGACCACTCATATCTCTCCCAATTTTTCCAAATTTATACCTCTATCGTCATAAAAATGCAGGTTTTTACAAATAAAAAATTTTTACGTATAACTGTAAGATAAGGTGATGTAATATCAGGTACCTGTGAAATCCCACCCCTTATCCCTTTTTGTGGGGAATGTTAATTAGCCTACCCTTCCCTTTACCTGACTTTAGCGGTGTTCACATATGTATCTAAATCTTTTAGAACTACTGCAATTTCCTTACTCTTTCGAAAGTTGTTGGAAAGAGTTTGTCAGATAGTGAAGTCAATGTTTTATTCAGTGTGAATTTTTGGACATAAGTGATTTTAATTGAAAGTTTAGTGAAAATAAAAATCGGAAAATGTAAAGACATAAGTCAGGCAAAAAAGTCGGCAATAATTGCCCTAGTAGCCTGAAAGGTTTTCCTTTCGAGATATTCTATTTATTTTCCGCTTCTGTAAAACGTTTTAGAGAAAAGAAAGGCAAAATTTTAATAAACGCTTAGTGGTCCTAATTCAATGAACAGGGACTGTATATTCAGCCGTCCACCACAACCCCGAAATTGACATTATGTCCATTAATCTGTCATTTACATTTCTATCCTAATTTCTTCACAAATTTCGACCTTGGTACACGCGAGCACCTTTGACACCGCACTGGTATTACCAAACTTTAATAACGACACCTTGTACCCTAGCCATTAAACTTAGGGCCCAAAAAGGCTTAAATTTTCCTCGAGTTCATAAAAGCTTTGTTACCTCATCAATTTTCGCCTCCAAACACATTTCTACAGGCGACGAGCAAGTGCTTTCATATTAGCCGGCTTCTGCGGAAGTCGATGGGAACTCTTTCGTTTGTTATCATCATTGCCGATGGAACTTTACTTTGCGTTAATTTATCCATTTCCCTCTGCACTGTGAGTGACTGCGCTCGCTTCCCTCAACTGGTTGCCTTCATAATCAAAGCCAAAAAAAGTTAAACTCAAACATGCGAATTGAGCATTAGTGAACGGGCCGGGTTTTTTACTTCAAGCAGTCAGGTTTTTGCGCCATTACTAGCTAACTTCCTGCAATGTGTAATGACGCCTATCGCCCGAGTAGTCGAGCCGACGGGTTAAGACACCTCCATTTATTGACACATATGTCATCCAGTCTAGATATCATCACTTTTCATTGCCACGGGGGTGCCGCATGCGTAATCGCAACATATTAAAAAGCAATTTTGAGATATTGCGTTTTTTTTTTTGGAAAACAAAGTACATTAGGGATATGGTATCACAATTTTCATAATTCTTAGTACACCCTTGTGACCAAATCAATATCTTTCAAGCTCTTTCACAAAATATTACCAACATATAGAGAATACAAGAAAATTCCTTCTTGGTAATTAAAGATGAAAAGGCACCACACGGAGATGATACACGTTGTACAGGGTCATTTACACCTCTGGAGAAATACAAAAAAGTAAAATAAATTAGTCACTTCAAGGAAACAGAATAGAGTCATTGCCAAAGGACCAAGACAAGTCTAAATTGATGTCCTGTTAATTTGCTCTCTGCGCTCATATTAAATCTTTCAACCTTGCGCAGGCGATTGTTTGGGCAGACGAAAAATGACAAAAAGTAAACACGAAATGTGCACCTTGCAGGTATGGTCATTCAATATGACAAAACACCCCTCTAATGTTGAACACCCTGGGGATTCGAGCGATTGCATTGTCCGGATCAAACTGTTGGACACACGGAATCATTCAGCAAGGTTTGCTCAACCTGCGTATGCACGCAGCAAGAATGCGTCCCATGGACGAGTGCTGTGAAACCAGAAAAAACCCAGCCACGGTGCACCGCACTAAACGTGAACAAAATAAAAGTTCTGACTCAGCAGGACACCGAGACGCCTTCGTTGCGGACACCATCCGGCTTAGCCGATCAAGCAGCGTTAACTCTGGGGGAGGCACAGTGTGTGAGGTGAACCTGCAGTCCTCAATCCCAGACAAACTAAAGACGTCCCAACAGCTCAGCGGCTGTAATGAAGGAGTTAAAGTATGGTCCGGGGCATCATAAAAATGTCAAAACTGGGAATGGGCCCGTGTTTTATAACTCGCGCTCTCACCTGGGCCCCATCTCTTCAGGATGGATGCCATCTACTTGCTGCTGGGCTACTGCCCGCCCGTCCCGTCTGTTTGTTTATCCAGCAGTCTGTCGTTATAAAGGTACGATGACCATTAACCGCATCCACCAAAAATGCTTTTTTTGGCCAACTGCTCTGCGTGATATAGGTGATGGGGGCTTAAGACAGCGTAAATGGCACCCAAGACCATAAATTGGTGGCTTATTGGAAAACTGTTGGGGATTAAGTGTTGCTAAGTGACAAGTGTTAAATTAGCTTTTTCGGTTTTCGACACGTTTGTTTGCAAAATATTTAATTTTTGCTGTTATTAATATCCGCGATGCGATAGCTCCCAAGTTTATAATTGGCTTTAGAGACCTTTTTCTCTTTGGCTAGCTTTGCGTTGGTAACTGATTTTGATATTCATTCATGTGAGTTTATCTTACCTAAAAAAATTGTTATTTTAACGTCCGATGTACATAAATAAAATTATTTCCTTTATTACAAATTGCGTAAAGTGTCGAATTTCATGAATATAACACAGAAAACATAAAATAGAAGATACCACAATGTCAGTTTTGCTCAATTTTATTAATAGATAACAGTTAAAGACTTTTGGCTTATCCTAAAATTGTAAATTGTTTTTAGATGCGCCACTATGATACCAGAATAAAGTAAAATCGTTTAATTGGCCTGAACGAAAGACTATTAATTATTTGTTGAATCTAGCCAATTTAAGCAAATTCCACTTTAAAAAAATATATTACGTAGATGTATACATAGTATGTATTGTAAATACATACATACATATTTCAATTTATTTGAGGAAGATAACAGAAGTTCGTAATAAGTTAACAATGTTTTTAGTGCAGTAGTTATAAACATGTTGAAACTGAATAATTAGTTTTGCAAACAAACAAAATACTTTATTCTTAATACTGAAGTGTCATTTATTACTTTGAGCATTCGTCGACAATTTCTTTTCTTCTTCAGCACCACGGCCCATTAAAAACATTTTATTAATCTTCTTCTGTAAGAGAATATTCTAAGGAGTTGAAGGAGAAAAATAAGCAAGAAGACGAAGTCCTTCATTTACCATAAAAAATAGCAATTTTCTTCGGTAGTTATGGGAGTAATTATACTACCGAAACGCAAATTAGTTCGCCCACTTGCTTTTTAATTCAGAACTCCGGAAACAAAGCAGTGTTTTAAAGTTAATTAAAAAAAAACAACAGAAATCAAAACGTAATCTTCATTAGGTACATAACATCTTTAAAAATAAAAACTATCAAACTCAAATTTATTCCGAAACTATTTAAAAATAGCAATATTTAAAGAAACGTCAATGACCTGAAGGTTCAAATTATACAAATTTGGAATCCAGTGACAGCCATGGACTGTAATGCCCAATCTCCATAGGAAACCAACCAAACCAAAACCAAACCAAAACCACAAAGCCACTTCCTGACAAATCACATCAGCACACATTATCATCAATGTACTTGTGAAATGTCAGTCAGCCTAAGGTGCACTGGGCCCGTCCGACCCGCGGTGCAGCACGGGGCTTTTTGGGGCTCCTCGTTACGACGGCGGAGCCGCAGCACCTTGCAGCACCTCTCGACCTGATTTAGCAATAAATATCCGATGAACTCTAGGGCCCGGGGTATTTAACCTCAATTTATTTTTGACATATAGAAATTTTCAAGTACTAAACCTGTACTAAGTGCGCTAAATTGAATGTGGCAATTACAATTGGTTTAACTCACACAGACGAAAAAGCTAGCGAGTGATGAGCAAAATGAGCGAGACAGGTGACAAAAATTACAATGCGAGTGAAAAAGCTGGAGACATTTTTGGTTTGGTCGGTTGGTCTGGTTTTCTATGGAGATTAGGCATAAGAAATTGGTGGAAACAATGCCCAAACGTATTTAAAAGTGTATTTAAACAAAAAGGTGATGCTACAAAATGGTAAACAATAAATATTTCAATGGGCGAACTATTTTGCTGCAGCTGAGAATTAAATATTGCTAATTTTAAATAGTTTCGGAATAAATTTGAATTTGCTAGTTTTTATTTTGAAAGATGTTATGTAATGAAGAGTACGTTTTGATTTTTGATTTTTTTTTGTAATTAAATAATTAAAAAAAAATGCTTGGTTTCCGGAGATGCAGGTGGGCGAGCTATTTTGCGTTTGAGTAGTAGAAGGAAAATGCGGGAAAGTGCACCATTTGAACTTCTATGAAATCCTTTTTGAATAGGCATAAATTCATGCTTCAAAAAAAGATAAAAGAAAGAAGTAATCCACAAGAAAATAATATGCATAACTATCAAATTACAATCTTGACAAATGTCTGATCAATGCTGAAGAAAAAAAAAGGAAAGAACCGTAAAAACCAGCCGCTGCCAATTCCATCCTAAAACATGGCTCAGGTTAAGAAATATTTCGCTTGAAATTGATAAAAAAGCTTCAGAGAAATGCCGGCGGCACACTTACGGGAGATCGTTACACGACCATGACTAAGCAGCCTGTACAGCGGCTCAAGTGTCGGCTTTAACGACGCCTAGCTCAAAGTTGAGAGATCAAAAAAAGAATTCATCTAACTTCCGCAGTTAAAGAGGTAGCAAAAGAAGAGAAAATTGTTGATAGCTTGTTGTGGAGCCCTGGGTATTGATGTGGTTGGACTTCCGTCCTCACTCTGAATTAAGCTACCAATTCTCTAAGTAAACAAACACGGATGAAATTATGTTCAACAGATGTGACCGCGCTCACAAAGCGCCGGGTAGGAAGATCCCGCGCAATACCATTATTATACGAAAAGGTGGTGTGTAAACTCTCGCAGGAATTAGATTAGATGGGCTAATAATATGAACTCTTGCTTTAAAGTCCTACAGACCGTAGGATCTCTTAGATCAGGTATTATTCACGCCAGGTAGGCATACGAATCGCGGCAAAAGGGACACTTACCTGCCAGTTTTTGTTATGATCATTTCAGTTCCCAGTTCGTGAAATTTATCCCATAATTCCTTGGTTTCCAGATGGCACTGAACGGGTTTCAGATCTTCACAATTACACGATCCGGTTATGTTGGGACGTGTCTGTAAAAGTAATGAGATCCCGTAAATATGGTGCCGTGGGTGGCTTGATCATCGCTTACCTGTACCGGTTCCGGCGACAATCGATCATCCTCTGAGGGACTCGGTGGAGATGCGCACGCTGCCTGTGCCACCCGGGCTGTACGAGTAGGCGCCTCTGAATCACTGCATTGTTCAACGTCAACATCGACATCATCGTCAACTTCTGGAAAACGATCAACTGATAATGGACCTGTGCGAATAAAAAAGCAAACGAAAAATGGGTGAGGTAGTCAAACCAATAGTTTGTAGGGATTGTCGTCATCGAACACGATCATTCAAAGAATCAAATTTCCTGACTGCTTGGGACAGCATCATTCGTCATTGTTTTCAAAATCTCTCAACCATTGCTCTCAACGATCGTATTTGACGATTAGACGCGTAAGATTAATAAAACTCAGAGTCTACTTTCAACACCGTATTTTTTTAGACTGTGTTGCATATGAAGAGTGTGAAGCTCGCGACGTAGTTACTACCTAGTCCGATTAAGGCATTCAACACAGATAGTGCCGATTCACGGTTCTATCGAAACTCGTATTTGCTTGCTTCTAATGACTCCAATATACCGAGAATTAGCACGCAGCGATTAGGCGGCTCGTGGGAGGTCATTTATTCAACTATATAATTAAATGATTTCATGAAGTACGAGTGTGAATATTTACAAGATCGGATCAATACGCCCACTGATGCTGAGAAATGAGAGCATGACCATCGACTTATTCGTACCGTATTCAGAAAACTATTTTTTTTCTAATATTAAGACGTTAACTAGATTAAAAAAAAGTATTGAAAATGGGAAATGAATTGTTACATTGTGCTAGTTATGTCGAAGTTCATATAACCAATGAAAAAATTACTTTTTAGTAATAAGGACCTGCAACATTCCTAATTTGTTAATCTGTCCAAAGCAACGAACCTCAAAGATGTATATATATGTACATAATATATATGTATGTATAAGAGCTTTACAATATAAGGCTGTTTCATAAAAATACACTTCAAATTAAAATCCAGGAAACTTCTAAATGATTTGTGTTGCTAAAACGAATCAACTCAAATTGGTTGCATATGAACTAACCTCACTCTGTTATTTAGGTTTCATCCATGAATATTTGTTTCGTACAAATAAAAAACATCACTTTCAGATTTGTTTATATGCAACGGTAGATATAATATTCGCGTTGCTATCTAACTTTACAGTAAATGTGGATACGCGGATATATTAACCGTCCGATTTCTATTTGTTTTGTATTGTCTAAAATAAAAACACAAAAGGTTTTGGGCCAGTTAAGTTTTACTAATCACATTCTGAACAGTATTGAGCAACTAAAATTTTTTTTCTGTTATGATAGATATATTTTGGTTAAATTTAACGCATTTAGTGTTAAAAACGTTATTCCTGGCATAAAGCGAATTATCACTGATTCGTGTAGCGAACAACTTCTTTAACGATACAACACAATGATTTACAGTACTATCGACATCAAATTGCGTAGATTACAACTTACATTAAATTTCCACTTATCGTCGAGTTGGTTGCAGACGTTGCTCGGATTTATCTTAGATAGAAACATTTCTGCTTTTACTGCTAATTCGTGCAAAGCTTTTCTTTTCATATTTTTTCAAATGTGAATATTAAGCAAAAAATTATAATTTGCCTGAGCAAGAGGATCACGATCGGTAATCAATGGAAATGCGCATTGCAACCGCCTATTCAAAATGAAAAATATATATTTCATTTTCCACTTCACTTTGCCACAAAAGGCAACAATGACTTGCTGAATTGAGTCCGAACCTGAAACTTTTTCATGTCGAGGTGCAAGAAATATAGATAAGCGACGGATCATCGATAATCGATGACTTTTCCACGATTATAATTGTTGCTTATTTAGAAAAATTACATCGAGGTACATAGTTCAAAATCTATGTTATCTACAACTCAATCATCGCTGTCCTTCTCGATATTATCATATCTTTTGTAGAATCATTTTAGACTGAGCGCAATTTGTAGCGGGTATATATTTTCGTCGGCATATGGTCTTATTGCATTGGTCAATATGTTTTTATGACATAAAATATATGTTTTTATAAACATATTGATCCATTATACCTCCAAATTGCACCACAGGACCAATGCCTTGCCCAGATATTACTGCAACCACCGTACAGGGTTTTCGTTGTATATCTTGGGTCATAAACACGATTAGAAGTAGTAATAATAATAATAATAATAATAATAATAATAATAATAATAATAATAGTCATAAAAACAACAAACTATTTCCAACTAAAAGAAACTTGAGATAGGAAAATTTATTTATTTATTTATTTATTTATTTATTTATTTATTTATTTATTTATTTTATGTCTCTGAACCGATTATGTACCTAATTTTCGCAGACGTTTAAAGAATATTATTGAAGCAGTTTTTTTTTGAGTTCAATTCATATGTATTGAATATATCCAAACCGATGGTGATGTTTTCAATTGCATTCCGATTTGCTTCAAATTCTATATGCAAATTGAGTTGTACCTCTATATATCTTTTGCTGTCATACAAATGACAATCTTTATATTATATTATTATGTCTTATTGAAATATCACATCATACATATAGTATATGTATGTAAATATGTAACCCCCCAATTTGTTAAGGAGTACCTTTTTGAACAGAATTAAAGTTTCTGATAGTCAACGCAGCTAATAGCTGAAAAATAAATAGTACCCTGGGCAGACCTAACGCGGTGCACTAAAAATCACTTAACGCGCCTATCGAAATTCAATAAAATCACGTATCTGCGACATTTGTCAGTTTTTCAACACCGGACTCAGGATAATTGGGAATAAAATCGCCGGACGCACTATCGTGTTATCATTACTGCAATGGCACTTTCAGCGGCGACCACTGGTCATTATGTGCGCTAATCAAAATGACCAAATCGACTCTGGCCTGTCGTCTCCATTGTCTGGATGCCCGTCGGTAGCCACTATGAATAGCAAAATTCCACCTTGTTTCGCTCAGTCGGGTCGATGTGGACGCGGATCCAACTCCATGCATTTCCAGCGGCCAGCATACTCGCTATAACGGGGCGTGTCGTTGAACATTACAATCACTTTGTCGACTGTAATTGCATTCCTTCATGGCCCTGACGGTCCGGTGCCTCACATGAAATACTCTTTCGCTGCGAATTTGCGTTCAGTTCAGTTTGCTTTGCACTCAAACAGTGGCGAGAGGAGGGTGGCAACGCGGACTGATGATGACGATTTAACGTAATTTTGCGCGAAATGAAAATTAGCGCCGCGAGATCAATTATTTTGCGTGCGATTTTGAAAACCTGTTAAAATAACTAAAATGCGTTGAGTTTCCTGCTGAAGGAAAACTAAGCGCTTTGACGGCCTGGCGTTTTTTACGCACATACGTTAATTGAAATTGAAGGAGATTGCAGGTCGCCGAGAGCAAATGTGGCAGTAGGATTTTCTTACCGATTCGGTGACGCAAAGCAAACGTATGGTTTTATCGTTTTTTTACCTGAAATTGCCCCAGTTGTGGCTTAAATATTTTCACAGTAGGTACAAGAGTAAGTAATCAAGCTAATAGTGTAATAATAAAATCGGATCATTCAAAGTACACGTGAAAGATTTAAGAAGCGTTATTTCTAGCGAGTTCTTCTATTATTTATTCAATGGTGAACTTTTGAATATAAATATAAACGATTCAAATTTCACCCCAATTATAATCTACAACCAACGATATATCATGTCACTCACTTAGGAAACGCTATTGTCATTCAGTCAATGTAAAAAAAAGTGCGAGCAGCGAGAAACTTTTTGTTTTGTTGGGTATATATAGATACCTATGTATATATATCGCCTGAAATAACAAAGTGGAGGCAGGCGCTTATTAATCTATAATTTTAAGTTATTTCTATATCTCACATATTTTTTTACCTTAAATATTGCAAATCCTAGTTTTATATTTCTTAGCATTAAAAGTTTATATAGTTATTTAAGCTGTTACTTTAGAAAGAAGAAATAGTAGGTACATATGTATATTGTACAACAAAGGCGTAAAGTAGCCACACTTTACAACCAGAAAGGCTGATTTTTATGCTGATATTATACAGTGCGTTTCATATTTATAAGCCACCATCAAAATTTGAGTTATTTCTGCCTAAGAATAATTTACTATCTCAAATCATACACCAATAGTTAAGGCACACACGATAGCACCGCCAAAACCTTCTATATTACAAGCCATGAAGTGGCCTCTTGCATGTGTGCGTAAGTGGTCTGACAGTTCGAGAAATTTACATTTAGTCTTATGGACGCTGGATGAAATATGCTGGATAAATTGGATTTAATCGGGTTTTTTGGACACTAGAGACATACAAGTCTTAAAAAATTGAAACCACAGGGGCTTTTACTCCATATAGGCCAAAAACATTAATGAATTTCCAACGAAAAAACTGGAAATTTTCGATTTTTCGGTTCGGTTCGCAGCCAATTCGCTCTTTTGCCGTACATTTGTTAGTGGTCCGGCGCCCGACTTTTCTGTTGAGTTTTGGTTAAACTCGAAAATTTCATATTCTTTGTTCGAAAAGGTAATTAAAAGTGTTATTAATTACAAGGAGAACTTTTTAAAGTAACCTTGAGTGAAAATGAGTTTTCGATACGAGCTATAGTTTGGAAGCTGCCGCGAATTTTTTTCCAATTTTGCAACGTCCCCCATAAGACTCAATGGGATTTCTTTAAACTGTCAGACCACTTTGCCCTATAGATGTGTGCGTGCGCCGGACCACTTCACGGCTTGTAATATAGAAGGTTTTGGCACCGCTCGTCGAAATTAGGTGCGGTGCGATGTAAGTGTGTAAGTGTGTAGCGCGGTGCGCGAACCAGTGCCTGGTGCGCGTACTTGGTGCGTGGAAATCAAACGAGTTTAATATTTTCCCCCACGCTTAGGGGAAAAGTATCACTAAAACGCACACCTTTCCGGTTGTAAAGTGGCTTATTATCCACTCGTGCTTTCATGTGCTACTCGGGCGGTGCGTAGTCGATTGTTTACGCTAGCAGCTAAACACACTCGCTTCGCTCGTGCGTGCGTTTATTGCTTCCAGCGTCCGCAATCGGCTACTTTACGCCCTTGTTGCACAATATACACTGAGAAAAATCGGAATTGTAAAATTCCCTATATAGCATTGCATGAGCATTATCGGAAAACACGCTATAATTATGAAAAACTCCCTAATAGTATATGGTGAATTACCCACACAGTGTAGTTTATTGAGCTATATGCATATTGCGTTATGTCGAAAATAAAATGTAACTTACAATGCCATAATTATTGCTACACCAATATTGCAATATGGCAAATAATGACGTAGGCAAGAATAACAGGAAGCTCCAATGTTTTATCTTATATTCCGAGATATTCATAGATCCTCTGGCAATATTGTCTTGCTTAGGCTGCAATGCATATAATACCCCTATGCGTGTCTTTCCATCAAAGATGTGTTTGCTTATGTGCATACGATAGACCGAATTTAAAATTCTTCCGAAAAGTACCGCCGAAGGTCATAGTAGGTATATATCGAACCTTTTTTTTACATTTTTTCCCACGGCTTCGAATATCTATAGGTATGGAAACAGTGCGAGCATTTATCACACCGTGGTATTTGTGCGGTATTAAACCCAGATGATATGCATATTCTCGGAATTCCTATATGTATGGTCTATGCAGCTATACGTTTTTGGGTAAACAAAAATACGTATAGTTGTATTGTATTGCGGTTAAATTTTTGTCTTCTATTCCTCATTCCGTGCCAAGTTGTTGTCGACTCAAGTTGTGCTGTGCTGTGCTCTTTGAAAAATGTCTAATTTTGAATTAAAAAAACTCATAAGTGAATGGGGTTTCGAGAATTTACTTCCAAGATTTATTGGTAAGTATCTTAAATGTAATATTTTGTGTACTTCCAACAGCAAAAAAAATATATTGCATAGTTTTAATGCTATTTTGTGCATGTTCTCCTTTAAAATAAAAATTGTTGTTTTTTTGTGGAATCTTTTTCGTCGAGGAATCATCAATAAATTACGTTACATGTGGGGAGGAGGGGAGAAATACGTTTTATCTAGTGAAATGTTTATTTTCACTTTACAATTAACGTAAACTCGCCTATTTCCGACCACTGAACTTTTTCGTTTAATTCTTTTAACGTAGGAAAACTACTAACCAAATCAATTTCTAAATAAGGATTCTAAAAGTAAAATAATTTTGGAATTAAAAAAAACTTCTCGTAATTCTTTTTATATTACAAATATTTTTAAAAACTTGCTATAAATCAAGGTCTTCGCTATGGCCGCATGGACGTATTTCCGACCACCAAAACCGTAACTTTTGGTTACCGACCACTACCAAGCCTATCATATAAAAGATGATTTAGGGCCCTATTGCGAATATCGCCCTTTGTGAGTAAAAATTCCTTAAAAAAGTTTCTAAAATTCTTATAAATTAATTTTAGCATCCTCTCACTTCAATTAATTTTTGCCTTTAAAGTGTTAAAATAATTCGATTAGAAAAATCCAATCGAATATTTTGACGTTTAATTGACTTATTTTAACCACTTCGAACGAAGAAATTAATTGAAGTCAAAGGTTACTGAAATAAATTTATGAGAATTTTTAAGCTTTTTTAAGGAGCTCTTGTCCAAAAACGGCTTTCTGAGTTCTTTTCGAATCGTATGATCGATTTTTAGTCGCAAAAATGACAATATATGTATATAGGGCCCTCAATCCTCTTTTATACACGATATTTTAATAAAGGATTTTTTTTTTTTTCTTTCTGTAGAAGAAGAAATTGATGATACGCAATTTTTTCAATTGCAATACGAAACACTCAAAGAGGTTATTGCAAAAGCTGGTCCTCGCCAATCATTTTGGCTGAGATATAAAAAAGAAATGGGCATTCCCGACCAGGTTAGTAGTCTTTGAAAATTATTAGTAAACCGATATTATTAATCCAATTATTAATTTCGACGGAAATCAAAACTTCTTCAAATGTAGGAAATTTTAAAACAAGCTGGAACTTTTAAAAACGCGTGTTTCTCTATCCTAAAGTTGAATTTCGACATTTTTTATATGTAAATAGAGTAAATTGCTTTGCTGCACCCATGTTTCTAATCCACAGTATATGAAAAACTCGCACATACGCTTGACAAGTCTTGTACAGTTCTTTACATTAATTTCTAAGCATCGCGTGTATTATTAAATCTTCGAAGATACAGCAATGTTTTTTTGCGTAATCCTTCAACAAATTTAGGAAGTGTTGAATTGTCCAAAATTCCTAGCTCATTTTTAAATATTCTGTTTTGTAAACGGTTATAAATATCATCGAAATCAAAAAATGGTCTAAATTAAATTGTTTTATTTTTCAATATTATTGTAAAATTATTGTATGTAGAGTCCATCAGCTGCTTCCCTAAGTACAAGATCAGACGTCAGCTCTATTTCCTCATATATATCACAACCTATGACAGTGGAGTTTGTTGATCAAATGAATTCAAATCAAGAGCTTCCTATTTCGGACGTAACCCTTGAAAATAATTTAAAAGAGGTAACACGAAATTGATATAATGTCTGGTAAAAATTGTATGCATTTCTGTACACAGGTTTTAAATTCATCTGCTTTTTGTGAAAATTTTCCAGTGCGCAAAAACTCTGTCAAAGACTATTTAAAATGTGCGAATGGTAAAATAGTCTCTAACTTTTATAAAAAAAATAAAAGATTATCAAACAAAGAAAGAAATTTGTTAGCGAACCTTGTAATTCAAAGAGAATTTGAAATTTGGAATGATTTAAAATATGAAGATTTTAAAATTTCCACTCAACGATTTAAACAATTGTCAGAAGAAATTGTAGAACTATTCCCCACTGAACATGCAGACATTTATTATGTACCATACCAACCTAAACCCAGAGCTTTAGCAACGGGAAAGTTGTGGGAATGTTTTAATAAATTAAAAAAAAATCTACGACAGAGTGGGCCATTCAAGATTGAAAAAGAACCCGAACAATCATTACCATTAACGGAGGACTTGTCGAGCAAAGTATTTTTTCTTAAAAATAATTTGGAGCCTTTTGACAAAATTCAAAGCTATTGGAAGGACACTTTTATGTATCGACGGAGCCTTCTTACTTCATCTGATTCGAATATGACAATAATTAGTTACTTAAATACTTTCAGCGCCTTAAGAGGGCCTAAGGGTTGTTACCTGTTAAGCTACGATTTCGAAATCCTTTATCCTGACACCAGCGATAATTTATTTACAAAGTGGCCTCATATAAACAAAAAATTAATTGAAAAGGCTAAGGCCGAATACCCAAAAGAATTTAAAGATACTTATTTTGAGAACGATTTCACTGGCTTTTTATTGTTGCCTCGCTTTCTTGGACAGAGCTCATATGGAAAAGGCAAACATGGCTCAAAAAGAATAAAATACACAAGGGAAGAAGTATTTTCATCATTCATATTGCACATAAAGGTAAAACTTTTAAGAGTAGTCTATATCATTTTAAATTAAATTTTAAATAGGACGCAAATCTTGTTACGGAGGAATTGGAAAAGGTGAGGAACAATTTGGAATCATCAAAGCAGACCTTGCAACCGACAGTCATTATAGCAGGAGAAAACTTAGGTACATTTTCTTTATATAGTAAAATATGAATATATATATATTTTCACATTTTAAATGTTTTAGATACGATTACCAAGTCTTACGTCGCTATAGATAATGTGTTGTATAGCGTTGCTGGACCGCTATGTGCTATTGATTTGTGTTTTAAATCATTCTGCGCTTTACATGCAAAATTTCCAGAACCATCAGAAGCTATATGGACATTCATCCAACAGCGGATCTATGAAATAAAGACTGAATACGATCGTCATTCCGTCCTTGTAAGTTCACTTATCTCTGATACAAATTAATTCGTAATTCTGTAATTTATGCAAATACGTTTATTCTTCTGAAAGAACATTAATTTTTAAAATTCTCTTAAACTTTTTGTATTATATCTTAAGTACTATTCTCTTAAATTGTTCGTACTATGAATTGTTTCAAGTGTGCAAAGCACTTTACAGAACCTAAAGAATATTTAAAACATATAAATATCTATCATAAACTAGAAACCACTTTTATTTGCAATGATTGCGAAATAAGTCGAATATTTAAGAATAGAATTTGTTTCAATAAACATATAATACGTCATTTTGATAAAAAACTTGTTGTGAAAAGAAACAGTGGAGTAATTACACGTTTAAATATTCCATCACAGACAGTTATAGAAGTCGAAGTGTTACCAAATCCATGTCTTGATATATCTGCAAATTTGGGAAAGTTATTTAAAGAAAAAATAAGTAATGCAACCTTACGTTTAGTTACAAATTTATATTCTAACAAAAGTGTGAATCGATCATCTATTCAAAGTTTAATCAATACGTTATCTGAATTTATGATGAAAAACATTTTTCCTGCAGCTGAAGAACATATAACAAACTCTCTCGAAGAAAATGAAAGCCAATATGCAAAACGGATTGTATCTGAAACATTTCAAACAATATTTGAGGAATTTAGTAAAATTTCTAGTGACTATAAACGAAGAATCTTATTAAAAAATCACAATCTTTTCCAACCCCACACATCTGTAACTATTGGCGAACGTATTGACGCTGCAAGAGAAAATAACGATGTAGTGTTGAAAACTGTTTCTGTTAAAGCTAGTACTATATCATTAATTAGTATTTTAAAACAGTTTTTTGAAGGAAGGGATGTTTTAAATAAAGTTTGTAATTATATCAACGAACTTAATGAAGACACTACCGTTATTTCAAATCTCATTCAAACTGAATTTTGGAAACTCAAACTCAGTTCTTACAAAGAAGATGACTTAGTTCTACCATTGCTTCTTTACTTCGATGAGTTCGAAGTAAACAATCCCCTCGGTTCGCACGCCGGTTTACAGACCCTAGGTGGTTTGTATGTATCCTTACCTTGTATTCCACCTGCCTTTCGTTCTAAACTAGAGAACATATTTTTAATCATGTTAGTTAATAGCTTAGATAGAAAAAAATTTGGCAATCGCATTTTTCAATCAATTGTCGATGAATTAAAGTGTTTGGAACAATCAGGCACCTACATCCTAGGTAAGAAAGTATATTTCATATTGGTTGCGTGTACGGGCGATAATAAGGGCGTGAATTCTTTGTTAGGATATACAGAGTGTTTCGTAGCAAATTACTACTGTCGGTTTTGTAAAATGCACAGAGAGGAAAGTAAGCAAACTTGTCATGAAAAGCCTGAATTATTGAGAAATGGAAACAATTACAGTAAAGACTTGGAAACGAATAATGTTTCTGCCACTGGGATAATCTCGGATTGCATTTTTAATCAACTTCAAATGTTTACTGCCTATGAAAATTATGCAGTTGATATCATGCACGATATTTTTGAAGGAGTTTTAAACCTGGAAATAGGTCTTATTTTAAAGTATTTTATTTACGTTAAACACTACTTTTCCCTTCAAAATTTAAACAACCGTATAAATGTATTTGATTTCGGACAGATAGATGGTCTTAACAAACCTCAAGGAATATCTGAGGATCATCTCAAGAATGGAAAAATTAAATATTCTGCTTCTGAATCATTATGGCTATCAAAGTTTTTAGGAATATTAATAGGCGATTGGGTTGACGAAAATGATCAAGTATGGGAAATTTTCTTGGTGTTAATGAACATTGTAGACATAGTACTACGGGATGATATAACTTTCAACTGCATACAAGTATTAAAACATTTAATAACCATTCATCATGAACTTTTCGTAGAAAACTTTCGATTACCATTGAAACCTAAGCATCATATAATGCTTCATTATCCCATGATTGCCAGCAAAATAGGCCCCATTAAACAGATGTGGTCAATGCGATTTGAGTCTAAACACAAGGAATTAAAAAATATTGCCTCTTCAACGATGTCTCGGAGAAATATTGCGCATACAATTTGTGAAAGGTATTTGCTTAGCAAAACTTTTCAAATTCAAAATGACAATTACCTTAAAGAGAGTATTCAATTTGGAAATGAAATGACTTCGTTTGCAGAACATGTTTACAAAATTGTAACGGAATTTAAAGAAAAATACAAAGGTTGTCAGTTCTTTAACTCTGTTGTTATTAAAAATAATAAGTATAAACTTGGAGTAGTTATTCAATTCGGATATGAAAATGACTTTCCCAAGTTTGCACAAATTGAAGGCATATGTGCCTCCAAGGGTCAAATTTTCTTTATTATTGTTGAATTAAAAACGATTTATTTTGATGTACATAGACATAGTCACGTTGTCAAGAAAACAAAAAATAGTTTGTATACGGCGTTTCATACCGACTACTATAAACCTAGATCTCTTATTAAATTAAACTCTGAACTGTATATTGTTTAGTTAAATTTAAGATTTAATTATGTACAAATTCGCTTTCGAAAATAAAAATGAATATGTTCTTAAATATATCCTAATTTTTATCAGAACTCCTTATATTTCCCATGACCCAATCCAGATTTTATATAATATATATACACATTTATATACGCATACAACACATATACATGTATGCATACAAGGCCATGTAAAATAGCTATTTTAAAAATATTATCTTGGATATTATCCTTTACAACATTACGAACAGAGCAATATTGCATACGATTTTCAGCTTTCATTATTGTTAAATTGTCTATTTTGCATTTCGTCGTATACCATTTATATGGGTTTCTTCACCATTTTAAAAAACTACTGTATCCATATCAACCATGTGTTCTCATATATAAAGCAGGCTGGTAACGATATTTGTATAACACTTCATGCTATATAAATGTAGCACTTCACGCTATACAAATTTGCCTATATAAGTTCCTTCTGATCTCTTTATAGTATTGCTTTCAGAGCAATAAACTTGGCTGCTATACATTATGGTTTCTCCAACCATAAAATATTATTATTCCAAAATAGCTGATATATATAGAAGTGAAGCTACATAAACTATGGTTAATCGGGCTAAAATTTCTTTCAGTGTACTATTGTAAACCTGAGAAAGGTTTGCGAACCCGGCTCACTTGTATGTAGGCTGATGCGTGCACGAACCATCGCACATCACTTTTTAGGAAAATAAAGTTATAGAAACAAGTAGGTAAATGAAGAAAGTAAGTGAACTTCAACAACCTAGTGCGCTCGTTTGTAGTGGAGCGGTTCTTCGTTCGCGCACCACTGTTCGGCGAGCGGTGCTATCGTATATGGGCCTCTATGAATCATTTTTAAGTTCTTTTGCTTTTATATCTTTTTTGAAAATTAGTAATTTTTGCTCGTTTCATATTTATAAGACAGTTCTAGAAAAGTGCAGCTCTTTTGTGCACCAGTTAATAAATTTTTATTTTTAATAACAATTTAGATTAAGGCTTAAGATGCCGCGTGGTAAGTCACTTAGTGAATTGAAAAGGGCAAAAGTTTAGTCTTTGGGGAAGAAAATCTTAGCACTAGTGAAATTTCAAAGAAAATCGCCCGTAGGCGATGTGTTGTTCGTAATTTTTTAAAAAAGTCCAAGCTATATGGGGAATCAAACACTCAGAAAAAAATCCACTGTTAAGAACAATAATTTTCACATTTGATGTTACAACAAGTATAAAAGTTCTTGAAACAAAAAAAAATTGTTTTGAATTAAAAACGAAATTGTTGATTGTTGAAAAATTTCCCTCGTTAATTTAAGCGTGACGCACTTGATTTGAGAACGGAAAAATTGTTCACATATTAAGCGTAACACTCTTACTAACCAACATAAAAGCATTTAGTTCAACAGTCGAAGTCTTTAAATTAAGTCAGTTCTTTTGTTAAACAACTGTTTTCTTGAAAACACAACAACGTTTACGCTTAAACCAAGATTTTTACTTTTAAATCAAGAAGTTAATTGTTAAACTGCCGGCAATTTATTACTTATTACAGTTTTTTACTACCGGCGTCGTTTCTCTTACGCGTGTTAAGAAGTTCATACGGCCGCCGGATTTTAAGTGAAAAGTGCCAAACCAAATATTTCATTTTTTGAAAAAAACGTGGATCTTAACTTAAATATACTCTTGTGTTAGTTTGGAAGTGCCTGAGAGTGACTTGGCTGATACTATTGCAAATGCAACAACTAAAGTAGTGTGCCTTTTTATCGAGTGGGGCCTCCAAATGGAAACAAATAAAGATCTTACAGAGTGCGGCATCAATTTAATTGAAATATTAAAAAGGTTATAAATGAAATAAAATTTTTAAAATATTGTTACTTTTCTATGAATTCCAAGGTCAGGTGCTTTTTGTTGGGAAAGAAATAAAGACGGCTTTTATGGAACACTATCAGTCGTATAAAAATCTAAACGAATTGGAATGCCTTCACTTAAAGAATATTGAAGATGTTTCTATACCTGGAAAAAATATCTTTGAATAATGGCGAAGGTGTTATTAGATTTAAGTATGTTGTACACATAAAATAAGCCACAATTTCGTAATAAATTTATTGAAAAATATATATTATACTTTACTTTTATTCAAGTTATGCAAAATGAAGAATTTGGTAAACCTAGCAAAAACATTCATCTTCACCGATTGTAATGAAATTTTGAATTTTTCTAGATTTACCGAAGAACATTCAGTATTTGTCTCAACGACTTACGCAGTTAATTACCTAACAAGATGGGTATTTAAAGTAAGAACTTCCGTTCTTGTGTTCAAAAGATTCGCTGTTGACCCAACAACTTACGCAGTGACTTATCCAACAACATCAGGGGTATTTAAAATAAGAACTTTCGTTTTTGTGTTGAAAAAATTCGGTGTTGTCCACAGAAGGTTTTCAGTAACAACTTTAACATTGTTGAAGCAAAAACCTCAATTTGTTGGGTACGAACTAACCAAGAAAAGTTCTTGAAATCAACAACTTTTGTCTTGAAATTACAGTGTTTTTTTCTGAGTGAAGAGAAGTAGGTAGAGGAAAGAAAAAATTTTCTTCGCGAAATGAACGGCGAATTTTACGGACTAACAGTAACTCGACACTTAGCTGTTCGAAATTAGGTGCAATTTCTAAAACAATTGTGTCGAAAATGACCGCCTGAAGGACTTTTCAACAAGAATCTAATATTCGCAGCGCTAAAATGAAGTTAGCCCCAAGACTTTTATTCCGTCACATTGAAACTCGTTTAAAATTTGCAAGATAAAACATGGGAAGAGACTGGTCATTGGTAGGCTATGTTGTGTGCGTTAGGCATCTACCTCTTATAGGACTTTAGGTATTTTACAATTTGCTTAATTCTAAGTTATAAAAAAATTTAAGTCATTAGGTAAGTACCACATGTTTGTCATTGACTGAGCTTATGCAGTGTAAAATTAATAACTCAATTCTTAATCATTTTGCTAAAATTAAAAAGTGGGGCATCAGTTGTTTACCCTAAATAAATGACCTCTGATACTCGGATTTGCCTCTTAATTTCATGACGCTTGCTTATATTAGTAAGTGAAAGTAAAAGTGAAATTTTGCCTGTTTATTGCATGATTACACCTCAACCATTTAATCAATCTCGTGGAATTGCAGCGTTTGATAATATCAAATAGAAGGAATACCTTTTTTTCCCGATGACTATACAGTTCCATTGCAAGTTCCTACAATATGCAACATTTTTTAAGATTGCGAAACAGAGAACAGAGAACACATTTTATCCCTTCAGATTTATTTTATAAAAATAGGTACCTATACACGTCAGAAATGTTAGATCAAAGCTATACAATAGGTTGCCCCGGAAATTACTAGGGGCCGACAAAATTTATTTTAAATATTTTACCACATGATAGTTCTTCTTCTTAACCTTTTCGCGGAAATAATGATAAATGCCGTCGCTAAAGGTAGGTAGGTAGGTATATCAGAACAGATGATTTTTATGTTTCCTAACGGATTATGATGAAACGTTGTAAAAATATTTATTTATATTAAAAAATGGCAAATAGATGATCAAAATAAGTCGGTCACTCCTATTTCTCCAAGATATTCATTTTCAAATTTCGATAACTGAAATTTTTCCGCCGTAATTTTCATCATATCTTCACAAGAAATTTTATCAAAACTATAAAATAAAGAGAATACAAAATTTGAAAAAAAAAACCAATTACTTAAAGGCAAATAATTCGATTTATCGCATGAAATGGCAATTTAAAGATATCTGAAATTTACTTTCAGTTTCTTTATTTTAAACTATGTCTTTAAAGGGATGGGAAAACCTTTAATGAAATCATTTTTTTAAATTTTCACCAAAACTTTATGAAAATACGCAGAAAAATTTCGCTTTTCAACATTTCAAAAATCAAACATTTGCAGAAATACAAGCTATATTTGGGTTAACCAGAACAATTGCGTTTGTCAATACGTAACCAAAATAACATAACCTTTATTGGTGCTATGTCCCAACGCCATCAAAAAACAGAAAGAAACCCAAACAAAACAACAGGCGTTCAGGTACTTACTGATACTCCTTTCAGACGGCTCCCGCGATGACGCACCTCTGGCCATAATGGCAGCAATTGAAAAATCCGTGGCACCCTTGGAAGCAGCCAAATTACCGTTACAGTGATTTTGAGTGCCCAATAGCATGTTTTTATTTTCTTTCTGTGTGTCCAGAAGGCACGTCCACCGAACAAAAAAAGCAAAATTGTTAAATAATCCAAAGAAGCAACAAAGTAGCTTTCTTGCTTAGCTCTAAAACTCAGAACAGTGAATTTCTCAACATCATCTATAAACAGCCGGAGGTGAGAACTGATCAAGCACTTTATACTGCAACAACATTTCCGTCGGCTTAATGAAGCATTTTTTGGCGCGCGCAATTTTCTCCCGCAACACTTGAAACGCAAATCTCGCAGAACCCGGTACGAACACTACTAGCAGAAAAGTCCATAAATTATTTATTTCGGGATTCCAATGTAGAAATCACGCGGCGGGCTTTCACGAGGTACAACAGCCACAAAACAAGAACCGTCAAAAGAAAACCGCGGACGCATCCACTCAGAGTAGAAACCATGCGAACCTCAAGGCAAACAGTTCCGCACTGAACGAAAGCGATGGGCTCACGATGTTGTCCACATATTCACTGAAGGCGCTGCATTACAAACACGACACAGCTACCAGCCGTCATCCGAGAAAACCAAGAAACCCTCTGGCGCCACACAATGCCCAGAGACCAGCCCGTCGCTCCCAACTGTTAAAAGAAGTCGTGCAGTAGGCACGCCGCCTTTTTAGAGGAGGAAGAGAAGCACTTGCAGGAAGAGCCATGCCAACGCCAAGCCAGCAGCCGTTTTATTTGTTTTATTCACACTTTGAAAAATAGCACCTCCCAGCCTCACGCTACCGGTCCAAAATTGTTTGATCGCCACGTACCACCATCTGCCCGTCCCACCTCAGTTGGAGCACATGTTCGGGAGTTCGCCTCCCAGCTGACGTGTATCCCTCGGACAGGTTGAGGCCACGCCCTCACTTCTCCACTCCCTGCTGTAGGATGCATTGCTCGACGGAGAAAAGAGTGGAATCTAATTGCATGCGAAGTGGATTGGTCGGTAGCCGCCTTGGCTTTCGTTTTGCTGGGAGACCGTCCGAGTTAAAACAGGTTCGACGCGGCTCCCTGTAACCAGCGAATGGTTTGAGAAGGGGCGGTGTCGTCTAGCTGCTTCACTTCAGCTCCTTTTAATCTCAAAGGGATTTTCTGAGGTTTTCTCACCACTACAAGGCCAAGCAGCGCTCGAAGTGTTGGAAGTGGAGCAAAAAGAACGCCGCGGTGTGGAGCCCCATGTAATTTTTACGAAGTGCTTATTAGAAGTGAATTGGATATTTCGGAATTGGTTGGTTTGTAAAATTGGTTACCGCCACCTTGGTTATGCCCGGTCTCGACGTGGTGCTCATGTAGTGGTGAAAAGTGATTTCTCCGATGTGTGGCTGACTGCACATAGCCCCGTTCCACACAAAATGGACCTTAAATGGATTTTCATTTTTTCCGTCGCGATTATTGGTGAAGGGGGAGTCGACAGTATAGGAGAGTAGGATTTCCGTACATAATTGGTAGCATATGTACTGGATATTACAGGTCCCTGGAAATATTTTATTGTCCCCAGTTTGTTTTCGGTCCCAATAGCGCCGTCTTCTTCCAGCATTTTCTAAAGTGGATTATTATAGATTCCTGTCACACTCCCACCGCCTTGTTATATAAATTTAGTAGTTCAGCTTTTCTAAGGCTTTCAACGCGATGACGTGTATTTACAGGATATTGTGTGTGGTGAGTAGCCAATTTCCGCGCATATTTGATGTTTTTGGGGTTTGTAAGCGTTGTTAAGTGTTGCCACATTTGGCCGATAACAGGGTCTCGAGATCCTTAAGTTATATAGTTCATTTTCCTTTCGTCCATGTTCCTAGTGCTTTGAATAACTCACTCTCGCTTTTGATATTCATAAGGGATTTAGCGAATATTTGCTAAAACAACATTATCCAGTAAAACTTAACACAAAGAAAATATAATGTTAAATAGACTTTTCTGAAGTTATTAATAAAACAGAAAACTGGTTAAGAAATTAAGACACGAATAACTTGACGTGGATTTAAAATTAACAATTGTAGCGAAAGGATGGGCTAATACTCCTCGAAGATTGCAGCTTTCAAACCATACATATCGAATTTGTAATACCTTGAATCTTTCTTAAAGTTTGCGCTGCTAAATAATAATATTTAACTTAAAATTATTATCTAACTATACATACTAGTGGTCGCCCTGTGGCCGAAATTCTACCTACTGGGGTTACTACGAAAAATACGAATGTACACAGCCTACTATGTGTTTGAAATTGGCACTATCAATAATAAAATTACGACAGTTTGACCACAGACTACTATGCGTTTAAAATTGATAGTATGAATGTAAATAATGAATTTATTTAATTTAATTTAATGTATTTGTACCACATCTTATTCATAAATTTTAGCTTTCTGCACTTCTTCTCTATATAAACTTTAACTATGCCAAATCTCAAACTCCTCCATCCGCCCAATATGCTTAAAAAGGGGTACAAAGTTTTCTCTTCACGTATTAATATATAGATATCTTTTACTTAAAATTTTTCTTTCGCATCCTAATTTAAAAATACCTAACGGAAGAAATATGACTTAAATTAGCATACATATTATAGAGCATTTCAAGAACCTGTTTTTTTAAGGGGAGTATTATCAAGCTTACTAAGTGATCAACATTCAGATTGTTCAATATTGTGACGTAAAAATTCCATCATTTACTTGTACCTAAATACCTCACTGAATCTGTTTAAAATCAAAAAGCACTTGAAGATCAAAGAATATTAAGCAAGCTACATTTTCACTGCAACTTACCAATTTGATCCGGAAAGAGTTCATCTGAATAACCAGAAGCCTTTCCTAATCTTATAGCAATTAAGAAAATCTGAACCCTTTGATCGAGGCGACTCAAAAGCGCTGGCCTGAAAATAAGAGCCGCACTACGAGCGGAACTGTGGGTTATTAAGAGATCCAAGTAAGCATAAGTATGTTCGGCTGTAGGATGGATGCACTGGTATCTACGGCTTTATAAGTTGCTCAATTAGTGGGGTGCCTGGCCCTGCTTTTCCTCATACATCGGTAGATTTTAATTGGCGCCATAAAGATAACTAAATTTTCTATTTTTGATATCAAGGTAGAAGTATGGGGAAAATATAAGTGTTTGGATAACATATTTGATAACAATTCCCCAAAAACCATCAGTAAATATGGTGTTGCTTTAGGGGGTATTCTCATTTAGAGAGCTCGCAGATGGGTGTTTCTTAGAAATTTATTTTTCAATGAATAAAATGGAAAAAAAATCGATTTGTTAAAAATTTCAAATAAATAAGTAAGAGAAAAGAAAACGTTATGTAAACAATTAGTTTAAAATATGTATGCAATTAGCTTGAAAACAAAAAAAAATTTTTTTAATTTCATATTTCTTGCATAACTCTCAAAACACCAACCTTAATAGCCTTATAGAGATTTCAAATTTGCAGGTAGGCTAGATGTTGCTGAAACCAATATTGCTTCACATAGATCTCTAATAGGAAGTTGACTTAAGTTATTGTTTCATATGCACACGTGCATCAAATGCGCATTCCATTTGCCTCTAAATTAAACAGGTCTGTGAATTTTGATTTTTGAAGACCTTTTATAGTCTTAACAATTGTTTTATGTAATTTGGAGTTGCTTAACACGAATCCATGATCAAAATTGTTGTATCACTTCAATTTTTTGGAGAAAAATGGCGTGAAACAGTAAGAAAAGTCTTATTTCTTAAATTTTCGAAAAGCGCTTTTCTAAAGAAATATCAGAATATCAACTCTGCTAAATAAAAGTTGAGGCATTCAGCTGCTACATAAAAATTCGAAGCGCTGAAAAACTTATGTGTACCTATAATATTCATTTAAATTACCGTTTAATATTTCCAATTTCTGATTCTCAGTCTTGCCCAGGGTAAAGCGCTGTCTTGCAGTTAACATGAAATACACTCACTTAATTTTAATTTTAATGAACTCTGTTGTCTTCAGATATATCACCATTGCATTACTTGTGGCTTTGCCTATAAAATATATCTTGTACATAATTTTATTACAAACTATTCGAAATAAACTTCTAGACATGTGTTACAGCGTTCATCGCTTTGTTCATAATATTCATCTGACGTTATGAATTCACGTATAGTAATTTCCGCATCCTCACTTTGTTATCACATCCAGATCCAAGCCCAGATGTGTAGAGTTGAACTGCGAACAGTCGTCACATTATCTGGCTGCTAAATATAGTGTTTCCCCTACAGCAGCTTAACCCAACCAGCCAGCAGCGCAAACTTTTTAATTTTTCATGCCGGGAGACCGCTTCGCTTTCGGGAACGTGCCTCGAATTAAAATCACTGAAAAGCCATAATGACGAGGTTACAACATCAGCACTGTTCCGAATAACGCAAATCCTAGAGTGGTGTACACTCGAAAAATCGGGGAGGCAGTGAGGAAAAATATTAATTACAGCCCATTTCTGTCGGGTGTTTTTCAAGTGTTTCAATCGGATCCTGATTATTGAAATATACAGATGTAGCGAGGCAGGAGAGACTTTAATTACGAAAATCCGGCGCAACGGCTTGGCATTAACAGATACGACTTCATTAGCGTCTTTTGGGACAGAGAAAGGTCGAAGGTCGGAATTAAATTTACTTTTTACCCTCATTAGATTACTTTTTATTTGACAAAGAACTCATTAATGTTGTGATGTGATTCTTTTTCGAAATCTACGTAATGAAATTCAAATATATTAATTTTTCAGTTCAAATTGAACTAATTTTTGGCAGTAAACATTATGAAACTTTTAAATAATATAACAAATGTCATTATAAAATATTTAAAACTAGTTTTCATCTTTATATTAAGTTTTTCAAATACAAAATCTAAATAAGATCGCTTTAATATTTTGAATTTGCCATTTAATAATACAAATGCGTACTCGTAGCCATTACCCTTTCCTTTACCCATAATTAGAAATTTAGGGGAAGTGAACTCGGAAAATGCTTTATAAGAGATATCGTAAGATTTTGGTTAATAGCCTGTTGAAAAGCTGTGGTATTCAGCTACAACATACATACAACCCAATCAAATAACAAACAAGCAAGGGAGGCCGCGTCAAACTTGCAAAATGGCAATTTCAATACAATACAATTGACAGAACGCAGGACAAAATTCAAACTATTAGCTAAAATCTTACGATATCTCTTATAAAGAAACAATGTAAATATGTATGTGCCCCCATCGAAATGCTTCTGCTCAGGAAGCACAAGCGACCGAAAGTTTGTTTGCATATTTGTCACTCGATCCCCAATGTACATTTCTATAAAATTTCATCAAAATCTGTGAGTATATGTAGCCCTCAAACTCAATCTGTTTCTTTCTGTTTTTAATGTATAATTATTCGTAAATTATACATATATACACAATAGTTTATCAAGAATACTAATTAATCTTTAGTATAGTAGTTGTAAGACAAATTAAGAAAAGGCAGTAGTTAGTAAGTCCACTTTTTTAACATATTAGGTACTTTAATAACATATCTTATTAAATTTTATTTAGATAGCCCTCAAAACAAAACTAACGACTAATATATTGTATTTCATTTTACTCTTCAAACTATCTTACTTAAATCATTACAACAAAATTGCTTTTCAACATCTAAATATATGTACAAAATTTCATTTCGCTAAAACGGCAATGGAACTGGAACTCTTAGTTCCACCTGCCCACACGATTTTATTTGTTTGTTTTGCCCTGTCATTAGAGTCGCAATCCCACATGCGTCCTTATTACATCAAAGAGTGAGCAGTCCTCGTTGCGGTGACGGCTTTTAGTGTATCCACTTTTGGGGCAAAAACAGTGAAGCAACATGTGTGACCACTCAGCAGCACCACTCACAGATTCACTATTCCGCATCCAGATCTCATCTAGCAAGGATTTATGTCCTTAATAGAGAGATCTTGAAGCTGCCGTTGTTATTCAGTTATATGGGAGAGGAATCAACAAAATTTTAGTGAAATAGCGCGAGCGAGAGCATCGATATACATCTATGTAGTTCAATGCAATATCCCCGCCCTAATGGAGCACAGATGGCACAAATTTTCCTTGCTTTGTTCATACAAATATGTATATGAAAGGAAATTGTGAGGTGGTTGATTTAAGGCATGGCGACAGATTCTATATTACATTCTCAAATCTTCAAGTTAATATTACCTCGAATTTTGATTAATATTCTGCAGCTAGAAGCAAGGGAGCTAGATTCACAATTTCTCAATGAAATAGAATACTCAATAAGGGATCACTTAACAAACAAATTTTTGTTTTCATAAAAAAAAAAATGTTTTGAGGAACTCAAAGAAGCAGGATCACCAATGAAATTATTAAGGTCATGAGGTAGTCATGACTTTGCCGCCAATTTGCTAAATGGCAGTTTTTTAAAAGATAAAAAGAAAAAGTCAAATTTGTTAGGGAAGAAGTTTTGTTTTTGTTCGCAAAAATTCACGAGGAAACGACATCGAAAATATCAAATATCGCCATATGTATATATGTACAGGTAGGTTTCGTTAAGAAGTATTGCAGTTACAAGACATACAAATATACATACAGGGTCACCGGAAACTGCTGGCATTCCTGTCGGGAGAAGAAACTATGGCCAAATTGGAGTGATTTAATCTATATCACTTGGGGGTCGGAAATGCCCCATTTTCGAGAAAATCGACTTCGACCAGCAATTTCCGGTCACCCTGTAGAGTAAGTCCTAAATTACGCTTTGTGCAGTTTTGTATATTTAGATATATATATACGAATAATCCTAGCTGTCCAATTACTGTAATAATGGTTATATAAATATAATATATTATGATTTAGTTAGTTTTTAGTGCCTGGTACTAAACATATTTTTAGAATCGGATGATTAAATTGTATTTGATTCTTTAAAGGGGATACAGTTTTTAAGTTATTTCTTCTCTATAAAAAAATACGGGACTGATATACATCCATCTTCAGTGTATAACAAGATACAAATCTAAATAAAGAACAGAACATCTGACTGTCAAAACCATCAGTGATAAATAAAATTATTTTAACTCATAGAACAACTTCGTCAAATGAAGGGAATATTTTAAAACAGGGAGTTGAAAAATTCATTTGCATGCAAATGTAATTCGGTGGTTTACCATTCCTGCTGAACATGCAAATCCGGTAGTACGCTACAGTCACAGGAAAAGAATTAATATATGACGAATTTGACCAAACAAATAAATTAATTGAATTTATTGAAATTATCTGTTTGCCCAGGAATTACTGGATTCTTTTGAAGGATACGGAATGCAAGAGTTGTGACAGTGCTCACAGCTAATTTGCTTATGCAAATAAACAGGGGCAGATGGGATAGAAGCACGAACTCATACGAAACTGAAAAATTATCTTTCTAATGCCATCCGAAGGAGGATGTTTTTAATGGAAAGCGTCAAAATAAGGGAAAAAATTAAATCTGTGGAAGAAGACTCGAGCGAGTATTTTTCCACCTATGTATGTCCCTCGCTGATCTCATTACTTATGTACATAATTGCATTGAGTTAAACCTCAATGGTATCGTTAAACTTTTTCCAATGAGCTTGTTTTCTAAATATGGCTTTGTAAGTAACCATCCTGAAGAAGTATTACCTTAACAGTTTTTCTAAATCCATACGGAATTGTACACATAATAAGAAACTCACAATCTTTAGTACAGCAAACGGCTCGAGGCACACAATGGTTTCTGTGCTCATAGAATCACACCCCAGAGACCACAGCCGCGCAAAACAAAAATTCAAATGGCTGCAATAAAATTGCGGACTCTTACAATAAGAATGTGTTTGCAAACAAACATAGGGCGTTGACAAAACTGACTGTTTCCTTTACCAAAGAATTCAGAGAATTACGACGACCACTGGGACAGAGTTTGTCCATCCATTCGCAACTCCTCTGCAGGGGGCTGTTTAAGTTTACCGAAAAAAGAAGGTATTTTGAATCTGGCATGACAAATGCAAACAACATTTTCAGTATGCGGCATCAAGATGCGGTGAAGAAACCGCTTAAAAGAATCTGCGACCGTCACAGGTGTGAAAATTTAAAAACTCTGTTAAATATGTATACCTTACCTCTGTATGGTTATAATAAGGGCGTTGGCAAAAAATATATACCCGCTGAGATTGAACGATTGTGTTCTCAGTTAATTTATGAATACATGAAAAAGATGTCCTCAATCCTTTTTTTGCTATAATTTATAGATATAGTCATATGACATTGTAACGTGGGCCTAAAGAAGCATATCTTGAGCCATAACTGATTAAAGTGAACCGTCTTTAAAATGCATCCCAACAATTCCTAGTGATACAAAAAATTTATATTTGTAATTTTGTTCAAGAAATAAGACAATTGTCAATTGCAAATTGCCAATGTTGACTGATCTTGACCAAAAATCTGGTATTTTTAAGACAAAAAGCAGATTAACAAAACATCACTAAGTAAAAAAAGTATATATTCGGATGCTATCTTTTATTGTCATGAGCAAAACTAATGCTAGTTGCGTTTGACTTATGAAACCACAAAGACACGTGAATAAATATCGTTCAAGAGAAGTACCTATACTACACCAGTAGTTGATAATTTTAAGAATCTTATAAGGGAGCAGCTGCAGTTTTTTTTTCGTGTGTTCTGGCTTACCTACAATTGAGCCAGATAAAACCACGATTATAGTAGAGCTGTAGATCGACCGACATAACGAACCAAAACTACTATTTAACTAGCTACTGAAACTCCCTAATTATTTCCATTAGCGCTGGAGCTCCTCTGTAAGTCCGCAGGCCACACCGAAACCATGTCATTAGCCGTAATACACTTGAGACTCGCATCAAGAATGCTTTCGAATGCATTGTGCGTGCAATGAAAAGACCCAACCAACGTCGAAACTAGCTCGACGAATTATCGTCTGCTTTAAATGCAGGGCCAGCCAAAACCTTGGCAGTTTTGCATTTGGATGCACCACACGTTACATTTTTTGTCCGCTCGGTTGCATGCGATCAGCGACATTGCGCGGACTCATGCAATAACCTGGCGACTGGAACCGTGTTTACCCACCAATAGAGGAATCGCTGAGCCTTCAATTAAAAATGGCTGGTATTGAGCGGCAGGTTGCACCAAGTCACGGCATCGATGCAAACTGTGGACGTTGACAGCGAAAATTGCAGCGGGCGATAAGCTGAAAATTTGCTTCAGTAAGGAAATGGTCCTACTGGGTATATACGCGGCAAAGATAAATGGGATGGGGCAGTAACGATAATATACTTATTCCATCGCAGAATTTTCGTCTTCACCGCATTTATCATAATTACCTTTCCTCACATTTATCAAAATCTCCCCTTGCGCCGAATAAAAATGAAAATGGAAATTTCTAGAAATCCTCATTCTTGCTGGCTGTGTAAGTCTTGTCAAACAAACAGTATCGCAATTTATCACTATATATCCATGAAAGGTAACATTCTATATTTTTACATACCGCGCAAAGTAAAAAAAGACTCGTTTGGTTCCCCCAGTCACATATCGTTAAAAATTCCTTGTCAAAGCAGGACCCAGGAGTGAATTTCGCGGATCGCAGGTCCAAATATATGCATATATTGTTATGTGGAGATAAATCCTATGTACACAGAAATACCGTTTTTAACTCATTTGCATAGCTTTGGACGGCCCCTTTTTTATTTTCCTTGATTGGATACATATAATAAGTTCAGGTATTGATATCTCGTTCCGGCTGCTAGCGCCTTTTTAGATGTAACATACTTAAAATAGTATAGCAAATCAAAGAACGAAAAAAAAACTTAAATGAAGAATGGGAAGGGCAAGGGCAAAACAATATATTCATTTTTTCCTCAACTTTTTCAGTCATTGTTTTTAAAATTATTGTTTAAAAAGGCAATTTTGTTTTGTTTTCCCACGAAGTTAGTACAAAACATGACTATAATTATACCTTTTTAGTCCCCGAGAAATTGAAATGTAAAATGATTTGAATTAACTTCAAGAAATTTTGGATGTTTTAACATAATTGGTATTTTAATAATAAATTATAGTTTCAAAATGTCAACCGAATTTAATAAATGTTATTGGAGTATTGATTACATTGATTATGTATCAACTAATCAAATTAATTTATAGAGCGATACACCTAAGTTCGCTGCATTAAAAATCTCTTATTTTAAAGATATTATTTTCTAATTGCGACTCTCCATAACTTATATGATTTTCGTGGAAATCAGATACCCAAGGAGTACAGATAATTCTTGTATACAATCGGCATTGAGGGAAAAATCAACATCCGTAACAGAGTTCCTGTTGTAGTGAAGGTCGTATTTTATAGGGCCAACCAACCTCTCAAATTATCCGCACCTTAACAAATGTCACACCTTTTCCCCTGCTGAGGGCTTGTTGATTCTGTGGTCGGAGTCTACAGGGTGATCGTCTTCCTTTTGTTTGTTGCCCAACAACCCCTACAGCTTCCCGAAATTTATGGCCATCTTCACAAATCATTCCCGGCATTTGGACCACACTTTCCATATTTGAAAGGCCAGTTACACGCATTCAAAGCCGTGAAATACTTTACACCTAGGCACGAAGGCTGGCGAAAGGTGTTCCGCTGACAATAAACTCTCAGTTGGGTGTCCACAATGCGTGCAAAGAAGTAAATAATAATATAATTACGACCTCTAATGAGCTATAGAAGATTGAAATGCGATCATTCAACTTCGTGGAATATATGTACATATGTATTTCATTCTTGCGACCATTACGCGATGCTCATATACGAATCGCAGAATAAAATAAATTCTCTAAAGCACTTTCGTTCGAAGTGTTGCATGCGTTTGCCAGTCGCTTCTATGCGTTCTTCTAACAGAACCCCAAATAAATCCTCAAATCCAATAGAGTCGCCAATTCAACTGGAACGATTGAAACAATTCTAGATAAAAATATCGTCAGCCATGACTCGAAAAAAAAACAGCCAAGCCAGACTTCCTCCTCGTTTTGACGAGACTTTAAATTTACAGCGCATCGGCCGTAATTTTGCTCTGCACTGACGACCCTACTGCTGATTTAGATTTTAGCGTTCCAGCTATTTCGATAACAGGATTCGGTACGTGTCGATGATAGTCGTACATTTTTAAAAATACAATTCTTCCCATCTCTTATATGACGAATCTTGATTTGTTAAAAAAAAAAAACAAATTCTTCTCTTTCGATATTTTCGTTGGACTTTTCTTACAGCTATAGTACTAAGTTTACTATCAGAAAGACTTTTTTTCTTTATAATATGAGGAATAACAAATGTTACACTACAAATACATTTCGCAATTTGAGGGCGAAATTTTATAAGTTATTATTAGCAATTTATTGAACAAAATTAGAAGATAATTGAACGCGCACATGACATCAGACTCCATAGTTCCGATATTGCGTGTTTGCTTGATTTCATACGGACCTCTCCAATGAACAGAGCAATTACCGGGAGCACTTTGAGGTTTCCTTTGTAAAACTGCATAATTCAGACAAGAGCTCAACGTTTTTTATCTTACATTTTCTTACGCATTCCGTGTAATCACAGAGGCTTGCTTGGCTAAATTAAATCGTCTCATTGTGTCTAACTTGACCGAAACCACAAGCAGGTTATACGACTTGAACTTCGTCTGGCCAGTTTGACACGTAATAAGAACATATTAAAGGTAGCAGAATGATAGTCACGGCAACAAGCAGACGGCAAAGTGTCACAAAATGCTTGGGTTGTGTTGTGTCCATTCAAAAAATTAAATTGAATTTGTGGCTGCGGTCATGTGCACCAACACGCGACAGAAAGGGGATTTGCTAATCGTTACCCGCTCCGTTTAAAACAGAACTAGGCCTCCGGGAAGAAAAGGCATACCGTATCAATCACCTGGCCAAAGTTGAGATCTTTAAAATATCTCAAAGAACTCTCCTTACTTAAACGGTGCGTACGGAGTCTGGAGCGAGCATGGGCATGTTTATAATGATTCATCACAAGTAATTTAATGTGCACTATTAAACTTTAAAAATTGAGCCACATTATACATTTTTATAATTGAGACACAAAAATACATTACCATCATATAATTTCCTAGTTTCCAGTAGATAGCAGATATCAGCACTTATAGCCCAACGTTTAGTTCCCATATGAGGCCACTTGAAAACTGACTCCGAGCAATCTGACACTTCGACAAAAACATTGTTAACAAATATCATCACGACTGAGACCTCCAAAGTAGAACCACTCATGGTGGTCGCACTTCCGTGGGTGTGGTCTTTGATGCATATCCTGTTTAGATCCTAACCTTACAATGTAACCTTTGCTAATGTTTCTCCTAAAAGGGGATTATCCCCTTAAAGGAAACAAAAAACGTTTGAAACGAATGATTAATTCGCATCCTTTTAATACTGAAGTAAATGTGTTCGTCGCACTCTTTTCTAATGAAAGAAGAGACACTGTTTTTTTCCGGTTATAAATATTTTACTACCGCTGGGTAAATTTCCATGTTGATACGTATTTTGAAAAAGCAAATTGAAAAGATGCGAATTCAGGTTGATATCCTTTTTAGGCAATACCCACCAGGAGAGGATTAGAGAGGAGCGGAGAAGTAATTTGACATTAAATGTTTTTTATTGGATCAAGAATTTTCAATTAATCAAATTATTAAAATACATAAGCCCATGATTCCGATTAGTATATCAAGATTGATAAGAATAATAAATGTGTGTTTCAAGAGCCAATATATGTATTATATATTTAGAACCGTAAGGGGTACTCACATTTTCCCACATAATAAAGAATTTTAGCTTGAATAATAAAATAACTTTTTTTAACGTCCTTAATACTGTTTAGAAAATAAATCTTGTTGAGAACAACTACTTCCAACTTAAGTAAAGAGAAGACAGAGAAAACGCAACGTAACTATCTCTACAGCAAATTATGGAGTATGGACTTTCCATCTATTATTACCACGTCACCAAAATAAGTTGCTTTATTTGTTTATGGAAATAAGTGGCCGATTTCGAAGACGCATACGAAAAACTGCAATTCTAATACCCCTTTTAAGTTGCTAAGCTAGTTATTACATGCATATATATATCAATGATGGATAATTATAGCAACTATTATAGCTTTACAAAGATTATAATTGCAGCTAATTTACAGGTACGAACTACCAACCGCCACGGAATTCAATTCTCTTGGAGTACAATAGAACGAAAACGGACGCCGGCCTGGCCCGCCAGCCGTTACGCCGAGAAACAGATAAGTTTTAGTGGCAATGTATGCGATGGTTTATAAGCTAAAACTAACTTTGATGTGCAATTAAAAATTTATCGTGTGGCAGAGTAATTTCTTTATGTAATTGCTAACTGCATGCCGTTTAAGTCAACGCAAAGGGCTCGTTTCATTCACTTTCACGCTCGATGTATGTATATATGTACATACAAAAAGCAGTTCATAGCGCGGACTGGCGCAGCTTGCATTAGATCTACATTGGCTACAATTACATAAAATTGCTAATACTTGCTAAGGAGTCAATTTGTTTTCTTTGAAAAATTTTATTAGAGTTTTATGGTAATGACGAGCGAAATTCGTAATATTTGTTCACAGCTGCTGGCCGAGATTTCATTTTAGTTAAAATTAATACCGACCCATTTTGTCCAATAGTGACGATTTTTTCAATTATACCAATGGAATGTCCTGACAGATTTGCGACCGTCGGATATTGCCTCAGATAAAAATCATATGCATATGTACATACTCTGATCGTTATGGACTCCAAATAACCAATCAGTCCCTAAATGGTGTATCACCAGTAGGGCCACGATTCGTCTTGCATTTATTCTGATGGCCACCCACTTAAAGACTACGGGGTGCTCTTTCAGATCGCTTTTATGTTGATGCCACTTCGAGCTACGACGCGAACAGGCTTGCATTCCTCTCATAAGATTCGGACGAGCCTGTGATTAATAATTTTTGATAAATGCTTTCAGATAAATTTTGTAGACGACGTTGAATGGCTTGAAAGGCTCAAGAGAAGAGGATAATAAAGTGACACCCATTGTCCGCAGACCCGGATCACTGCTTACGGTTTCCTCGATCATTGGGTTCATCTTTAGGGGAGAGAAGAGCCAAACGGTCTGTGGATATTCTTCGGGGGCCGCAGGGATAACACCATAATCCTCGATGACTTTTGACAGTTTTCTTAAGTGTTTCTCACCTCATGCCGGGAGGTGTCGGAAAGAAGGTGGCTCGAAGAGGGAGTGCTATTCAGCTGACGATCAATTTCTCACGCTTGTTTGCTTACCAGCAAGTGGCTCTTATCAGCGGTTAATATCTCATTAAGTGCCAATATCTTTCCAGGTGATGAATTCTGATCACATATGTTATTTGGCTTCTCTTCTTTTCTACTATATGTATGTCACTTCGTTGATTGCATTTTCGAACAATTTTGAACTGAGATGAGCAGAACAAACAAAATTAGTCAGACTTACTTAGCACTATTAATAATGTTTACTATTTACATCGATTCAAGAATACGGCCTCTAACACGAATTTTGGCATCATCAGATAGGATGAAATAGCTAGCAATAATTTAATATTTAAGTACCTTGGACTGAAGCTATTGTAGTTCAGAAATCCCATCGGCACGGCATAACGGTAAGTGCCTAATTACATTTTTATTGTTTATTTACCGACAATCTCACGGAACGGGAGCTAGTGAAAGCTCGCCCTCATTGAGCTCCCGCAGGCTACTACTATGGGTTGCTTTTACGGGTCAGGAAGCTGACGAAAACTTGTCTCGATAAATCTCCCGCTTGGTCCCAGTGCTGTGATCATCGCAGTGACAATGTTATTACATTTCAAGAAGTTAGGTGCTAAAGCTTTCTTGGAATAGAGAACATTAATACAAACAATTTTTAGTTTGGGAAATTATGAAAATTAAGGTAAAAAGAAGAAAACTTTGAAGACAACTCGGCAGTTCACTCAAAACTGAAATAGACCAACCCCAAAGTAAAATTATGAACTGCTTTTGGCAAAGTATTTCAACAGAAACAGTTGTAAATGCTGTAATGATTAACTTTTAACAGAAGCGTTCAGAATTTCATACTACAATACATTACGTTATATTTAAATTTGAATGCGCAGGCTTATGTCAAAATAATTAAGTTTACCGAAACGATTTGAGATTTTACTCTAGCGCGTTTTTACCAGTGGCGGATTTACCAGGAAGCAAAGGAAGCAATTGCTTGGGGCCCCGCTTGGACGGGAGCCCCAAAAATTGAAAAATTTTGAAAACACATTCGGAAATTTGAAAAAAAAATAAAAAATGCAAAATGAAAAAATCCATGTAAACAATATCGATTATTCATTGTAAATCACATGTAAATCACTAAATCCTGTTTCGGTCATAAACCCTGAAAATTAATTCCAAAAATTTTACCAGAGGCGCTGTCCCCATATTTCGTCTTTAAAATGTTGTCAGTTCTGACAATTCTGACTTTTCTGCTTTGTTTACGTTGATTTATTAGATTTATTGGTGATTTAGAGGTGAATAAATGTATCTGAATCTGAACCTTCAATTCAACAATTTGCGACTGAGAAAAGTAGAAAAAAGTTGTAATTTAGTTAGTAAATTATCAGTAAACTGAATAATATATTGATTTTGCAAAATTAACTGGTTATTTATTATTTTAAAAAAATTAGTGGGGGGGGGGGTTAATGTTGAAATGAGGGCCCCAAAAACCTGAGGTTGCTTGGGGCCCCGTCATAGGTAAATCCGGCACTGGTTTTTACCATGTTAATGATTGAAAAAAAAACTTAAAGATTGTGTATTAAAACTTCAACACATTTTTAAAAATTATTAACTGAAATATTTTAATGTAAAATTCATATGTTGAGAAACGCTTTCGAATCCTTTTTGAATTAAATAAACGTGCAGCAATAACACGCTAATTAGTTTCCTTATTGACATTAGCAGCAGAATAAGTCACTTAATGCAGTAAGGAGTTGATCAAAAAAAGAGGTGGGTTTGTGAAATCATAGCATTTTTAAAGGATATTGTGGAATTTTGAAATAAATTTCTTCATGGTGGGTTCTTCAAAGTTAATAAAAAAAATATCACTGAGAACATTTTGATTAAATGGATAGGAGTACGCATTGTACAGCAGACGAGCGACCAAATGATACTTAAGCGTCAAAAGTTACTAAGAGATCCGGGTGACACACGACAAATCGGCAAGTAGCCTTTGTGAACTGTGGTGAAATCAGACGTCAAGCAAGAATTTCGTTATTAAAAATAAAGTAGCCGCTTCATATTTTTATGTTATTCATCCTGAATTTAAATCAATTGCCTTTTATGCAAATAAAAATTGCAATCTTTAATCAAATAAAACTTGAAAGCTCACAGCTGTAACAGCTGGAAATCTTGGAAAATTCCAGTGCTCTCATCTTCATTTGCCGAAAATGGAGTTCCTACAAGCTGCTTAGGAAATGAGCTTCGAAATGAAACTCAAGGCTCTTAAGTAGCATTTGGAGGGTGACACAAGGTCATAGAAATGATCATTTTCGTCAAATGATTGTTTAGCTCGACCGTGTGTCGCCGGTATAAAGAAACACAGTAAACCAGAGTCCGAACTAAGAAAAGGACTACAAACACTGATCATCAGATCATCATTATGGCCATTTGTGTCTTCAAGGACGATTTGCGTAGCTACGGGATACAAAGTCAGCGCAAGAATTATCCGCAGAAGATTACAAAGGACAAATCTACTAGGAAAAATTGCTAGCAGAGTACCTTTGCTTCGTGGAAAAAAATTTGAGGGCAAGAAAAGATTTCACCATTCGCCATAGATGGTGATGAATAGATGGCTGGTGAATAAAATCTCCAAAAGTGGTACAACATTCTATGGAGTGACGAAACGAAGATCAATTTATACGGATCTGACAAATATTGGACATCCAAGCGGCAAAAAATATCATCCTAGATTCACAAAAAGGACAATTAAGGAATGCTGGGGTAGCACCATGGTATGGATATGACTTTCTTGGCACGATGCTGTTCCCATTATATGGATTGAAGATACAATGACCAAGATACTTTATAGAGGAAAATGTTGCAAAATGTGATGCTCCCTTATGCTGAGGACAATATGCCACTTAGATGGCTGTTTTAACAGAATAATGATCACATAATCATCATCTAAACCAGTGAGTGAATGTTTTGCGGATCATATTGTTAATGTTCAGGCAATCTCCGGACCTCAATCCCATTGACAACTTGTGGGATAACTTGAAGCGGTCCTCGGCAAAATAAAAAATAACAAATAAAGAGGGTGGTTCAGCCGCATTTGAACGCCATCGCCAACGTCGCTCTTCTGCCGTACAATGCGTACTTCTGCCCACCTAATTAAGATTTTCGCATTGATATTTATCTATTATACATGTTTTTGATTTTAAAGAGCTCCCCATGAAGAAATTTATTTAAATATCCTACAAAATCCTTTAAAAATGCTACTATTTTTTTGACCAGCCTCTTACTGCCTTAAGTGACTTATTGTGCTGCTAATGTCAATAAAGAAACTACTTAGTTACTTATGCTATTGCTGCATGTTTATTTAATTGAGGACATGGGTTAAAAAACGATAAAACATCATAAGCGAAAATATATGATTTAATAAACAAATTGTATTAACGAAGCTACTTCCAGTGTTCACACCTATTAATTATTTTGTCCACCAGTGTATATGTATATATAAATTGAAATTACTAATGATATAAATAATTACTGCGGTGGTATTATTTGCTTTTGTAATAAATACGTAATATGCCTTTGCATATAATCCGCGGTCTATAATCATAATTATTACTTTTCCATATAATAAAGAAAAGATAAATATCCATACATTACATTTATTTTTAAAAAATAGTTCGTTTATGGGAAACAAGCAAACCACTTTTAGAATTTTTGCGTGCATCACATAAAAACCGTACAATATCTACTCTGAATATAATAGTTTCTAAGCGAAAAAAGATATTCTCACAAGATTTTCCTTCGCTTATACTTCACACTTCGGATTTGAATTGAGCTAATATAAGGACTGGCGATCGGTCCCCACGATTGCGGGCGTCTGTGGCAAGAACGTCAGGCCCTAACCACACTGAAGAGATCGACTTGACGTTCTGGATCGAAACGCCAGTATTTTTTGAGCTCGTGCCTCGGGGGACCTCGGGAGGTCTCGACGGGCAACATCCTTATAAAAGCGCGTAAAGTGTGAAGTCTGGGCGGAGGCAAGTCGAGCCGTTTGCCAGCAACCTACTCGGCTAGCTTTGGTAACAATATAAATGTGGCATATTGTATTACATACCTACATATAATAAGTTTAATAACACCATAGAAGAAACGCTGTACAGTCCTCAGAGCTATGGAGCTATGTATGTATTTCAAACGAAATTTATTTCTGTAAGTAGCCCTGGTCGATCCGATAATAAAGGCAGCGACTTATCCTCGAATCCCAAATGAAATTAACCTGTGGCTTACGTATCAATTTGCCCAGCTTAACTTGAGCTCAAGGTAAATTTTATTAGCTATCCGGGACCAATTGTGCTTCCATGTGCACCCTCCTAGCAGCTAAACCTCAAAGATGCATGGGTGGACAAATAAAAATAAATGACGGAACCGCTGGAAAAAGAAAGTACAAAAATTCCGTGCTCCGGTCTCGGCCGTAGAAGGAAAATCCAATGACCCATCCTTCATTGCACTTTAAGAATGAAACTCGTCGTATAGAGATAAAAACTTCGCCCTGGAAAACAACTTAAGACCTAGGCTGCTGACCACCCTCCGCCATGCATAAGAGCGGAGAGGTAATCACGTGAATCCAGGCGTGCACCTGGGTATCTCTCAATCCCTGAATTTTATGTCCTCGAATATTTAATTAAAGTCGAATAAATTTTCAGTTGTTTTCTTTCGTCCGCCTCCTTGCCTTACCGCGAACATCCCTACCGCGGGCTCGAAAACTTACCGAAGTTTATTATCCTCAAGGAAAGCGATTACGTAATAATGCAAAAAGGATAATTTTTTTCATTTAAATAACTCGCAAGGATGCACAGATTTATAGGGATTTGTGGGCGTCGTAAAAAATTTATTTGCCCTCAAGAACGTGAGGATTTCATCCAGTGGATGGGATAAAGTTGATAATAAAAAATAAATGCCAAATAGACCCCCGCGTGTCACAGGTGGTGAGGATTTAAAAAAATTTCTGTTCTGTAAAAATTGATAACCTGCCATTGGGGGTTGAGTGGGATATAATGGAGCCTGGCTGTACAACACTGATTTACTGAAACCAAAGTGATTTTGCTGCAGCACAGGGATAAAAATTTACAGCCTCCGATTACACGGAATTAATGGAGCACCATAAAATTTTGATTGATTGAACTTTCTGGATAGTTTTAATAAATCTTTGATAAAGGATTACAGAAGGAGGTGTGGATTGACTAAAGAGATGATGTATTTAAAAATTCACATTTATTTTTGCGCAGTCCACTATCAAATTCTAAATAATTATTAAGCGTTTTTCAAATCCGCATACATTAAAAATTAATTAATTCAAGATGTCGGACATCGTCTCAGATTTTAAGCTTTATCGGTATTTTCATAAAAATTAGTACTCTCATTTAATGTCATTATGAAATTTGTTTTTTTTTTTTCAGTTGTACTTTACTTATTTTACATTTTATGGGCCTGTCCGAATCCAAATCTTCGTCTTCGTCTTGTTATGACAGTTTGTGATTTGTGACGTCACATTGAGCTGAGATCTGTTCGAATTCATGACTATGGCTATGAGCTTGGCTACGAAGTATAACAGTTTAGATTGCTTAGCTTGATGAACGAGTCAAGGACTGGGTTAACTTCGTTAGACAGAATGAGAAAAATTGTGGGAGTATTCCTTGAATACTGTCGAATTGTACATTTTTGGTTTACTTTGATTAATTTAAAATATCAAATATCAATTTAAGCAAACGAATTCGAACAGGTAGCTTTGTTTTCGTCTTAATTGGAATACTAGATCAGCTTGTTTGCATACGTTGCTTATACTTTGGGAATAACATAACCCACCAAAAACATTTTCATGTAAAATGTTGCCAAGACGAAACCATATGGCTTCCACTGTCAAAAAGTTATCAGATCTAATGTAGAGCCAAGCTTCTAACTCTACACGTCCTAACTCTACAAGCCCTAACTCCACAAACTCTACACCTTAGTCAAAATATGTGGCTTGGCCGTTTCGTTACTGCCGGCTGCCAATGCTCTAGATGACGACTGCTGGTGAGGTGGATTACTGATGACCTCTAGCATCAAAATTTGCGGAAGTCTCATACAAACTTCAATCCCCTAGTTTAAGGGGTTGGAAGTAAAAGTTCCAAGTTTTAGAATTTTTTGTTGTTGTGTGTGTACTAATACTAGCTTACATACCAAATTTCAGCTTTCTAGGACTTCAGGAAGTACCCTAAGAATTTTGATGACCATCAGTGGCTGAGTGACGAAATCGGACGTTTTTTAGATACCAATAAAATCTAAAGTGTAAGGGCTATGCAATTGAAACTTTATATGTTTAATAAGCCCACTGTTGACACCATACATCATATCCCGAGAATTTTGCTTGTCCGGTATAATCCAAACCGAAGCTATGAGGGTTGAAAAAAACGACGAAGCGCTTCGAGAAAAGGTAGGTAGTGCACGTCTTGGCGGTAGTAACGAAACGGCCAAGCCACATATTTTGACTAAGGTGTAGAGTTTGTGAAGTTAGGGCTTGTAGAGTTAGGACGTGTAGAGTTAGAAGCTTGGCTCTACATTAGATCTGATAACTTTTTGACAGTGGAAGCCATATGGTTTCGTCTTGGCAACATTTTACATGAAAATGTTTTTGGTGGGATTTCACTTCTTTTTGTAAGTTGCTTATGACGATTTTTTTTTATTTTGCTCCCGGCATATGAACCACACGATGATGGCGGGCTCCCAGCTATACTTCAAGTGAAACTATTTCACAATCCATGTTCACTTTTAAATCAGTAGGAAAATCGACAACCTTCAATTGAAACTAACGAAATATACCTACGTATATATAAGTACAAGCCTGTCAAATCTAAAGAAAAATATCTTGCACTAAAATAACCCTTCTGAATAAATTCTAAACGAATACTCGATTATGAAACTTTCTGCCTACTACGTCTAATAATAATTTTCAGATCTCTGGCATGAAATAAACTTTGTATGGGAAAACCCAACCAAACTTCCATTCCCTAATTTGAAGGGTGGGGGTGATTTGCTTAAGATCCTGAAACATGTATTTTATTATTTATAACAAGGAGTCCCTATATCAATTTTCAGACCTCTAGCATTAAAATTTGCGGAAGTCTCATACAAACTTCCATCCCCTAGTTGAAGGGGTTGGGGGTGAAAGTTCCAAGTTTTAGAATTTTTTTGTTGTTTGTGTACTAATACTAGCTTACATACCAAATTTCAGCTTTCTAGGACTTCAGGAAGTACCTAAGAATTTTGATGATTATCAGTGAGTGAGTGACGAAATCGGGGTTTTTTAGATATCAATAAAATCTAAAGTATAAGAGCTATACAATTGAAACTCTATATGTTTAATAAGTCCACTATTGACATCATTGTCCGAGAATTTTGTTTATCTGGTATAATCCAAACCGAAGCTATGAGGGTTCAAAAAAACGACGAAGCGCTTCGAGAAAAGGTAGGTAGTGCACGTCTTGGCGGGGGCACTACCGTGCCCCCAGATTATTTACTTCCTTGAAAAAGCAATTTCTATACAGCTGTCGTGAGTTGTTGCGGCAGTTCTCCCCCGAGCACTTTATCACTCCAAATCCTTGGTTTTCTGAAATAAACACTTAAATTAAAGCACAAATATAACTAAACACACAGTAATGCACTTTTCTAATTAGTTTTAAACACTGACTGGTTAAATTTATTGTAAATATATAATTCGTTGTAAATATATAATTCGTAAAATAAACTTCTCAGAAGTCACCGAAAAATCTCGTTTAACAAGAAGTCCCAGTTTTTCATGATATCTCTTTCCCTCTTATGTGAAAAAAAAAAATTTCCCCTTCAAGCTCTGAAGAGGGGATATTGCTTCGTTCATGCACACAGATTTTACACGGAATGTCCTATGCTGTATACTCTTTTATCTGAAACTTAAACACAACGTACAACAACAAAGTGCACTTAACTCATATTGTGTTAGATGTAAAAGTTAACAACAGCCAGTCTTTGATTACATCCTTGTAATAGCCCAGTCAAATCTTACATAAAAACGGGTTAAAATCGGAAAGCGTGATGTAGCTCTAATTTTTTTTATAAGTATATTGTTAAGACCAGTTAGAATAGTGTAAATACAAATTTGCACCATCGAAAAACTGTGCTTGCTGCGTAATCCGTAAAATCTGCAGCTTTTTTTTCAGTTGGCTTATAACTCATGAACTGTGCATTTGTTGATATTAGTTGTTGTTACCATTTTTAAGGTAGGTACATTAAATTTGCAACAATTTAAGCTCAACCACAGATCTGTTCCTTCAATGGTTTTCGAGATATAGCAATTTTTGTTCTTCCAAAAAATCACTGTAACTGCAAGAAAATCCCAATTCTGTGCAGAGGTTTACAAGATGTTTTGACCCAAATTTCCTGTATTTATATGTAGGTAGGTACCAGAAAGCTCGTCTTGAGTGAGGAGAGCGATGAGCTAGTTCTGACGGCATGCAAATTGGACTCAAAACTTTAAACGCGGTTTTCTCGAAACCATGTTTTCGAAGTCGGTGATCACTGCAACTTAAGAACGGCTTTGCCGATCGGTTTGAAATTTTTCTCACTTATTCTATACATAATTGTCCTCCGGCCGGACGAAGGATTTTTTTTTGACGAATATATTTTTTTTATGGCCGAAAATGCGAGTGAAATTTTAGTCGAATAAATAACTTTGACTTTCAACATCCGCCATTTTTTGAAAATTCAAAATTTTTCAAATCCCTTCATCCATCCTGAGCATTATGTCATCAACTAATGATTCCTTTTGTTTTTTTTTATTTCTGATGACCCAGTGACGAGCAGCAGTGATCACGACAAAACACTTTTTTTTTGACCCCTCCAAAGTTTGCTGTATATCGCACTTATTCTTTAATATTTTGCCATAAAAAAATAATATTTCTATAAATACATATCGTTCCTGTGGAAAAACATTTGTTATTAATTATTTTAATGCGTGGCAAAAAAAATCCTAAAAAAGAGCTTCTTTTAGAAGTCCCAATTGGGTCTCCCCCCTTAATAAGATGTGATACCTACATGTAAATGTACTTTATTTTTTAGGGGGTTTTTGGTGGTTTCAAATTTGGCATATGAACTTTATTTTTGTCTTAAATGAAAGACTATTAAATTTGCAGCAATTTCATTTTCCCTAACTCTTCTCATAGGTTGAACCACTGACATATAGAAACTGGACTGCTGGTCCTGGCTAAAAACTCACTTCAAAAACGAGATCAATTTTTGGCCGAAATCTAACTATCTCGCTCCCCCGCAGATACCCCAGGCAGGCAACTTAATAGCACTTTATTCTGGTATTCGAATGAAAATAATGCAACCCCAGTAGATACAGTCCACTTCATAACACTTTTTTCTTCATATTAAAATTATTTGTTTTGAAAAAAGTGCAAATTGGGCAAAAGTAAAAGCATAAAAACCAAATTAAAATCGGCTGTTGCAATAGTTTAACGATGACCAACAGATGGCTACGGAACTTTGTGTCGCATATTTTAGATTATGTTGGCATATACGTGAAATGTGAAGGTTAGACAAAAGTAGCAACAATAACTTTTATATCTATCTCGGTCCCCCGCAGATACCCCGTTGGTTATTTTCAGCGACATTTTTATGAAAATACTAAAAATTGAGCGAGATTCAACAGAAATCGATTCGTGACAATTTAATTATTTATTATTTAGCTGTGTTTAAACATAATTGTGCGGGATTTTAGAGCATTTTAATTGCCAAAATTTTCCTGAAAGGTTTGAGCCTAGACTAAAAATGGTCTCGTTTTTCAGACGCGTGTTAGCAGTCCAGTTTCTATATATCAGTGGGTTGAACAGTTACATCGAAATGAGCGAAAAATTAAAATATTGATTTTTTAGAAGAACAAAAATGGCCATATCTCGAAAACCATTGAATTTGAACCACTGAAAAAAAAGCTGCAGATGTCCACGTATTACGCAGCAAGCATTAGGTTTTACGAAGCAGCAAATTTTTGTTTACACTACTCTAACTTGTCCTAACAATATATCAAAAATTTAGAACTAAGTACATCAAACTTTGCGATTTTAATTAATTTGACTGGGTTATAATATCTCTTTAATTTTCTGCCCTCAGCTACTACGATTTTCAATTGTAATTTATTCACATTCAAATTCTATCAAGTAATCATCAGACTGTTTTGTCATTTAATCAGCTGATCGTAATTTTACAAGAGTGTATTCATATATCGATACCGAGTGCTAAATCTTCACTGCAAGCAAATACATTCTACAAATTTGCTATTTGTATAAAAATACATGAAGTTAAATTCCTTATTCAAATAAATTAAACTAAATTTAATGTAATTAGGGCTGTTCTCTACTCTTGTACTTAACAGCTTCACACCTGCACTTTTGTATATTTTAAATATTCAATGTACGTCTTTAAGGTTTTAACCGTTGTGCTTTTCCATTTGAATACATTATTATTATTGTTTTTGCTTTTTTTTCAATTTTATTTTTGTGTTTAGTAGGTACTCTCATTTCATTTTGCGCTGCACTGCAAAATATTAAATAAAGCGTAAAAATAATTGGCTTAAGTCAACAATCTTTGAAGTTGCCTACTGACTGAAAATTTTCCTTATACGAAATGCTAACGGACTGCCGGATCATGATGGAGTCTTTTGGTAAGTAAAGAAGATAAATATTTCAAATTGTTTATATTTTCAGGTACTTCTTTAATAGTGAAATAAATACTGCTAATGAGTTGAGTGATAAATTTGAAATGAAATTGTGCAGGAATTTTGTACAAAATATGCGAAAATATTTCGATCGAACATTTTTTTTTAAAGTTAAATATCTCACAAAGTATAGGTTTCCTGTAAAAAATTTTTGCCTATTCGCTTGTTTGAGCTTTAAAGGAAAGTTCCTGCACAATATCATAAGAATCTGTGCAACTTCACACATTCTTGACCTGTTCCAAATAATTAAATCAGCTTTGTTTATAGTATACGATTATCACTCCGCCGAAAAAATTATCGGTTCAATTAAAATACGCTGGGTAGTCCTTGTTGGTGAAGAGTCCAACCGCGATGATGAAATTTTCATGACGTGTTAATTTCCTAACGACGAAAAATAAAAGCGGAGTCCACGTTAGCGATGAAACGATACAATGGAACCGACTAGGACTAGCACAGAAAATGCCGCAAAAATTTGCCATAAATCATTTTTCAGTTTTTCCCTGCTAATTAATGCCGACATGGCGTGCCGTCAGTCAGCCATTGTTCGTGTGGTTGGGATCCACGCGAAGCGCAAAGCCTGCCCGGCCAATAACTGTCGCATTATCGTGGCCATTAAGGAAAAAACTACATCGGATAACAGCCGTAGGTGCTGCCTTCAATTCTGCAATTACGGCGGAGGGCTGTAATTTTCCAGAATGAAGAACTAAACCTTCACAAATTCACGCACGACGGTCTCGTTCACTCGGCTCGACGAACATTGCGCCAGTCGACAGTGGGAGGTTCGTGCACTGACCATACGTAATCACGCAGGGTACATAAACAAACTAATCATGCTACGCGACAATTAAAAATGTCCCCGCAATGTTGTCCAGCGTCAACGTATAACGTGAATCGCGAAGTTACGCCACCCCGGGCAGACTACATAGTACATACATATGTACATACTTTATTCTCACAGCAAAAAAATGACGCATGCATATAGATGTATTTGCAATCATTTTGTCCGCCCAGTTGTCGATGGTTTATCTGGCACATCAGCCAGAATCACTTTCGCGACTCCCCAAAACCAACTGCTGATACGGGGCTGTCGCTTACTTAATAATTCTGTTGCGTACGAAGTCCCTGCAATCTGGCACATATGGCGATGCGAAATATGCTTTGATTACTCCTCGTCGAGATTGATGCTGGAGCCATCTAAATGGGGAGGTGAGATATTAAACTACATCGACAAACTCGCAGCAGAGGAGGTAGTTCTTCGTTTAGGCTCACAATGGCATTAAAGCTACCATGCTGCTGAAATTTCATTACTGTCGCACTGTAAATTGTAATAGTGTAAAATCTGATTCCATTTTACATTAGGGAGAAAATCTCCTGTTGGAAGAAATGATTTCGGACCATCCAACTGTTATTTTATTTGTTCTCAGGTTTCCCAAACATTCCAGCACAACGTAAACTCTTGAGTATCTGAATCTTCTTATCAACTGCCAACCAAATAGCCCACGAGTGCAAAACATTGCGAGTTGGGTCATAGCACTGCATTATAAATTATTTGAAGTTTTCGTCTTTCATTCACCGTCAATGTCCTGAGGTCCCACGTTTAAGCCAGCTGTGTAGGACACCTCTTGGCGAGAGCGATTGCTCCTTCCCCACGAATCTCCTTCCGAAAACAAGCACCCTCATCCGGCAGAGCGAACCGACACGGCCTCCAGCCACGGCCAAACAATAGTCAATAAAGCATTTCGGGAATCATGCTTATCGCCTGATTTATGGGATTTTAATGTGTTCCCAATCTCCCGGCTGAGTCGGCGATTCGGTCGGCGTGGAAAGATTGAAAGAGATTCCGACAAATGAGGGGGAGATACAGACAAACCGCCCTCCGGTACTGAAGTCGCCAAGAAAATGGAGAAATTTATTGAGGGGGCATGTCGACTTAGGTTCTGGTGCAAAAATATTATCGCGATAATTGCTCTTGCCTTGGGGCCTGTCTTTTAACTAGTTTTATTCGACATGAGGAGTTCGCACACTCATTTCGAAGAAAACTTGTGGGTTAAGCGATCCAAATGCCCTGCAGAGTTATTGAATCAACCCACGAAATGCAATTGGATTGGATGTTCTTTCGGAGTCCAAAACATTGGAAACTTCCTCTTATTCTCTATTTATCTGAACAGGAGGGGTTTGAAAAGTTTCTAATGAATACTTATATTTAACAAATTACATTTTGTTTTTATCAATATCATCCTGTCATGTATGTAACAAAACCATACACATCCATACAACCATATGCTAAACAGTCATTAAAGCTTAAACGAAAAAACAAAAGAAATCACAAAAAATAATCATACATAAAATCATCGAGCGTGACAGGGAAGCAATTTATTTTTACTCTTGTACACTTTTGTTTGGAAGAGTTCTTTAAATAATTTTTTTTCAGTGGTAGAATAATTTAATTTTAAAAAAAACTAAATGTACTGATGTATGTGCCAATGCCTCTAAAGAGGTTAACAGCATAGCAGATAACTGCAGAATTTGTGACCGCAGTGGTCCTAGACATATTTTCATTGATATCTAAAATTTTGGAGTTAATTTAATAGTCGTAGGTATTACACCTAAAAATAATGAAGCGTATCTTCCTATAAATAACATACGGCAAAATTGATCTGGCCATGGATTGGAAATAATTCTGCAACATAGTTCCGAGGGTGCCGTGTTCCGTGCCGATCGCTAATTTTCAGCGTTCGTTCGGCCACAATCGGCGCAAATTTAAAAGAGTAAAATACCAATGGGAGAGAAATACAAAAAGTAAAGTGAGAAGGTAAGAAAAGGCCAATGTATCTAAGTACGCGCGAAGATTGAAGTAGGCGTGGCGATCATCATGCACCTCGATCACTTTCCGATGCCGACAAAGAGATTTCAGCGAGCGGTTTCTTTGTGCCGGCTATGTGCGTGCAGACTTCGTCGGGCCAAGAGGCCGAAACGTTTGCAACGACTTCAGATTTGTACCTCAAGTACTAGCTGGAGTGTTGCCTGCAAATTATCATCACTACTCATCCTACGGGATCATCCCGGCATCTTGCTCAGTAATTGCTGTCGGTAGGATATTTTTACTCGCACTAATAAAATCAAATTAACTGAAAAAATAAAAAAGGGAGGATGTAAAATAAATGGAAAAGTGATCAGCCCAATGATCTCATTCATTGATGATCTGCGAGCCGCTATTTCTCGCCCTAGACCATAGCCACAGCCCGTTCACATTAGAGGCAACTTTGCTCAAGTTGTCCAGCTTGAAGTGCGGTCATCGTAATAATTCACGAGTGCCTCCTTTTTACACACGACGTTGCACCGCGTGGAGATCGATAGCATTAGTATACCTGAGGCATTCTTTGAAAATTAACATTAAAGTGCTGAAGCGTGCCTCTTAAATTCAAAAGGACCAGTTAAACTTCTTTTCGTTAGCACTGCCGGAATGGGAGGATAATTTCTATTTCTAGAATTTGTTTAAACAATTAAGCTAGGTTTCCATGGCGATGTTATCAAAAAAGATAAGTATTTCTCCAAAAGGCTTAAGCCGCTAGAAGAAGAAATAGTAAATGTAGAATGTTGAGTACATAAAACTCACCGTAACGAAGATTGTTTCGAGCAAGCAGCTTAGGAAGCAAAAAGCAGCTCCTTTCAGTAGCAGAAAATTTTAAATGCTCATAAAAGTTGCGTTCCCATTTCATTGGTCTCATACGATCGCATGTAAAAAGGTAATAAAACACGAGAAAATGCTCCACTGCGAAGGGCAAGAAAGCCAATACAATATCCATCGTATTTTGGCTGCGGGCAGTTGGCCTTCCTTGGGGTGCGTCAGAACTGTCGATGTTAAACTGTCAAACATGGGAATTTCACGACATCAAATGAAGCCTCCTGACGTTGATGAACCCCTTTGTAGATTGAGTTTTCGTCCCGATATCGCTTGAGGCAGCTTCCCAGCTTATTGCAAAATTGGATGTAGAGAGCGACCATAAATCATAAGTGGTGTCATAAAAGACACCGCTGCACAAAATAACTCAATTTCGCTTCATCGTGGTTCCCTATATAACAATGATTTTCTTATGTTAATTTAGCAGACCAACACTGAGAAAACGATTTGGTTATTGTTAAAGAGGTTTAGTAATAGATACCAAATCGTAGAGTTGGATATGGCGAACTAAATATTTAGTTCTTGCAAAGCAATCCCATAGTTGGGACATTTTTCTTTGAGGCAAACTTCAATTTGGTAATAATAACCAATATCATTATATAGTTATTAAAACTAAACTGTTTTCTCAGTGTGTGGCTGTAAAAAGGCGTACTTTTAAATTGTTGTGCCCGCTTTGTATCTACCTGCTTTGCATCTACCTGCCAAAGAGCGTATTTTTAAATGTTTGTGCATGCTTTGGACACGTATGTGCCTGCAAAAGAGCGTATTTTTCAACTTTCGTGCCTGCTTTGAGCGCCTAAAAAAGAGCGTATTTTTAAATGTTCGTGTCTGTTTTCGGTATTTTCATGTTTGTTGCGGGCGTGTTTATGCCTCCGAATCTGTGTCACATTTGAACGCGCATATCTTAACGCATAATTTTTAGTCGGGCAGCTCCGCCAAAGCACTCGCAGGGCAAAAAGGGCTTCGGAGCTTCTAACGTGATACCCATAAGTGGTTTTCCATGCTACGACCCTCGAGAAATCAATAACAAAGAAAATGCTCAATTTTCTTCATTTACACTGTTCCTTATATCTTATATCAAACTTTAACTCAACATTTAAATTTTTGGCAACCCTGAGAACAGGGGGTTATTGTCATTAAAATCAATTGAAGTATAAAACTTGAGTGACCCACGTCTTGAATTCCGACTTTTCCCAGAGATAAGAGTTACAAAAATCAATTTTTCACCCCAGAAGACTCTTAGTCTGTATCCATTCTATTAAACGCGTTAGAACAGTTTTAGAAAACGCAATTACGTATGTATGTACATGTATGTATATACAAGTTAGTACACAAAATACGGTTACTCTGAAAATCTTTATGTGCTCTTTATTGTGTAGATGCCTACAAGATGACAAAAATGGTTATTCACGATTGTATTATATGTAAACCTACGATTAATTATCTCACTATTTTATATTATACAACTAATACAACTAATTCAGTTTACAAATAGATTACATAAAATAACACCTACAAAAGTTATCGGCGAAGTTGATCAAAAAAGAAAATTATCATAACTGCAGACGTCATTAAAAGTAGTCATGTCAGTGGCATGAACTCAAGCGACCGCACATAAACCCTATCAATCATCAGCCTCTAATTTTCCCCGCTTGAAATGAGACGTCCACATTATCCTCGTCGTTATCCAGGCAAGTGCGGCGTATAATACTAATTTCACGGAATCAATCAAGAAGGTATTTGATGGGCTCTTGTCTCTCAGAACCCCAATTCATATTCAAATCTGATGGTTAAGGCAACTAACAGATCTCGCTCTAGAAGTCGTGTGAGTTCCAGCTAATCTGATAATGGATGAGAACAAGACGATCGCTTTGCATGACAAAAAGCTAGTTGCAACCATCACCTTAGAGACTCTATTTCATTGGCTGTAATGCTACTAAAGTTTTCAAGACTTTAATATACCCACTCCGCTCAACAAATACCTGAAGTGGCTTTTCCCGATGATACAGGCGTACCTTCTCTGGCACAATGACGAGCTTAAAAAAACACGATCAGTTGCAGTAGGCTGGGCTGGTTCTCAGAAATTACCGCTGATGGCTGCTGTGGCCTGCTGCTCTCCTGGGTGATATTTCTTCACGATTTCTTCCCTCGGTGGTGATCCAAAGTGTCTGATATTTTGTGAAGTCGTCATTTGTCATCGAGTTCTTATACGTTTCACTATCGAACTGAATATCAGTGATCGGAGTTACATAATTCGTGAACTGATAGGGCCATGCACCAATTGTATTAGATACTGAATTAAACATATTGTTTTTTTTTACATTAGAATGCTTTTAATACACAGGGTTAGTTATTTATCAAATTTTCAGAGGTATAACTGAAAGCTATCGTTCTATCTCAATTGTCCATCTATCTCTCAAACTCCCAAGCTCTAAAATGTGATTAACAAGCTAAAGCCAAAAAATATATAATTTAATTTTTTGAAAGGGCCCGCACAGCCAAACAAATAGATGTGGCATAGGACATTGTTTTGAAATATATAACGATCAGTAGGACCTTTCGAAAATATCTTAGTATAAACGGTTATATAATCACATATTTAATTAATATAATGGCTCCATTCCGGGGTTGTGGGTTCGATTCCCACATAAAATACCCTGGTTTAAAAAAAAACAATCAATAAAATAAAATAAATAAATAAGAAACAGATACAGTAAAAAAAAATAAAAATAAAATAAAGAAAAATAATGCAAAGAGGGCGCCATATGGGCTAAAGTTCCCGAGTGCTTCAAAAAAAAAAAATAATAAACCAAGCCAGAATTAATTCTACCTTCTATAGAACAACTGATCCGTACCCGACGTTGCCCGAAACAACTATTCCTATAATAACGCAAAATTTTAATAAAAATATGATGTTGCTAATTTCAAATTTCACTAATCTGGAATTTTATATAAACTTAACTAATGTCTTCATTTATGCATGGGCCAAATACACATAACAAAATATATTATACAAGATCTTAACATATTGCCGCCTGGTAATGTTCGTAAAACTTTTCTGTAAACACCTTAATATATTTACCGATCCGTTTGAAAACAAAACTTTCTTAGAAATACAATGAATAAACTTCAATAGAAATACAAAATATTGTTATCTCGGAAACAAGCAATGAAACCAAAACGTGATTTCTCGTTTCTGGTCACCGTAGCAAATGTTAAATGAAAATGAGAAATCTCGTTCCCGGACGTCAGTGTTAAAAAACCCGAAACTGTCATGACATATTTAAAAACCAAAAAAAAAGTAGCTGCTAAGTTGTCCCATGCATTTATTCTTTTTTAAATATGCTCTTTATTAATAATGAAGTTTAGGACATTCTGCAAGTACATAATGTAAATAAGATAGACGGGTAGATATCAGAGTATGGCACTATATTGCGAAGATGTACAAAAAACTTAAATCCACAGCATCCTACACTTATTTCAATGAAAATTTGTTTAAAAAATGCTTACTTTAGGTACTGCATTAACCGACTTAAGATTTTTTAAGAAACCCACATAATTAACCAATGAAAAAAAGTTTTGTACAGCTACATACAAACATCAATCAATAGTTAATTTTGGGTCCCCTTCATAAATTTCCAGCAATGTCACGTTCTACAAAACATATCAGAAAAGTTTATAAAAATCTGCAGGAGCAGTTTGCATAAGATATTAAAACTACCCTTTCATGGTCCCAGATCGGATTCCTGCCATAAAAAACAAGTCCGAACACTTAAGAAAGCTGTCCTGTGGTCAGAACGATTTTGTAGAATGACAAAAAACCGAAAGCGACAGCGGCAAGAAATGGGGTGGATGACATCTCGTCCATTCTCTTGGAGGAGTTCGTGCAGGTCACCAGTTTACTTCTTATAGCGAAATATGGAAACATGCTATTAGTGGTCTTCGCCATAATTTGACCATTTCTATTCCAAGTGTCCAGCCCAATAACGGCAACAATAAGATCTGAAGTTTTGCTTTGCTCCTTGTTGTGCCGGCCGGGGTTTTTATTTTATTTGCCTTTCGATGTCTTCCAATTCAACGAGGGTAGCTGGCACAGGACATAGATACATTTACACAGCTATAGAGAGTCAGTGGGAGATGTTGCAACATGCCGGGAATGGTCAACCACTTTACAGAATATTGGACCAAGCCGCTTAGCAAGATGAAATCGTTTTCCGTGCTGACCCCATCATTTTTGGTTGCGGGATGATGACTGCGCAACAAAGGCACCCCATACGCCCGGTTTGTAACTGAGTATTAAACTTTGTTAGGTTATGATAAATAAGACATCAGATTAGCTAGCGTCTATAAAGAAAAACAGTCGCATAAATATGATAATTCAAAGTGACCACCGGGGCTGTAATATATGGACAATTTTCTTCTGCGCATTGCCCTTCTATGCTACTAGATTAGAAGAAGCGGGTGGATTTGTGGTTACTTTTACTTATCTGTTTATATGGGAACCATCTATTTTGGTTTATATAGGTCATTTGGGACTTTTTCGATGCGGCGAGACTGGGGACTTTTAGATTATTCCTTCAGGTTTTATTTTCTTGTTTGATTTGGGTATAATATTTGATCAGAGATTTCAAGTAATCAGAAAGTAATATACTCAAATAGGTACTAGGAAAATCATCTTATTAGAGAGTTTTGCGTGAAGATAGTAAATAATTAATTAAAATTATTGGAAATGATTTTCTCTTTGGCGAAATTAAAACAGAACTAATTCTAAGTGCCAATATCTGAATTATGCAAAGAAATTAAGAATGAAAACACCACACACAAATCTTGCACATATTCACTGCATCAAATCGATAAACAATAATCGTAATTATTCCACTCCTGCGATCACATATCACATCATTACACCCAAGATCTGTGCAGATTTTTTTCCGGCCACGCATCTATTTGTTTCGCCGATGGTGGAATCTAACAGCCACGATCCAGACATCATACAAGAGGGATTGCCCTCTAGGTGTAAAGTGAAGGATGCCGGCCTGTAATCATCTGCGTTAATAGGTAAGCTCATCGCTAAGTCCTAATTATCCTTCGCCAGCCTCCATTCTCTTCCAAGCGACCACTATAACCGATTCTTATGGGACAAAGGTACCAGAGGTAAAGACAGTGGATGCAACAGATACCTTGATCGAGAACGCGGACACCAATGATGATAGTGATCATACCGCGAAAAGATCAAAGGAAGGAAAATTAGTTTTCCTGGTCATTACTTAATAGGAAAGGCCAGGACTTCAGAGTTGCTCAATTGAGATGGTATGAAAGCAACTGGGAAAGAGGCAAGCTCGTGTGGTGGTCTGAAAAGGATGATGACTAGGAAAATTGCTACCTGACCGCTGATACCTTTTAATGTTATCCGATTACGCAAAGCATCAAAGTAGACACGCAATCGGGTTGCCTTCCAAAATGACAATTACCGCGGCAAAGACGAACGAAAAAAAAATTAAATTAAAAAATAGCGATTATCAAATAATTTTTATTTTTCGATCGGTCGTTAATGATTTTTCAAGTAATTTTCATTTTTCCATTGGTTACTAATGTTTTAATGTGAATTTCTATACTTCGATTGGTTGATAACGATTATTTTTGGTCGAATTAAAAAAAAATTAGGAGGCTATCATTTCAAATCGTACCAATTTTTATTTTAATTTTCTGTTCCGCTCCTTAAAGAAGGGAAATTAATGAAATGAGTTTAATTTCGAACAATAAAAAATTTAAAATTAATTCCTGCCACTACCTATCGAACTATCGAAGAATAAAATTTATTTTATAATCGTTACCGATGCGAACAAAAAGTAAAAATTAATTGATATAATAGTTATTGATCGATCAAAAAGTAAAAATTGTCATTATCCAATGATTAGGCGAAGAAAAATTAAAGCTTTTGTAGGTATACAAAGTATTTAAATATTACAGAATTTAAGTATAATTATTGATTTTAGCTTACTATAAAGTGACGTTTTTGTTGGGCAAGTGTAAAATTATTATTGTGCTATTTGTCCTAAATGAAAAAAAAATCATATCTTCATACATTTTCAAAGTGTAAATTGGAACGCAAATAGTGGTAGTCACTGTCTGAGAAAGAGGAAGGGATCAAAAACTGCACCCTATCTTCCAGATATGAGAATAGGCTGCCAAATAATGGACTATATAAACTATAACCTAGAAGACCCCAGACTTAAGAACTTAAGATTTAAAATTCCAATAATCGAACGAATTAACATTAAGTAGTTAAACTCACCGAATCCGCCTTGGTAAAAAAATTTACCATTTCTCCTGCAGCAAATAAATCACCTGTCGCGTTCGTATGCAGCACATTAAAATCAATTGCAAGTTTCAACTGTGAAAATGAAAACGAATGAGTCCCGCCTCGTGACGCAAAACAAAAGCATTTCAGTCAGCAGAAAAATTACCCCAATCAATCTCCGCGTAAGGTTTCGCTGCCATGGGGCGATCTCTTTGGTTCTTCACAGCGCAGGCAAGCACAAAACCTCTTCGTTGCCCTTGTCACTGGACTGGAGCATCTCCAAATGTTGCGCCTCATTAAAAAAAACGTAAGAATCGTTGTGCCTCAACAAGACGACCAGTCCCAGAAATCAATTTTCACCAAAATTTGATGTTATGACACATGACCCCGCGCGGATGTGTAACAAGCCTCCGGATACAGGGCAATCCATTTTACACGGACATGTGGTCGTCGCTGAGCCTGCCCCGCTGATGAAGGCAAATTAATTTCCGTCTCGTCTGGGCCTCATAGATGGGCAGTAAAAAACCGCGGGGCCGGGAGAGCAGAGATACATGCTATAAATCGCTTCGAAATGCTTTTTACGTACATACATACCTGCGCTTATGCCCAAATGAGAAATTAGGGTTATTTGTCGCAAGTCAAAACACGGCTGATAACAATCGGCTAGTAGAGATTAGCAGGGCCGGTTGGACCTAGTGCTTGAAACAATGGGGCGGCTCCTTAAGATCGTGAGGGCAAAACGAGCGACACATGCAAAAGGTCACGCCCGCTGACCATTCACGCGATTGTCATAAGAAATTGCATTTGATTTACGAGATTTTAAGCGCTCGCCAAACCTGTGAAACTTCCAAATCCAAGTTACCTATCTATCTTTAGATGTGCGCACACCACGCACTTAATTTAATTTCTATCTACGCTGACTCGTGCTGCCAATTGCCAAATGAATGCGAGGCGTAGCACAGTTTCGGCCGATATTTGGCGGCATCCTAGAAAAGAGGAATTTAAAAAGGCACAAACTTGAGTAGCCGGAAGTTGGGATCTTCACTAAATTCAGTTTTTCCTGTAGCATAGACTTTGCAGAAAGCTCAGTTTCATATAATTTCCCTCCGGCATATGGACAATAGAAAATGTTTATATATTGGCATCATACAAACATAGCTTGGAAGTGATATATCCTTATATTCGTTTGATAAACTTCAGTATATGATGAAACATTTTATGTAAAACTGCATATCATATTTGACCTCCTTGTATGGACTACAGTCGTTTGGTGTATATTAGAGTATATAATTGCTTTTTTCCAATTTTTTTGAGTGTGACTTTGCGCAGGAACTTGGCCCAGAATTAGTATAAGGACTACAAAGTCCGTGCAGGCAGTACAGTAGAGGGTAAAAATTTATTTTTATGAGGCTTAATATTATTTATTTATTTATTTATGCATAAGGTATACCTATTTACATAAATCTTATTTTTATTTATTTATTTATCATGATAACAGGACTTAACCTAATTACATGGTCACAAAACGCACTGGAGCATAGATGTAAAAAAAATATGTTTTAATTTAACTGTATACAATTAGAATTTTAATTTATTTAATTAATAGTTGGATAGCATTTTATTTGTTAATTTATTTATTTATTTATTTATTTTCCGTGCTTACAGGGCTAACATTGTAACATGTACATACATATGTATGTATATAAAAACGCACTCGGGATCGAAGCCCATATGGCGCATAATTTACAATTTCAGTTTAAGTAAGAGATTTGTATCCTGTTGAGATTGGATTTGAAAATAGAATATATTGAAATGGCATAATTTAAATAGAAACTCCTTGAAAATGTCCTCATAAACCGAAATACGCGTATCGGAAAATACCAAGTTTTATTTATTGATAGAGACAACAATATAATTGTAGACCCTACTTAAAACTAAAGCGCACTCGGGTACCAAAGCCCATATGGCGCATCACAACGCATTATAATATTTCACTAACAAACAATTTTTACATTTCAGGTAAGATGGGAACACAACAATTGACAAGAAAACTAATATTTAAGACAAAATCTAAAAATTATATAAAACTGTATAAGAATAAGAATCAATAAAAATTGAGAAGGAAAAAAAGGAAACCTATTTGAATTAATTGCACAAAAAAAAAGGAGTCTAACACCATATATCTGATACGCCGGTAATTTAGGTCAGTTCAAAGCCAAGACAAGGGGAAGAAAGCAAGGGGCCTCAATGTCCCGCAGCAAGAAAGCTTCCTCCGCCAACTCCAGCTAGGGGCACCCAGCCGGAAAGGCACGCTCACGAAGCCGTCCGTCCAGGGATGAGTAAGGGCCGTCCGCAGAAGTCCTAGGTTGAAATCCAAAAGTGGGTTGAAATCCAAAAGTGGGTGGAAACAGGGGACCTCAGTGTCCCGCGGCAACAAATCTTCCTCAAGAACCCCGCTAGGGGGCACCCAGCCGGAAAGGCCGCTCACCAAACCGTCCGTCAGAGAAGAGTACGGCCGTCAGCAATAATCCTGCGTTGAAAACCAGAAGGGGATCTTGAAATGCGGCAGCGGAGAAAAATAAGTTGGACCTCGACAAATCCGTCGCCAGAAAATCCACAGCACAAGATGAAAATCCAAATCTTCACGGGGGCAAGCTCCTTCGAAAAGTGGCCTGAAAAAACAAAGCAGAAACGTCGCCTTCCGAAAAGCCGACTTGATGATAAAGAGGAGTGGCCATTTAAAGTGCATTTGTCAGGTTTAGTTTTGAGGCCAAAGTAAGGAAAGCATCTGGTTGAGCCGGATTTAGAAGAATGAGCAAAGATGGAAGTGGGCCACCATGGGCCCTGGATGATAGCGGGCAGTCCTTGAAAATATGCTCAATCGTTAGCCTGACCTGGCAGAAGTGGCAACCAGGTCTGGGGCCTTGCCGGAAGAAGTGACCGTGAGTGATCCTAGAATGCCCCGTCCGAGCACGTACTAAGGACACTCCTTCAGCCCGGGAAAGATAAGGAGAGTAGGATGGGGCCTCTATTTGCGTCCAATGTTTGGCTAGGAAAGTTCTGTCACTCTCTCAAGCAGTTTCCATTCTACTTTTCATAGCCAGGGAGCATTGCCGAAAGTGAAAAGATGAAATTGGAACTTCCTCTGAAACTTCATGCGCCGCAAAGTTTATTTTGGCGAGCCGGTCAACAATTTCGTTCCCGACTATCCCAGTGTGGGCAGGAACCCAGGCACTGACATATAGAACTGGACTGCCAATCGACGGTCGAAAAGTGGGACCATTTTAAGTGGAAATGCAAACCATTTTAAGTGGACATGCAAGCCTTTCCAAGGTATAAAAACACATTGAATTATTTGCAATGTATGTTAAAATAAAGAAAATAAATAAATATAAGTTGTCACAAAACGGCCCCTTTCAATTCGCCCTATATTTTGAGTAATTGTTAAAAAACATTCCGACACCAACCAGCTCGGGGCCGGAAGAACAAAAGAGTCAGATACATAAAAACATATTCTATTTTGTCTTACATATGCATTTCGCCTGGGGGCCGGATGGGGGAAAGAGATAGGAATCTTATGTCAAAAAGTCGTCTTAGTTTTGAGGTGCGATTTTGCATTGGATTGGCGGTCCAGTTCTATATGTCAGTGAACCCAGGCAAGCCAGATGTGGGCACAGCTGGAGATTAACAACTGGCAAATTTTGATAAAAGGTTCAGAACATCGGGGGTTGTTTAGAGCGTCCAACGACGAAAGGGAATCCGAGAAGATAATTGAAATATTGCCTGACTCAATCGCAAACTCGATGGCTTTAAAAATGGAGAAAAGTTCTGCCTCAAAACTAGACACCCCTGGGGGGAGGTTGAAGCGGTAGGATTCCACGGGGCTATTACTCCCCGGGCGATACACTATGAAAGCCCCCGCAGCATGGTTGACGTCTACTGAGCCGTCAGTGTAGATATGCCACTTCTCCCGGTGTCTACTTTTGATTTCATTGTGCGTGGCTTTTAATTCCTCGATGGAGCTGTTTTTTTTTATTTACAGGTCCGCGGAAGATCAACACGGATGAAAATCCTCCGCCATCAGGTCCGCCAAGAGCTGGAATAGGGAGAGGGTGAAGCAGCCTAGTTCCTAAAGCGGAAACAGTGCCCAAGGCAATTTTTAGAGCTGGTGTAGAACGGGGTTGATTATCCTCCAAAGCCAAGCTAGTTAATGTCTGATGATGAGGCCTTCTCGTGTCCAACCAATTTTGACAGACCAACTTGCATCGGGCCTTATTAGCCCGGTCCTCCAAAGGCGCGCAACCACTCTCAATCCAGAGGGCCCGTCTGGGGTTGGATTTCAGAGCACCCGTTGCAGTACGAAGAATTTTATTTATTGCAGTCTGCAACTTCTGAATATTGCTCAAAGACGTACCTGAGTAGAGAGCCGAAGCGTAATTTGTAATTTCCTCGAGTAGAATTTTTGCGATTTTTAGGGTGACGTGAATTGGGGCACCTCTTTTGCCTGAGGCCACGACCCGAATTAAGTTGTTGATTTTGCCTAACTTAGCCTCCAGCTCGGCACAGTGACGAGACCACTTCAGTTTCTTATTGAGGAAAACTCCCAGTGTTTTTAAGGTCTTGTTAACAGGGATGATGTGGTCGGCGATGTCAACTTCCTCTGGTAGGGGGCCTCTTCTTCTGGAAATAATTAGACATTTGGCTTTCTGGATAGGGATGATCGCACCAGTAGTATAGGCCCAAATGTCTATCTTAGCAACTGCCTGTCTCAGTATGTCAGTCGGGTGGTCGTCGTCCGTCGTAATTATTATGTTGTCCGCAAAACAATAAATTTTGAGATTGCTCGTTTCTTTTAGTTTAACAATTAATTTAGCCATATAAATGTTAAAGAGCGACGGCGACAGAGGTGAACCTTGAGGAATTACATTACAACAGTTTCTCCCTTCTGATAGGACCCCATTAGCCCTGACTTGTAGCTTTCTATGACACAGAAAGTGCATAATAATTTTTGTGGACCCTTCGTCGAAACCCCAAGCGGCCATTTGGTTAGTAATGACATCCCGGCGTACGCGATCGTACGCCTTTTCCAGGTCAACCTCGAGCAGATATGTGCACTTCCTCTGGCTGAGAGAATGCATCAGATTATTTTCTAGCTCCAGGAGGAGAGAGGAAGTACCCCTAAACCTTCTGAAGCCGTGAATTTCCTCGGGGAGAAGATTCTCACTGATGTCGGCTAGTCTCCGAGCCAGGATTTTCTCAAGAAGACGCGACAGGCATGAGATGACTGAGATGGGACGGAAATCAGTGGGAGCGAGGTGGTCCTTGCCCGGTATATTCTTTTTCCTGATGGGAATGAGAATGGCCGTCCTCCAGGCGCGAGGGAAAATACGGGAATTTAGAATTGCATTAAAAAGTGCGCATAGTCTCAATGTAAAAGATTCCGGAGTGTGCTTTATCATATTGTAGGAAATCCTGTCCTTACCAGGGGCTAGACCCTTGCAAGAAGCCAGTGCGGTGGATAGGTCCGCCAAGGAGATCGGCTGTAAAATTGAGAATTTTACACATGGAGCAGGGGAAAAGCTCCAACTGTCTCTATTAGAAATTAATTCAGAACGAAAAGATGAATCCCCGGAGTAAGATGACCAGGCCAGAGCCAGCTGGTCGGAAATCTCCCTTGGTTCGCTGTAAGTAACAGAATTGACCTGCAAATTGGGTATTACGTTGCTGATGCTGTTGCCCGCAATCCGTCTCACCTTTCCCCAAGCATCCGCTAGATTTAAGTTGGGGTCAATGCTGCTCGTGAAGTTGATCCAGGCTAAATGCTTGGCCTCCTTCACAGCTCTTTTTACAATGGCCGAGTTCCGCTTATAATTAATTAAATTGGCCGTGGATGGGCTTCTCTGGAAGGCCTTCCATGCCCTGTTTTTAGTTCTCATCATACCTAAGATATTCGCATTCATCCAGCCCGGTTGAGACGGAGGAGCAGAGATTCTGGAAGGTATACAGCGGGCCGCGGCCATTCTGACGACTCTCGTCAACTGATCCGCCTCTTTGTTCACGTTATCAGAAGGGGCCCGACAAACTAGTCCTTCCTCAACCGTATTGGAGAAGGAGGTCCAGTCCGCTCTGCTTTCGATGAATTTGGGGATTGGAGCAGCGGTAGCTGAACGGAAATTTGTTATTTATTTATTTACTTATTTATTTAACAATAAGGAGACAATATAATTGAAACCCTACTTAAAACTAAAGCGCTCTCGGGTACCAAAGCCCATATGGCGCAACAACACAATAATCAATTTACAAAAACAATGTTTCCAAAAATTTCTCAAAAAATCGAAGTAAAGATTTTTAACAAAAAGAAACCTACTATAACAGAATTTTTATAAATAACATACCTAATTCATTTTTTTTTAAATATTACAGATGAACCAAAACATATACCTATGCACCAAAGATTAGCTGATAAAATTCTAAGAAAAAACAATATTTCCAAAAAATTGTGTAAAAAAAAGATGTTAAAAATTTAAAAGAATAAAACCTACTAAACCGATTTTAAAAGATTACCTATCTAACAAATTGTTTCTTGAATTTTTTCGAATGAACCTAATGCATTCCAAGAACAACTTGAGTAAAAATTAAATATAAAAGACATCTTGGGGCAGCTCCAGTCCAAAACAGGGATCACCTTCCAGACAAAGATGGGAAAAGGCCTCAATGTCCTGCAGCAAAACTTGTAGAGGAAGGTATATTGTCAACGTTAGTCAGTTCAAGGCCAAGACGAACGGATGAAAAATACGGGGCCTCAATGTCCCGCAGCAAAACTTGTAGAGGAAACCCAGCTAGGGGGCACCCAGCCGGAAAGGCCGCTAACCAAGCCGTCAACTCGCCCAGGGGGAGAGCACGTCCCGTCCAGCAAAGTCCTACGATGAGAAATCCGCAAAGGCAGCAGCGAGTCCTCCAGAAATATCCTGAGGTAGCAAAAAGTCCTCCAGCGAGTAAGTCCCGTTGAGCTTTGACTAAGAGAAAGCCAAGAAAATCCACAGACGAGAGCTTGAAAAAGTCCAATGTTCCGTGGGAATCCGTTTCGACAAGTCACCCTAGAAATACTATAGGGTTATACAATAATTTCTGCTGAGCCCCCAAATGGAGCCCTATTTTAAAAATTTTTGCTGTAATAGAAAGGAAACCCTTCAGGGATTTAAGGAAGGATATAAAGAACAAATCCCTTGAGCAAAAATTTTGAGTAGCGGTATCGTAAACCGGCCAGCAGTATAAAAATCAACCAAAATTACCCTAGAAATACTATAGGGTTATACAATAATTTCTGCTGAGCCCCCAAATGGAGCCCTATTTTAAAAATTTTTGCTGTAATAGAAAGGAAACCCTTCAGGAATTTAAGGAAGGATATAAAGAACAAATCCCTTGAGCAAAAATTTTGAGTAGCGGTATCGTAAACCGGCCAGCAGTATAAAAATCAACCAAAATTACCCTAGAAATACTATAGGGTTATACAATAATTTCTGCTGAGCCCCCAAATGGAGCCCTATTTTAAAAATTTTTGCTGTAATAGAAAGGAAACCCTTCAGGGATTTAAGGAAGGATATAAAGAACAAATCCCTTGAGCAAAAATTTTGAGTAGCGGTATCGTAAACCGGCCAGCAGTATAAAAATCAACCAAAATTACCCTAGAAATACTATAGGGTTATACAATAATTTCTGCTGAGCCCCCAAATGGAGCCCTATTTTAAAAATTTTTGCTGTAATAGAAAGGAAACCCTTCAGGGATTTAAGGAAGGATATAAAGAACAAATCCCTTGAGCAAAAATTTTGAGTAGCGGTATCGTAAACCGGCCAGCAGTATAAAAATCAACCAAAATTACCCTAGAAATACTATAGGGTTATACAATAATTTCTGCTGAGCCCCCAAATGGAGCCCTATTTTAAAAATTTTTGCTGTAATAGAAAGGAAACCCTTCAGGGATTTAAGGAAGGATATAAAGAACAAATCCCTTGAGCAAAAATTTTGAGTAGCGGTATCGTAAACCGGCCAGCAGTATAAAAATCAACCAAAATTACCCTAGAAATACTATAGGGTTATACAATAATTTCTGCTGAGCCCCCAAATGGAGCCCTATTTTAAAAATTTTTGCTGTAATAGAAAGGAAATCCTTCAGGGATTTAAGGAAGGATATAAAGAACAAATCCCTTGAGCAAAAATTTTGAGTAGCGGTATCGTAAACCGGCCAGCAGTATAAAAATCAACCAAAATTACCCTAGAAATACTATAGGGTTATACAATAATTTCTGCTGAGCCCCCAAATGGAGCCCTATTTTAAAAATTTTTGCTGTAATAGAAAGGAAACCCTTCAGGGATTTAAGGAAGGATATAAAGAACAAATCCCTTGAGCAAAAATTTTGAGTAGCGGTATCGTAAACCGGCCAGCAGTATAAAAATCAACCAAAATTACCCTAGAAATACTATAGGGTTATACAATAATTTCTGCTGAGCCCCCAAATGGAGCCCTATTTTAAAAATTTTTGCTGTAATAGAAAGGAAACCCTTCAGGGATTTAAGGAAGGATATAAAGAACAAATCCCTTGAGCAAAAATTTTGAGTAGCGGTATCGTAAACCGGCCAGCAGTATAAAAATCAACCAAAATTACCCTAGAAATACTATAGGGTTATACAATAATTTCTGCTGAGCCCCCAAATGGAGCCCTATTTTAAAAATTTTTGCTGTAATAGAAAGGAAACCCTTCAGGGATTTAAGGAAGGATATAAAGAACAAATCCCTTGAGCAAAAATTTTGAGTAGCGGTATCGTAAACCGGCCAGCAGTATAAAAATCAACCAAAATTACCCTAGAAATACTATAGGGTTATACAATAATTTCTGCTGAGCCCCCAAATGGAGCCCTATTTTAAAAATTTTTGCTGTAATAGAAAGGAAACCCTTCAGGGATTTAAGGAAGGATATAAAGAACAAATCCCTTGAGCAAAAATTTTGAGTAGCGGTATCGTAAACCGGCCAGCAGTATAAAAATCAACCAAAATTACCCTAGAAATACTATAGGGTTATACAATAATTTCTGCTGAGCCCCCAAATGGAGCCCTATTTTAAAAATTTTTGCTGTAATAGAAAGGAAACCCTTCAGGGATTTAAGGAAGGATATAAAGAACAAATCCCTTGAGCAAAAATTTTGAGTAGCGGTATCGTAAACCGGCCAGCAGTATAAAAATCAACCAAAATTACCCTAGAAATACTATAGGGTTATACAATAATTTCTGCTGAGCCCCCAAATGGAGCCCTATTTTAAAAATTTTTGCTGTAATAGAAAGGAAACCCTTCAGGGATTTAAGGAAGGATATAAAGAACAAATCCCTTGAGCAAAAATTTTGAGTAGCGGTATCGTAAACCGGCCAGCAGTATAAAAATCAACCAAAATTACCCTAGAAATACTATAGGGTTATACAATAATTTCTGCTGAGCCCCCAAATGGAGCCCTATTTTAAAAATTTTTGCTGTAATAGAAAGGAAACCCTTCAGGGATTTAAGGAAGGATATAAAGAACAAATCCCTTGAGCAAAAATTTTGAGTAGCGGTATCGTAAACCGGCCAGCAGTATAAAAATCAACCAAAATTACCCTAGAAATACTATAGGGTTATACAATAATTTCTGCTGAGCCCCCAAATGGAGCCCTATTTTAAAAATTTTTGCTGTAATAGAAAGGAAACCCTTCAGGGATTTAAGGAAGGATATAAAGAACAAATCCCTTGAGCAAAAATTTTGAGTAGCGGTATCGTAAACCGGCCAGCAGTATAAAAATCAACCAAAATTACCCTAGAAATACTATAGGGTTATACAATAATTTCTGCTGAGCCCCCAAATGGAGCCCTATTTTAAAAATTTTTGCTGTAATAGAAAGGAAACCCTTCAGGGATTTAAGGAAGGATATAAAGAACAAATCCCTTGAGCAAAAATTTTGAGTAGCGGTATCGTAAACCGGCCAGCAGTATAAAAATCAACCAAAATTACCCTAGAAATACTATAGGGTTATACAATAATTTCTGCTGAGCCCCCAAATGGAGCCCTATTTTAAAAATTTTTGCTGTAATAGAAAGGAAACCCTTCAGGGATTTAAGGAAGGATATAAAGAACAAATCCCTTGAGCAAAAATTTTGAGTAGCGGTATCGTAAACCGGCCAGCAGTATAAAAATCAACCAAAATTACCCTAGAAATACTATAGGGTTATACAATAATTTCTGCTGAGCCCCCAAATGGAGCCCTATTTTAAAAATTTTTGCTGTAATAGAAAGGAAACCCTTCAGGGATTTAAGGAAGGATATAAAGAACAAATCCCTTGAGCAAAAATTTTGAGTAGCGGTATCGTAAACCGGCCAGCAGTATAAAAATCAACCAAAATTACCCTAGAAATACTATAGGGTTATACAATAATTTCTGCTGAGCCCCCAAATGGAGCCCTATTTTAAAAATTTTTGCTGTAATAGAAAGGAAACCCTTCAGGGATTTAAGGAAGGATATAAAGAACAAATCCCTTGAGCAAAAATTTTGAGTAGCGGTATCGTAAACCGGCCAGCAGTATAAAAATCAACCAAAATTACCCTAGAAATACTATAGGGTTATACAATAATTTCTGCTGAGCCCCCAAATGGAGCCCTATTTTAAAAATTTTTGCTGTAATAGAAAGGAAACCCTTCAGGGATTTAAGGAAGGATATAAAGAACAAATCCCTTGAGCAAAAATTTTGAGTAGCGGTATCGTAAACCGGCCAGCAGTATAAAAATCAACCAAAATTACCCTAGAAATACTATAGGGTTATACAATAATTTCTGCTGAGCCCCCAAATGGAGCCCTATTTTAAAAATTTTTGCTGTAATAGAAAGGAAACCCTTCAGGGATTTAAGGAAGGATATAAAGAACAAATCCCTTGAGCAAAAATTTTGAGTAGCGGTATCGTAAACCGGCCAGCAGTATAAAAATCAACCAAAATTACCCTAGAAATACTATAGGGTTATACAATAATTTCTGCTGAGCCCCCAAATGGAGCCCTATTTTAAAAATTTTTGCTGTAATAGAAAGGAAACCCTTCAGGGATTTAAGGAAGGATATAAAGAACAAATCCCTTGAGCAAAAATTTTGAGTAGCGGTATCGTAAACCGGCCAGCAGTATAAAAATCAACCAAAATTACCCTAGAAATACTATAGGGTTATACAATAATTTCTGCTGAGCCCCCAAATGGAGCCCTATTTTAAAAATTTTTGCTGTAATAGAAAGGAAACCCTTCAGGGATTTAAGGAAGGATATAAAGAACAAATCCCTTGAGCAAAAATTTTGAGTAGCGGTATCGTAAACCGGCCAGCAGTATAAAAATCAACCAAAATTACCCTAGAAATACTATAGGGTTATACAATAATTTCTGCTGAGCCCCCAAATGGAGCCCTATTTTAAAAATTTTTGCTGTAATAGAAAGGAAACCCTTCAGGGATTTAAGGAAGGATATAAAGAACAAATCCCTTGAGCAAAAATTTTGAGTAGCGGTATCGTAAACCGGCCAGCAGTATAAAAATCAACCAAAATTACCCTAGAAATACTATAGGGTTATACAATAATTTCTGCTGAGCCCCCAAATGGAGCCCTATTTTAAAAATTTTTGCTGTAATAGAAAGGAAACCCTTCAGGGATTTAAGGAAGGATATAAAGAACAAATCCCTTGAGCAAAAATTTTGAGTAGCGGTATCGTAAACCGGCCAGCAGTATAAAAATCAACCAAAATTACCCTAGAAATACTATAGGGTTATACAATAATTTCTGCTGAGCCCCCAAATGGAGCCCTATTTTAAAAATTTTTGCTGTAATAGAAAGGAAACCCTTCAGGGATTTAAGGAAGGATATAAAGAACAAATCCCTTGAGCAAAAATTTTGAGTAGCGGTATCGTAAACCGGCCAGCAGTATAAAAATCAACCAAAATTACCCTAGAAATACTATAGGGTTATACAATAATTTCTGCTGAGCCCCCAAATGGAGCCCTATTTTAAAAATTTTTATTTATTTATTTATTTATTTAAACTAGCAGAGCTAAAATACAAATTTTGGCCCTACTCTTAAGCGCACTCGGGTGCTATGCCCATATGGCGCGTTCCAAAATAAAATCTTAAAACTAGTTAACAAATTTTTCCAATAACTTTTCATTGGTTAAGATTACAATTATAGTAGCAAAATTCGATGATAGGCTTATAAGGAGATAACAGTGTAAAAGTTCAAAAATTCATCTTCAATTAACAAAAGTTATATCTAAGGCAGAAACTAGTTAACAAATTTTTCCAATAACTTTTCATTGGCTAAGATTACAATTATAGTACCAAAATTCGATGATAGGCTTATAAGGAGATAACAGTGTAAAGGTTCAAAAATTCATCTTCAATTAACAAAAATTATGTCTAAGGCAGAAACCCTAAGGTAAGTGTACTAAATTATGAGTCTAAGGTGGTGTAAAGATCCCCGAAAATAAATTCTAAACACTTCAAGGGTAAAATTTAAACATTTCACATATGTGTAAGTGCGAAAAATTAGGCTAGAGCAAATTGGTGCTATGGAAGCTTACAGCTAAACCACATTCATGGAGATTCCGTGTTGGAAAAATAAATGTCTTTACCAATTGAGGCGTGTCTAATTACATCTTGTGCAAAATATCTAAGTTATGGAGAACAGTTAGTAGTTCATCGGGATTGGCGGGGTCGAGTAGGGTTTGGAGGGGTGGGAGGGGGCCACCGTAGGCTCTTTGGGATAACGGGCAGTCTCTCAATATGTGGCCGATGGTGTAGGCGGTTTGACATCGGTGGCAGCCGGGTCTGGGGCTTTTGGAGTAAAGGTATTCGTGGGACAGACGTGTGTGCCCTGCTCTGACTCGGAAGATAGCAACTCCTTGGGCTCTAGTCAATTCTTTGTTGTAGCAAGGGGGTTCGATGTTGGTCCAGTGGGTAGCGAGGAAAGTATTTTCCCTCTCCCAGCAGCTTTTCCGTCTCCTTTTAAGCACTTCTCTGCATGTTCGTAATAGAAAGGATGAAATCGGTAGTTCCTCCTCGCGGTCGGTGGTTGAGAACCGAGCTTTAGCCTGGAGGTCCGCAAGCTCATTCCCTCTGATGCCCGAATGTCCCGGAACCCATGCCAATTTGATGTTGCCGTTGGCCTTTTGCACCATCTGTCGGCATTTTGAAATGATGGGTTCGGTGTTATCTCGGTTGTAGATGGCTTTGATCCCCGATAGAGAGTCGGAGAAGATGATGGATGGGTTCCCTGCTGTATACGCGTACTGTGTAGCTTTCCATAGTGCGAACAATTCTGTTTCAAAGCTAGACGCTCCCAGGGGGAGCTTAAAGCGTTTGATGGTGGAGAAGACATTCTGATGTGGCTGGGCAGCTATGAAGACAGCGGCGGCGTGGTCGATTGAGGAGGAGCCGTCCGTGTAAATTTTTACCGAGTTCTGGTGTTGGCTCAGTATTTCTTGGTGTAGCTGTCGGTGTACCTCCTTGCCGGAATTCGTTTTGTTGTACGGCCAACGGAATGGACTAGGGTGGTAACTTAGGTGGTCGGATGGCTCAGGAGGGGATATTGCAACCGGGGCGGGGTTAGGTAGGTTAATTCCTAAGCTTATCACTATACCTAATGCTGCTTTCAGTGCCGGTGTTGTCCTGGGGCGGGTTCTGGTCTCAGTGAGTTCCTGTAGGGTGTTGTGGTGGGGTCTCTCCGGGTCCAGCCAGTTCCTCGCCACGATTTTGGTCGATGCTTTATTGGCTCTGTCTTCGATGGGCCAGACTCCACATTCAATCCATATGGCACGTGTGGGGGTGGATGGGAGGGCGCCAGTGGCGGTGCGCAGTACCTTGTTAATGCCTGTTTGGATCCTGGTAAGGTTGGCTAAGGCTGTTCTGGCGTATATTGCGAGGCCGTAGTTTGTGATGCCTTCGCAGAGTACTTTTGCTATTCTTATCGTGGCGTGGATTGGGGCTCCTTTTCTTTTGGCGCATATGGACCTGACGAGGTTATTTATTTTATCCAGTTTCGTCGTTATGGTTCTGCAGTGAGCCGTCCATTTAAGGGTGTTAGTGAAGGTGATCCCTAAGATTTTTTGTTCCCTGGATATCGGGAACTGTTGGTCAGCTATCTCCAGTGTGGTCGGTAGGGGGGCGCGTTTCCGGGAGAAGATGATGATCTCACACTTATTAGGCGGGACAAAAGCCCCAGATTGGTGGGCCCAGATGTTGATGGCGCTGTAGGCTCTCCTTAAATTATTTTTGGCCAGTTCCCCGTCTGTTGATACCAGTATGTTGTCGGCGTATATGTACGTTGTCAGTCCGTCCATTTGGTCTAGTGTTTGGGCAAGAGGGAATATGAAAAGATTGAAGAGTGTGGGGGATAGGGGTGAGCCTTGGGGTAAAATGTTTTTTATGGGTCGCCGTTTTGAGACGTACCCGTTAACATTGACCTGTATGGTCCGTCCAGTGAGGAAATTTTTTATTATTCTGGTGGAGAGGTGGTCAAAATTCCATTTCGCCATTTGGTCCACAATAAGGTCAAACCGAACCCTATCGTAGGCCTTTTCCACATCAGCGGACATGAGGAAGTTGTCTTTTTTGCTGTTCAGACTGCCCATGATTTTGGCCTCGAGCTCTAGCAATAGCGATGTTGTACCCCTATACTTTCGGAAACCGTGGATGTTTGGTGGGAGATAAGTATTGACTATGTCCGCTAGCCTTCTAGCCACGATTTTTTCGAGGAGGCGTGACATGCAGGGAATGAGTGAGATGGGTCGGAGGTCGCGTGGGGTTGGGGGGCTGTTGTTGGCCGAGTTCCGTTTGCGGAAAGGGAGCTGGACCGCATTTTTCCATGTATGTGGAAAAATGCCTTCCTCCAAAATGGTGTTATAGAGGGCTATCAGCCTTTCCTTAAAGGAAAGGGGAGACTCTTTGACCATTTTGTACGTTATGCGGTCATGTCCAGGCGCAGTTCCCTTACACTTGCTAAGCGTGGCGCTTAGCTCGAGAAGGGATATGTGTGCCGTCACGGACTGACTTGGAGTTGGTGAGGGAGGATTGGGGGGGTGGGTCCATCTATCCCTTGTGGAGATGTGTTCTTTGCGGAACGAATTGTCCTCCGAATGGGTGGTCCATTCCTTCGCTAGTTCCTCCGCTATCTCGTGTGGGTCCTCGAAGATATTTCCATTGGATGTCATGGTTGAAATTCCATTTCCTTGGTTATTCCCCGCCATTCTTTTAACCTTTTGCCACGCCTCTCGGATATTTAGGTTGGGATTAATAGATTCCGTAAATTTGGCCCAGGATTCGGATTTGGCCACTTTCGTCGCTCTTTTGACCATTGCTGCCTTCCTTTTATATTCGATTAGGTTGTTCGTGGTCGGTCTTCTTTGGAAGGCCTTCCACGCCCTGTTTTTTTCCCTAATTATTTGCAGGATGGAGCTATTGAACCAGGTGGGTTGGTTCTTGGAGGGTGGGTGGGTGGTCGGCATGCTGGAGGCGGCGGCAGTTCTTATTGCCCTAGTCAGGTGGGCCACTTCCCTATTTATGTTTTTGGATTGTGGGCGTCGGGAGATTTCTTGTTCTATTATTTCCGCGAATTTAGCCCAGTTCGCTCTTTTTTCGCAAAATTTGATGTTAGATTTGCTGCCAGCGATCTTGTGTCCAGTTCGAATAATGATAGGGAAGTGGTCACTTCCCTCCAGATGCTGGTGTGTTTCCCAGTGAAGGCTTGGTGTGAGGTGTGGGGGGGCAATGGTAAGATCAATGCGGGACATTGTACCTGTCCCCGAAAAAAACGTGGGCTGGCCGGTATTTATCACGCACAGGTTTCGACTCTCTATCCACCTGGCGACCCTTCTCCCTCTGTGACTCCAACGTTCAGAGCCCCATATGGGGCTATGGGCGTTGAAGTCCCCACCATAAATGGTGTTCAGTGGGAGTTGGTCCGACAGGTTGATGAGGTCTGTGGTAGTGATGTCTAGGGGATGCTCTAGGTACACAGAAGCGACCGATACTTTTCTGGGTATTTCCAGGGTGACCGCGCAGGCTGCGATGGGTCCACTTATTCTAAGGGGTGTCACGGGAATGGAGTTTTGGACGAGGACCGCCACACCTCCATGCCTATGCTCCCTTGAATAGTTGAAACCAAAGCACCTATAGGGTCCTATCCTGTCAGGGAGTTCGTTCTCCCTGAGGTGGGTTTCCTGGAGCAATATTACGTTGGGTTTGTACTGGGCTATGAGAATATCGAGGCCCGGACGATTGCTCGTCAGGCCACGAATATTCCATTGGAGTATGGAGATGTTCTTAGAGGCAGTCTGGGGGTTATTTGTGCTGTTGCTGGTCATTTAGGGAAATTAGGCCTCCTCCTCGGACAAGTCCGAGAAGGTGGAGAGGCTCATTACTTCTTCTACGGTCTCATCTTCATTCTCCTTAGCGTTTTTTCCCGCTGGTTTTTTTATGGATTTGGCGTTTTTGGTTTTTTTTGTCGTTTTTTTGGAGATTTTTCCTCGTTTGATGGTTGTGGCAGGTTTAGGTGTTGGATATGTTGTTGTGTTCAAGGTGGTTTGTGAGTGGAGGGTGGGTAGTGGAGTGGGAGTAGGTTGTGGGGGATTGTTGTCTGTCGGTTTGGAGTTTTCTGTCGGTGTCTGTATGGTAGTGGGGGGGGATGTTAAGGTGTCCGTATTGGTGTTTTTGTTGTTGCTGTTGTTTGTTGGTTTGTGTAGTGGGGCGACAGGGCTTACCTTCGGTAGTGGGTTTGTAGTTATTGTTGTGTCGGTGTTGGCCGGAGCTGTTGTTGTGGGTTGGTTTTCTTTGTGGGCAGTGGCTATAACTGATGCGTAGGACGGACCCGTCTGTTGTTTGTACGTGGCGTAATACTCCTTGCGGGCTTCGTACATGCTGCACTTCCTTTGGGTTTTTATTTTAAGTATCTCTTTAGCTTTGAGAAACTCAGGACAGTCGCGGCTAGTAGAAGAATGGGCGTCCGTTTGGCAGTTAATACAATATTTCCCAATGCATTCGTCCAGGGGGTGGGGGCCTGGTTTTCCACATGTTCCACAGGTTTCCGTAGTTTCTTTGCACCACTTTGCTGTGTGGCCAAGTTTCTGGCAATGCCTGCATCTCATGGGGAGTGGGAAATATTCCTTTACCGAGTAATTGACCCAAGGCCCCTTTACAAATGGTGGTATTTTGTACGCATCAAACGTGAGAATAAGAAGTCCTGATGGAACCCTTTTTCCAGGCTCATCGCCTGGTCTGGTGATTTGCACGACTTCCGTCACTCCCTGGTCTTTTAATCCCTCCAGAATTTCTTCCTGTGTCATTCCCCGGAAGTCGGATGAATAAATCGTCCCCTTCACGGTGTTGAGGGTAGGGTGCATCGTGATTTTCACTGGAATATTGGCGATACTTGTAGTCTTAAGGAAAAACTCCGCTGATCTGGAGTTGTCGACGAGGAGTAGGAGGGATCCATCCCTAAGGTAGCTGGCTTGTGAAAATTTCGTTGAAATAGCGTCAACGCCTTTTCGCACGGCAAATTGATTAAATGATTTCAACGGTTTCTTTTCATCCAGGGTTTGTACCACTATGAATTTTGGATGATCACAGCTGCGAGTAATGGCTGGAATTTTCGGTGCGAGCGCGGGGAAGAAATCTGTAGGGTCAACTTTTGGTCTTTTGACCCCCGTTTTAAGTTTTTTGGTGTTCATAACTGGGAGTCCACTAAATCTATTAGCGCTGGCAGCGCCAGACGCCATTTCCGCAATTTTGGTCAGGCCGGGGCCTGGCCTTTCTTATTTCACACCAGATGAAAAATAGGACTGGCTATCTTAATTTAACAAACCCTGTCTTTGAGTTTTTCTCTAAGAAATCTCTACTTAGTTCACTTCTCTAAGTTCACAATTCCAAATGGGAACCCCCTGAACAGCTGATGGCTGTCAGGGGCAATTTCACAAACACTTGTCTTTGAGTTTTTCTCTAAGGAATCTCTACTTAGTTCACTATTCTAAGTTCGAACTTTCAAATGGGAACCCCCTGAACAGCTGATGGCTGTCAGGCGGCCGGGCCACGTTTCCCGCGCTTTCACTCGCGGCTTTTGCTGCCTTCACTCCACACGAAAATTCCCGTAGGTGTCGCCACGGGCGCAAGCTCCCGCAGGATGAGATTGTTCGGAGGGCGCGAAATTCAAAAATTCGGCACTCCGCAACCGCAAAACTAAATTCGTTCGCTAAATACTCCAAAAAATCGCCAAAAAGTCGCAGAGAAACTCTCAGCAGTCCGATCCTTACCACTACCGATCGCAGACTAAAAATTTTTGCTGTAATAGAAAGGAAACCCTTCAGGGATTTAAGGAAGGATATAAAGAACAAATCCCTTGAGCAAAAATTTTGAGTAGCGGTATCGTAAACCGGCCAGCAGTATAAAAATCAACCAAAATTACCCTAGAAATACTATAGGGTTATACAATAATTTCTGCTGAGCCCCCAAATGGAGCCCTATTTTAAAAATTTTTGCTGTAATAGAAAGGAAACCCTTCAGGGATTTAAGGAAGGATATAAAGAACAAATCCCTTGAGCAAAAATTTTGAGTAGCGGTATCGTAAACCGGCCAGCAGTATAAAAATCAACCAAAATTACCCTAGAAATACTATAGGGTTATACAATAATTTCTGCTGAGCCCCCAAATGGAGCCCTATTTTAAAAATTTTTGCTGTAATAGAAAGGAAACCCTTCAGGGATTTAAGGAAGGATATAAAGAACAAATCCCTTGAGCAAAAATTTTGAGTAGCGGTATCGTAAACCGGCCAGCAGTATAAAAATCAACCAAAATTACCCTAGAAATACTATAGGGTTATACAATAATTTCTGCTGAGCCCCCAAATGGAGCCCTATTTTAAAAATTTTTGCTGTAATAGAAAGGAAACCCTTCAGGGATTTAAGGAAGGATATAAAGAACAAATCCCTTGAGCAAAAATTTTGAGTAGCGGTATCGTAAACCGGCCAGCAGTATAAAAATCAACCAAAATTACCCTAGAAATACTATAGGGTTATACAATAATTTCTGCTGAGCCCCCAAATGGAGCCCTATTTTAAAAATTTTTGCTGTAATAGAAAGGAAACCCTTCAGGGATTTAAGGAAGGATATAAAGAACAAATCCCTTGAGCAAAAATTTTGAGTAGCGGTATCGTAAACCGGCCAGCAGTATAAAAATCAACCAAAATTACCCTAGAAATACTATAGGGTTATACAATAATTTCTGCTGAGCCCCCAAATGGAGCCCTATTTTAAAAATTTTTGCTGTAATAGAAAGGAAACCCTTCAGGGATTTAAGGAAGGATATAAAGAACAAATCCCTTGAGCAAAAATTTTGAGTAGCGGTATCGTAAACCGGCCAGCAGTATAAAAATCAACCAAAATTACCCTAGAAATACTATAGGGTTATACAATAATTTCTGCTGAGCCCCCAAATGGAGCCCTATTTTAAAAATTTTTGCTGTAATAGAAAGGAAACCCTTCAGGGATTTAAGGAAGGATATAAAGAACAAATCCCTTGAGCAAAAATTTTGAGTAGCGGTATCGTAAACCGGCCAGCAGTATAAAAATCAACCAAAATTACCCTAGAAATACTATAGGGTTATACAATAATTTCTGCTGAGCCCCCAAATGGAGCCCTATTTTAAAAATTTTTGCTGTAATAGAAAGGAAACCCTTCAGGGATTTAAGGAAGGATATAAAGAACAAATCCCTTGAGCAAAAATTTTGAGTAGCGGTATCGTAAACCGGCCAGCAGTATAAAAATCAACCAAAATTACCCTAGAAATACTATAGGGTTATACAATAATTTCTGCTGAGCCCCCAAATGGAGCCCTATTTTAAAAATTTTTGCTGTAATAGAAAGGAAACCCTTCAGGGATTTAAGGAAGGATATAAAGAACAAATCCCTTGAGCAAAAATTTTGAGTAGCGGTATCGTAAACCGGCCAGCAGTATAAAAATCAACCAAAATTACCCTAGAAATACTATAGGGTTATACAATAATTTCTGCTGAGCCCCCAAATGGAGCCCTATTTTAAAAATTTTTGCTGTAATAGAAAGGAAACCCTTCAGGGATTTAAGGAAGGATATAAAGAACAAATCCCTTGAGCAAAAATTTTGAGTAGCGGTATCGTAAACCGGCCAGCAGTATAAAAATCAACCAAAATTACCCTAGAAATACTATAGGGTTATACAATAATTTCTGCTGAGCCCCCAAATGGAGCCCTATTTTAAAAATTTTTGCTGTAATAGAAAGGAAACCCTTCAGGGATTTAAGGAAGGATATAAAGAACAAATCCCTTGAGCAAAAATTTTGAGTAGCGGTATCGTAAACCGGCCAGCAGTATAAAAATCAACCAAAATTACCCTAGAAATACTATAGGGTTATACAATAATTTCTGCTGAGCCCCCAAATGGAGCCCTATTTTAAAAATTTTTGCTGTAATAGAAAGGAAACCCTTCAGGGATTTAAGGAAGGATATAAAGAACAAATCCCTTGAGCAAAAATTTTGAGTAGCGGTATCGTAAACCGGCCAGCAGTATAAAAATCAACCAAAATTACCCTAGAAATACTATAGGGTTATACAATAATTTCTGCTGAGCCCCCAAATGGAGCCCTATTTTAAAAATTTTTGCTGTAATAGAAAGGAAACCCTTCAGGGATTTAAGGAAGGATATAAAGAACAAATCCCTTGAGCAAAAATTTTGAGTAGCGGTATCGTAAACCGGCCAGCAGTATAAAAATCAACCAAAATTACCCTAGAAATACTATAGGGTTATACAATAATTTCTGCTGAGCCCCCAAATGGAGCCCTATTTTAAAAATTTTTGCTGTAATAGAAAGGAAACCCTTCAGGGATTTAAGGAAGGATATAAAGAACAAATCCCTTGAGCAAAAATTTTGAGTAGCGGTATCGTAAACCGGCCAGCAGTATAAAAATCAACCAAAATTACCCTAGAAATACTATAGGGTTATACAATAATTTCTGCTGAGCCCCCAAATGGAGCCCTATTTTAAAAATTTTTGCTGTAATAGAAAGGAAACCCTTCAGGGATTTAAGGAAGGATATAAAGAACAAATCCCTTGAGCAAAAATTTTGAGTAGCGGTATCGTAAACCGGCCAGCAGTATAAAAATCAACCAAAATTACCCTAGAAATACTATAGGGTTATACAATAATTTCTGCTGAGCCCCCAAATGGAGCCCTATTTTAAAAATTTTTGCTGTAATAGAAAGGAAACCCTTCAGGGATTTAAGGAAGGATATAAAGAACAAATCCCTTGAGCAAAAATTTTGAGTAGCGGTATCGTAAACCGGCCAGCAGTATAAAAATCAACCAAAATTACCCTAGAAATACTATAGGGTTATACAATAATTTCTGCTGAGCCCCCAAATGGAGCCCTATTTTAAAAATTTTTGCTGTAATAGAAAGGAAACCCTTCAGGGATTTAAGGAAGGATATAAAGAACAAATCCCTTGAGCAAAAATTTTGAGTAGCGGTATCGTAAACCGGCCAGCAGTATAAAAATCAACCAAAATTACCCTAGAAATACTATAGGGTTATACAATAATTTCTGCTGAGCCCCCAAATGGAGCCCTATTTTAAAAATTTTTGCTGTAATAGAAAGGAAACCCTTCAGGGATTTAAGGAAGGATATAAAGAACAAATCCCTTGAGCAAAAATTTTGAGTAGCGGTATCGTAAACCGGCCAGCAGTATAAAAATCAACCAAAATTACCCTAGAAATACTATAGGGTTATACAATAATTTCTGCTGAGCCCCCAAATGGAGCCCTATTTTAAAAATTTTTGCTGTAATAGAAAGGAAACCCTTCAGGGATTTAAGGAAGGATATAAAGAACAAATCCCTTGAGCAAAAATTTTGAGTAGCGGTATCGTAAACCGGCCAGCAGTATAAAAATCAACCAAAATTACCCTAGAAATACTATAGGGTTATACAATAATTTCTGCTGAGCCCCCAAATGGAGCCCTATTTTAAAAATTTTTGCTGTAATAGAAAGGAAACCCTTCAGGGATTTAAGGAAGGATATAAAGAACAAATCCCTTGAGCAAAAATTTTGAGTAGCGGTATCGTAAACCGGCCAGCAGTATAAAAATCAACCAAAATTACCCTAGAAATACTATAGGGTTATACAATAATTTCTGCTGAGCCCCCAAATGGAGCCCTATTTTAAAAATTTTTGCTGTAATAGAAAGGAAACCCTTCAGGGATTTAAGGAAGGATATAAAGAACAAATCCCTTGAGCAAAAATTTTGAGTAGCGGTATCGTAAACCGGCCAGCAGTATAAAAATCAACCAAAATTACCCTAGAAATACTATAGGGTTATACAATAATTTCTGCTGAGCCCCCAAATGGAGCCCTATTTTAAAAATTTTTGCTGTAATAGAAAGGAAACCCTTCAGGGATTTAAGGAAGGATATAAAGAACAAATCCCTTGAGCAAAAATTTTGAGTAGCGGTATCGTAAACCGGCCAGCAGTATAAAAATCAACCAAAATTACCCTAGAAATACTATAGGGTTATACAATAATTTCTGCTGAGCCCCCAAATGGAGCCCTATTTTAAAAATTTTTGCTGTAATAGAAAGGAAACCCTTCAGGGATTTAAGGAAGGATATAAAGAACAAATCCCTTGAGCAAAAATTTTGAGTAGCGGTATCGTAAACCGGCCAGCAGTATAAAAATCAACCAAAATTACCCTAGAAATACTATAGGGTTATACAATAATTTCTGCTGAGCCCCCAAATGGAGCCCTATTTTAAAAATTTTTGCTGTAATAGAAAGGAAACCCTTCAGGGATTTAAGGAAGGATATAAAGAACAAATCCCTTGAGCAAAAATTTTGAGTAGCGGTATCGTAAACCGGCCAGCAGTATAAAAATCAACCAAAATTACCCTAGAAATACTATAGGGTTATACAATAATTTCTGCTGAGCCCCCAAATGGAGCCCTATTTTAAAAATTTTTGCTGTAATAGAAAGGAAACCCTTCAGGGATTTAAGGAAGGATATAAAGAACAAATCCCTTGAGCAAAAATTTTGAGTAGCGGTATCGTAAACCGGCCAGCAGTATAAAAATCAACCAAAATTACCCTAGAAATACTATAGGGTTATACAATAATTTCTGCTGAGCCCCCAAATGGAGCCCTATTTTAAAAATTTTTGCTGTAATAGAAAGGAAACCCTTCAGGGATTTAAGGAAGGATATAAAGAACAAATCCCTTGAGCAAAAATTTTGAGTAGCGGTATCGTAAACCGGCCAGCAGTATAAAAATCAACCAAAATTACCCTAGAAATACTATAGGGTTATACAATAATTTCTGCTGAGCCCCCAAATGGAGCCCTATTTTAAAAATTTTTGCTGTAATAGAAAGGAAACCCTTCAGGGATTTAAGGAAGGATATAAAGAACAAATCCCTTGAGCAAAAATTTTGAGTAGCGGTATCGTAAACCGGCCAGCAGTATAAAAATCAACCAAAATTACCCTAGAAATACTATAGGGTTATACAATAATTTCTGCTGAGCCCCCAAATGGAGCCCTATTTTAAAAATTTTTGCTGTAATAGAAAGGAAACCCTTCAGGGATTTAAGGAAGGATATAAAGAACAAATCCCTTGAGCAAAAATTTTGAGTAGCGGTATCGTAAACCGGCCAGCAGTATAAAAATCAACCAAAATTACCCTAGAAATACTATAGGGTTATACAATAATTTCTGCTGAGCCCCCAAATGGAGCCCTATTTTAAAAATTTTTGCTGTAATAGAAAGGAAACCCTTCAGGGATTTAAGGAAGGATATAAAGAACAAATCCCTTGAGCAAAAATTTTGAGTAGCGGTATCGTAAACCGGCCAGCAGTATAAAAATCAACCAAAATTACCCTAGAAATACTATAGGGTTATACAATAATTTCTGCTGAGCCCCCAAATGGAGCCCTATTTTAAAAATTTTTGCTGTAATAGAAAGGAAACCCTTCAGGGATTTAAGGAAGGATATAAAGAACAAATCCCTTGAGCAAAAATTTTGAGTAGCGGTATCGTAAACCGGCCAGCAGTATAAAAATCAACCAAAATTACCCTAGAAATACTATAGGGTTATACAATAATTTCTGCTGAGCCCCCAAATGGAGCCCTATTTTAAAAATTTTTGCTGTAATAGAAAGGAAACCCTTCAGGGATTTAAGGAAGGATATAAAGAACAAATCCCTTGAGCAAAAATTTTGAGTAGCGGTATCGTAAACCGGCCAGCAGTATAAAAATCAACCAAAATTACCCTAGAAATACTATAGGGTTATACAATAATTTCTGCTGAGCCCCCAAATGGAGCCCTATTTTAAAAATTTTTGCTGTAATAGAAAGGAAACCCTTCAGGGATTTAAGGAAGGATATAAAGAACAAATCCCTTGAGCAAAAATTTTGAGTAGCGGTATCGTAAACCGGCCAGCAGTATAAAAATCAACCAAAATTACCCTAGAAATACTATAGGGTTATACAATAATTTCTGCTGAGCCCCCAAATGGAGCCCTATTTTAAAAATTTTTGCTGTAATAGAAAGGAAACCCTTCAGGGATTTAAGGAAGGATATAAAGAACAAATCCCTTGAGCAAAAATTTTGAGTAGCGGTATCGTAAACCGGCCAGCAGTATAAAAATCAACCAAAATTACCCTAGAAATACTATAGGGTTATACAATAATTTCTGCTGAGCCCCCAAATGGAGCCCTATTTTAAAAATTTTTATTTATTTATTTATTTATTTAAACTAGCAGAGCTAAAATACAAATTTTGGCCCTACTCTTAAGCGCACTCGGGTGCTATGCCCATATGGCGCGTTCCAAAATAAAATCTTAAAACTAGTTAACAAATTTTTCCAATAACTTTTCATTGGTTAAGATTACAATTATAGTAGCAAAATTCGATGATAGGCTTATAAGGAGATAACAGTGTAAAAGTTCAAAAATTCATCTTCAATTAACAAAAGTTATATCTAAGGCAGAAACTAGTTAACAAATTTTTCCAATAACTTTTCATTGGCTAAGATTACAATTATAGTACCAAAATTCGATGATAGGCTTATAAGGAGATAACAGTGTAAAGGTTCAAAAATTCATCTTCAATTAACAAAAATTATGTCTAAGGCAGAAACCCTAAGGTAAGTGTACTAAATTATGAGTCTAAGGTGGTGTAAAGATCCCCGAAAATAAATTCTAAACACTTCAAGGGTAAAATTTAAACATTTCACATATGTGTAAGTGCGAAAAATTAGGCTAGAGCAAATTGGTGCTATGGAAGCTTACAGCTAAACCACATTCATGGAGATTCCGTGTTGGAAAAATAAATGTCTTTACCAATTGAGGCGTGTCTAATTACATCTTGTGCAAAATATCTAAGTTATGGAGAACAGTTAGTAGTTCATCGGGATTGGCGGGGTCGAGTAGGGTTTGGAGGGGTGGGAGGGGGCCACCGTAGGCTCTTTGGGATAACGGGCAGTCTCTCAATATGTGGCCGATGGTGTAGGCGGTTTGACATCGGTGGCAGCCGGGTCTGGGGCTTTTGGAGTAAAGGTATTCGTGGGACAGACGTGTGTGCCCTGCTCTGACTCGGAAGATAGCAACTCCTTGGGCTCTAGTCAATTCTTTGTTGTAGCAAGGGGGTTCGATGTTGGTCCAGTGGGTAGCGAGGAAAGTATTTTCCCTCTCCCAGCAGCTTTTCCGTCTCCTTTTAAGCACTTCTCTGCATGTTCGTAATAGAAAGGATGAAATCGGTAGTTCCTCCTCGCGGTCGGTGGTTGAGAACCGAGCTTTAGCCTGGAGGTCCGCAAGCTCATTCCCTCTGATGCCCGAATGTCCCGGAACCCATGCCAATTTGATGTTGCCGTTGGCCTTTTGCACCATCTGTCGGCATTTTGAAATGATGGGTTCGGTGTTATCTCGGTTGTAGATGGCTTTGATCCCCGATAGAGAGTCGGAGAAGATGATGGATGGGTTCCCTGCTGTATACGCGTACTGTGTAGCTTTCCATAGTGCGAACAATTCTGTTTCAAAGCTAGACGCTCCCAGGGGGAGCTTAAAGCGTTTGATGGTGGAGAAGACATTCTGATGTGGCTGGGCAGCTATGAAGACAGCGGCGGCGTGGTCGATTGAGGAGGAGCCGTCCGTGTAAATTTTTACCGAGTTCTGGTGTTGGCTCAGTATTTCTTGGTGTAGCTGTCGGTGTACCTCCTTGCCGGAATTCGTTTTGTTGTACGGCCAACGGAATGGACTAGGGTGGTAACTTAGGTGGTCGGATGGCTCAGGAGGGGATATTGCAACCGGGGCGGGGTTAGGTAGGTTAATTCCTAAGCTTATCACTATACCTAATGCTGCTTTCAGTGCCGGTGTTGTCCTGGGGCGGGTTCTGGTCTCAGTGAGTTCCTGTAGGGTGTTGTGGTGGGGTCTCTCCGGGTCCAGCCAGTTCCTCGCCACGATTTTGGTCGATGCTTTATTGGCTCTGTCTTCGATGGGCCAGACTCCACATTCAATCCATATGGCACGTGTGGGGGTGGATGGGAGGGCGCCAGTGGCGGTGCGCAGTACCTTGTTAATGCCTGTTTGGATCCTGGTAAGGTTGGCTAAGGCTGTTCTGGCGTATATTGCGAGGCCGTAGTTTGTGATGCCTTCGCAGAGTACTTTTGCTATTCTTATCGTGGCGTGGATTGGGGCTCCTTTTCTTTTGGCGCATATGGACCTGACGAGGTTATTTATTTTATCCAGTTTCGTCGTTATGGTTCTGCAGTGAGCCGTCCATTTAAGGGTGTTAGTGAAGGTGATCCCTAAGATTTTTTGTTCCCTGGATATCGGGAACTGTTGGTCAGCTATCTCCAGTGTGGTCGGTAGGGGGGCGCGTTTCCGGGAGAAGATGATGATCTCACACTTATTAGGCGGGACAAAAGCCCCAGATTGGTGGGCCCAGATGTTGATGGCGCTGTAGGCTCTCCTTAAATTATTTTTGGCCAGTTCCCCGTCTGTTGATACCAGTATGTTGTCGGCGTATATGTACGTTGTCAGTCCGTCCATTTGGTCTAGTGTTTGGGCAAGAGGGAATATGAAAAGATTGAAGAGTGTGGGGGATAGGGGTGAGCCTTGGGGTAAAATGTTTTTTATGGGTCGCCGTTTTGAGACGTACCCGTTAACATTGACCTGTATGGTCCGTCCAGTGAGGAAATTTTTTATTATTCTGGTGGAGAGGTGGTCAAAATTCCATTTCGCCATTTGGTCCACAATAAGGTCAAACCGAACCCTATCGTAGGCCTTTTCCACATCAGCGGACATGAGGAAGTTGTCTTTTTTGCTGTTCAGACTGCCCATGATTTTGGCCTCGAGCTCTAGCAATAGCGATGTTGTACCCCTATACTTTCGGAAACCGTGGATGTTTGGTGGGAGATAAGTATTGACTATGTCCGCTAGCCTTCTAGCCACGATTTTTTCGAGGAGGCGTGACATGCAGGGAATGAGTGAGATGGGTCGGAGGTCGCGTGGGGTTGGGGGGCTGTTGTTGGCCGAGTTCCGTTTGCGGAAAGGGAGCTGGACCGCATTTTTCCATGTATGTGGAAAAATGCCTTCCTCCAAAATGGTGTTATAGAGGGCTATCAGCCTTTCCTTAAAGGAAAGGGGAGACTCTTTGACCATTTTGTACGTTATGCGGTCATGTCCAGGCGCAGTTCCCTTACACTTGCTAAGCGTGGCGCTTAGCTCGAGAAGGGATATGTGTGCCGTCACGGACTGACTTGGAGTTGGTGAGGGAGGATTGGGGGGGTGGGTCCATCTATCCCTTGTGGAGATGTGTTCTTTGCGGAACGAATTGTCCTCCGAATGGGTGGTCCATTCCTTCGCTAGTTCCTCCGCTATCTCGTGTGGGTCCTCGAAGATATTTCCATTGGATGTCATGGTTGAAATTCCATTTCCTTGGTTATTCCCCGCCATTCTTTTAACCTTTTGCCACGCCTCTCGGATATTTAGGTTGGGATTAATAGATTCCGTAAATTTGGCCCAGGATTCGGATTTGGCCACTTTCGTCGCTCTTTTGACCATTGCTGCCTTCCTTTTATATTCGATTAGGTTGTTCGTGGTCGGTCTTCTTTGGAAGGCCTTCCACGCCCTGTTTTTTTCCCTAATTATTTGCAGGATGGAGCTATTGAACCAGGTGGGTTGGTTCTTGGAGGGTGGGTGGGTGGTCGGCATGCTGGAGGCGGCGGCAGTTCTTATTGCCCTAGTCAGGTGGGCCACTTCCCTATTTATGTTTTTGGATTGTGGGCGTCGGGAGATTTCTTGTTCTATTATTTCCGCGAATTTAGCCCAGTTCGCTCTTTTTTCGCAAAATTTGATGTTAGATTTGCTGCCAGCGATCTTGTGTCCAGTTCGAATAATGATAGGGAAGTGGTCACTTCCCTCCAGATGCTGGTGTGTTTCCCAGTGAAGGCTTGGTGTGAGGTGTGGGGGGGCAATGGTAAGATCAATGCGGGACATTGTACCTGTCCCCGAAAAAAACGTGGGCTGGCCGGTATTTATCACGCACAGGTTTCGACTCTCTATCCACCTGGCGACCCTTCTCCCTCTGTGACTCCAACGTTCAGAGCCCCATATGGGGCTATGGGCGTTGAAGTCCCCACCATAAATGGTGTTCAGTGGGAGTTGGTCCGACAGGTTGATGAGGTCTGTGGTAGTGATGTCTAGGGGATGCTCTAGGTACACAGAAGCGACCGATACTTTTCTGGGTATTTCCAGGGTGACCGCGCAGGCTGCGATGGGTCCACTTATTCTAAGGGGTGTCACGGGAATGGAGTTTTGGACGAGGACCGCCACACCTCCATGCCTATGCTCCCTTGAATAGTTGAAACCAAAGCACCTATAGGGTCCTATCCTGTCAGGGAGTTCGTTCTCCCTGAGGTGGGTTTCCTGGAGCAATATTACGTTGGGTTTGTACTGGGCTATGAGAATATCGAGGCCCGGACGATTGCTCGTCAGGCCACGAATATTCCATTGGAGTATGGAGATGTTCTTAGAGGCAGTCTGGGGGTTATTTGTGCTGTTGCTGGTCATTTAGGGAAATTAGGCCTCCTCCTCGGACAAGTCCGAGAAGGTGGAGAGGCTCATTACTTCTTCTACGGTCTCATCTTCATTCTCCTTAGCGTTTTTTCCCGCTGGTTTTTTTATGGATTTGGCGTTTTTGGTTTTTTTTGTCGTTTTTTTGGAGATTTTTCCTCGTTTGATGGTTGTGGCAGGTTTAGGTGTTGGATATGTTGTTGTGTTCAAGGTGGTTTGTGAGTGGAGGGTGGGTAGTGGAGTGGGAGTAGGTTGTGGGGGATTGTTGTCTGTCGGTTTGGAGTTTTCTGTCGGTGTCTGTATGGTAGTGGGGGGGGATGTTAAGGTGTCCGTATTGGTGTTTTTGTTGTTGCTGTTGTTTGTTGGTTTGTGTAGTGGGGCGACAGGGCTTACCTTCGGTAGTGGGTTTGTAGTTATTGTTGTGTCGGTGTTGGCCGGAGCTGTTGTTGTGGGTTGGTTTTCTTTGTGGGCAGTGGCTATAACTGATGCGTAGGACGGACCCGTCTGTTGTTTGTACGTGGCGTAATACTCCTTGCGGGCTTCGTACATGCTGCACTTCCTTTGGGTTTTTATTTTAAGTATCTCTTTAGCTTTGAGAAACTCAGGACAGTCGCGGCTAGTAGAAGAATGGGCGTCCGTTTGGCAGTTAATACAATATTTCCCAATGCATTCGTCCAGGGGGTGGGGGCCTGGTTTTCCACATGTTCCACAGGTTTCCGTAGTTTCTTTGCACCACTTTGCTGTGTGGCCAAGTTTCTGGCAATGCCTGCATCTCATGGGGAGTGGGAAATATTCCTTTACCGAGTAATTGACCCAAGGCCCCTTTACAAATGGTGGTATTTTGTACGCATCAAACGTGAGAATAAGAAGTCCTGATGGAACCCTTTTTCCAGGCTCATCGCCTGGTCTGGTGATTTGCACGACTTCCGTCACTCCCTGGTCTTTTAATCCCTCCAGAATTTCTTCCTGTGTCATTCCCCGGAAGTCGGATGAATAAATCGTCCCCTTCACGGTGTTGAGGGTAGGGTGCATCGTGATTTTCACTGGAATATTGGCGATACTTGTAGTCTTAAGGAAAAACTCCGCTGATCTGGAGTTGTCGACGAGGAGTAGGAGGGATCCATCCCTAAGGTAGCTGGCTTGTGAAAATTTCGTTGAAATAGCGTCAACGCCTTTTCGCACGGCAAATTGATTAAATGATTTCAACGGTTTCTTTTCATCCAGGGTTTGTACCACTATGAATTTTGGATGATCACAGCTGCGAGTAATGGCTGGAATTTTCGGTGCGAGCGCGGGGAAGAAATCTGTAGGGTCAACTTTTGGTCTTTTGACCCCCGTTTTAAGTTTTTTGGTGTTCATAACTGGGAGTCCACTAAATCTATTAGCGCTGGCAGCGCCAGACGCCATTTCCGCAATTTTGGTCAGGCCGGGGCCTGGCCTTTCTTATTTCACACCAGATGAAAAATAGGACTGGCTATCTTAATTTAACAAACCCTGTCTTTGAGTTTTTCTCTAAGAAATCTCTACTTAGTTCACTTCTCTAAGTTCACAATTCCAAATGGGAACCCCCTGAACAGCTGATGGCTGTCAGGGGCAATTTCACAAACACTTGTCTTTGAGTTTTTCTCTAAGGAATCTCTACTTAGTTCACTATTCTAAGTTCGAACTTTCAAATGGGAACCCCCTGAACAGCTGATGGCTGTCAGGCGGCCGGGCCACGTTTCCCGCGCTTTCACTCGCGGCTTTTGCTGCCTTCACTCCACACGAAAATTCCCGTAGGTGTCGCCACGGGCGCAAGCTCCCGCAGGATGAGATTGTTCGGAGGGCGCGAAATTCAAAAATTCGGCACTCCGCAACCGCAAAACTAAATTCGTTCGCTAAATACTCCAAAAAATCGCCAAAAAGTCGCAGAGAAACTCTCAGCAGTCCGATCCTTACCACTACCGATCGCAGACTAAAAATTTTTGCTGTAATAGAAAGGAAACCCTTCAGGGATTTAAGGAAGGATATAAAGAACAAATCCCTTGAGCAAAAATTTTGAGTAGCGGTATCGTAAACCGGCCAGCAGTATAAAAATCAACCAAAATTACCCTAGAAATACTATAGGGTTATACAATAATTTCTGCTGAGCCCCCAAATGGAGCCCTATTTTAAAAATTTTTGCTGTAATAGAAAGGAAACCCTTCAGGGATTTAAGGAAGGATATAAAGAACAAATCCCTTGAGCAAAAATTTTGAGTAGCGGTATCGTAAACCGGCCAGCAGTATAAAAATCAACCAAAATTACCCTAGAAATACTATAGGGTTATACAATAATTTCTGCTGAGCCCCCAAATGGAGCCCTATTTTAAAAATTTTTGCTGTAATAGAAAGGAAACCCTTCAGGGATTTAAGGAAGGATATAAAGAACAAATCCCTTGAGCAAAAATTTTGAGTAGCGGTATCGTAAACCGGCCAGCAGTATAAAAATCAACCAAAATTACCCTAGAAATACTATAGGGTTATACAATAATTTCTGCTGAGCCCCCAAATGGAGCCCTATTTTAAAAATTTTTGCTGTAATAGAAAGGAAACCCTTCAGGGATTTAAGGAAGGATATAAAGAACAAATCCCTTGAGCAAAAATTTTGAGTAGCGGTATCGTAAACCGGCCAGCAGTATAAAAATCAACCAAAATTACCCTAGAAATACTATAGGGTTATACAATAATTTCTGCTGAGCCCCCAAATGGAGCCCTATTTTAAAAATTTTTGCTGTAATAGAAAGGAAACCCTTCAGGGATTTAAGGAAGGATATAAAGAACAAATCCCTTGAGCAAAAATTTTGAGTAGCGGTATCGTAAACCGGCCAGCAGTATAAAAATCAACCAAAATTACCCTAGAAATACTATAGGGTTATACAATAATTTCTGCTGAGCCCCCAAATGGAGCCCTATTTTAAAAATTTTTGCTGTAATAGAAAGGAAACCCTTCAGGGATTTAAGGAAGGATATAAAGAACAAATCCCTTGAGCAAAAATTTTGAGTAGCGGTATCGTAAACCGGCCAGCAGTATAAAAATCAACCAAAATTACCCTAGAAATACTATAGGGTTATACAATAATTTCTGCTGAGCCCCCAAATGGAGCCCTATTTTAAAAATTTTTGCTGTAATAGAAAGGAAACCCTTCAGGGATTTAAGGAAGGATATAAAGAACAAATCCCTTGAGCAAAAATTTTGAGTAGCGGTATCGTAAACCGGCCAGCAGTATAAAAATCAACCAAAATTACCCTAGAAATACTATAGGGTTATACAATAATTTCTGCTGAGCCCCCAAATGGAGCCCTATTTTAAAAATTTTTGCTGTAATAGAAAGGAAACCCTTCAGGGATTTAAGGAAGGATATAAAGAACAAATCCCTTGAGCAAAAATTTTGAGTAGCGGTATCGTAAACCGGCCAGCAGTATAAAAATCAACCAAAATTACCCTAGAAATACTATAGGGTTATACAATAATTTCTGCTGAGCCCCCAAATGGAGCCCTATTTTAAAAATTTTTGCTGTAATAGAAAGGAAACCCTTCAGGGATTTAAGGAAGGATATAAAGAACAAATCCCTTGAGCAAAAATTTTGAGTAGCGGTATCGTAAACCGGCCAGCAGTATAAAAATCAACCAAAATTACCCTAGAAATACTATAGGGTTATACAATAATTTCTGCTGAGCCCCCAAATGGAGCCCTATTTTAAAAATTTTTGCTGTAATAGAAAGGAAACCCTTCAGGGATTTAAGGAAGGATATAAAGAACAAATCCCTTGAGCAAAAATTTTGAGTAGCGGTATCGTAAACCGGCCAGCAGTATAAAAATCAACCAAAATTACCCTAGAAATACTATAGGGTTATACAATAATTTCTGCTGAGCCCCCAAATGGAGCCCTATTTTAAAAATTTTTGCTGTAATAGAAAGGAAACCCTTCAGGGATTTAAGGAAGGATATAAAGAACAAATCCCTTGAGCAAAAATTTTGAGTAGCGGTATCGTAAACCGGCCAGCAGTATAAAAATCAACCAAAATTACCCTAGAAATACTATAGGGTTATACAATAATTTCTGCTGAGCCCCCAAATGGAGCCCTATTTTAAAAATTTTTGCTGTAATAGAAAGGAAACCCTTCAGGGATTTAAGGAAGGATATAAAGAACAAATCCCTTGAGCAAAAATTTTGAGTAGCGGTATCGTAAACCGGCCAGCAGTATAAAAATCAACCAAAATTACCCTAGAAATACTATAGGGTTATACAATAATTTCTGCTGAGCCCCCAAATGGAGCCCTATTTTAAAAATTTTTGCTGTAATAGAAAGGAAACCCTTCAGGGATTTAAGGAAGGATATAAAGAACAAATCCCTTGAGCAAAAATTTTGAGTAGCGGTATCGTAAACCGGCCAGCAGTATAAAAATCAACCAAAATTACCCTAGAAATACTATAGGGTTATACAATAATTTCTGCTGAGCCCCCAAATGGAGCCCTATTTTAAAAATTTTTGCTGTAATAGAAAGGAAACCCTTCAGGGATTTAAGGAAGGATATAAAGAACAAATCCCTTGAGCAAAAATTTTGAGTAGCGGTATCGTAAACCGGCCAGCAGTATAAAAATCAACCAAAATTACCCTAGAAATACTATAGGGTTATACAATAATTTCTGCTGAGCCCCCAAATGGAGCCCTATTTTAAAAATTTTTGCTGTAATAGAAAGGAAACCCTTCAGGGATTTAAGGAAGGATATAAAGAACAAATCCCTTGAGCAAAAATTTTGAGTAGCGGTATCGTAAACCGGCCAGCAGTATAAAAATCAACCAAAATTACCCTAGAAATACTATAGGGTTATACAATAATTTCTGCTGAGCCCCCAAATGGAGCCCTATTTTAAAAATTTTTGCTGTAATAGAAAGGAAACCCTTCAGGGATTTAAGGAAGGATATAAAGAACAAATCCCTTGAGCAAAAATTTTGAGTAGCGGTATCGTAAACCGGCCAGCAGTATAAAAATCAACCAAAATTACCCTAGAAATACTATAGGGTTATACAATAATTTCTGCTGAGCCCCCAAATGGAGCCCTATTTTAAAAATTTTTGCTGTAATAGAAAGGAAACCCTTCAGGGATTTAAGGAAGGATATAAAGAACAAATCCCTTGAGCAAAAATTTTGAGTAGCGGTATCGTAAACCGGCCAGCAGTATAAAAATCAACCAAAATTACCCTAGAAATACTATAGGGTTATACAATAATTTCTGCTGAGCCCCCAAATGGAGCCCTATTTTAAAAATTTTTGCTGTAATAGAAAGGAAACCCTTCAGGGATTTAAGGAAGGATATAAAGAACAAATCCCTTGAGCAAAAATTTTGAGTAGCGGTATCGTAAACCGGCCAGCAGTATAAAAATCAACCAAAATTACCCTAGAAATACTATAGGGTTATACAATAATTTCTGCTGAGCCCCCAAATGGAGCCCTATTTTAAAAATTTTTGCTGTAATAGAAAGGAAACCCTTCAGGGATTTAAGGAAGGATATAAAGAACAAATCCCTTGAGCAAAAATTTTGAGTAGCGGTATCGTAAACCGGCCAGCAGTATAAAAATCAACCAAAATTACCCTAGAAATACTATAGGGTTATACAATAATTTCTGCTGAGCCCCCAAATGGAGCCCTATTTTAAAAATTTTTGCTGTAATAGAAAGGAAACCCTTCAGGGATTTAAGGAAGGATATAAAGAACAAATCCCTTGAGCAAAAATTTTGAGTAGCGGTATCGTAAACCGGCCAGCAGTATAAAAATCAACCAAAATTACCCTAGAAATACTATAGGGTTATACAATAATTTCTGCTGAGCCCCCAAATGGAGCCCTATTTTAAAAATTTTTGCTGTAATAGAAAGGAAACCCTTCAGGGATTTAAGGAAGGATATAAAGAACAAATCCCTTGAGCAAAAATTTTGAGTAGCGGTATCGTAAACCGGCCAGCAGTATAAAAATCAACCAAAATTACCCTAGAAATACTATAGGGTTATACAATAATTTCTGCTGAGCCCCCAAATGGAGCCCTATTTTAAAAATTTTTGCTGTAATAGAAAGGAAACCCTTCAGGGATTTAAGGAAGGATATAAAGAACAAATCCCTTGAGCAAAAATTTTGAGTAGCGGTATCGTAAACCGGCCAGCAGTATAAAAATCAACCAAAATTACCCTAGAAATACTATAGGGTTATACAATAATTTCTGCTGAGCCCCCAAATGGAGCCCTATTTTAAAAATTTTTGCTGTAATAGAAAGGAAACCCTTCAGGGATTTAAGGAAGGATATAAAGAACAAATCCCTTGAGCAAAAATTTTGAGTAGCGGTATCGTAAACCGGCCAGCAGTATAAAAATCAACCAAAATTACCCTAGAAATACTATAGGGTTATACAATAATTTCTGCTGAGCCCCCAAATGGAGCCCTATTTTAAAAATTTTTGCTGTAATAGAAAGGAAACCCTTCAGGGATTTAAGGAAGGATATAAAGAACAAATCCCTTGAGCAAAAATTTTGAGTAGCGGTATCGTAAACCGGCCAGCAGTATAAAAATCAACCAAAATTACCCTAGAAATACTATAGGGTTATACAATAATTTCTGCTGAGCCCCCAAATGGAGCCCTATTTTAAAAATTTTTGCTGTAATAGAAAGGAAACCCTTCAGGGATTTAAGGAAGGATATAAAGAACAAATCCCTTGAGCAAAAATTTTGAGTAGCGGTATCGTAAACCGGCCAGCAGTATAAAAATCAACCAAAATTACCCTAGAAATACTATAGGGTTATACAATAATTTCTGCTGAGCCCCCAAATGGAGCCCTATTTTAAAAATTTTTGCTGTAATAGAAAGGAAACCCTTCAGGGATTTAAGGAAGGATATAAAGAACAAATCCCTTGAGCAAAAATTTTGAGTAGCGGTATCGTAAACCGGCCAGCAGTATAAAAATCAACCAAAATTACCCTAGAAATACTATAGGGTTATACAATAATTTCTGCTGAGCCCCCAAATGGAGCCCTATTTTAAAAATTTTTGCTGTAATAGAAAGGAAACCCTTCAGGGATTTAAGGAAGGATATAAAGAACAAATCCCTTGAGCAAAAATTTTGAGTAGCGGTATCGTAAACCGGCCAGCAGTATAAAAATCAACCAAAATTACCCTAGAAATACTATAGGGTTATACAATAATTTCTGCTGAGCCCCCAAATGGAGCCCTATTTTAAAAATTTTTGCTGTAATAGAAAGGAAACCCTTCAGGGATTTAAGGAAGGATATAAAGAACAAATCCCTTGAGCAAAAATTTTGAGTAGCGGTATCGTAAACCGGCCAGCAGTATAAAAATCAACCAAAATTACCCTAGAAATACTATAGGGTTATACAATAATTTCTGCTGAGCCCCCAAATGGAGCCCTATTTTAAAAATTTTTGCTGTAATAGAAAGGAAACCCTTCAGGGATTTAAGGAAGGATATAAAGAACAAATCCCTTGAGCAAAAATTTTGAGTAGCGGTATCGTAAACCGGCCAGCAGTATAAAAATCAACCAAAATTACCCTAGAAATACTATAGGGTTATACAATAATTTCTGCTGAGCCCCCAAATGGAGCCCTATTTTAAAAATTTTTGCTGTAATAGAAAGGAAACCCTTCAGGGATTTAAGGAAGGATATAAAGAACAAATCCCTTGAGCAAAAATTTTGAGTAGCGGTATCGTAAACCGGCCAGCAGTATAAAAATCAACCAAAATTACCCTAGAAATACTATAGGGTTATACAATAATTTCTGCTGAGCCCCCAAATGGAGCCCTATTTTAAAAATTTTTGCTGTAATAGAAAGGAAACCCTTCAGGGATTTAAGGAAGGATATAAAGAACAAATCCCTTGAGCAAAAATTTTGAGTAGCGGTATCGTAAACCGGCCAGCAGTATAAAAATCAACCAAAATTACCCTAGAAATACTATAGGGTTATACAATAATTTCTGCTGAGCCCCCAAATGGAGCCCTATTTTAAAAATTTTTGCTGTAATAGAAAGGAAACCCTTCAGGGATTTAAGGAAGGATATAAAGAACAAATCCCTTGAGCAAAAATTTTGAGTAGCGGTATCGTAAACCGGCCAGCAGTATAAAAATCAACCAAAATTACCCTAGAAATACTATAGGGTTATACAATAATTTCTGCTGAGCCCCCAAATGGAGCCCTATTTTAAAAATTTTTGCTGTAATAGAAAGGAAACCCTTCAGGGATTTAAGGAAGGATATAAAGAACAAATCCCTTGAGCAAAAATTTTGAGTAGCGGTATCGTAAACCGGCCAGCAGTATAAAAATCAACCAAAATTACCCTAGAAATACTATAGGGTTATACAATAATTTCTGCTGAGCCCCCAAATGGAGCCCTATTTTAAAAATTTTTGCTGTAATAGAAAGGAAACCCTTCAGGGATTTAAGGAAGGATATAAAGAACAAATCCCTTGAGCAAAAATTTTGAGTAGCGGTATCGTAAACCGGCCAGCAGTATAAAAATCAACCAAAATTACCCTAGAAATACTATAGGGTTATACAATAATTTCTGCTGAGCCCCCAAATGGAGCCCTATTTTAAAAATTTTTGCTGTAATAGAAAGGAAACCCTTCAGGGATTTAAGGAAGGATATAAAGAACAAATCCCTTGAGCAAAAATTTTGAGTAGCGGTATCGTAAACCGGCCAGCAGTATAAAAATCAACCAAAATTACCCTAGAAATACTATAGGGTTATACAATAATTTCTGCTGAGCCCCCAAATGGAGCCCTATTTTAAAAATTTTTGCTGTAATAGAAAGGAAACCCTTCAGGGATTTAAGGAAGGATATAAAGAACAAATCCCTTGAGCAAAAATTTTGAGTAGCGGTATCGTAAACCGGCCAGCAGTATAAAAATCAACCAAAATTACCCTAGAAATACTATAGGGTTATACAATAATTTCTGCTGAGCCCCCAAATGGAGCCCTATTTTAAAAATTTTTGCTGTAATAGAAAGGAAACCCTTCAGGGATTTAAGGAAGGATATAAAGAACAAATCCCTTGAGCAAAAATTTTGAGTAGCGGTATCGTAAACCGGCCAGCAGTATAAAAATCAACCAAAATTACCCTAGAAATACTATAGGGTTATACAATAATTTCTGCTGAGCCCCCAAATGGAGCCCTATTTTAAAAATTTTTGCTGTAATAGAAAGGAAACCCTTCAGGGATTTAAGGAAGGATATAAAGAACAAATCCCTTGAGCAAAAATTTTGAGTAGCGGTATCGTAAACCGGCCAGCAGTATAAAAATCAACCAAAATTACCCTAGAAATACTATAGGGTTATACAATAATTTCTGCTGAGCCCCCAAATGGAGCCCTATTTTAAAAATTTTTGCTGTAATAGAAAGGAAACCCTTCAGGGATTTAAGGAAGGATATAAAGAACAAATCCCTTGAGCAAAAATTTTGAGTAGCGGTATCGTAAACCGGCCAGCAGTATAAAAATCAACCAAAATTACCCTAGAAATACTATAGGGTTATACAATAATTTCTGCTGAGCCCCCAAATGGAGCCCTATTTTAAAAATTTTTGCTGTAATAGAAAGGAAACCCTTCAGGGATTTAAGGAAGGATATAAAGAACAAATCCCTTGAGCAAAAATTTTGAGTAGCGGTATCGTAAACCGGCCAGCAGTATAAAAATCAACCAAAATTACCCTAGAAATACTATAGGGTTATACAATAATTTCTGCTGAGCCCCCAAATGGAGCCCTATTTTAAAAATTTTTGCTGTAATAGAAAGGAAACCCTTCAGGGATTTAAGGAAGGATATAAAGAACAAATCCCTTGAGCAAAAATTTTGAGTAGCGGTATCGTAAACCGGCCAGCAGTATAAAAATCAACCAAAATTACCCTAGAAATACTATAGGGTTATACAATAATTTCTGCTGAGCCCCCAAATGGAGCCCTATTTTAAAAATTTTTGCTGTAATAGAAAGGAAACCCTTCAGGGATTTAAGGAAGGATATAAAGAACAAATCCCTTGAGCAAAAATTTTGAGTAGCGGTATCGTAAACCGGCCAGCAGTATAAAAATCAACCAAAATTACCCTAGAAATACTATAGGGTTATACAATAATTTCTGCTGAGCCCCCAAATGGAGCCCTATTTTAAAAATTTTTGCTGTAATAGAAAGGAAACCCTTCAGGGATTTAAGGAAGGATATAAAGAACAAATCCCTTGAGCAAAAATTTTGAGTAGCGGTATCGTAAACCGGCCAGCAGTATAAAAATCAACCAAAATTACCCTAGAAATACTATAGGGTTATACAATAATTTCTGCTGAGCCCCCAAATGGAGCCCTATTTTAAAAATTTTTGCTGTAATAGAAAGGAAACCCTTCAGGGATTTAAGGAAGGATATAAAGAACAAATCCCTTGAGCAAAAATTTTGAGTAGCGGTATCGTAAACCGGCCAGCAGTATAAAAATCAACCAAAATTACCCTAGAAATACTATAGGGTTATACAATAATTTCTGCTGAGCCCCCAAATGGAGCCCTATTTTAAAAATTTTTGCTGTAATAGAAAGGAAACCCTTCAGGGATTTAAGGAAGGATATAAAGAACAAATCCCTTGAGCAAAAATTTTGAGTAGCGGTATCGTAAACCGGCCAGCAGTATAAAAATCAACCAAAATTACCCTAGAAATACTATAGGGTTATACAATAATTTCTGCTGAGCCCCCAAATGGAGCCCTATTTTAAAAATTTTTGCTGTAATAGAAAGGAAACCCTTCAGGGATTTAAGGAAGGATATAAAGAACAAATCCCTTGAGCAAAAATTTTGAGTAGCGGTATCGTAAACCGGCCAGCAGTATAAAAATCAACCAAAATTACCCTAGAAATACTATAGGGTTATACAATAATTTCTGCTGAGCCCCCAAATGGAGCCCTATTTTAAAAATTTTTGCTGTAATAGAAAGGAAACCCTTCAGGGATTTAAGGAAGGATATAAAGAACAAATCCCTTGAGCAAAAATTTTGAGTAGCGGTATCGTAAACCGGCCAGCAGTATAAAAATCAACCAAAATTACCCTAGAAATACTATAGGGTTATACAATAATTTCTGCTGAGCCCCCAAATGGAGCCCTATTTTAAAAATTTTTGCTGTAATAGAAAGGAAACCCTTCAGGGATTTAAGGAAGGATATAAAGAACAAATCCCTTGAGCAAAAATTTTGAGTAGCGGTATCGTAAACCGGCCAGCAGTATAAAAATCAACCAAAATTACCCTAGAAATACTATAGGGTTATACAATAATTTCTGCTGAGCCCCCAAATGGAGCCCTATTTTAAAAATTTTTGCTGTAATAGAAAGGAAACCCTTCAGGGATTTAAGGAAGGATATAAAGAACAAATCCCTTGAGCAAAAATTTTGAGTAGCGGTATCGTAAACCGGCCAGCAGTATAAAAATCAACCAAAATTACCCTAGAAATACTATAGGGTTATACAATAATTTCTGCTGAGCCCCCAAATGGAGCCCTATTTTAAAAATTTTTGCTGTAATAGAAAGGAAACCCTTCAGGGATTTAAGGAAGGATATAAAGAACAAATCCCTTGAGCAAAAATTTTGAGTAGCGGTATCGTAAACCGGCCAGCAGTATAAAAATCAACCAAAATTACCCTAGAAATACTATAGGGTTATACAATAATTTCTGCTGAGCCCCCAAATGGAGCCCTATTTTAAAAATTTTTGCTGTAATAGAAAGGAAACCCTTCAGGGATTTAAGGAAGGATATAAAGAACAAATCCCTTGAGCAAAAATTTTGAGTAGCGGTATCGTAAACCGGCCAGCAGTATAAAAATCAACCAAAATTACCCTAGAAATACTATAGGGTTATACAATAATTTCTGCTGAGCCCCCAAATGGAGCCCTATTTTAAAAATTTTTGCTGTAATAGAAAGGAAACCCTTCAGGGATTTAAGGAAGGATATAAAGAACAAATCCCTTGAGCAAAAATTTTGAGTAGCGGTATCGTAAACCGGCCAGCAGTATAAAAATCAACCAAAATTACCCTAGAAATACTATAGGGTTATACAATAATTTCTGCTGAGCCCCCAAATGGAGCCCTATTTTAAAAATTTTTGCTGTAATAGAAAGGAAACCCTTCAGGGATTTAAGGAAGGATATAAAGAACAAATCCCTTGAGCAAAAATTTTGAGTAGCGGTATCGTAAACCGGCCAGCAGTATAAAAATCAACCAAAATTACCCTAGAAATACTATAGGGTTATACAATAATTTCTGCTGAGCCCCCAAATGGAGCCCTATTTTAAAAATTTTTGCTGTAATAGAAAGGAAACCCTTCAGGGATTTAAGGAAGGATATAAAGAACAAATCCCTTGAGCAAAAATTTTGAGTAGCGGTATCGTAAACCGGCCAGCAGTATAAAAATCAACCAAAATTACCCTAGAAATACTATAGGGTTATACAATAATTTCTGCTGAGCCCCCAAATGGAGCCCTATTTTAAAAATTTTTGCTGTAATAGAAAGGAAACCCTTCAGGGATTTAAGGAAGGATATAAAGAACAAATCCCTTGAGCAAAAATTTTGAGTAGCGGTATCGTAAACCGGCCAGCAGTATAAAAATCAACCAAAATTACCCTAGAAATACTATAGGGTTATACAATAATTTCTGCTGAGCCCCCAAATGGAGCCCTATTTTAAAAATTTTTGCTGTAATAGAAAGGAAACCCTTCAGGGATTTAAGGAAGGATATAAAGAACAAATCCCTTGAGCAAAAATTTTGAGTAGCGGTATCGTAAACCGGCCAGCAGTATAAAAATCAACCAAAATTACCCTAGAAATACTATAGGGTTATACAATAATTTCTGCTGAGCCCCCAAATGGAGCCCTATTTTAAAAATTTTTGCTGTAATAGAAAGGAAACCCTTCAGGGATTTAAGGAAGGATATAAAGAACAAATCCCTTGAGCAAAAATTTTGAGTAGCGGTATCGTAAACCGGCCAGCAGTATAAAAATCAACCAAAATTACCCTAGAAATACTATAGGGTTATACAATAATTTCTGCTGAGCCCCCAAATGGAGCCCTATTTTAAAAATTTTTGCTGTAATAGAAAGGAAACCCTTCAGGGATTTAAGGAAGGATATAAAGAACAAATCCCTTGAGCAAAAATTTTGAGTAGCGGTATCGTAAACCGGCCAGCAGTATAAAAATCAACCAAAATTACCCTAGAAATACTATAGGGTTATACAATAATTTCTGCTGAGCCCCCAAATGGAGCCCTATTTTAAAAATTTTTGCTGTAATAGAAAGGAAACCCTTCAGGGATTTAAGGAAGGATATAAAGAACAAATCCCTTGAGCAAAAATTTTGAGTAGCGGTATCGTAAACCGGCCAGCAGTATAAAAATCAACCAAAATTACCCTAGAAATACTATAGGGTTATACAATAATTTCTGCTGAGCCCCCAAATGGAGCCCTATTTTAAAAATTTTTGCTGTAATAGAAAGGAAACCCTTCAGGGATTTAAGGAAGGATATAAAGAACAAATCCCTTGAGCAAAAATTTTGAGTAGCGGTATCGTAAACCGGCCAGCAGTATAAAAATCAACCAAAATTACCCTAGAAATACTATAGGGTTATACAATAATTTCTGCTGAGCCCCCAAATGGAGCCCTATTTTAAAAATTTTTGCTGTAATAGAAAGGAAACCCTTCAGGGATTTAAGGAAGGATATAAAGAACAAATCCCTTGAGCAAAAATTTTGAGTAGCGGTATCGTAAACCGGCCAGCAGTATAAAAATCAACCAAAATTACCCTAGAAATACTATAGGGTTATACAATAATTTCTGCTGAGCCCCCAAATGGAGCCCTATTTTAAAAATTTTTGCTGTAATAGAAAGGAAACCCTTCAGGGATTTAAGGAAGGATATAAAGAACAAATCCCTTGAGCAAAAATTTTGAGTAGCGGTATCGTAAACCGGCCAGCAGTATAAAAATCAACCAAAATTACCCTAGAAATACTATAGGGTTATACAATAATTTCTGCTGAGCCCCCAAATGGAGCCCTATTTTAAAAATTTTTGCTGTAATAGAAAGGAAACCCTTCAGGGATTTAAGGAAGGATATAAAGAACAAATCCCTTGAGCAAAAATTTTGAGTAGCGGTATCGTAAACCGGCCAGCAGTATAAAAATCAACCAAAATTACCCTAGAAATACTATAGGGTTATACAATAATTTCTGCTGAGCCCCCAAATGGAGCCCTATTTTAAAAATTTTTGCTGTAATAGAAAGGAAACCCTTCAGGGATTTAAGGAAGGATATAAAGAACAAATCCCTTGAGCAAAAATTTTGAGTAGCGGTATCGTAAACCGGCCAGCAGTATAAAAATCAACCAAAATTACCCTAGAAATACTATAGGGTTATACAATAATTTCTGCTGAGCCCCCAAATGGAGCCCTATTTTAAAAATTTTTGCTGTAATAGAAAGGAAACCCTTCAGGGATTTAAGGAAGGATATAAAGAACAAATCCCTTGAGCAAAAATTTTGAGTAGCGGTATCGTAAACCGGCCAGCAGTATAAAAATCAACCAAAATTACCCTAGAAATACTATAGGGTTATACAATAATTTCTGCTGAGCCCCCAAATGGAGCCCTATTTTAAAAATTTTTATTTATTTATTTATTTATTTAAACTAGCAGAGCTAAAATACAAATTTTGGCCCTACTCTTAAGCGCACTCGGGTGCTATGCCCATATGGCGCGTTCCAAAATAAAATCTTAAAACTAGTTAACAAATTTTTCCAATAACTTTTCATTGGTTAAGATTACAATTATAGTAGCAAAATTCGATGATAGGCTTATAAGGAGATAACAGTGTAAAAGTTCAAAAATTCATCTTCAATTAACAAAAGTTATATCTAAGGCAGAAACTAGTTAACAAATTTTTCCAATAACTTTTCATTGGCTAAGATTACAATTATAGTACCAAAATTCGATGATAGGCTTATAAGGAGATAACAGTGTAAAGGTTCAAAAATTCATCTTCAATTAACAAAAATTATGTCTAAGGCAGAAACCCTAAGGTAAGTGTACTAAATTATGAGTCTAAGGTGGTGTAAAGATCCCCGAAAATAAATTCTAAACACTTCAAGGGTAAAATTTAAACATTTCACATATGTGTAAGTGCGAAAAATTAGGCTAGAGCAAATTGGTGCTATGGAAGCTTACAGCTAAACCACATTCATGGAGATTCCGTGTTGGAAAAATAAATGTCTTTACCAATTGAGGCGTGTCTAATTACATCTTGTGCAAAATATCTAAGTTATGGAGAACAGTTAGTAGTTCATCGGGATTGGCGGGGTCGAGTAGGGTTTGGAGGGGTGGGAGGGGGCCACCGTAGGCTCTTTGGGATAACGGGCAGTCTCTCAATATGTGGCCGATGGTGTAGGCGGTTTGACATCGGTGGCAGCCGGGTCTGGGGCTTTTGGAGTAAAGGTATTCGTGGGACAGACGTGTGTGCCCTGCTCTGACTCGGAAGATAGCAACTCCTTGGGCTCTAGTCAATTCTTTGTTGTAGCAAGGGGGTTCGATGTTGGTCCAGTGGGTAGCGAGGAAAGTATTTTCCCTCTCCCAGCAGCTTTTCCGTCTCCTTTTAAGCACTTCTCTGCATGTTCGTAATAGAAAGGATGAAATCGGTAGTTCCTCCTCGCGGTCGGTGGTTGAGAACCGAGCTTTAGCCTGGAGGTCCGCAAGCTCATTCCCTCTGATGCCCGAATGTCCCGGAACCCATGCCAATTTGATGTTGCCGTTGGCCTTTTGCACCATCTGTCGGCATTTTGAAATGATGGGTTCGGTGTTATCTCGGTTGTAGATGGCTTTGATCCCCGATAGAGAGTCGGAGAAGATGATGGATGGGTTCCCTGCTGTATACGCGTACTGTGTAGCTTTCCATAGTGCGAACAATTCTGTTTCAAAGCTAGACGCTCCCAGGGGGAGCTTAAAGCGTTTGATGGTGGAGAAGACATTCTGATGTGGCTGGGCAGCTATGAAGACAGCGGCGGCGTGGTCGATTGAGGAGGAGCCGTCCGTGTAAATTTTTACCGAGTTCTGGTGTTGGCTCAGTATTTCTTGGTGTAGCTGTCGGTGTACCTCCTTGCCGGAATTCGTTTTGTTGTACGGCCAACGGAATGGACTAGGGTGGTAACTTAGGTGGTCGGATGGCTCAGGAGGGGATATTGCAACCGGGGCGGGGTTAGGTAGGTTAATTCCTAAGCTTATCACTATACCTAATGCTGCTTTCAGTGCCGGTGTTGTCCTGGGGCGGGTTCTGGTCTCAGTGAGTTCCTGTAGGGTGTTGTGGTGGGGTCTCTCCGGGTCCAGCCAGTTCCTCGCCACGATTTTGGTCGATGCTTTATTGGCTCTGTCTTCGATGGGCCAGACTCCACATTCAATCCATATGGCACGTGTGGGGGTGGATGGGAGGGCGCCAGTGGCGGTGCGCAGTACCTTGTTAATGCCTGTTTGGATCCTGGTAAGGTTGGCTAAGGCTGTTCTGGCGTATATTGCGAGGCCGTAGTTTGTGATGCCTTCGCAGAGTACTTTTGCTATTCTTATCGTGGCGTGGATTGGGGCTCCTTTTCTTTTGGCGCATATGGACCTGACGAGGTTATTTATTTTATCCAGTTTCGTCGTTATGGTTCTGCAGTGAGCCGTCCATTTAAGGGTGTTAGTGAAGGTGATCCCTAAGATTTTTTGTTCCCTGGATATCGGGAACTGTTGGTCAGCTATCTCCAGTGTGGTCGGTAGGGGGGCGCGTTTCCGGGAGAAGATGATGATCTCACACTTATTAGGCGGGACAAAAGCCCCAGATTGGTGGGCCCAGATGTTGATGGCGCTGTAGGCTCTCCTTAAATTATTTTTGGCCAGTTCCCCGTCTGTTGATACCAGTATGTTGTCGGCGTATATGTACGTTGTCAGTCCGTCCATTTGGTCTAGTGTTTGGGCAAGAGGGAATATGAAAAGATTGAAGAGTGTGGGGGATAGGGGTGAGCCTTGGGGTAAAATGTTTTTTATGGGTCGCCGTTTTGAGACGTACCCGTTAACATTGACCTGTATGGTCCGTCCAGTGAGGAAATTTTTTATTATTCTGGTGGAGAGGTGGTCAAAATTCCATTTCGCCATTTGGTCCACAATAAGGTCAAACCGAACCCTATCGTAGGCCTTTTCCACATCAGCGGACATGAGGAAGTTGTCTTTTTTGCTGTTCAGACTGCCCATGATTTTGGCCTCGAGCTCTAGCAATAGCGATGTTGTACCCCTATACTTTCGGAAACCGTGGATGTTTGGTGGGAGATAAGTATTGACTATGTCCGCTAGCCTTCTAGCCACGATTTTTTCGAGGAGGCGTGACATGCAGGGAATGAGTGAGATGGGTCGGAGGTCGCGTGGGGTTGGGGGGCTGTTGTTGGCCGAGTTCCGTTTGCGGAAAGGGAGCTGGACCGCATTTTTCCATGTATGTGGAAAAATGCCTTCCTCCAAAATGGTGTTATAGAGGGCTATCAGCCTTTCCTTAAAGGAAAGGGGAGACTCTTTGACCATTTTGTACGTTATGCGGTCATGTCCAGGCGCAGTTCCCTTACACTTGCTAAGCGTGGCGCTTAGCTCGAGAAGGGATATGTGTGCCGTCACGGACTGACTTGGAGTTGGTGAGGGAGGATTGGGGGGGTGGGTCCATCTATCCCTTGTGGAGATGTGTTCTTTGCGGAACGAATTGTCCTCCGAATGGGTGGTCCATTCCTTCGCTAGTTCCTCCGCTATCTCGTGTGGGTCCTCGAAGATATTTCCATTGGATGTCATGGTTGAAATTCCATTTCCTTGGTTATTCCCCGCCATTCTTTTAACCTTTTGCCACGCCTCTCGGATATTTAGGTTGGGATTAATAGATTCCGTAAATTTGGCCCAGGATTCGGATTTGGCCACTTTCGTCGCTCTTTTGACCATTGCTGCCTTCCTTTTATATTCGATTAGGTTGTTCGTGGTCGGTCTTCTTTGGAAGGCCTTCCACGCCCTGTTTTTTTCCCTAATTATTTGCAGGATGGAGCTATTGAACCAGGTGGGTTGGTTCTTGGAGGGTGGGTGGGTGGTCGGCATGCTGGAGGCGGCGGCAGTTCTTATTGCCCTAGTCAGGTGGGCCACTTCCCTATTTATGTTTTTGGATTGTGGGCGTCGGGAGATTTCTTGTTCTATTATTTCCGCGAATTTAGCCCAGTTCGCTCTTTTTTCGCAAAATTTGATGTTAGATTTGCTGCCAGCGATCTTGTGTCCAGTTCGAATAATGATAGGGAAGTGGTCACTTCCCTCCAGATGCTGGTGTGTTTCCCAGTGAAGGCTTGGTGTGAGGTGTGGGGGGGCAATGGTAAGATCAATGCGGGACATTGTACCTGTCCCCGAAAAAAACGTGGGCTGGCCGGTATTTATCACGCACAGGTTTCGACTCTCTATCCACCTGGCGACCCTTCTCCCTCTGTGACTCCAACGTTCAGAGCCCCATATGGGGCTATGGGCGTTGAAGTCCCCACCATAAATGGTGTTCAGTGGGAGTTGGTCCGACAGGTTGATGAGGTCTGTGGTAGTGATGTCTAGGGGATGCTCTAGGTACACAGAAGCGACCGATACTTTTCTGGGTATTTCCAGGGTGACCGCGCAGGCTGCGATGGGTCCACTTATTCTAAGGGGTGTCACGGGAATGGAGTTTTGGACGAGGACCGCCACACCTCCATGCCTATGCTCCCTTGAATAGTTGAAACCAAAGCACCTATAGGGTCCTATCCTGTCAGGGAGTTCGTTCTCCCTGAGGTGGGTTTCCTGGAGCAATATTACGTTGGGTTTGTACTGGGCTATGAGAATATCGAGGCCCGGACGATTGCTCGTCAGGCCACGAATATTCCATTGGAGTATGGAGATGTTCTTAGAGGCAGTCTGGGGGTTATTTGTGCTGTTGCTGGTCATTTAGGGAAATTAGGCCTCCTCCTCGGACAAGTCCGAGAAGGTGGAGAGGCTCATTACTTCTTCTACGGTCTCATCTTCATTCTCCTTAGCGTTTTTTCCCGCTGGTTTTTTTATGGATTTGGCGTTTTTGGTTTTTTTTGTCGTTTTTTTGGAGATTTTTCCTCGTTTGATGGTTGTGGCAGGTTTAGGTGTTGGATATGTTGTTGTGTTCAAGGTGGTTTGTGAGTGGAGGGTGGGTAGTGGAGTGGGAGTAGGTTGTGGGGGATTGTTGTCTGTCGGTTTGGAGTTTTCTGTCGGTGTCTGTATGGTAGTGGGGGGGGATGTTAAGGTGTCCGTATTGGTGTTTTTGTTGTTGCTGTTGTTTGTTGGTTTGTGTAGTGGGGCGACAGGGCTTACCTTCGGTAGTGGGTTTGTAGTTATTGTTGTGTCGGTGTTGGCCGGAGCTGTTGTTGTGGGTTGGTTTTCTTTGTGGGCAGTGGCTATAACTGATGCGTAGGACGGACCCGTCTGTTGTTTGTACGTGGCGTAATACTCCTTGCGGGCTTCGTACATGCTGCACTTCCTTTGGGTTTTTATTTTAAGTATCTCTTTAGCTTTGAGAAACTCAGGACAGTCGCGGCTAGTAGAAGAATGGGCGTCCGTTTGGCAGTTAATACAATATTTCCCAATGCATTCGTCCAGGGGGTGGGGGCCTGGTTTTCCACATGTTCCACAGGTTTCCGTAGTTTCTTTGCACCACTTTGCTGTGTGGCCAAGTTTCTGGCAATGCCTGCATCTCATGGGGAGTGGGAAATATTCCTTTACCGAGTAATTGACCCAAGGCCCCTTTACAAATGGTGGTATTTTGTACGCATCAAACGTGAGAATAAGAAGTCCTGATGGAACCCTTTTTCCAGGCTCATCGCCTGGTCTGGTGATTTGCACGACTTCCGTCACTCCCTGGTCTTTTAATCCCTCCAGAATTTCTTCCTGTGTCATTCCCCGGAAGTCGGATGAATAAATCGTCCCCTTCACGGTGTTGAGGGTAGGGTGCATCGTGATTTTCACTGGAATATTGGCGATACTTGTAGTCTTAAGGAAAAACTCCGCTGATCTGGAGTTGTCGACGAGGAGTAGGAGGGATCCATCCCTAAGGTAGCTGGCTTGTGAAAATTTCGTTGAAATAGCGTCAACGCCTTTTCGCACGGCAAATTGATTAAATGATTTCAACGGTTTCTTTTCATCCAGGGTTTGTACCACTATGAATTTTGGATGATCACAGCTGCGAGTAATGGCTGGAATTTTCGGTGCGAGCGCGGGGAAGAAATCTGTAGGGTCAACTTTTGGTCTTTTGACCCCCGTTTTAAGTTTTTTGGTGTTCATAACTGGGAGTCCACTAAATCTATTAGCGCTGGCAGCGCCAGACGCCATTTCCGCAATTTTGGTCAGGCCGGGGCCTGGCCTTTCTTATTTCACACCAGATGAAAAATAGGACTGGCTATCTTAATTTAACAAACCCTGTCTTTGAGTTTTTCTCTAAGAAATCTCTACTTAGTTCACTTCTCTAAGTTCACAATTCCAAATGGGAACCCCCTGAACAGCTGATGGCTGTCAGGGGCAATTTCACAAACACTTGTCTTTGAGTTTTTCTCTAAGGAATCTCTACTTAGTTCACTATTCTAAGTTCGAACTTTCAAATGGGAACCCCCTGAACAGCTGATGGCTGTCAGGCGGCCGGGCCACGTTTCCCGCGCTTTCACTCGCGGCTTTTGCTGCCTTCACTCCACACGAAAATTCCCGTAGGTGTCGCCACGGGCGCAAGCTCCCGCAGGATGAGATTGTTCGGAGGGCGCGAAATTCAAAAATTCGGCACTCCGCAACCGCAAAACTAAATTCGTTCGCTAAATACTCCAAAAAATCGCCAAAAAGTCGCAGAGAAACTCTCAGCAGTCCGATCCTTACCACTACCGATCGCAGACTAAAAATTTTTGCTGTAATAGAAAGGAAACCCTTCAGGGATTTAAGGAAGGATATAAAGAACAAATCCCTTGAGCAAAAATTTTGAGTAGCGGTATCGTAAACCGGCCAGCAGTATAAAAATCAACCAAAATTACCCTAGAAATACTATAGGGTTATACAATAATTTCTGCTGAGCCCCCAAATGGAGCCCTATTTTAAAAATTTTTGCTGTAATAGAAAGGAAACCCTTCAGGGATTTAAGGAAGGATATAAAGAACAAATCCCTTGAGCAAAAATTTTGAGTAGCGGTATCGTAAACCGGCCAGCAGTATAAAAATCAACCAAAATTACCCTAGAAATACTATAGGGTTATACAATAATTTCTGCTGAGCCCCCAAATGGAGCCCTATTTTAAAAATTTTTGCTGTAATAGAAAGGAAACCCTTCAGGGATTTAAGGAAGGATATAAAGAACAAATCCCTTGAGCAAAAATTTTGAGTAGCGGTATCGTAAACCGGCCAGCAGTATAAAAATCAACCAAAATTACCCTAGAAATACTATAGGGTTATACAATAATTTCTGCTGAGCCCCCAAATGGAGCCCTATTTTAAAAATTTTTGCTGTAATAGAAAGGAAACCCTTCAGGGATTTAAGGAAGGATATAAAGAACAAATCCCTTGAGCAAAAATTTTGAGTAGCGGTATCGTAAACCGGCCAGCAGTATAAAAATCAACCAAAATTACCCTAGAAATACTATAGGGTTATACAATAATTTCTGCTGAGCCCCCAAATGGAGCCCTATTTTAAAAATTTTTGCTGTAATAGAAAGGAAACCCTTCAGGGATTTAAGGAAGGATATAAAGAACAAATCCCTTGAGCAAAAATTTTGAGTAGCGGTATCGTAAACCGGCCAGCAGTATAAAAATCAACCAAAATTACCCTAGAAATACTATAGGGTTATACAATAATTTCTGCTGAGCCCCCAAATGGAGCCCTATTTTAAAAATTTTTGCTGTAATAGAAAGGAAACCCTTCAGGGATTTAAGGAAGGATATAAAGAACAAATCCCTTGAGCAAAAATTTTGAGTAGCGGTATCGTAAACCGGCCAGCAGTATAAAAATCAACCAAAATTACCCTAGAAATACTATAGGGTTATACAATAATTTCTGCTGAGCCCCCAAATGGAGCCCTATTTTAAAAATTTTTGCTGTAATAGAAAGGAAACCCTTCAGGGATTTAAGGAAGGATATAAAGAACAAATCCCTTGAGCAAAAATTTTGAGTAGCGGTATCGTAAACCGGCCAGCAGTATAAAAATCAACCAAAATTACCCTAGAAATACTATAGGGTTATACAATAATTTCTGCTGAGCCCCCAAATGGAGCCCTATTTTAAAAATTTTTGCTGTAATAGAAAGGAAACCCTTCAGGGATTTAAGGAAGGATATAAAGAACAAATCCCTTGAGCAAAAATTTTGAGTAGCGGTATCGTAAACCGGCCAGCAGTATAAAAATCAACCAAAATTACCCTAGAAATACTATAGGGTTATACAATAATTTCTGCTGAGCCCCCAAATGGAGCCCTATTTTAAAAATTTTTGCTGTAATAGAAAGGAAACCCTTCAGGGATTTAAGGAAGGATATAAAGAACAAATCCCTTGAGCAAAAATTTTGAGTAGCGGTATCGTAAACCGGCCAGCAGTATAAAAATCAACCAAAATTACCCTAGAAATACTATAGGGTTATACAATAATTTCTGCTGAGCCCCCAAATGGAGCCCTATTTTAAAAATTTTTGCTGTAATAGAAAGGAAACCCTTCAGGGATTTAAGGAAGGATATAAAGAACAAATCCCTTGAGCAAAAATTTTGAGTAGCGGTATCGTAAACCGGCCAGCAGTATAAAAATCAACCAAAATTACCCTAGAAATACTATAGGGTTATACAATAATTTCTGCTGAGCCCCCAAATGGAGCCCTATTTTAAAAATTTTTGCTGTAATAGAAAGGAAACCCTTCAGGGATTTAAGGAAGGATATAAAGAACAAATCCCTTGAGCAAAAATTTTGAGTAGCGGTATCGTAAACCGGCCAGCAGTATAAAAATCAACCAAAATTACCCTAGAAATACTATAGGGTTATACAATAATTTCTGCTGAGCCCCCAAATGGAGCCCTATTTTAAAAATTTTTGCTGTAATAGAAAGGAAACCCTTCAGGGATTTAAGGAAGGATATAAAGAACAAATCCCTTGAGCAAAAATTTTGAGTAGCGGTATCGTAAACCGGCCAGCAGTATAAAAATCAACCAAAATTACCCTAGAAATACTATAGGGTTATACAATAATTTCTGCTGAGCCCCCAAATGGAGCCCTATTTTAAAA